>OV277348.1:61591717-62791717 GCA_922984085.1 Sicus ferrugineus
TTCGTAGCTACAACACCATACCAAATGTTGACTATGAAAATAATTTATTTCACATCGGAGACCATACAATTGAAAGTCCTGTTGGTTCATATGAGCTCTACGATATTGCCGAGTACATTCAAAATAAATATTTTAGTATAGTGCCACATGAGAAGTTTCATGAGAAACTGGAAATAGCTGACAACCCAAATACACTGCAAGCAATCGTAGAGTCCAGTAAACATAAAATTTTCTTTAATAAAGAACGAAGCATTGGTTCACTCTTGGGCTTCAGTAAAAAAGTATTGGAAGCAGGAACATTGCACACATCCGACTTGCCTGTGACTATAACAAAAATCAATGTTATACACATTGAGTGTGACATTATAAGCGGTTCATATATTAACAACACACCGGCGCATACAATTCACATGTTTGCACTGAATGTCAGTCCCGAGTATAAAATAGATGAGATTCCGAAAAATGTCATTTATTTTCCAGTAAACACTAGACAGATAAATTCAATTACAATAAAAATTGTTGATGAAAGCGGTAGCCTAATTAATTTTTGTGGAGAAACTATAACCCTCAGACTGCATTTAAAACCTCAAGAACAATGACTATCTATATTAAAAGCGCTTACATGGGTGTACCTGCATTCACTTCTACTTTGCCATTTGAAATAACAAGGTCACAGAAGCCACAGACAACACCTAACGCTCTACAACACAAAAAGTTGACATTTGCCAATAAAGAGTTTCTAAAATCTTTGGATTTTCAACTAAAGAGAAACTCAATTAAAATGAGTCAAATACTTGATGTTGTACAAAAACCACTATATGATGAGAGCATTATTAGAAAGGAATACCATAGCTACTCGTCATATTTACAATCGTATAAAAGCAATGATGAGATAAGGATTGCAGTTCAAAACTAAGATCTATACGTTTCACCCAGTGAGAGTTTAATTTATATTGAAGGTAGATTCACCTCGGAAAATGGAGATGCAACTTTAAACGCAAAATTAAAAAACAATTGTATGGCATTCATGATTGATGACATTCGCTATGAGATGAATGGATTGGAGATTGATCGTACACACTTGGGTGTAACTACAACAATAAAAAATTACGTCTACTTGAGTCCGACTGAGAGTAATACATTGAAAAATGCTGGTTGGTTTTCAAAGAATGAAGTTGAAATAAAGGATGGATATTTTAATTTTTGTACACCGTTGAAAATGATATTAGGCTTTGCTGAAGACTTTAATAAAATTATCCTAAATGCTAAACATGAACTTGTACTACTGCGTTCGAAATCAAACGAAAATGCTATTTCTTCAAGTGTTGCAACCGAAAAATTAAAGCTGAGTATAACAAATATTACATGGAAAATTACTCATGTGCAGTTGGCTGATTTTGCTAGACTACAACTCTTTCAAATAATTCAAAGCGGACGACCTTTATCAATAGCATTCCGCAGTTGGGATTGTCATTTCAATCCATCACTTGCTCAAGGATGCAATCACCTGTGGAACGTTAAATTATCTGCGCAGAATGAAAGACCACGCTTTATACTGATTGCTTTTCGAAGGGACAACAAGTTTCAACATTGTCATTTGTCTGATGTTAAAGTGCATTTAAACTCTGATACATATACGTATGATGACCTCAATCGGAATTTCGATCGTGACCGTTATGCTCTGCTGTATGATATTTATTTATTTATTTGTAGATATTTAACACTTAGTCATTTAATCATAACTTAAATATTAAACATAAGTGAAAACCTAGCCAATATGGCTTTATAATTTTGTAGACAATAAGAGGAATTAACTAATTTGATAAGAATGCTAAAATTTTTTGTTTAGTTAGAGTAATTGAATCTGATAAAGTGATACTCGTAAAGACATAATTGATATCTGCACACGCGCTCCTTAATGGTTCGTTCTGAAGAAATGTAGACCGGCAAAAACTTAGATGGAGAAATTCATGGTTTCTGGATGAAAGACGAGGAACATTTATATAGATGTTGGATAATAAATATGAAGAGTCAACGGTGCCATACAACAGGTTCAGGATAAACATAGTTGAGCATAATTCTGCGATTTTCGAGAAATGGTAGATTTATTAACTTAAGACGAGAAGCGTAAGATGGTAATCGTAATGCGGGATCCCAGCGTAGATTCCGTAGACAGAAAAGTAGGAATTTATAGACTCAATTTCCGAAATATGACACCTGAAACTTGGATTCCAGACCGGAGATGCATATTCCAGGATAGGTCGAACCAATGAAGTGAATAATATCTTAGAGATATAGGGATCATCAAATTTTTTGGACCCAAGGCAAGTACACTGGCGGCTCTACAAGATATGCGATTTATATGAGTGTGAAAATGAAGTTTGCGATCCAAGACTACACCTAGGTCATCAGCAGAGTCCAAATGTTCGAGCTTATAATCGTCAATACTATAATTAAAAATTACTGGACTAGAGCGCGCAAATGTCATCTGTTTGCACTTTTTTAAATTCAACTTCATACAGTTTACGTTACACCATGCAAGCAATGAGATAAGGTAATTTTGCAGAAGCGTTGCATCCTGCTCATTTTTATACGATAAAAATAACTTGACGTCATCCGCAAACATCAGTATGTTTGAATTATTAATTACTGTCGGCAGATCGTTGATATAAATCATGAATAACAAAGGTTCCAAATGACTACCTTGTGGAACTCCATCTGTAACGCTGAATTCTCTAGAGGTAGAATTTTTATATAATACCAATTGTGTGCGATGACTGAGGTAGGAATCAATCCAGTTTATCAGTATCTCCGAAAAACCAAATAATTTCAGTTTTATAATGAGTAGCTTGTGGTTCACTTTATCAAACGCTTTACTGAAGTCAGCGTAGACAACGTCAGTTTATTTTGCCATTTTAAAACTTTTAATAGTTTTCGACGTGAATTCTAACAAATTTGTAGTTGTAGATTTCCCGGCTCGGAAACCATGTTGATCTAGAGAGATCAGCGCATTAACACTCCTTGAAATTTGATGGGTAATTATTTTCTCGAGTAGCTTTGGAAGCGCACTAAGTTTGACCATACCACGATAGTTTTTTATGTCAGATCTGTTGCCAGATTTGTGCAGTGGGGTAATAAATGATGATTTCCATGCCAATGGGAAATAGCCAGAGCGCAAAGAAAAGTCAAATAGTTTAGTAACTGGTGACACTAAATTATCAGCACAGTTTTTTAGAATGCAATATGGGATTCCATCTGGACCAGAATTATAAGACGATTTAATATTTTTTAACTCTTTTAAGACTATAAGCTCATCCAAAATAGGCTGCGCGATGAAGCCAGATAATACTTGGTATGGATAATTCGTCAAAGTGTATTTAGCGCTCGAGTATGTTGTTTTAAAATAGTCTGCGAAGAGGCTACAGATCGTGATGATGTTATCCGATTCGGTATCATTAAATTTTAAACAAGGTGGAAATATTACAGTTTTGCGTTTAGTATTTATGAAATCCCAAAAAGATTTTGGGTCTAATTGTAAGTTCGATTTGACTTTTTCTATGTAATTATTATAGGACTGCTTGCATAAGTGTTGGTATTGACGTCTTGTAGACAAATAATTGCACAGATTTACATTAGTAGGTGTCCTACAATATAATTTGTAAAGTTTAGATTTTACCCTCCTTAACGCACGTAGATCTTTAGAGAACCAAGTAGGGCCAGAACAGTAAGTATGTGATCGCAACGGTACAGATGAATTAAAAGATTTGGTTAAGATGTTGTTAAAAGAAGTTACAGCGAAATCCAGACATGATGTAGATTCGTTCAGACGTAGGATTGAACTCCAATCTAGAGAGCTAATAGTATTATTTAGAAGCTCATAATTTGTGTATTTGAAGCTAAATTTCATTTTCTTACGAATTCCATTGTCACGCGAAGAAGTTTTGATCGGCAGATTAATTATGTTGATTTTTAAACTAGGGTGGTGTTTGTCCTCAGGCGATACCAGAGGCGCACAGCGAGATACATCGAATGAGTCCATATCATCAACGAAGATAAGATCCAAAGTCAGATTATTAAAATTGCGTACAGAGATTATTTGAGAAAGGCCACAAAAGGACACCTCATTTAGGAAACATGAGTCTGTTTGAGCTTCAGATAATGGAACTAGAACTACAGTATTATCATATTCATATTTCTCCCAAATCACTCGAGGTAAATTAAAATCGCCCAGAACAATTAGTCTATCGCTGGGAATCATCATTTCAGCCACTGAAGCTATACATTTAACATGGGCTGAGTAAATATTTTCACTTCAATTTGGTGGAATATAGGAGCAGGTTAAATATAATGTTAACGACGCAATTTTTACGTATACACAGCAGAACTCGATATCTGCAGCATTTCTCGATGCAACTTCTGCAGAAAAGTATGAAGATTTTACAGCAATAAGTACACAACCTCCACGCATTAAATTTGTTAAACTGGTGTTTCTATCTTTTCTATAGATATTGTAATTATCAGAAAGAATTTGCAAATTATGAACATCAGGCTTAAGCTATGTTTCTGTGAAAACTATGACATGGTAATCTAAGTCATAGCTAAGCGTAAATAAATCACGCAACTTCGTCTTGATTCCCCGAACATTTTGGTAAATAACATTTATAGGCTTTATCGAACTTACAGCAGCAATATTGAACACGCATGATTCAGTTACTGCAGATCTCCAGATTCTCTGGGTTTTTGAAAAAAACGGAATGGTCGCAACTTAATATTTGCTTGCCACAAAGATGGATTATTCAAAACTTTATAAAAAGCTTCATCAACGCCCAACTTGAAGCATCCTTCTTGACCAATTTGTAACACACCATGTGAAAGATTCACATGGCATGTTACAAATTGGTCTATTTTTTCATTGGTCTATTTTAAAAGTATCACAAACATAGTCAATGATATTATCCGCCGTAACGGTGGTTTTAAATTAAGCCAAGTGAAACCATTTTGTGTTGGCTATAACTTCTAAGCCACTATTTACATTGTTACCAACAACATATGTACATAAAATTTCAACAAAGCTATTTTAATCGTGAATCTCAACCTCTGTTGCTTCCTGGAGATTTCAAAGATATTGCACCGATAATTGTAGTGGATTGTAGGGGAGAATGACAAATTTATTACTCTGGATGTGCAGGGCTTCAAAGCTAATTTTAATACATTTATCGTAAAAGAGTTGGCAGTTACCTTCAGCTTTAATGAATACCAGAATTTTATTATAAGACCGCCATATGGATTTAACAAATTAACACGTCAGTCCCAAAAACAAGTACACTGGTTATATCGTAATCATCATGGTTTCACATGGAATGATGGCTTCATCGACTATTGTAGTGTAAAACATTTCGTGAAGCAAAATCTTAAAAATATACCCGATACGTTAAGGGAGCTGAAAAATCTAAATAAGTTGAAGAACTTTTAGACGCGCCCGTATTTAACATTTAAGAGATCGGCTGCAGCAACTTTGAAACTCTTCGAGATACATACTTACTACAAAGGATGTGCCATTCCCATAATGGCTGTTGTGCGCTTCAAAATTCTCTGCTGTTAAAAAAATTCCTAAATTCCATGAATAAATAAAAAAGAAAATGTTTATAAGTTAATATTTCCACTTTTTAGTTTTGAAATTTTTAAACCTAACAATTGTATACTTAATGTCTATATTTACAATATTTACAATATATATACATTAATAAAAAACTTATTTATAAAATTAAATTATTTTGTTTAAATTTCAAATTATTTTATAAAAAATGTTTATTAAATATTATTAAAAATTAATAATATCCTATCCTAAATATAACCTATCCTAAATATAACCTATCTACTAATTTTTTTACTCCTGTAGCCTTTTTTATTTCTTTATTATTTACAACGGCTGTGGAGTACATATTTGAGCGGAGGTCTATGAACTCCCTCATTATTTTCACTTACTCTCATCCTTCATCATGCCGAGGACTTTGGCATTCCTAAGGGGAAATATATACATTGTCCTCCGGATATTCAGATGTATCGAAATTTGATTCGATATAATCTCGAATATCCCTATAAAAATCTAGAATCTTGATTGAATATATGAATGAATCTGTATCAATACAACTCAATAAAAGACTGTTGGAATTTCGATGCCAATTCAATTAAATTTCAAGCACAATTCAAGCACCGAAAATCCCAAGTAAATGGGTTTATTGTAAACGGTGCGAATCCTACTCAATTTAATCGTAATCATGTCTTCTGTGAATTGCGAAGAGGTGTGAAAATTGGGTTTGGCAATTAATGCGCGAGCTCCCAATCGCTTTCCTAGAGTTTTCCAGCTATTCACAATCTTGACATCTTTCCGTTTATCAACATTTTCCATTGTTTTCCCATACACCGCATTGTTTAGCAGTTTAAAGAAATTCTTTTCAAAAGTATTTCTGTCTAAACTGCGGTGATGGGTATTAAGTCAATAAATTGTTTTAACCAAAAAGACTTTAAATTTCAATGCCTTGTGGACTTTCTCTAAAATTAATCCTTTTTGAAGGCATTGCTGTAGATTTTTATAGTGAACAATTAGTCTCGTTGATTAAATCAACAATCAACTTTTTACACTTGGAGCTATCCACAGTTTTATTTTCAGCGCAAAATGGTAAATCATTATGCGCGTCATGTAAACTCTGGGGGTTGTCCAAGTCTACTTCCCAAATGTATCCAGTGGACGAATCGTCTGGCATTGAAAGAATGCTGCTGACGTTAAAATTATTAACATCAGCAACCCATTCAAAACCCCCATACGGTAAATATTGTGACATTGCCCAACCGTATAGGTTATTGGCATCCAAATACATTAAGTATTCTGACGGCTTACGTGGATCCGCCATATACTTATTATTTGCCTTTAAATGCCTCTTGCTACATTGAACAATGCCGCCCCGTATGCCTTTCATAACGAAAAGATACATATCTATCTACATATCTACGTCAGTAAGTAGCTCCAGTTCCATATTGGTTGTTTTCAACATTGCATCCCAAGACAAACCTGGAGCCGTGTGGTACTGACGGGGATCCAGATTTTAAATAATTTTGCAAGCATTTCTGAAATTTTCAAAAATGTCCGCCAAAATAAGAACATCTGTTTTCAGATAGAGAATTATGTAATCATTTAGAGTTTGACAATTGAAAACTTGCCAAACACTTTGAGCATGCTCATAATCCTCCAGTGCACGTTCTGTACCAGTCAATCGATTGAAGAAATCAGCCCGAGTAGGAAGGCTGGTTTCTTGCAGGCGATCAACTGAATTGATGTATTCATACGGGAGTACACCTCTCCTCCTAAAAAGATAAAATTCTTCGTCGTTTGGATACATTCCGCGCACCGCGTGAAAATCATTAGGCGTAAGATTTTGCGCCAATGTATCCAAACTGGAAGCCATAAAGTGAGAAGAATCCAAGAACCTGAGTTCAATGGTCTTCTTTTCGCTTACGCGTATCCTCTTCGACAGGGATGCGTACAACTCTTTATTTAGGGGATAACATTTATATCGCCCTCAAATAAATTAAGTTCATAAATAGGTGGCAGTCATAGCCAGAAAAATTGTGGAAAACTATAGGTATTAAGTGTGCAATTTGATATTTCAATTTGCATTCGTTGTGCGCCGGACCCCTATACTTTCCCGTTAAATGACAATGATCTGCCACCCTATCTACCCCCAATGGCTGTTCACAAATATGACAGACATTGTGCTCAGACTTATGTCTGAGTTCTGCCGGACTCAAGGGAGTCATAGGCCTCACGACACTCAAATAATTATTGTAAATTTCTTTACAATCCCCCGCTAAACTTTTAATAAATTTAGTGGGGGCATCCTCACCCGAAGATTCAACAAACTTATTCAAAGTAGAATTATGCTTACAAACTATGTATTTACTAAAAGCTATTGGTATATGTTCATGTAAATTTTTACTATTATTTAAACTTACATCTAAATTACTATCTACATTTCTTAAAATACACCCGAAATCACTATAAACAACAAATGGTACATCTAACTTACGTTCTAAATTCTTAAAACTAAGTGATGCCTCCTCCTGTTTAGGCATCACCGTCACCACCTTCTTGTATACATCTTTGTGCTGCTTTGCAGCAGTCGCATTGTGCGAGTACTGCAGGCAGCTGTTGCAGAAATACACCCTGTGTTGTTGGTTAGTTTGCTGACTTTAATAATCTGAAAAGAGAAAAAGAGGGAAAACACAAAATTAGTGTTATGAAAATCACTAATCATTAGTTTTAATTTAAATTACCTTGACATGCTATTTATCCACACGTAGTGGATGCCTCCTCCTCCTGAATCAGCAGGAGGTTTATGTGGGTGGACATGGTGGAGTAATAGGGTACCACGACGTCACCAACTTCCTCATCGTATACAAACACATTCACACTCATGTCTGGATTTATTTCCTCGAATCGGGAGACTTGGTTGACGACCAACGGAAAGCCCAGTCCACTGAAGTTCAACGTCACTCCATTTACCAATAAAATGCTAGAAGTTCGATATTAATATATTTATATTGTATAATTGTGGTCTGTATGCGTGATGTGCCGAGGGACACAAGCCGATATTATGGCCCATTTAAAACAATATACGTCGTTATTTTTTACGTTAATGCACGCATGCTTCTCCTGCAGCTTCTTTGGTAGTGGCATGTATGACGATCCCTTCAGTGGCCGATCCAGGTGCTCATTCATCGGAATGCCAGAATTTTTCTTATATTTAATACAGGGTGGACCAAAAGTCCGTATAAATTTAAATCGGTAGCTTTCCCGAGCAGAGACAGCGGGGTGGGGCGGAAAGATTACGAAGCGCAAGAGCGGCCATCGGGTATTCAGTACCATGGCGTCGTTCAGCGATAAACAACGTGCGTTCTGTGTACGCGAGTACTACCGCAACAATGATTCTTTTACTCTAGCGCAACCAAAATTTTGCGCTCATAACATACGGCGTAAAATTGAAGCTCCATCGATTCAATTGATTAGAAGATGGGAACAGAAGTTCGAGGAGACAGGTCAACAATGAATAAACCACGATCCGGCCGACATAGAACATCAAGAGATCCTAAAAACGTCGAGCGTGTGAGAGCGTCTATTTGTGAAAATCCTAGACTCTCTACTTGGAAGCGGCCTAACGCCTTAGGTGTGCCCAGATCATATTTGGTTCGTATTCTTCACAAAGATTTACATTTACATCCGTACAAAATCCAAATGTTACAGGAATTGAAGCCTCAAGATGACTCTCACAGGCTCCAATTTGCAAACGAAATGTTAGAGGGGTTCACCAGCTTTACCAACATTTTTTTCTCAGTCGAAGCACACTTCCATCTAAATGGAAGTATGTGAATAGGCAAAATTGCAGGTATTGGAGTGACACTAATCCTAAATTGAAGCATCAAAAAGCTCTGCATTCACCCAAGGTTACTGTATGTTTTAATCAACGATCGTGGTTTCAGAAAGATGGGGCAACATGCCACACTTCCAACAACTCATTAAGTGCTGTTCGCGAAATTTTTGGACAAAAAGTGATATCCAAAAGAGGTGACATTAACTGGCCCGTAGCCCGGACTTATCCCCAATGGATTTCTTTCTTTGGGGATACCTTAAAAGTAAAGTTTTCAACAGCTACCCAGTGTCCCTAGAGGAATTAAAGGAAAATATTCGGGAGGAAATGCAAACCATTTCATGAAACACTTGTGAGGCCGTCATTGAAAATTTCCGCTCGAGGTTGCAGCAGTGTCAAAATAGTCAAGGATCACATATGTAATTTAAAAAAATAAAATCCCTATTTGTGTACTTTAATAATAAATTAACAGTTTTTATCTCACATAACTAATTTCTTTTAAATCATCATTTGAAATGTAAACGAACTTTTGGTCCACCCTGTAGTTCGGCTATGAAGAGCCCAGTCTTTCTTCAAGACGCTCTCATTACAAATGGAGCACCGAACTTGATCTGCTATTGATGATGATGTTAAAGGCAGAGGATTGGTTAAAGATGCCGCTGTTACTGATGATGATGGTAATGCTGCTGCTGATAATGATGATGGCTGGGGGAGAAATACAATTTCGTGCTTTTTCAGTTTGTCACGACTTTTAAATTTTTGCTCATTTGTCGCACTCGAATGCCTGATTTTCAGCATGTTTGTTTAAAATATGGCGTGTAAGGTTGTGGTTTAAACCGAATCACTGTCCAGACTTATCATAAATTAAACCCTTCATTTTGTTATTAGTGGTAACTGTGACGGTGTTATTGATAGCTTTATTAACGCTGGTTGTGTCGGTGGTGACGATTGTGGCGACGATGGTGGTGTTGGCGATGTTGAAGCTGCTACTTTTGTTATTGTTGTTGTTGTTTTTAATGATGATGGTAATGGTGTTGATATTGCTCCTTATGTTGTTGTTGTTTCTGCTGCTGTTGATATTGTTGGTGCTGCTCCTGCTGGTGATGCTGTAAATTAAGGGAATATTTTAAACATACAAATCTAAAGACTATAGAAAAAGAAAATATTAAATATATTCTTATTATATTATTTTATATTTTTAAAAACTGTTGAATTATTATTAATATAATTGTAATTATACTTGTATAATACTTTCGACTACCAATTATTAATTACTATTTATTAGATACTATTTTATTATAGGTATTTATTTTATATATAAATTCACTTACATTTTTAATAATGTGGTTTTTCCTTCTCTGTAGTTTTTGTATTTCTTCTTGTTGTTGGCGTTGTTGTTGTTTCTGTTGAAACAAGTTTTTTGTTTTAATTTTTATTTACAGTTTTTAGAGTTTTTTCGCTTTTTAAAATGTTTTTTTAACTTTTTTGAAATGTTTTCACTTTTTTAAAATGCTTTTACTTTTTAAAATGTTCTGCGCAGTTTCTAAAAATCTTTTTATTTAAGTTTTTCACTTTTTGTTTTATTTTAAAGTTTTGATTTCGCCACTACAAAAATTTGTGACAGAGCTTTCCACTTTTTTTTAAGTGTTTTATTGTTTCCAATGTTTTCCAGATTTTTCACTTTCTTTAAATGTTCTTACTTTTTAAAATGTTCTGTGCCGTTTTTAAAAGTATATTATTACATTTTTTCGTTTTCATTCACCTTAAGATTTTCATTTTAAAATTTAAGAAATGACGAAGACAAAGAAATCAGATGATGAATCTACAACTTCCCGATGCCTCGTTCAGATACTGAATGAAGTTTGATTTTAATTTAATTATGTTCGGCTCAGTTCCGCCTAATTTCATTGCATTCTTCGGAAATGTTTACATTAATTTAATTCCTAGCAAATTCGAGTCAAAAATTTGAAGAAGACCACAGATCGGTCCCAAGCATTTAAATAAACAACCACAACACTCTCCGATCGACCGACTTATCGTCTCTCTCTTTCCGTCCGCCATCCTCCAGGGTTGCCACCTAACAAAATCCCTCTATAAAAAATCCCTGGATAAATACCCAAATCCTCCACATAAAATCCCCACAAAAAGTCCCGAAATCCCCACAATAATCCCGGCAAAAAATCCCATGATGAAGTCCCTCGATCTGGCAACTCCACTCTGCACTCATATAGTTTATCTCACTCTTACACACACAACGCTCCCTTTGGAGGATAAATCCTCCGAAACACACGGGAGAATTCATTGTCCCAGAACCGGCATATTCCTACTACTAACCCTTCATTTTGGGTGACGACTGTGAAGGTGTTGTTGATAGTTATGATAATAATATTAATGAAGTAGATTTCACTTCAGTCTTCTTAAAAATTTGAACGCACTTTATAAAAATTTTAAGTTTTAGTTTTACACTTTAATGTACTCTTTGTGAATGCTTTGGGTTTTAGTTTTGCAAACTAATGCGCTTTATCTCTCCAATATATAATAAATAATTTTTTATTTACTATTTTTAGTTATAAATATAATTATAATTTATTTAATTAGTAATTTTAAACTATTAACGAAGTTCTGTAATAACTTGTTGCACCTTTTATACTCCTCCGCCGTAGCGATTCACCTCTCTAAAATTTTCAACAACAACAATAGTATACAAAACGCGTCTCTGTAAAATAAATTCTGGGAAATTGATGACTCATGACCTCATACTCATATTATATGAGTAGCATACTCATATTATATGAGTATCATACTCATATTATATTATATGAGTAGCCTTTGAATAGGCAACCACTGTTTACGCAGCCACTGCTTAGGCTGCCGCTATCCGCGTCCGCACTCGTTCCCATAGCTCAGTATCCTACATACAAATATTAACACTACAACAACCACCACAGCATACTTCCTAATTTTCCTAAAAATAGCTCCACTGACCAACCAACCAACTAACCCTATCCGACACAAGGTAGAGTTCGCCTTATCTCATAAACAAAACGAACAAAACATAATTTACACGCCGACAATCACTCTACATATCCGTATCCTACCCACATCCAATCACACCATGTCACTAAAAACCTTAATATACAAAAAATTTTGAAATGTTTGCATTAATTTGTTAGACCGCCTGTGTCGGTATTTAAAAATAAAGATATTCTTTGACAAGTCATAAAATAAAATCATCGACCTCCCTGCATTATTAAAATTACTACGCACCTAAAAGAGAGGCGTCAAATTTCCTCAGCATCTCTATTCGTTATCCTCATTCATGCTAAGTTACGGATCGCAAAACCATTCTCGCTACACAATTGAAATTCTCGCTACACATCTGGGGCCAGCATTTCAAAAGCGAAGCAATTAAATAAACAACAACAACTACAACACTGCTTCTGCTTACGCAGCTTCTGCTTAGACAGCCTCTGCTTAGCAAGCTACCACACGCGCTCGCATTCGTCCCCACAGCTCTGTATCCTACATGCAAACATTAAAACTACAACAAAAACAATAACAAATCAACAGCATACTTCTTAAATTTCTTATAAAAGTACTCCACTCACCAACCCTATGCTACACACAAGCCACAGTTCGCCTTCTTCAATAAACAAAACGAACAAATACCACCATTATTCACACTCATTCTTGCTACTTATGATCTCCCAATACTCACACATCATAACGTACGTCGCTACCCTCCCTCTCCCTGCTACCTCGCCAGCCGTCAGCTTCGGATCATGCATGCCTGCCAAGGTCATAGTTCAATCCGTTTGCTTAATGTTTACATTAAATTTCAATACATTACTCCACAGGTAAAACAGAGGTGTCAAATTTTCCTCAAACACAGCTCTGTATATAACAAACATTGAACTACACAACTACAACTACAGCGCACTCTGAATTTTCTAAAATAACTCCACTGATCATACATATGCGACACGCAAGCCACAGCCGCTTGACTCATAAAAATCTTACCCTCATCCATTCACACCTAAGCAATAAAAAATATGGTATCCTACAACAAAGGCAGGCATATTGCCACTGCTGGGCTCCCCATCCCTCACCATCTCCCTAACCGACCGTCGGTCCAGTTGCCACTCATATAGTGACCACTGTCTCACTCTTACACACACAGCGCCTGCCGGCGGTGGCATTGGATTAGAACATACATATCCCTACTACTTATGAGAGCGATTGTGGGGCTTGTGGGACTGAATACTACGATGTCATTGCAGGCGTCCCGCAAGGTTCCGTGCTTGGTCCCATTCTTTGGAACATCATGTATGATGAAGTCTTGAGACTCCCTCTGCCGTAAGGATCTACGGCAATCGGATTTGCTGATGATATAGCAATTATAACGGTGGCTAAACACATACATCAGATCGAAGTTGCAATTAGCTCTTCTATTGCAAAAGTAAAGGAGTGGCTTCAGTCAGTGCAACTAGAATTAGCTGAGCATAAAACGGAGGCAATACTTATGAAGTAGAAGTCCAGTCCTTCGCTTAAATATCTCGGAGTCAGGCTGGATGGCAGGCTAAATTTTAAAGATCATGGGATAGTGATAGCTCGTCGGGCAGAAGAACGGGCGTGTGGAGGAATGTTCTGGTGAACAGCAGGTATGCTTGATGGATTCGAGCTTCAGCACTGTATGTGGATCGTGGCAGCGAAGGCAGAGTTAGTGTTGTTGTTGATGTAAGGCACTGACTCAGAAAATTTCATGTAAACAATCAGCGGGCTCGCCTTGTAATTGTTGTTACAGTTGTTTATTTCTTGGGAACTGTGAACTGCGGCTTAGCATGCGTTGGGATCGAACTGCGGCTTATCTTAAAATGGTTACGGAAGCGGCTGCGACTTTTCATGCTTCCATATCTGCTGACGAGGCCATATTTGTCCTAGATTTATTTAATATTATGTGTCTCAAGAAGCGAAAATTAAAATTAAAAATAACATAAGAAGTATGTTTTAAATGGCGCTCGAAACTGTGGCTTCGCATCCATGACTATGTTTACAGAAATTTTAAGGTCACCTTGTTGTTCTGTTTGTTGTTTTTTATTGCTTGACTAGAATTTGTCAGGAATTAAATTAATTTAAAAATGTCCGAAGAATGTGATGAAATCTTACACAATTTAAGGATGCATGAGTGTACATGCATAGATTTCTTTGTCACAATTTAGGATTGCATGAGTGTGCATACATAAATTTCATATCTCATTGTGTTGTTAATTCTTGGAATTAGCTTAATTAATTCATGGAAAAAGTATACAACCGTGATGAATCAGAACCGGCCTTTATATACTACTCACTTCCTTACAGTGGGTGGCGATGACAACAATCCGCATAGATTCCACTAATGTACGTGGCTTGTGGGCGAATTTTTTCGCGGTCTATGCGCATATTTGTATCCAGCAACCGCATGTAATGGCACTAGGTGAGACTCAGTTGTCTGAGGGTGCAGATCCACTGGATTTTCACTTGCCCGGGCATGGTACCCAGACTATGGCTATTGTTTTCACCACACGGAGGTCTCGCCTTATACATTCGCAATGATGTTGCGTATTAGTGTCAGCAACACCTTTCCATGACGGATGTCGAATTTAGCTCAATGTGGGTTAAGTTCAAAATCCAGTCGCACATCCTGCACTTCTGCTTCATTTATAGAAGATTGGGTCTAGAGAGGCTCCCAATTCTGGGAGTCTCTCTGATTCATATTCTAAAATTCTGGAATCGTATCCGAACAGTGAAATTGTTGTTGCTGGTGGTTTCAATGTTCATAATTCCAATTGGCTACGTCATTCGAGTCACCCAACACGCGAGGGTTTGTATGTTGAGTTATTTGCTGAGTCTAATAATTTGACTCAATTAGTAAAGGAACCAACGCACTTTCCTTGCGTTGAAAGGGCAAAATCAAAACATTCTGGACCTTTTTCTAATTTCACATTACAGCAAGTATGTACTTGTGAATGTGAGTGTTTTGCACCTCTTGGTAATTCGGACCACGTTACAATTTCTGCTACCTTTCCATATTCTAGTTTTCAATCCGCTCACCAGCCAGCTCCGAAGCGGACAGTATGCCTTTATGAGAACGCTAATTGGAATGCGCTAGACTCCTTTTCAGCCGTTTCAATTGGCAATTTGGTTCCAGATATAGAAATATAAATGCTGCAGCAAATTGGTAGAAAATATAATCATGAGGACTTTCATACCCAATAAAAGAATTTCCATTTAACCAAAACACCATTCGTTTTTGTTTTGCCAGGAATGCTCCAATAAACAAAACACATCGTTTTGTTTATTGGAGCATTCCTGGTTGAATGCGACTTGCAGACAAGCAGTTAGGTCTAAAGAGGAAACATTTAGGAATTGGCGTTTAAACAAAATAATGATAGTAAGCTGCTACGCAATCAGGCCAGAAATAGTTGCAATGCCAATCTAAAGCGCAAAAAAGTTCTCTACGAACAGCGCCTTAGACGTAGAGATCTTCAATACCATAAGGATAATAAGAACTTGTGGTCGTTCGTGGGCATAGTGAAGAATCAGACTGAAAATTACTCTCTTATTATGCCTGGTGTGTCTCATATTATGCCTGAGATTCACTTTCGAACGCTGGCTGTTAGAAGAATGCTAGTAAACTTCAACGCTAATAAATCCTCGGGACAGGATGGCATTTCAGCCCACGTGTTGAGAAAGTGCGCCTCAACACTGGGTAGCCCATTGCGCCATCTCTTTAACTTATAATATATTTCAGGAGTTTTGCCTATTTCCTGGAAGATTTCCAGTTCCCAAAAAAGGCTACGAATACTGCCAATTGTACGCACATAGCAGTATGTTCAATGCTCTCCATAGTTATGGAGAGAGTAGTAGGAATGTGGGATTTCTGGACCATAGCACCTCCCGTGTATTTCGGAGGAGTCTCCTCCAAAGGGGCGCTGGGTGTGTAAGAGCGATACAGTGGGCGTAGCGTGTATAAGAGTGAGAAAGAGGATTGAGGATTGAAGGCTGGTAGCTAAGGGCTGGCGGATGGCGGTCGGTAGAAACGACGGTCAGTTGGGGAGATGGTGAGAAAGTAGGTAGGGTGAGAAGGAGAGAGCTACCGGAGGGGAGCGACGTGCTTTATGATGTGTGACTATTGGGAGATCATAAGTAGCAAGAGTGAGTGTGAATAATGGTGGTCTTTGTTCGTTTTGTTTATTGGAGAAGGCGAACTGTGGCTTGTGTCGCGCATAGGGTTGGTGAGTGGAGTTATTTTTAGGAAATTTAGGAAGTATGCTGTTGTAGTTGTTGTTGTAGTTTTAAGGTTAGCATGTAGGATATAGAGCTGTGGGAACGAGTGCGAGCGCGGGTGGCAGCTTGCTAAGCAGAGGCTGCGTAAGCAGAAGTAGTGTTGTAGTTGTTGTTGTTGTTTATTTAATTTTTTCGCTTTTTTAGACGCTGCTTCAGAAATTCAATGTAAACATTAAGTGAATAGTTTGAACTGTGGCTTGGGCTGTGGAAGCGTAGAGCTGGCTAAGCAGAGGTAGTGTTGTTGTAGTTGTTTTTCTTGTTTTATTTAATTGTTTGAGATCGAACTATAGCTCGATTAAAATTTTGGTGGAATTGAATTGTGTTTAATGTTTTAATAGCACTTTACTGAAGGCATTGAGGAGACACCTTTTTTACGTTGTTGTTGCTGTTGCTGTTGTTTTGACATCGTAACTTTTTGATATCGTTAATTTCTGAATATAACGCTAAATATTTTATTACGCAATTATGTATACTATACATACTGCATACTATACTGTAAGCGCATAAAGTACTTTTTGTTTGCTCTGTGTGTGTGTGTGTGTATTTTGTTAAGGAATTCACAGAATTAGTATGAGACATCAGTTTCCCAGAATTTATTTTGCAGAGACGCGTTTTGTATACTATTGCTATTGTTGAAATTTTTAGAGAGGCGAATCGCTGCGGCGGAGGAGGAGCAACAAGTTATTACAGAACTTCGTTAATCGTTTGGTTCTCCGAGACATCAAGTCGTGTGAGCTCCAAATAACTTTTGAGAAAATACACATATATTTTATACAGTTTAAAATTGTTAAATAAATAAATTATAATTATATTTATAACTAAAAATAGTAAATAAAAAAAATTATTTACTATCATTAAAATTCGAGAGATATAGCGCATTAGCTTGCAAAACTAAAACCCAGAGCATTCACAAAGAGTCAATTAAAGTTTTATAGAAGTACATTAAAGTTTAAAATTTTTTAAGAAGAGTGAAGTGAAATCTACTTCTTTAAAATTATTATCAGCATAATCATCATCAACAATAACGACATCTTCAGTAAAATCTTTTAAAAATGGAAGGATTCATTTGCAGTGAGTGCGGTGATCGTTTCACCGTAAATCGCAACCATAAACATAATGTTTTAAACAAACATGCTGAAAAGCAAGCATTCGATTGCAATGAATGCAACATTAAATTTACCCGATGCGATAACCCGAAAAAACATATAAAATTATTTTATCCACAACCAAGCAGAAGCTGTGCTCCACCAGTAAAACGTATTCATAATGAAAAGTTTTCAATTTGTTTCCGATTGCAATGAGAAAGTTTTGAAGAAAAACTGGAATTATCATATTAGGACCAATAAACATAAAAAAATTCTGGCATCCCGATTAATAAGCACTTTAAAACAAAAAGGTTCTCGAAAACGAACACAAGGTTTTGATGGTTCCAGAAATGTTTTTTACAGTTAACAAAGACATCATTATAAAAGCTCTGGACGATTTACTCGAAAAGCACTTGGGCTATAAATTCAATTTAGACATATTTTGTGAGTATTTGAAAATAAGTAGTGAAGAAGATGTGACTGTGGATGTAAAATCCTTCCAAACCAAAATGGCTTTAATCCAGATAAGAGAAGATATCGAAAGCAGCTACAATAATATGATTTATCAGATTTGCAAGAAAATGTCTGAGTTTCTGGAAAGGGATAGTGGCTGGTCTCTCGTAAGGATATGTCACCTGGAGTTCAATATTAATCAATATTAGCCAATAAGGGAGTCGCTATAAGAAAGTATTGTTATTTATGAAATTCAATTTACAAACAAAATAATAAACTGAAATATAAATATAGATAATGTGACGCGTTACCAGCACCACGCCACAAACCACTAAATAATAAATACTATAATAATAATAATAATAATATAATAATTAAAATGAATTTAATACTCCCATGGAGGGAAGCTTAGGATAAGTTATAGAATAAGTTAAAATTAAGTACATGAATTAAATGAATTTTGAAAGAAAAGAAGGAAAGGAAACTTAGAAGTACGGGCAACCCTGGCACAGAAATCGAGCACCTGGCAACCCCGAAACAACAGCTGATCAGAACAAACACAACAACAATGTAAAGCACAAAATGGGTATAAAAGCAGGCACATAAGCAGCCAGAAGGCAGTTCTTCGAAGGCAGTGGCCTGGGCAACATCGTGGAATCCTGGCCTCAGCAAAATTTTGGTAAGTTGCAAAGCAGCATCCTTCCTCCTCCGCCTTTTCCACTGTAGGTGCACGGTTGCATTTACGCCTGCCTACAGTATCCTCCTATTTCCCCTTTCCCCTCGCTGCTACACGCAACAAACCGAACTATTCGACAGCAGCACACGTTCCAGTGAAGCACACGTTCACCGAAGTACACGTTCCAGTGAAGCACACGTTCAGTGAAGCACACGTTCAGTGAAGCACACTTACTGTAAAGCACACGTTCCAGTGAAGCACACGTAATACACGTTTAGTGAAGCACACGTAGTACACTTTCCAGTGAAACACACGCATCACACGCTCCAGTGAAGCACACGACCAACCGAAGCATCAGCACAGCACAGTAGCGCATTCATCGGCGCATTCATCAACGCGACATCAGAGCGTTCATCGGCGCACAGCAGCGCATTCACCGACGTAACAGCAGCGCACACCGAAACATTCACAGGCGCGACAAAGGCGCATTCACCGGCGCATTCACGAGCGTACTCACCGGCGCATTCATCGGCGCATTCACCAGCGCATTCACCAGCGCATTCATCGGCGCAACAAAGGCGCATTCATCGGCGCATTCACCAACGCGACACCAGCGCGTTCACCAGTGCGACACCAGCATTCATGGGCGCATTCAGCGGCGCATTCATCGGCGCATTCACCAGCGCATTCACCGGCGCATTGAAAGGCGCATTCACCAGCGCATTCATCGGCCCATTCACCATCGCATTCACCGGCGCACAGGAGCGCATTCACCCACGCAACAGCAGCGCACACCGAAGCGTCAGCACAGCACAGCACGCACAGCAGCGCATTCACAGGCGCAACCACAAGCGCACACCAAAGCATTCATCAGGCTTACCCCGACGCAACCACAAGCGTACACCAAAGCATCCAGGCGCACATCGACGCAACCACAAACGTACACCGACGCAGCCACCAGTGTACATCGACACCGTCACCGGTGTACAGCAATACATTAACTTAACCATTCATAATTAATTAGACTAAGGCCGAGGTTTAGAGAAAATAAAGTGAATTTATTTTCTTCCACCAAAGTACAAATTTTCAAAGTACGAAAGTGGTCGGCACGATACAACGGCAGAGACGACCCCATAGGATTTATCGAACGAGTCGAGGAATCAGCCAGGTCGTACGGTATCAACCCGAATCTACTCCCGAGGACTATGCCGGAGCTATTGTCGGACATGGCCTTAATGTGGTATCGAAATAACGATGAGCAGTGGATGGAATGGGCCACATTCAAGAGAGACTTCCTGACATTCTTCCTCCCGGGCCGGTATTTCGAGCAGCTGGACGACGCCATCAAAGCACGTCGGCAGAACCGATGAGACATGCCGAATACACCAGAGAACAGAAGCTGGAACGAATTTATCGCAATTTGTTCACCCAGCTGCAAAGACACATAAGGCGCAAGGACTTCGTCGATCTGAAAGAACTGACGGCACTTGCCCTAGAGTTGGAATACCTCCAAGATGACGAAGGAACACAGGTGTTAAACCCACAAAAGGGGGGCGACACACGACAGCGTTTCAGGCAAGTGGAAGACTTCATCGACACCCGCAGTGCATGTTACCGATGTGGACAGAGCGGACACAACAAGAGAGAATGCCAAAACCCGGAGTACCTATTTTGCTGGGTGTGCGGCCGCAGGCAGGTGCGCCTGGTACCCTGGCCGAGATAATCTGGACACCAGATATACGGCTGTCAACACCGCTCACGATCAGTTTGGCCGACGGAAGGACCACGACTATAACTGAGTCACTCATGGTCCCGATACGCTTCAGTGGAATGGAATACAAAACGCAGTTGTACATATTACCAAATGGGATTGATGACCTCATTCTGGGATTCGACCTCCTTAAAAAGTCCAAAACAAAGATTACCATCGGGGGGCGTACAATGGAACTTCCAACAAAGATCGAAGAAGCCATATCGCCGCGATGTCCAATGGTTCGTAACGACGAAGGTAACAGTGACACAAAGATCTCCGAATTTCTGGTCCACGAACTCAAAGCCTTCGAAGCAATGAAGGGTAATAAATAGCCAGATCGACGAACTGCTGCGGGACGGTCACATTGAGCCGTCTAAAAGCCCTTACAGTGCACCAATTGTGCTGGTGAGGGAGAAAAACAACAATTGGAGGCTCTGTGTCGATTATCGCCAACTAAATGCCAAGTCTGCACCAGACGCGTACCCTCTACCCCGCATACAGCATATCCTCGATAACTTCGGAATGCCAAGGTCATCAGTACGTTGGATTTAAAGAACGGATAATGGCAGATCCCACTGGAGGAATCCAGCAAGCAGTATACAGCGTTCACCCTTCCTGGACGGGGGCTGTATTAATGGAGAGTCATGCCGTTCGGGCTTCATTCTGCCCCAGCTACTTTTCAACGTGCTCTCGACAGTCATCGGACCAGATCTGGAACCGAACGCATTCGCCTACTTGGACGATATCATCGTCACCGGAGAGTCCGTCGAACATCATATGGACAATCTACGCGAGGTCCTGAAACGCCTGAGGGCAATCAATCTACGAATAATTCCAGAGAAATGCGAATTCTTCAAGAAGCAGATCCGCTATTTGGGCCACTTGGTCACGTCGGATGGTATCCAAACGGATCCCGATAAAATCATCGCCATTCAAGGACTTCAGCCACCAACTACTATAAAGGAATTACGACGATGCCTGGGAGTAACATCGTGATATCGCCGATTTGTCCCCGATTTCTCCAACATCGTCCAACCACTGACATCACTACTAAGAAAAGGTGAACGATGGGTTTGGGGCCCTGAACAACAGGAGGCCTTTGAATCCCTCAAACGGAAGTTGACACAGGCACCAGTACTTGCCGTGCCAGATTTTACCCATCGCTTCACGCTCCAGACGGATGGCAGCAACCATGGGCTTGGATTTTACTCTCGCAACGAATAGAGGATGAAGAGAGGTTTATCGCGTACGCTATCCGCCGCCTTAGCAACACGGAAGCTAACTACTCATGCACCGAGAAGGAATGCCTGGCGATAGTGTGGGGCATTAGGAAGATGTGACAATATCTGGAGGGCTACGAATTCACGATCATTACGGTCCACCTCGCCCTCAAATGGCTGAACTCTATAGAGAGCCCATCAGGACGACTCGCCCGCTGGGCGCTGGAGCTACAACAATATAGGAAAGGGCAGCAAAACGTGCTCGCTGACGCATTGTCGCGATAACCGATTGACACCTGCGAGAGAGCGGCGACGGCACTTGGAAACCAAGCTTGTGCATGGATTGAGGGGAGGAAGATAGAAGTACGAGAAGAACCTGGAAAGCACACGGACTACGTCATCAAAGCTGATCAGCTATACCGCTATATCCCAAGGCGGGTCGGATGCGAACAAGGGGATTCATGGAAATTGTGCGTGCCAACACCCCAAAGACGGCAAGTATTGTCCGAGAACCACGATTCACCGACGGCGGGACACTTTGGCGTATTCAAAACCATTCAGCGCTTAGCACAACGCTACTACTGGCCAGGAATGTTTCGAGATGCCAGTAGCTACGTACGCAACTGAAACCGGCTGGAAAAATGCTAACGCAGATCGCAGAGGAGCCATGGACCACCGTCTGTGTGGACTTCGTGGGTCCGTTACCGGGGTCATCCCACGGGAACACGGCCATGGTCGTATTTATGGACAAGTTCTCCAGATGGACAGAAATCGCGCCAGTACGAGCCGCGACCGCCGAAAGAAAAGCCTTCAGGGAAGGGATATTGGCACGGTTCGGGGTCCCCAAAGTGCTCATATCCGATAATGGCACCCAATTCAACAGCCGTTCGTTTCAGAAGTATCTCGAACAACTGGGAGTACGACAGCAATTCACCGCCCGAAAGGGCTAACCGCACAATCAAAACCTTGGTCGCTCTGCTAGCCGAGAATGACTACCGGAAATGGGATGAGAAGTTACCGGAAGTCACCCTGGCCATCGGCACGGGCGTATCGGAAACAACCGGTTATAGCCCAGCCTACTGGGTACAGGGCCGCGAACCCAGGGTACCCGCGGCATTATACGACGAAGTCACTCTGGGCAGCGGCGGTACGAACCACAGCCCGGATGATAAGGCAGGAAACCTGAAAGAAATTTTCCAAATAGTTCACCGGAATATCGAGAAGGCCTCAAGAACACAGGCCAACCATTATAATCTGCGACGACGCTCATGGAAACCCATGATTGGACAGCAAGTATTGGTCAGACAGCACCCCCTCCCGAAAGCAGGAGAAGGGCATGCGGCAAAGTTGGCAAAGAAATATGAAGGACCCTACCAGGTTACCGGCTTCCTCTCACCCGTAATCGCAATAGTAAAAAGGGAGGGAGAGGCTAAACCGCGCAAAGCCCACCTCAGCGAGCTCAAAAAATACCACAGTGCTAACGACCACAACGAAGGAGAGAGCCAGCTAACCCCACCCAAGTAACTTCCAGGCGAAGACAACAACATACTATCACTCAGTGATCACACTTCAAACCGAAAGGACGTGTCTCAAGTGAACCTGGATAGCTAAAACAACCAACAGCAAAAGCGATAACAACAAACAACAGCGACATCAACAAAAGCGACGAAAACAACAACAGCTACAACAACAACAAAAGCGACAACAACAGCTACAACAACAACAGCTACTACAACAACAACAGCGACAACAAAAATAACGACAACCAGGATGGATAACAAACGGACATTCGAACGTACCGCCGAAGACGTACGGCGTAAGTATCAGCAGCTGATGACATCAGAACCCTGTGCCATACTCTTGGGGCCCGAATGGTCAGAGAGTTGCGGACCGAAGGGAAGACTACGCGTGCGCCGTGCAACCCCGGAGTTGGAGGCCGGACCCAGCCAAGCCTAGCAAATACGGCCAACACCGACGGTACATGCGAGCGTCCGAGAAACTCCAAGGGAGGAAGCCGCAGAGGAGGAACAACATGTGCTCAACCCACCAACAACGGGCGGAATCAAGGTCATGACGTGGGATTATGAACGTCTGGCTTGCGGCCAACAGCTGAACGACACGTTGGTCAACTTCTTTCTGCAGTGGCTCTGGAAGGAAGGGGTACCATCAGCGACCAGAGAGCAAACCTACGTTTTCGACACGTTCTTTGTCCAATGGATGTTACGGTTCCCTAACCAGACCCATGAGGAAAGACACCAGGACTTACGGCGGTGGGTCAGGAATTGGACCTGTTCCAGTTACGACACATTGTCGTACCGGTCGTCCGGAACGAACATTGGTACGCCATAATTTGTACCAACATGGACTGGTGGCCGACAATGACGGAACCCCGCGACGTCCAGCCATGGTGGTCATAGACTCCTTTGCGAACCAACCACGGACCTTGGTCGTAGATGCGGTTCGCCAGTTCCTGCTTCTAGAGTACCAGGCCAGGTTCAATCCGCAGGGAGGACCCCAATTCCACGAAGACCGTTTTCCGTGCATCTACGCAAAGGTCCCGCAACAAACCAACGGGTGGGACTGTGGAGCGTAACTTCTGCATTATGTAAAGAGGTACTTCGAAAGGCCGAGAGCCGACTTCAAAGCCCAGGAGGAAGAGAAGTGGGGAAATAGTAAAAGTGCCGACAGAACCCGTCGAGGCGTTGCCAGGTTGATAAGGCAACATTGTACCAGTGACAGCTGCCCGATATAAAACTTCCCGGGGTGACCACTAGCAGCGACGATAGCAGCGGTGAGGACAGCGGCAGCGACGATAGCAGCGGGGATGACAGCAGCAGCGACGATAGCAGCGGTGAGGACAGCAGCAGCGGTAACGGCGGTAATAGGAGCGACGGCCAGAAAAGTAACGCTAGCGTTTATTTCGCTGCGTTTTGGTGGTCTCTGCAACTCTTCCTGGTCTCACCGCTTTCTGAAATCACTGGCACTCTACTGAATCGCTGGCATCCCACTGCGTTCTGGAGATCACTGGTATTCCGCTGGGTTGTCGCATTGCGTTTTGGAGATACCTGGTATTTTGCTGGCCTGCCGATATCTCACCGAGTTTTTGAGATAATTGGTATTCTGCTGGGTTGTCGATATCTCACTGCGTTTTTGAGATAACTGATGATTATGCGTCTCCTTACGGGTATTTACAGGAGGGCATTTGAGCCACTGCCACTGTCAATTTGACTCTTTACGAGTATTAACAGGAGGGCATTCGAGCCACTACGACTGTGAATTCGACTCTTTACGGGTTTTAACAGGAGGGCATTCGAGCCACTACGACTGTGAATTCGTCCCTTTGCGAGTTTTAATAAGAGGGCATTTGAGCCACTACGACTGTGAATTCGTCCCTTTGCGCGTATTAACAGGAGGGCATTTGAACCACTGCCACTGTGAATTCGTCCCTTTATGAGTATTAACAGGAGGGCATTTGAGCCACTACGACTGTGAATTCGTCCCTTTGTGAGTTTTAACAGGAGGGTGTTTGAGCCACTACGACTGTGAATTCGTCCCTTTGCGCGTATTAACAGGAGGGCATTTGAGCCACTACGACTGTGAAATCGTTCCTTTACGAGTTCTACCAGGAGGGCATTTGAGCCACTACTACTGTGAATTCGTCCCATTGTGAGCTTTAGCAGGAGGGCATTTGAGCCACTACGACTGTGAATTCGACTCTTTACGGGTTTTAACAGGAGGGCATTTGAGCCACTACGACTGTGAATTCGACTCTTTACGGGTTTTAGCAGGAGGGCATTTGAGCCACTACGACGGTGAATTCGTCCCTTTGTGAGTATTAACAGGAGGGCATTTGAGCCACTATGACTGTGAATTCGTCCCTTTGTGAGTTTTAACAGCAGGGCATTTGAGCCACTACGACTGTGAATTCGTTCCTTTGCGAGTATTAACAGGAGGGCATTTGAGCCAGTACGACTGTGAATTCGACTCTTTACGGGTTTTAACAGGAGGGCATTTGAGCCACTACGACTGTGAATTCGACTCTTTACGGGTTTTAGCAGGAGGGCATTTGAGCCACTACGACTGTGAATTCGACTCTTTACGGGTTTTAGCAGGAGGGCATTTGAGCCACTACGACTGTGAATTCGTCACTTTGTGAGTATTAACAGGAGGGCATTTGAGCCACTATGACTGTGAATTCGTCCCTTTGTGAGTATTAACAGGAGGGCATTTGAGCCACTACGACTGTGAATTCGACTCTTTACGGGTTTTAACAGGAGGGCATTTGAGCCACTACGACTGTGAATTCGACTCTTTACGGGTTTTAGCAGGAGGGCATTTGAGCCACTACGACTGTGAATTCGTCCCTTTGTGAGTATTAACAGGAGCGCATTTGAGCCACTACGACTGTGAATTCGACTCTTTACGGGTTTTAGCAGGAGGGCATTTGAGCCACTACGACTGTGAATTCGTCCCTTTGTGAGTATTAACAGGAGGGCATTTGAGCCACTACGACTGTGAATTCGTTCCTTTGCGAGTATTAACAGGAGGGCATTTGAGCCAGTACGACTGTGAATTCGACTCTTTACGAGTTTTAACAGGATGGCATTTGAGCCACTGCGACCTCGAATTCGTACTCGCAATTTTATGCAATTCCTTCGGCTTCAGTGTTTTCAAGACTATGCCTGCTTGAACACTTTTCACGAATTCGCTTTCTGATTTACACGAGTTCTGCCAAACTGACTGCACAGAACTGAACTGAGCTGCCCGACGACACCAATTGAAACACCTGCATCGACTGTCTTCTTTGCAGCCGGTTTTATAATTTTTCGGCTTTTCTTCTAAAAGGTTCCATTATTTATTTCTGTAGAAACACGTATGTTACAAAAAACCTCTTTTCAAGGTTATCACATCATTTGGTCAGTGAACTTCACTTCAGTCTACTTACATACGCGGGGTTTTTGTAGCACATAAGCTGCGCCAAGTGGGTCATTATGTATTCACTGAACCTCTTATGTTGTGTGGTGTACGAATCGACCTATCACTACGCATCGTGCTTCGATTTCACATTCTGACTGCCCAACTCGTTGGTATTCTTGCATGCTGTCAGCGGCTATCCCGCTCTGTCGCACGGTTTGCCTTGCGTGTGTTATGCACACCACGCCACTTTTACTTTCTGTGAATTTCTCCGCTGAGCGTCGGTGTGTGGGCGTTTCTAATAAAATGCACATGTTTGCTGCATGCTGGTGTTGGGGATCTTTGTTACAAGTAGACTGTTCCCAGTATTTAAGCCATGTGTACTTTCACTTGATGTATGCAAGTGACAAGTGTCAGCGGGGAGAGTTCGTCTTTTGTGTATTTTTTTCTCTTTGCGTCTTTTTGTGTATTTTTGTATTTTTGTTGTTGTCCGTTTAATGGTAATTATATACTATGCTGTGCGCCAAATTTTAGTCTGTCTAATTTGAGTCGTCACACTCCCCTCCTACTTCGGGAAAGAAAAAAAGAACATTTCTTCTTTGTTTTCTTTTATGCAATTTCCTCTCTCTTTTCCCTCTTCAGTAAAGTTCCAATTAAATTTCAACAAATTCACACTTCAGTTTAATAAATTCATACAAAAATCTAAATTCACGTAACTCAATTCTATATACAGATTTCTATACAGCTTTCCTCTTTCTCCGATTCACCCTCTTCGCAGCTTAAGCTTCGCAGCGTACTCGGATCTGGCCGGACCCGCTAACATTAATTCTAAATCCCGCTCCATCTACGTGCACTATTTTATTGAGGGCTTGCCCCCGTCTGTGTTTTTGCCACGGGTACGTCCTCATACCCGCTGTGCCCTCTGCCAGCGGGTGAACGGCGTAAAGACGCCTGCGCGGCACGTTCCGTGTGTCCGGGGTTGACGGTCTGCACGGCCACCTCACCTCGGCCGCTGGCTTCTGTTTGCGCCGACCCCTCCGTGTAGATGCGCGCACTCGTTTGCACGGCCGCCTCGGGGTTACAGTGAGCTTCTGTTTGGGTGGCGGCTTTACGCGGCCCTCACATTTGTGCCGCGAGCCTGCGGTTGGCCTGGCTTATTAGCCCCAGGTGGTCCTCACCCACCTCCTTAGCTGTGATTCCATCCCGAGTCACCGCCGTCTCCACCCGGGTAATTTTCCACAGTCGATACAGGCGACGTGGCCGTCGCACCACGTCCCGGGTGGTGCAGAAATTCGTGAGCTCCAAGTTGGCTTCACTGGCCTCTACCTCCTCCTCACTCTCACACGTTGTGAGGAAGTCACCGAAGGTGGGTTCCCACAAAACATAATAATAATAACAACGACAGCAGCACATCGTCACCTTGTCACCCACCACCGGTGGGTCCCCACTACTCAACTTTTAGCGGCGACAACAACTACGACCGTTGCAGCGCCATCTTTAGGCGGCAAGCACCAACGTTCGTAAGCAGAGCCCACCGACACCGAAAGCTATGGACGGGCAAAAACCCGCAAGCAACAACGTTCTGAGTTAATTGTGAGAGGATCACAAGCGGCATGACGTGCCATCACGCCAACTCAGGAAGCATGGAAACGCACGGATAACGGGATCCCACGAGAGGGAGATAACCGGGCGCCGTGTGGCGAAGCCACTCACACCGCCGCCGCTGGAAGTCCAGCGAAAGCCTATTTAAGAGACCGACGCGCAGAAATCGCTCTCTGTTCTCTAGCCCTCGCGCGACTAAGCAGTGTATACCCGTGAATAAAGGTTTAATAGTGCAAACCAGACTTAATCACAGTGGATAAGTGTTAAAACAGTGATACCATTCAAAGGACACCATTCGAAGGACTCTTCACAACAGCGCTGTTACTACTCGAAGGACATTGGGAGGCAGTGCCGATACCAATCGAAAGACAATCAACTGAGTGAGTCTTTATCGTATATATATATATATATATATATATATATATATATATATATATATATATATATATATATATATATATATATATATATATATATATATATATATATATATATATATATATATATATATATGTATATATATATATGTATATATATACATATATATATATATATATATATATACGATAAAGACTCACTCAGTTGATTGTCTTTCGATTGGTTCGGATTGGTATCGGATAATATATATATATATATATATTTATATATATATATATATATATATATATATATATATATATATATATCTCATAACCCTGTATCCCGTGTGGTATTAACCTGTATCCCGTATTAACTGGTTCATTAACTGGCAACTGCCGGTACGTATTCTCCCCGTGAGGAACACGGCGGAATCGAGGTCGACGGTGTAGGTTACCATAAGCTCAGACGAGAAGACCTGTGTTTTAGATTAAGCAAAGTGCAACCTATATTTAGTTCATTAAAGGATATTACATTGTATTTAAGGATATTATTAAAGGATTATATTAAAGGATATTATATTGTATTACATTATCTGAGGGGTCTGGGAGGGATTACGTAGAGGTATCATCAGTGGGATTATTGTCATCGTAAAGTAGTGCGACCCGAACCTCTGGTCGCGCGACAGCTACTACACGCCGCCAAAAAAAGATTCGTCACAATTGGCGCCCGAACAGGGATCCTTGGGGGTCAAGATTCAGCGACGACAAGCTTTACGAAAAGCCAAGCAGCGCACCCAGTGAACGAGCAACCGAGACACACACCGCACAGAGGTTAGTGAAGAGACAGACCAAGCAAATAATCATCAGAGAAACACACCGCAAGATCGTTTACAAAGATCTCCCAGCGGTGAACCTCATCGCAAGCCAAGACACACAACGCACGCAAGCCAAGACACACACCGCACGCAAGCCAAGACACACCAAGACGCACCGCTAAAGCCATAAAAACTGGATGGGTGTACAACGTACAAAAGGAGGAGTTCCAGAAAATTATGGAGGACCTTGGGTTCGACGCAACAGGGACAGTAGAGGAGTTACGACGACGATTTTACGGTTACGCCACCACAACAGAGTTAAGCGACGCAGAGGAGTCACGCCTGAGAAAACTCGAACAGAAATACAAGCGCTCTCCTTCACCAGGGCCCAGTGGGCAGCAACGAGTCAGCCTTACGACGACGACAACGACAACTAGCGCGACGCCACTAAAAACGCTATATATCGGTACACCCCTGGCACCCCAAACGAACGCTCACACCTCGCATGGGTCTGTTATTGACACAGTCCACAGATGGGCGACGCGGTATGATGGCGGCCAAGAGCCACTCGCATTGTTGGAACGGCTTGAAGAATTTGTAAAGGCGTACGGCATTGACCTCGACACTCTGCCCCACACCATGCCGCAGTTGCTGAAAGACCGGGCGTTGGCATGGTATCCCAACAACAATCGCAACTGGAACTACAGGCAGGCTTTCCAACGCGACTTTCCGAAGTTTTTCCTGCCCGCTCGGTACTTCGAGGACCTCGACGACAGTATACGCCGTCGCGTTCAACGCCCCCGTGAGACTTTAAGGACTACGTGCTGGGGATACAGACCCTTATGCGGCAAGCCGACCCACAAAGCGAACAGCAGCTGCAACGAATTTATCGAAATTGTCGCAGCGAATACCAGCTCTATATCCGACGCAAGGACTTCGTGAATTTGTAGGAATTAACCGCTCTCGCTGAAGATTTCAAGGACATCGGGAGAGAAAAGGCAAAAGAACCGCCACCACGACCCCGTCCAGAGCAACACCGACAACTGACGCAGACCTCAACAACAGAATCGCCGCCCCGGCGAATTCAGAGCAGCCTCGACGAGTTACGCAGGCGTCAACAGAATAAATCATCAGGAATCCACGCGCTGCTTGCAGACGTTGCGGAGGGCAGGGGCACTTACAGTACGCGTGTCAGCGTCCCAGTAAAATATTCTGCTGGGAGTGCGGAAAAGTTGGCATGCGCACCATCGAGTGCTGTAGAAGACGAGCGGGAAACGCCGAGGAGGACCAACCGACAGGAGGGGTGTTGGAACCTCAAGACCAGTAAATCCCCCCTACACCAGACCAGGCATCCCCCCAACCAAATTAAACACGAGCAATACATGGAACTACAAAGTAACAGCAGATGCGACTAGCTCCTCCTATGAGCCACACCAGTTGGCAGCCACGACGGCTGCATCGGCACCTTTGCTTAGAGATGGCAGGAAGATTCTGGCAAAGGTGAGAATCGGAGAAGTGAATCTGGAGGCGACGTTGGACACTGGAGCCACGCGAAGTTTCGTTAGCGCCAGTCGGGTAGCGGAATTGGGACTCCCCGAGATGTCCGACAGCACAGGAGTAAAGGTCCAGCTGGCAGACGGTGGTGTGCGAGTGGTACACCTGTCCTTTCGAGCAGAAGTTCAACTGGGCAATAGCAGTGGCGTGATAGACTACGTGGTTTCGATGAATTGAAGGGCACGTCTAGCATAGCTACACACCGTATTGTAATGAAGGACGAACGACCCATCAAGCAGCGCTATTACTCGAGAAATCCCGCTATGCAGAAGGTAATTAACGAAGAAGTGGATCAGCTGTTACAGAAGGGATGCATCGAACCATCAAACAGCCCATTTAGCGCTCCTCTGGTGCTGGTCAAGAAGAAGACCGGACAATGGCGCGTCTGCGTTGATTATCGCCAACTCAATGCCCGGTCTGTACCTGATGCGTACCCACTGCCAAGGATACTGGCAGTGGGTACGCATCACGCTGGTGAGTCCACAGGGTACACACCAGCGTTTCTCACACAGGGAAGAGAACCACGATTACCTCGAGCATTATACGACGGTAAACACACTAGGCACAGGCAACCCGGAACAGAGCCCACACCAACGAGCTCATCGATTACAGGGCATCTCTGAAGTTGTACGAACCAACCTTCGAGGCACAGCACATGCCCAGGCGCGGCACTATAATTTACGACATCGACCATTTCATCGAGAGGTCATCGACCCGAGAAATTTTCCGCGAAACTGGCGCCGAAGTTCTCCGGGCCGTACTGCGTCATTGGATTCAGCTCCCCGGTCATTGTACAGCTAAGAGCTCCCGTCAGACCGAGCAGCCCGACACTCGGACCACAGACACGACAAAACAGTCATCCGAACAGACAGATCGACGAGCGCTCGACACGGGCCGCTAGAATGCACTAACGTCTTCTTCTTTCATTATAGATAACCGACTCGGACCAGACAAACCCCGTCCATAACAGATGCTGCCCCCATCTATATACGACAACATCAATTACCATTGCAAGGAGCTGCAGCGACGCGCAGCGGCCAACAAGAACAAGCGGCGGCTGCGATACCACTTCGGGAAATATCGAGTGGTGAGCGCTATTGGCTCCCAAGGGCCAACCATTTCCCTCCACCCTCTAGGTGTGGTGAGAGTGTGAGGAACTCTCCGAAGGTGGGTTCCCGCAAAACATAATGATAATTACAATGACAGCGGCACATCGTCACCTTGTGGGGCGACACACCACCGGTCGGTCCCCACTACTCAACTTTTAGCGGCGACAACAACCACGACGGTTGCAGCGCCATCTTTCGGCGGCAAGCACCAACGTTCGTAAGCAGAGCCCACCGACACCGACAGCTATGGACGGGAAAAATCCCGCAAGCAACAACGTTCTGAGTGAATTGTGAGAGGATCACAAGCGGCATGACATGCCATCACGCCAACTCAGGAAGAATAGCATGGAAGCGCACGGATAACGGGATCCCACGAGAGGGAGACAGCCGGGCACCGTGTGGCGAAGCCACTCACTCTGCCGCCGCTGGAAGTCCACCGGAAGCCTATTTAAGGGACCGACGCGCAGAAATCGCTCTCTGTTCTCTAGCCCTCGCGCGACTAAGCAGTGTATACCCGTGAATAAAGGTTTAATAGTGCAAACCAGACTTAATTACAGTGAATAAGTGTTACAACAGTGACACCATTCGAAGCACACCATTCGAAGGACTCTTCACAACAGCGCAGTTACTACTCGAAGGACATTGAGAGGCAGTGCCGATACTAGTCGAAAGACAATCAACTGAGTTAGTCTTTATCGTATATATATATATTTTTTTTTAATTTATTTCACTTTTTCCCTCCGTGGATCCACTTCACACTTCGAGTCCCGCTTGACAAGTGTTTCTCTACCACTTTCTCGTTTTCTATCCCTGTGCCGAACTCCTCTGTTGGCTGTTTTCACTGTGCTGGTGAGGATCGAACTAATTTGTGTGCGTGATTTTTCCCCACATTTTATTCCCGTGTGTATGAACCCTTTAACAATCTGTACACTTATCCCAGTGTTTCTTATGTGGGGTTGCACGATTTTGGCTTTTCTGACCAAAACTAACTTCGGCTGTCAAAAACAGCTGAACGCTGTAATGTGTTTGCTTCTCAAGCAAATTCTGTCAAATCGCGAATTTTCATGTTTTTTCCCCAAAACCTTCGCCTTCAAGCACCAGAACGGTCGTTGATGGAGCACCGGACATCCTCCTGCATTGATATGAGGTAATCTCTTTTTTGTACAATTAAAACTTCACTGCAATTTTCTGTTGCAATTCCGTCAACATTTCTTCTGTTCGGCAATTTGTTACAAATGATGGTTGTATATCTCAATGCCCTGCTTCATTTGGACGTATTCCTTTACGCAACACCATATTGCTTGGCGGCGGTGATGGCAGACTGGTTGAACTATCCGACAGGTTTGATGCAGGTCTCTTGGTTGAGTAAGCAATATCGGGCAGCGTTGTTTCAACGCGATCTCTAAAATATTCCATCGCCATGGTGGACAGATCGAACAGCTCATTTGTAACTCGGTAAGGGTGTTCAAGACGTGGTGTGTTCCTAATATAAGAAAACAACAGTGACCACGTTTGATATGTTTTCCCAGTGTCATTTGCAGAAGCGACAGCATGTCTCGATTATATCGCACACGCAGGTAAGTGGATGATTTCCACGCGCCGACTCGCGTCGTGGCATACTGGCTTTTATTCCATGGAAGCGGTTAAAAGTCTGTGTAATTAATTTCGAGAAATTGGAATTTAAGATATGCATGCAGATGTCATTAATTTAAACCATCCGCATTTGCCCAACTTTCTTGTAACCAACATATTCGAATATTTTACTAATGGCCAGATTTTCAACCAACGAACGAGGTGATTCTTCGTGATTCTGCTTTCTTATTTTCGCGATATCGTTACATTGTGATTTTCAAACAACGAGCAGCTCGTTCGTTAAAAACACAACAACACTTTCCATACTTGTTACGAGTTCTCGTTCGTTACATGGTATTTTCAATCATTATTTCAGCGATATGAACTGTCAAAAGTAACGACTGCTAAAAGGCTGTCGTTACTCCATTCTTTCTGGTGCAAATTTTGTGTAACAATGGATTCCAGCAAAAAGAGGTAAGTTACTTTCTATTTAATGGTTAATTTTACAGAATGGAAATTAATTTTAAATTTTTCTTAGAATTACGAGCATAACGCAGTTCAACCTGCTGCTGTGGGAAATGGCAAATAACCCCGAATTTGCGAGAGGTGTTCCGGTCTTTGGCTCGAACCAAAGATCCATGGATAATGAGTGGGAGAGGGTTAAAGGAATCCTCAATGCGAATGGTCCGCCAGTTCGGTCAACGGCCGAATGGAAAAAGGTAAGTTTAATTTGTGTTCATATACAGATGTACTGTATATAAAAATTTTTACAATGTTAGGTTTGGACTGATTTGAAGAATCGGTCCAAGAGAAAATTGTCTCAAAACGCAGCAGAGTTGAGAAGAACGGGAGGCGGACCGTACTGCGCTGCACACCTCAATCCGCAGGAAGAGGAAACTGTACGGATCATGAACATGCAAAACAGTGTTTTGCCCATTGGAGCTTATTTTGGAGTGGAGTATGATAATTCTGGTAAGTATTTGTTAGCAGTTCCACTAAATGTATAGTGGACGTTCTAATGGGCATTCCAAAATTGTTTCTGTGGTAGATTCTCCGGTTCCTGCTGGTGCTGTAGTCTCACATCGAGCATCTGGTGCTGCCTCAACTGACGTTTCTACTAAGGCGTCAGCGGGCGTAACTATCAATGCGTCACCTGGAGTGACTACCAATGCGTCGGCGGGCGTAACTATCAATGCGTCACCTGGAGTGACTACTGCTACTGCTTCGCCCCGGGTAGGAAATCTTCCTACTATGTCTAGAAAGCGTAAAGCTGCGGATGATTTATCGGCGTTGCTCCAGCCACAATTATCAAATCAAAAAGAACAACTTGAAGCTATGGACGTTCAAAATGGTTACTTGGAGCGAATAGCTATAGCATTGGAGCAGCTGGTGAAGCAGAAGGCAGCAGCAGACTCTTCACCTTCACTATAAATTGTTTTGTTTTTCCTTTGATTTTGTATTTTATTTAATTTTTTAACAAAGTGAATTTTTATTTTAATTTTTTACCAAAACGTGAATTATGTACCTTTATTTAACAAAACTACTGAATTATGTTCCTTTGTTTAACTTTATTTATTAATAAAGTTTAATATTTACTTAATATTTAATTAAAATAAACTTGATCATTTCATTTAATAATATTTTATATAATAAAATAATAAAAAAATTTTAACACAAAAAGTTAAAAAGTAAACATCTTAAGATTTATGTTATACTCATCGCCAACTCATTCCTAACGCTTATGGCGGAATTTGCTGGCGCGTCTTCTTCAGGTGCGTCCGGTAATTCGCCATCAGCATAACTTTCTAATTCCCATGGACAATTGTTATATAGGCAGAAGTTATGGGCAGCACAACACGAATTTATAATTTTGATTGCCGCTTCAGGCGAATAATGGAGACCTCTTTCGCCTATTATACACCTGAAGCGGTTTTTTAAGACTCCAAAACACCGTTCTATGATGTTCCGACCGCTGCATAGCTTCCTATTAAACTCTACCTCATGGCGATGTTGGGGTTCCCGGTAGGGTGTCATCAAATATGGCAGGAGTTGGTAGGCGGAATCTCCTAAAGATTATATAATGTAGACAAGTTTACGTTAAATTATTGAAGAATCTTACCCAGGAGCCAAGTGCTACGCTTTCCGGAATTGTATTTATTTCTGAAGAATTCCTCAGCAGCACTCATCCTCCAAACAAAGGAGTCATGGTTTGCGCCCGGATAACGTGCGTCGACAAACCGAATGACCATGTTGAAATCGCAAATCTGCAACAAAACAAACATGCAAACATATACTGAAAATTACTTAAAATATTCACAATTACTTACAATCATCACATTTGTACTATAAAATCCTTTTCGGTTGTAGTACAAATGCTTAAATTCAATTGCTGGCGACTTGATGCGAATGTGTGTACCGTCTACGCACCCAACGACTCCAGGAATTCCATACTTTTCATAAAATTGTTGTTTCAGCTGATTTTCTTCCTCCGGCGTCATAGCAAGCCTGATGTACTTGGGACATAAATATCTTTCGAAAATGTCCAAGAATTCCGCAATATTCCTGGACACTCTTCCTTGCGACATAGTTGCGAAATATTGGTTTCCGATGCCTCGCTGGTAATTTCCGCCTGCCAGGAAACGCAAAAAGGATGCTAATTTAAGGATTGGCGGAATTGTTGTTGCTTTTCTCTCAGGCTTCATCCATGGCGTTACTTCATCTAAAAGTTTGATGAAGCAAGCCTTATTCATCCTAAAATTGTTTATGAATCTAAAATTATTGTTTATACATCATTATTTATACACAATTATTAATTTACTCCTGCTCCGGCATCTCCAAAATATTTGAAGAATGCCTCATTTCCCTATTCCGATGTCTCAGGCTGTGCTCATCTTCCGAATCACTCTCGAATTCCTCCATGGCAAATTCCACTCCTGAAAACATGTTTCCTTTTTCAATTCACTATTTTCAGCACTTCAAACACAACACATCAATAATAACAATATGTCAAAAACATATGAGAAACCAGGGTCTAATAATGAGCGAGTAAGAATGATAAGCAAAAATTAGAAAGCATGCGAAGAAAAGAGAAATCCGAGTGTACCCTTAAAAAATTAAACACATCTTTAAAGTGCCTACGAGAAGCGAACTACTCGCTACGTAAGTGTTTAGAAATCGCATTTTACATCCACGGTGACGAGTAACGATTTCTCGCTTCTTAGTGACAGTGATAATTGAAAATCTGGCCATAAGTATCTTTATTAGCATATATAGTAGTTGTAACTGCTGTGCGCGAGTTTGTGTTACTGCGGCAACCAACCGTTGTGTGTGGACCGGACTCGGCTGACGCTGATGCTGGTGCTCGCTGCTCAGTTGTGTCTGTAGTGTGTCGTCAGCACATCCGCGCGTCGTGTGCGTTGTCCTCAAGCGCGCGTAGTTGCTGTTGTTTCTGCTTCAAATTGTGAGCTCCTGTTGTGACGCACCTGTGTGGGCCGTTTTTTAACTGCTGTATCATTATCAAATAAGTTTGCTTAATCTTGCAATTCCGTGTGTTGCTTAGATTCATTTAGGTTCGCTTAAAGAAAAATTTAATAGGAGTTTGGTTGTCCAAGTTCACGTACGGTGGACCTTCTCGATTGTAAATTCTCGGCCTTCGAGACCCAACATCTTGTTGAGGATTTTTTCCCTGTAGTTCGGCTTTTGCTTTGTTTCGCGAAGCTGATAGCTGGGAGGGCAATTCGTCATGAAATAATGCCTTCCTTCCTTCCCGTGTGAAGCGCCGAATTTCAAGCGCTCGCGATCATTGCGAATATGCTCGAGTCGTTTGTTTTCCGCCCGACGGATATGTGGCCTTCTGCTTCTTTTTTATGTCGTCGCCACGGGTGTCCACCTGTGTCCTGTGTTTTGCTTTCGGTTCACTGTTGAATTCTTCGCTGGCTATGGCTATTCTTGCTGAAGCCGGTTTTCCTTTCCTGTAATTGGGTTCTGGCTGACACAGTTTCCTTATGCCCCCGCGGTTGCTTGTTTTTGGTTCCGGTTTGGTTTGACCGTCAGCGTCTGTGGTTAGCGGGCTTCCTGAACCCCGGACCAGACGTTCGCTGCCAGAAACTCTCTCGGGAGTATGGTCACTTTGCGCTGCCGCCTGTTGGTTCGCCTTGAGCTCGCTCACATGAGCCGTTCTTTGCCGAGTCTCACCTTCTTTCTGTAGACGGACGAACACTAGTGACACGAACCCAATCACCTAGTACGGGCTGTCGAACTTCGGAGACAATTTCGCCGCGAAGCTGTCGATTGCTTCTGACAGCGTGTGCTGTCGCACGAGTACTGATTGCCCAATTTCCGGTTTCCACTGTCGTCGTCGCAAGTTATAGTGGTGCGCGTTCCCTTTTCCAAGTTTCTCACGATCAATTTGAAGACTTCCTTTAGATGTTCCCCCTTCTCTGAGGGCTGTATGGGTTCCTGACCGCTGCCTGGCGTTTGTTCGTCGTAGTAGATTCCAGAAAGTCTTGGCTCTCGTCCCTGTGTGAGATATGCCTGGCTGTATCCTGTGGTCTCGGATACGCTGCTATTAATGGCTAGCGTAATTTCTGGAAGATGTTCATTCCAGTTCCGATGCATGTTGTCCGAAAGTTGTGCTATTATCGTTCTGATCGTCCTGTTGATTCTCTCCGTAGGATTCTCCTGTGGCGTGTATGGAGCAGTATACTGTTGCTTTACACCCATGTGCTGGAGGAAACGACGAAAACTGCGACTCGTAAACTGAGTCCTATTATCCGTTACTAGAATCTTGGGTACTCCGAACCGGGCTAGAATGCGTTCTCGGAACGCTCGTTGCAAGTGTTCTGTTAAGGCTTTGCGTAACGGCATCATTTTCGTCCATTTTGAAAATTTCTCAATGAATACGAGAAGCGTTGTTTTTCCGTGTGTAGAACGCGGTAGCGGACCCACAAAATCCGCACAGAGAATCGCCCACGGTTCTCCTGCCAATTGGGTGAGCATTTTCCCTACTGCCTTTTGCTGATTCGACTTGTAACGTTGGCACGATTTTTCTCGCCGCACATATCTTCTCGCATCATGAAACATTCCGGGCCAGTAATATTTGTTTGTTAGCCGGCATATAGTCTTGCGGACTCCTCCGTGGCCAGCGCACGGATGGTCGTGATTCTCTTTGAGAATTCGGCCTCTCATGGTTCTGGGCACGCACAATTTCCACGGCGTGCAGTCCTCGTATCCAAGTCGATTTGGAATATGCCGGTATAAATTTCAATTCTCCAAGGTATAATCTGGGAACTTCTCCGAATTTTGTTCCACTTCTCTGACCTTTGCTTGTAACCACTTGCAGGGCTGTCCGCGTGTCTCTTCTGCTGCTACTCTGGCGACGGTTCTTGCGGCAGGGATAGCGCGTCCGCGATCACATTTAACTTCCCCTTTCGGTACTGGATGTCAAAAGAAAACTGTTGGAGCTCCAAGGCCCATTTTACTATTCTCCCGGAGGGGCTCTCAATAGAATTTAGCCACTTAAGCGCCAGATGTGACCCCTGTGAATCTGTAGCCCTCAAGGTAAGCGCGCATCATGCAAATACCCCACACTATGGCCAGACATTCCTCCTCTGTTGCCGAGTAATTCTTTTCGGCCTTGTTGAGATGTCGGCTGGCGTACGCGATAACGCGCTCCTGACCCTCCGGTTGTTGTGTGAGCACGGCTCCAAGTCCGAAGTCGCTCGCGTCCGTTTGCAGTTGGAATTTCTCGTTGAAATCTGGGCACGCCAGTATTGGTGCCTCCGTGAGCTTTTGATTGAGGGCTTAGAATGCTTCCTGTTGTGCCTCGCCCCATTTCCAATGTTTTCCTTTCCGTAGTAGCGTGGCCATTGGCTGGACGGTCTTCGCGAAATCTGCCACGAACATGCGGTACCAGGACGCAATGCCCAAGCATCTTCGCAACTCTTTGATTGTGGTTGGCGGTTTCAAATTTTGTATCGCCGAAATTTTCTCCGGATCTGTCTGTCGGATGCCTTGTTCGCTTACCGCATGCCGCAAGTATTTTAGTTCTTTCTTAAAGAACTCACACTTGTTCACGTTGAGTTTGAGATTTGCCTGTCTCAAATGCCGGAAAACCTCTCGAAGATTTGCAATGTGCTCTTCCGCGGACGAACCTGTGACAATTATTTCGTCCAGTTAGGCGAATGCTTTAGGTTCCAAATCGGGACCGATAACCTGGTCCAGAGCTCGCTGAAAAGTGGCTGGAGCCGAATGTAGCCCGAAGGGCATCACCCGCCACTGGAAAAGTCCTCTTCCAGGTACACTAACCGCCGGGTATTGCTTACTGTCCTCCGCCATGGGAATCTGCCAGTACCCGCTCTTTAAGTCAAGGCTACTGATATACTTCGCGTCTCGCAGCCGCTCCAAAATGTGTTGAATTCTCGGAATGGGGTATGCATCTGGAAGCAATCGGGCTGGCGGTAGTCTACGCACAACCTCCATTCACCAGACTTCTTTCTCACCAACACGGTTGGTGCGCTGTATGAACTGCTTGAGTGTTCTATGCAGCCCTTCTCTAGGAGTTCGTCGATCTCCTTGACGATGACAGCCTGCATCGCCGGATTTCTGGGAAAGTACCGTTGTCTAATAGGACGCTCATCCCGCATCACTATTTTGTGCTCGGTAATATTGGAGACGCCTTTCAGGGTTTCAAACTTCTTCATTTCTTCCTGAAGAAAACTATCGACGTCCTCCGGTTGTTTAGGCCCTGATTCTCGCGCTGATGTACAAATGACTGCCTCATTCGTCTTTTCCTGTTTCTCCGTTGGGCCCAAAGCCACGGTTTCGCCTCCGAAGGAGAGTGTCGCCCCTATCCCGCACAGAAAATCTATCCCGAGGAGCAATTCGCCCAGGACTTCTGTCGAAACAAAGAACGAAACTTCGCGTCGCTCCCGTGTCCACTGTCGCCTGTATTTGTTTGCCTTGGATGGACACCATGGCCACAATGCGTCGGTGGTTAATTCAGAGGGGCTTCAGTTTCTGCGAGAGATCCTCTGGCTGGGGCCCGCCTCCTCTCGCTTCCGGCGAAGTCCCAGGTCGTTTCCCTGTCTCTGTCTGCAACAGTCAATGGTACTTGTTCCCTCTCGGCCACACTCCCAGCAGAAAATCACGACAGGGTTCCGGCAATCACGGCGCATGTGTCCTTCCTGCCTGCAGCGTTCGCATGCCGTACTCGAACGCCGAATTCTTGTAAATTCCGTCCAGATTTTCTCTCTCCGTGTACCTGCTATGTCTCATCAGATTTTTCAGGCTAATGACGTAGTTTCTGAACTTCTCATTGGCGCGCTGTTGCCGACTGCGAATGTCATCGCCGAGTCTCTCGAAGAAACGACATTCGTACCCCGATGTTGTCGATATCTCATTGCGTTTTTGAGATAACTGGTATTTTGCTGGGCTGTCGATATCTCACTCCGTTGTTGAGATAAATGGTGTTGTGGTTACCTCCTGAAAATGATGATCCTCCCAAAGAAAAGACCGGAATGCCTTCTAGTGTTCCTTTATTTTAGAATTTTCAGCGGCGGTCTTCGCGCTCTGGTCTCACAAACAGAACTCTACTTTCAAACATTTTCTTATTTCCACTTAAGCTCGGTCGGCGTAGCCGTCGGCGAAACTAAAGTGGACCGGTATGTCTCAATTCACCATTTTGCAATATTAAATTCTTAATATTACTATTTGCCAATATTAACGTCGGCAGAATTAAATTGGGAACGATTTAATTCTTCCGCGTTTGCTCTTTGCTTTTTTGTTTTAGCTAATTTTATTTACTCCGAAAGCTGCTCGGTTTGAGCTCGAGAAAAGCTATTCGTTAGCAATTAGCTTCCACACTTGCTACCATGCAGACGGTGCTGGTTATTATCTTGGCTTTCCAGAGCTTTGCCCGGAGTTTACAATTAGCTTCCACACTTGCTACCATGAAGTGTGCTGGTTGCTACCTTGGCTTTCGAGCTTCCCAAAACAAAATGCTTGGCTTGCACTAAAGGCTGAACTTGACCTTGACTCACTAACTGAGTTATTAACAAGTGCCAATGTTCTTGCCTTGATAGTGTGAATGCGACATACAACATCCCTCCACCCTTAGGGAAAGAAAAAATTAATATCGTGAAGCGATAATATCGTGAAGCGAAAATTAATATCGTGAAGCGATATTAATTTTTCTGTACAATATGATACAGGAGTGGTTTATTCTAATTCTCTAATATTATGTAACTTAAATCTACCTTGAGTTCTACCTTAGTGTATCCTCGTTGTTCACGTGTGTTGTGGTTGTGGTTGTTGTGTGTGAAGTCACGCACCTCCTGGACTTGTTCCCATGTACTCTCTAAGCTGTACCAAACGCTGTACCCATTGCAGTTGTAGATCCTGGTTCCTGGATGTTGCTGTTTCACTTGGCGAACCAACAGCACCATGGACTCTGACCCCGGAAGGAAGTATTCCGTTCACCATAACCACCGGTTTGTAGGCCCAACTACATTTCAAGCAGAGAAATAAAACTGCAGCCAACTTCAGTGCTATTTTCATTACGTCATTTCCAAATAGAAACTCGCCAAGTGCGATCAATCCGCCTTCTTTAACGATTGTTTGGACGGAGTTTGTTTATAAAAGTGCAATTAAGCAGAATCATGCTCTGTAGTGATGTAGTGTAATATCAATAGCTGTGGCAGACTACAGCCTGGTTCGGTGTCAAAGATGACCTATTGTCCCGAGATAAACTGTGGTGTGGTCTGTTTATTGCCTCTCAGATTTGTGAGGACATCCAGGAAATTAATTGGTACGTAGCGGCATTCAAATTTTAGAGTTTCCGCAACAAACGCGAATGACATCTCTGGATCAAGTCGGCAGCATATCAGCGACATTCGTGTTTTGGAGGTTTTGTCGCCGTTGTCGTTGCTGCTTGTTCGCTGTTGTTATGGTAGCTGCTTGCTCGATGCTGTTGAGGTTCTGTGTCTTAATTCTAATTATTGTTATAATGCTACGAATCAGCAGGTACATACTGTAATATTGAATTTTAATTATATTTCCGTCCTAAAAACGGTTTGAAACAAATATTCCTCAGGTTTTTTTAGGGTTCGAATTTCTTTGGTTTTCAAAAACCTGGGACGTTGCTGTTTTAGTGCAACGAGGTAATTTGTACCCTTTCTTGCACAAATGTTGTAAATTGCGTCTAAGTAAGCAAGTTTTTGCTTAATGAAATGCACGCAGCTAAAGTTAGTGGTTAGTTTTAATTAGTTGTATTAGTAAAACATTTTCTTCTTCTTCTTTTTGTTATTTTCTTGTCTCTTTTTTTTGTTGTCTAACATTTTTTCCTCTTTATATTCCATTTTTTTTCTTTTCTCATTTTATTCTACATCTTTTTCACTTTCTGATTTTTTCCTTTTTTTTTTTTTAACAGTTTCTTTTTATTCTATTTTAATATCAATTCTTATAACAATTTTTTCTTTCTTAAATATGTTTTTTTTTTATATTGTGTATATTTTTTTTTCTCTTTTATTCTTTTCAATAATTAAGGTTAGTTTGTGAGTAAGGTTTTTTTCTTTCTTTCCTGTGAGTATTGTGCTCTACCCCCCTTTTTGTTTTGGAGCGCAAACATTGAATCTTGGTCAATGTTGGCCCTTAGGAAACACTTACATTTCCTTACGATGTTCTATACCGAATGTATAGATCTCTAAGAAATTGAAAGTGTATTGTCCAATATATATTTATCTCCTGTTTGGTTAAGATAAACAGAAAAACAAATATATATTCATTTCCCCCAGTTTTAGGTAGGCCTTACATGCGACTCAACTCTGCTCGTATACCTTGTATTGGCATCTGTTTTGTAGTAACAATAACGCAATTGCAACTTAGTATTAAGCGTAGTGAGCGCCCCTTAAATATCAGTAACTGCTCTTCAAAATCGCTTCTCGAATCGCTGGCGACGCAGTACTACTCTGGCTGAATGCGTTTCGCAATTTTGCTTACTATTACTGCCCTACTTATCCAAATGACCGAGGCTCGTTTCAGCCACGCAATTTCGGTATAAATACGCGACGAAATAAACGGTACCGTATAGTTTACCTTAGACTCTTAAACCCAAGTGCAACACAAAATGTTCCCGGTTCACTATTACAAGTTCCCGTTGTCGTACTACATCACTGGCTCCTTGAACCTCCTACAAGAGCAATATTGGGACATGGACTTGCTGTCCAATGCGCTCCGCCACCTACACGAGGAATTTCAAGGACATCCTACTCACCAAAGACTTGTCTTACTTGTGGACATCCTTGAAGCTCTCCAAAGGAACTTAAATTTGCCGGCGCTGCCTCCCTGCTTGGCAGCACTTCGACAGGACTAAGATCTATTCATCATTTGATTTCCTAATGTAATAATAGTACATTTCTTAATAATGAATAATAAAGAGTAACAGAAACTGTCTTTTTAAAAAAAATGCTTTATTTATATTTTTCTTATCTATGTTGGAATTGGTTTTTGTGATTTGTTTGCTCTCCAGAGGTTTGTTCTATTTGATTTCTGTTCTTGAACCTGGCCGCTGGAACTTACACACTGTCAATTGGTGACGAGTCCGCAACACATTTTAACTTTGCGCCTCCAGTATTATCAGGTGGTTTAAGTTGTCCTGTCTTCCTGTGCCGGCGTAGCTCCAATTGCGTTGGTTCATGAATCAACTCTATTGTTGGCCTAGTTACCAGTTGGGATGTGACGCATTTGGGTTTTTGATGCGCTTTGTACTTAACGCAAATTACTATTACTACTACTGCCAACTCTATCAACACAATTGATGTTGCTAACCCTGCGATTTCTGTCACGTGCTGTTTGTATTGGATTCTTTGAGTGATCTCTACCTGCTTAATTCCTGCTTTCAGGTATTCGATATCCCTCTCCCCTGCTTCCAGCGTTTTCCTGAAACTTTTATTATCTGATAATATTATTGGTCTTAGATTTCGCCCCTTTTCCGGAGTTGCTACCGAATCTGTCAAGCTGTTTTTCAGGAATTCTATGAACTGAGTGTGGTCTACTTTGGCATATATTTTGCTAATTGTAGTTGTTTGGTGTTCCTCGAATTCTATCGTGCTCTCGTGATTATGTATTTTACAATTTTGCGTCATCGTTAATATCCCCAACCCTTTTAGAGATATTGTGGTTGACCCCGTGGTGCATGTTGTTTCGAATATTGTGTTATGCCTGAAATTATAAAGCCATCTGTTTGGTGTCTCAAGTTTTACCATCATCCCCTCGCTTGCCGGGATAGCCGTAGAAATGCACAAATCTTTCGTATTCATATTATGCTGCTGTAACGCTATTTCGCACGTTGGATGCCTCCCGCTTAGCTTTCTGCCTCGGCTTTTACAGATTAGAATATTGTCCTGTCTATTGAGTTCATTCATTTCCATCGGGTTGCTTATGCCCCGGCAACCTTCTATATCTTCCCTTGACATACCTCTAAACTGCCATTCCTCTTTTGACTCTGCCAAATAATCGAATGTTGGCTTAACGGTGAGATCATACGTTGTATTCGTGAAAATTATCACTTGGTATATTTTGTATACGGTATAAACTTCCTCTTCAGGTAAAGGTATCGTTACTTTTATTAGTATATTTTCACCTGTCGTCAACGTATCCACTGTGGCCAACTGGTGTATTCTAAACAAACCGGTTAACAACAACTTTGCTTTGTTCTTCAAATCTAACTTTCCTACGATTTCCTTTAGATCTGCTTCTCTTAGTATTGACGGATGAAGTCTTCCCTTATACAAATCATCAAGAACTTGAATTTCGACTTGTTGTTTTCCCTGTATCTCCACTAAGCTAGCCTGTATCGCTGCTTGTATCTCTAGAGTTCATAGCAAATTCTCCACTTGAGCCATTTTCTGTTCGTTATTATTATTTATTTGTATTTGGTAATTGATTGTTTTCGCTAGTTCATTCTGAAGTTTATATATGTCATCAGCTGACTGCTTTAGTGATTCTGAAGTTTTTTTGTAATTTTATTCCACCGTAACCTGTTGTTCCATCAGCTTGTACGGTTTTGATTGATGATTATCTATATTTTCCAAGTGATTGTAAATTTCACTAGCATCCTTTTGACTCATCGTACCAAATGCCCAATTTAACGCATCTCCTACGAATTCTAATGCTCTTTTACTCCTTCTTTGATGCTTATACGTTTGCTCTATTATTTCTTCGTTATGTATTAATTGATCGATTGTTGCTTTCAATGGGCGGTTTAAATTACTACAAGCTTCTGCAAACTTGGTTATCTCTGGCTGTTTATTTAAGTTTTCACAAAAGTGTTGCATCTTACTGATGTAATCCAATAATCCGTTTATTATCCCTTCGAAATTGCTACGTTCAACAGTTTTTATTAATGTCCAGGTATCTTTGAAGAACATTGCATGGTTAGTCTTTTCAAATACCAATGGTGTTTCCATTAAATTCTCTGTTTCTATCGCCGAATAGGTCTTCATCAGCGCCACCAGAATGATCAACCCAAAAGTTATGGTTCGCATTTTGCCTCCCTTATGGACTCCCTTTTGACGTTTCCTTTTCCTAAAAATTATATATACTATAGCTAAAAATTATATATACTATAGTTATAGTTCTAATTTTTTATACACTCCTACACTCTATACCTGTTGCTATACAATTTAAGGAGATTATTGTGAAAGGGTTTGTCTTTCCCCTTGATCTCCAAAAACTTAGTAATTGGGCTCTTTATTTTCTTAACCTTGTAGGGACCTACCCATATTGGAGAAAACTTATTTTTCCTAGCCTGATTCTTAATCAAAACGTTATCTCCTACCTTGAATTCTACTAAATTTAACTTATTATCATACTGCCTCTTAGCTACTTGTTTCGCTAAATCCTGATTCTTTCTCACGATTTCGTGAGCTCTTTGTATTTGAAATTTTAATACTTTATTCGGATCTTCGGCATTATTTACCGGACTATACCTTCTTCTTAAGTTAGTCGGCATCTCTGTATCGAATCCAAATAAAGTACGGAACGGCGTTTGTTTGGTCGTAATGTGGGGTGAGTGGTTGTGAACATGCATCGCTGCAGTTAACTATTGATCCCAATTCGACCCGTCTTCTTTAGCAAAACTACGCAAATACTCCGCTAAAGGTTTACCTTGCGGATGGTACGGTGTTGTGTGCAATATTTTAATTCCCAAAAGTTTGCAAGTTTCGGTGAATAATTTGGATGTGAAATTAGTACCGTTATCCGTTACCAGAACGCGTGGAATTCCGTACCGCGTTATTACCTCATCATAAAAAGCTCTAGCTACGGCGCTTGCTTCAGCGTCAGGGATAGCTGTGCATGTCATAAATTTTGAAAAATCATCCTGAAATGTTAGGATGTATTTACTACCGGACACAGTTTCTGGTAAAATACCCACAATGTCCATGTAAACCTTATCAAAAGGCCGCACTGGCGTGTCTGTTAATACTAGTGGCATTTTCGTCAATTTTGAACTTTTGTTGACTTGACATTTGGGACATGTTTTACAATATTCTTTAATCTGTTTTTGCATGCCCGGCCACCTGTAGTCTTGCCTAATGCGTAAATAAGTCTTCACTGCCCCCTGATGGCCTCCTAACGGTGAACCGTGGAAATCTCTCATTACCGTTTCTATATCCTTAGGGTCTGATAGCAATACTGCATTATCAGATCTTCCCTTTTCTGCATCGCATGTTGTTGCGTACCCTTGCTGTGAGTTTTGACATGAACTGTCTACCTCATCATGTTCCTTCGCTTTCGCTTTTGAGCGAGTCTGTACGGCAACAATACCATTATTTTCTTGCGGAATCCTGCTTAATGCGTCTGCATTCAAATTCTTCTTTCCGGGTTTATATAAAATTTCGAATTTGTATTCCGGTAGTTTATGTCTAAACCTGGCTAGACGAGAAGTCTGATCCTTCAAATTCGCTATACCCTTCAATGGTTGGTGGTCTGTCACTATCTTAAAAGGTCTTCCCAGAATATACGCTCTGAAATTTCGTGTAGCCCAGACAATGGCCAATAACTCCCTTTCTATAGTTGAGTATCTCTTCTCGGTGTCACTCAACGCTCTGCTAGCGAAAGCTATCGGTATATCCTCGCCAATTTTCCCTTGCAACAACACGGCCCCTAGAGCTTCTCCGCTAGCATCGGTGGTCAACAGAAATTCCCTGCTAAAATCCGGATATGTCAATACCGGTGGAGAAGTTATTGCTTGTTTTAACGTCTCGAAGGCCTTTTGGCAATCCTCGGATCATTTAAAAACTACATTCTTCCTCAATAGCTTATTAATAGGTAAAGCTATCCTTGCCATATTGTCTATGAATTTCCTATAATAATTTACTAAACCCAAAAATGCTTGTACTTCCTTCTTACTCCTAGGTGGCAAAATGTTCTTAACACATTCTACCTTCTGTGGGTCCGGCAGTGCACCATTTTCCGAGCACTTATGACCTAAATACACGACTTCGCGCCGCAAAAACTGGCATTTCTTAATATTTAATTTGAGATTATTAATTCTTAAAGCTTCTAACACTTTCGCTAATCTAACCTCATGCTGCTCTAAATTACTACCATAAACTACGATATCATCTAAATATACAAAGCAATCTATTCCTTGGAGACCTGTGAGGATGTGATTCATGATCCTCTGAAAAGTAGCAGGCGCGCCCGTTAACCCAAACGACATTCTCTTAAACTCAAAATGTCCCAATCCTGTACTAAATGCCGTTTTTCCTCTATCCCTCTTATCCACTAACACCTGATGATACCCACTAGCTAAATCTAAGGTCGTAAAATATCTACTATTGCCTAATTGATCAAGAATCTCATCAATTCTCGGAATTGGAAAAACTTGTTTGATTGTGACTTCATTCAGTTTCCTGTAGTCCACCACTAGTCTCCACTTCTTTTCTCCGTTTTCACCACCCTTCTTGGGAACTAACAACAATGGAGAGTTCCAGGGAGAAGTACTTGGTCTCACTATTCCGCCATGCAAAAGTTTAGCTACCTGTCTGTTCACTTCTTCCCTATGAGCCTGTGGGAGTCTATACTGTCTCTGATTTATTGGAGCCTGTTCAGCCGCCGTTGGAATTGTGTGTTTCAACACCTTTGTGCACGTTAAATTATCACCTTCTAGCAAAAATATATCATGAAACGTGGAAATGATCCTTTATATTGATTTCATTTCCTCCGGATTTAGGTTGGGGTCTAATACTATTTCCTTCTTCACGGTCTCTAACCTTTTCTCCACATTTATACCTTCTATCTCTCCCACTCTATTTATCATACTAGCACGGGATGTTTCAAACTTACTGAAACTAGAAAACCCCGGCCTAAAATCACTATTTCTACATCCTTATCTGTTGAATTCAGTATTGAAACATAAACTACGTCCATATTTACCCTCGCTAATGTTTCCCCCATATACACTCCTGGAACTATTTCCTGCTTATAAACTATTATCTCCGGAATATTCGTCCTGATCCTAATTGGAACTACTCCAATAGTTCTTGCCATTAGTTTAGGTCTCAATGTGTTTCTTCCTTTCATTTATAAATGTTACTTGCTTAGTAACCGTGTTTATAATCGATCTATTCCACAAATTGTCCCTGCCAATTATGCCATCTGCTGGCACTCCCTGCTCTGAGGATACTATATGCAGCGTAAAATCGAGGTTCTCATTTTAATTATGCTTCACTATCAGTGACCCCTTAGTGGTCACACATCCACCAAATGCTCCGCTTAAAATCTTTGTATGCTCCTGGTTTACAATTGTACCCTCCTTTAACGAAACTTCCTTTACCAGGCTTGTATCCGCTCCCGTATCCACCAGTAAACGAATTTTCCATTTATAGCCTCCGCGCAAGGTAATTCAATGAACACGTCATTTGCCTGGGTTTGAGTCCAGCTAGATACTCCTGTCTCAGTTTGTTTATCACTGTTGTACAAATTATAATTCAACCAAAAAGACTTCTGTCCCAGGTCGTGGTTTTTCATTTTTGACTCTACTGCTCCCACAACCGTATGCTTCCTTTGTACACTGTTACTCTCTTTATCGTTCGTACCATTTGGCCTTGCATTAATTTCAAAATCTCTTAAACTCGGTAACGTATCCACAATCGTTTCCGATGTCGGACTTACAGTTACTCTCACATCAGTTGAAGTAGGTAACGTATCCACAATCGTTTCCGATGTCGGACTTACAGTTACTTTTTCATTCGACGAAGTTGGTAACGTATCCACAACCGTTCTCGATGTAGGACTTACAGTTACCACTTCATTCATTGAGGTTGGAAACGTATCCACAATCGTTTCCGATGTCGGACTTACTGTTACCACCTCATTTGGCCTTAAGTTACTATTTGTGTAGGGTTCCCAGACTATTGGCCTTGTCTGGGCCCTCTGAGGTTTCCCTGTAACCTGTCCCAATTCTTTTTTGCCTCACAATCTCTTACAATATGCTCTGGTCTGTTACACCAATGACAATCCGTTCTGTTTGACCTGTCTGGCATGTTCTTCGCACCCTGTCTTTGCACACCGTTTGATGCATTCGAATTCGGATTTTCGATCCTTCTCTGACTCTGCTGTTGGATCGGATCTGGTTGCCCATTCCGCTGTGGTTGGTTCCTTGGCACTTCCACTCTCCGGTTTGACTGACCTCGGTAACCATTTAATGGCTCTCTCGTGTAGTTATTTGCTCCGTGGTCCTGTGCCCGTTGATTTCCGCACCTCCAGTCTGTCTCATGCCCATATTTAAAACACTTCTGGCAATACGGAGTGTTTTCCCTCACCAGACATTTTTCCCTCGTATGTCCCCTTTTATTACAAAATGAGCAAATGATTTTTTCCCGTGGCCCCCTCGGGATGTTCATTGCCTCCGGCCTTTCCAAACGTTTCTGCGCAGGAGGTCTTATATGGGAATCCAATAAATTCATATTACTCTGCATTTGCGTGGTTGCTTGTTGACAGAGGGAACTACTCCTTTGTATAGTACTGAATGTATCTATGGCTATATCAATCATTTCTTCCAGGGTTTTCCCAGTGACACTCAGCATATAAACCCTCAATGTCGCGTCTCTTAAACCCGTTTTAAACGACTGCTTTGCTGTTGAATCTATCATACCCAGAAGCGCACTATCACCGACACCCTTATAGAAACTCTTTGTAATTTCTATTGCTTGATTCCTTTGGGTACTAACCCGTCTGGCGAACTGTCGAATTTCCTCGCTCGGTAATTGGCTACAATTCTGTAGCTCCGTTAGTACAGATTCCAAGGAAATAGTCGGTAGATAGGCTCTTTTTATCACCAGGTACAATTCCTCTAAGTTAGCGAAACGCGGTGATCTAACAAGATCATATGCGTCTCCATATAACCTCTGCTTGATGCAGTCTATGTAGTCCTGCACATTCTCTTCCGTCGCTTCTCTCGCAGCTAACTCACATCCCTGTATGAATTTATAAACTTCACCCCTTAAATCAGGGGACTGGGCTCCTGAAAACAGGGGAACCAGACTGTTTGTAAGTTTTGCTATTTCTCCTATACCCATCTTATCTATTTGAGTTTCTGAATGTCTAGGCAGAGGAAAGGAGCGTGATCTGTCAACTATTTGACACGCTCTCGGAGGGGTTGCTTCTTTATGATAGAGTGTCTGTTCATGTTCTAACGAAACTTCCTGGTTTAGCAGTCTGTTCTGTTCTTTCAGTTCCTGAATTCTTTTGTTCGCTGCTTCTAAGGTTAAACAATCTTCCCTTGTCTTCTGTGCGGATTCATTCGTTAATGTAAGCTCTATTGTACTCCCTGCTAAATCTTTTCTATTCAACAATTTCCTAAGCTTCTCGTTTTCGGATTCCACGTGTTTTATTAATTCCTCCTGAAATATTCTATCAACTACATAGCTATCATATCTATTCTTTAATGCCGCGAACTGTAATTTCCATTCATTTATTTCTTCCTCTTTAGCATGCACCTTATGCTGCATAAACTGCAGCAGCTCTTCTACAATAGCATCCGCTTTTTCAACTTTCGTAACATTACCTAATTCTACTATTCTTGTTTTAATTAGCTCCCAATTATCCTTATTCGCTACTGTGCTTTTAAGAACCTCCCAAATTTTCGCTAAAAACTCCCCTAGCTCTCTTTTTAATTCTTCATGGGTTCTCTTCAAGTCTAAATATATCTGTTCTTGCACTGACTCTGCCATTAATTACATCGCTTTCGTTTCTCCATAAATTTTTTTTCCCCATTCATTTCATTTTTTTTTTTTTTTTTTTTTTATGACAGATGAAACTAAGCTCAGGGGATGCCCCCTATCCATGCACAACATTTGTTGGTTCCGAAGGGATGACAGGTTAGTGGGAAGGGGGAAAGAGGGAGTAGTGACGGTTTACACTTCGCTTGAATGTTTCGACGCTGTAAGCGGGCGGGAAGACATTCGCAGGGAGATTATTCCACAATCGAACGACGCGACCGAAAAACGAACTCTCACGGTAATGCGTGGTTCGTTGGAACGGAATCGCGACATAAAAGGGGTGCACCGCTCTGGAAAGCCGAGTAGTTCTGCTAAATACCTGAATCGGAGGAATCAGGCTGGCTACTTCAGAAGAACATTTACCGTGAAAGTAGCGGTAAAATAGTGATACACACCCCACATCACGACGACGCTCCAAGGTTTCAATAGAGCTGGATACCCTACTGTCCCCTATAAGTTTTAACGCACGACATTGGACACGGTCGAGAAGCTGAAGATATGCCCGCGAAGCTCCCGACCATATATGCAAATTGTACTCCATATTCGAACGGATATAAGTGGTGTAGATACAACGAAGATCGGTTGGAGTGAAGTATTTCTTACACCGCTTAAGAAAGCCTTGGCTGCTTCTTTCGACACGTCAAAGATGTGATCGTTCCAGCGAAGATCGCATTGGATTGACATGCCCAGAACATCAAGAGCCTCCGACTCATTAATATCCACACCACCCATATTTAAAGGTGGAAAGTTGTCGCCCGCCAGACGCTTGTGTGTCAACAAACAGCATTGGGTCTTCCGCGCATTAAAATCGACCCGATTCGCTTGACCCCACTCCTGGATTTTGTTGAGGTCAGATTGGAGTGTGTCATTCATAATTCTGCGCCTTCTATTGATCTCCAGAATAGAAGGACGCCTGGAGAATGAATATGAATGACAAATGCTGCTGTCATCAGCAAACGAGTAGACGGGGTTTGATGTCAATGACAGAAGGTCATTGATGAAAATAAGAAAAAGTGTCGGAGACAGGACCGAACCCTGCGGAACTCCAGCATTAATGGAGTGCTCTTCGGAAGCAAAGCCGTCTATCACAACCCGAATAGAACGGACGCTGAGGAAACTCGATATCCATCGAGTGAAAGTATTACCGACACCATAAGCAGCCAGTTTAGACACGAGTGCTTTATGCCACACCCGGTCAAATGCCTTGGAGATATCCAGAGCAACAACCTTGCTCTCACCGAACCGGTGAATGCAACTGCTCCACCGTTCAGTGAGAAACGCCATCAGGTCGCCGGTGGAACGGTGAGCACGGAAGCCGTACTGGCGATCGCTGATCAACTCGTTATTCTCTAGATACCTCATCAATGTTTTCAATTAAGTAGCTTTTAACCCGACTAGTTAGCAAAACTGCAACAATCAGCAATCCTCTTATTTGCTACTACTGACCTAATTTCCCTTTCAGAATAACAAAATCAAGGCCACCGACGCCACTCTTGAGTTTCGCTTCACGCTATATTAAAAAAACGCATTCTTAATTTATTTATTCCATTCATTTATATCATTTATTACTCATTACAACTCATTATATTACTTGTCTCTATTCTTAAAGTATAATTTTTCTGCATCCTGGAAGTTTTTATACCTGTTGTCGCGCTCTTCCTTTCGATCTACGTTGCTCCAACCGTTCCTCTAGGCTTCCTATTTCTTCCCATGCTCTGCGTGATGCCTCCCATGGAACTGAATTAGTGGTCTCTCGTACCAGTGCCCTCAGGTATGCTAGGCGTTTCCTGCCCTGCGTTAGTTTACCGCCACGACGCTTCTTCGGCTTCGGTGTTTTCGGTGTGGCAGTAGCCACTCGCTCTCTTTGCTCCAGCTGCCGCTTACGATATTCCTCTATCGCTAATTTTGCTGGTCCTTGTTTCTTTATTTCCGTCGGAATATCCTTCGGTGCCTGTGCCGTACTCTCCGTTACGTACTGTGGCATGTATTCCATTGAGTCTTCTCAGTCCTGGATATGTTCCGTATCTGAATACGAATAATCACTTCTATATTTTCCACAAAAACCATTTAAAATAAACAATATTGTCCTCGTTTGCAATAAAATTTAATTTTTAGAACTCAATTTTATTCAGCAAACGACTCAAAAATTATAGATTTTAGCTCCCGATTTTAATCAGTTCGCTTTAACTGGGCATTTACACACCCCACTTCGCGTTGGACAGACAAAATGCCAATGTGGAAATTAGAAGAGCCTAAATCGTACACAACTCCGTTAAAGAACCAAATTATCCTTACGGGTTTTATTATTCACAAAATTCTATAAAGAGGTTACCGCATTGAGTGCACGCAAAAAATTTTCCCCTAATAAGGGATCTTTTTAATTCGGAAAAATTAACAACTTATTACTCTTATTATTCCCATTACTACTACTATCATATTAAGAATTTATTTAATTTGCTCAAAAATTTATTCCTTCCCAAACAATTCACTTTCAAATATCACTTTCAAACTATTCAACACTTCTAAAACTATTTAAAAAACTTTCTAAACAGCTTCCCACAGTGAAAGGGTCGACCTCAGCAAAGGTTTCGTCCGGCGTGGAACGCATTGGACAGACAAGGGTGCCTGGCTTGACGCTGGCACTCCTTTTATTTATTCCACAATTTCACCAAAAATTTTCACTTACCTTTAATTTCCTTCGAGCGATCCTCGGCTCGAAAATCCGGCTGCGCCAAAATGTTGTGGTTACCTCCTGAAAATGATGATCCTCCCAAAGAAAAGACCGGTATGCCTTCTAGTGTTCCTTTATTTTAGAATTTGCAGCGGCGGTCTTCGCGCTCTGGTCTCACAAACAGAACTCTACTTTCAAACATTTTCTTATTTCCACTTAAGCTCGGTCGGCGTAGCCGTCGGCGAAACTAAAGTGGACCGGTATGTCTCAATTCACCATTTTGCAATATAAAATTCTTAATATTAATATTTGCCAATATTAACGTCGGCAGAATTAAATTGGGAACGATTTAATTCTTCCGCGTTTGCTCTTTGCTTTTTTGTTTTAGCTAATTTTATTTACTCCGAAAGCTGCTCGGTTTGAGCTCGAGAAAAGCTATTCGGTAGCAATTAGCTTCCACACTTGCTACCATGCAGACGGTGCTGGTTATTATCTTGGCTTTCCAGAGCTTTGCCCGGAGTTTACAATTAGCTTCCACACTTGCTACCATGCAGAGTGCTGGTTGCTAGCTTGGCTTTCGAGCTTCCCATAACAAAATGCTTGGCTTGCACTAAAGGCTGAACTTGACCTTGACTCACTAACTGAGTTATTAACAAGTGCCAATGTTCTTGCCTTGATAGTGTGAATGCGACATACAACAATGGTATTCTTCTGGGTTGTCGATATCTCGCTGCGGTTTTGAGATACCTGGTATTCCTCTGGGCTGTCGATATCTCACCGCGTTTTTGAGATAATTGGTATTCTGCTTGGTTGTCGATATCTCACTGCGTTTTTGAGATACCTGGTATTCTGCAGGGCTGTCGATATCTCACCGCGTTTTTGAGATAATTGGTATTCTGCTTGGTTGTCGATATCTCACTGCGTTTTTGAGATAACTGATGATTATGCATCTTTTTACGGGTATTTACAGGAGGGCATTTGAGCCACTGCGACTGTGAATTCGTCCCTTTGTGATTATTAACAGGAGGGCATTTGAGCCGCTGCGACTGCGAATTCGTACTCGGAATTTTATGCAATTACTTGCTTTGAATCACCACGCTTGCTGCCTTTCTTTGCCTTGTCTCGCTAGTTAAACGGATCTCAACTGGTACTTACTGTGTGTCTCACAAATTATGACGCGGCGGCAGCACTTTCCTACGCTGCTTTTCACCGATTTCGGCTTCACTGTTTTCAAGACTATGCCTGCTTTAACACTTTTCACTAATTCGCTCTCTGATTTACACGAGTTCTGCCAAACTGACTGCACAGAACTGAACTGAGCTGAACTGAGCTGCCCGACGCAAAGCTAAGAAGACTGGAAACTCTTTTTCGCTTTCACTGTGTTAGTGAAATCAGGCTGAAGTGTGTAAATTACACAAAGAAAATGCATGGAATTTTGACAACTTGAAGCAAATTTAGACAACTTGGAACAAAATTGTTTACAAAATTTTGAGAGAGGATTTAAATGTTTTGAGAGAGAATAGCAGCTCTTGTTCTTCTTCACCGCACTAGCCTAGAAACATAATTTTTAAAATACGTAAAGAAGACAAGGAGATAGGCTTTAAACTAACTTATGCTTTTAGAAATGCACAAGAAATCTTTTCCAAGTCATGTTGCTGCATTATATCATATAACTTGCGAAGGAAACCAAGTCAAACTCCATAAAATTTGCTCGTTTCGCAAATATAATCAGCTATATTTACTTACCACACGTACTTTTAGCTTTAAGAGATGCCAACATATTTTACTTCAGATTGTGGTGTAAATTTTTAAAAAACAAAAGCTTTTTTATAAAGCTATTAAAATAGTTGGAAAGTAACTTAAAAATCATTGTTATTATTGTTTAAAAGATTTTTTCTTTTACAAATTACAAAAAAAAGTCAGTTTACATTACTGCTTCCATATTGTTTATTGTTTACATACTGTTTGTTGTATATTTCCAAACAGTTAAGGAATCATCAAAACCGCGAAGAATCTTACATGCAATGAAGTTTTTCTATTAAAGCTTACTTAAAAATCCATACAAGTAATATTTAATAATTGCGTCTCGTTGGTATCGTCATGAACTCACCCCACCATCTTGTGACGGTGTGGTAACAAACCGGAATGATTTACTTTTTCAGCTAAATTCCTTTGCATTAGCCAGTTTTAGCTTGTAACAAGGAGACAATTTCACCATAAATCTCACATACGCTGTACGTGAGTGCGCGGACGGACATGTGTTTGAGTTCGCTCACGAAATGAGAGGAGTTTCCAGTCTTGTTGTCTTTGGCCCGACGACACCAAATGAAACAACTGCACCGACTGAACCCCGAGTTCTGCTTTGCTCTGTCGCACGGTTTGTCTTGCGTGTGTAATGCACACCACGCCACTTTTACTTTCTGTCAATTTCTCCGCTGACCGTCGGTGTGTGGGCGTTTCTAATAAAATGCACACGTTTGCTGCATGCTGGTGTGGGGGATCTTTGCTACAAGTAGACTGCTCCTAGTATTTAAGTCCTGTGTACTTTCACTTGATGTATGCAAGTGACAGGTGTCAGCGGGAAGAGTTCGTCTTTTGTGTATTTTTTCCTTTTTGCGTCTTTTTGTGTATTTGTGTATTTTTGTCGTTGTCCGTTTAATGGTAATTATGTACTATGCTGTGCGCCAAATTTTAGTCTGTCAAAATCTGGGTCGTCACAACTTTTATATATAGCATACAAATAGACGACTATTACAAAGGTATTCTTGATGATATCGATTTAAAATTCGATACCTCAGAATATTCACCAGACGATCCGATTGCTGAAGGACGTTATAAAGAATAGGCTTTGATATTTATATCCAACTATAAATGAAAGCAACCCGATACTTTCATACTAGTATACAAATAGCCTTTGAACTGATCTGATCTAATAGCTCTTATCTGCTGAACCTGACCTTATCTGATAATTGATAAATCTGATCTGATAGCCGATAAACCAGATCTAATCCGATCTGATCTGATTTGATAGTTGATATACCTAATCTTGATAACCGACTGTTACAGCTGATTAAAGACACTGAAGAAAAATATTAAACTAATTAACGAACTTGTAAAACCTAGACGAGAACTGAAACAACAATTTAGGGTTTTAAAGTTAAGAAAAGCCGATTTAGAGAATCAATTGAATGAGACTTTTAAATCGGTTACAGTACCTTTGAGGAATTAGTGGGGATATATATAACAAACGATACAACTGATACAAATGTTAACAAGGATGACCCAGAATCTATGCATGATGAGATAACAAACAAACTTAAAACCAGCACCCTAGTTAAATCAAAGAAATAGATCGATTTTACAGACGAAGCTAACCTTAAAACTACTAAAACTACTAACCTTAAAACTACAACAACAACAACAACAACTACAACGATACTTCCTAAATTTCCTAAAAATAACTCCACTCACCAACCCTATGCGCGACACAAGCCACAGTTCGCCTTCTCCAATAAACAAAACGAACAAAGACCAACAAGTTACAACTCAAACGGAACCCTACCGAAAATGTGCAAAGTTTTAAGGTAGGAGTAGAAAAAAACCTGGGTGAAGAGGCAAAGGTGAAGTTCTACGGAAATGAAGTTCAAATTCTAATCCGCGATCTAGATGAAATAACATCTAAGGAAGAGGTAATTATAGTAAGAGGAGGGAAAGCTTATGTTGATACGAGAACTGCAATTCTGAGCCTATCTATAAGAGCTGTAAAAACTCTTCTATAAATCGGCAAAATTAAAATAGGTTAGGCAGTGTGCAGAATAAGAAAGGCAGAAAATAACCCGCCGTGCTACAAATGCCTGGAATCAGGGCATATTGCTAAAATGTGCAAAAGCGAGTTTGACTTGAGTAAGTGTTACTACAACTGTGGACAAGTAGGTCAACTGGCCAAGGGCTGTAAGAACGCAGCTTCATGCCTGATGTGTGCCCAAAAGAAACTAGAAAGCTACCATACCATGGGCAGGGGTAAATGCCGGCTTGAAACCACTATACGCAGATGATAACCTGTAATACCTGTAATACGCTACTACAGGTTAACCTAAATCATTGTTAAGCGGCCTAGGACCTTCTCAGGCAAATAGTTGTCGAGCGGAAAGTAGACGTCACAATCATTGCTGAACAATGTAGAAACCACTCTGGATGGTTTACCGATAAAACAGGGAAAGCTGCAATCTGGTTATGTGATCAGTACCCTATGCAGGAGAGAAATGAGAATTCGAGGATGTATTATGTCTCCCTAAATATAGGAGGGGTTACTATATACAGTTGCTACTGGCCGCCGAGTCTAACGGTTGCGGACTATACAGGAGTGATTGACCACCTGGTCAGTGATGTACGCAGTACGCATCCATCGATAATAGCCGCCGATTTTAATGCGTGGACAGATGAATGGGGAAGCCTTTACACAAATGAAAGGGGCCGAATACTGCTGGATGCTTTTACGAATCAGGATGTTGTGTTGCTAAATTAGGACCAATTTCATACAAAATACAAGCCAGAAAAGGTGGAGAATCAAGATATTGGAAAAAAGACTTCGAGGAAATACTGCAGTTGGCTATTCCGCTTTCATTAACGGTTGATGAAGGAGAAAAACATGTTGTCTCGTGGCTAAGCAATGCCTGCGATGCGGCCATGTACAGAAAAGGAAGTAGGCTAGCTCGCCGTCCACCGCCGAGCGCCGTCTGCCGCGGAGCACTCAGCTCCTACGATATTGTATTCACCAACATTGTAAGCGGCCCTTTGCCGCGGGGCATTCGGCCACTTCGTCACCTGTACACCTGCAACCTTTGTAAGCTACCCTCTGCCGCAGAGCACTCGACTCCCCCGTCTTCTGTACATAGAAACTATTGTACGCGACCCTCTGTCGCCAGGCGCGAAATAACGAACACCAACCCGCATACGTCCGAGCTGAAATTTTAGTGATAGATATGCTTCACAGAAAATCGTGTGCAATTCCTGGCTGTCGCGGTGGTTGGAACTTTGAGGGTTACGAGAACCGCCAAAATGGACACTGGGGCGACTGACGCTACCCCAGATGGAAACAAAAACTCGTTACAAATAATTGGTTATGCCGATGATGTAGCAGCGATAATCGTAGCTAAACAACTTCATCATCTCCAGGAGATAGCTACCAACGTAGTGAGCAGCATCAAAAGATGGCTTGAAGCAAGCTGCTTGCAGCTATCTAGCCAGTAAACGGAGGCCCTGTTCATAACCAGCGGGAAAAGGATGGAATTCCTGATGCTCAATATTGATGGGCACATGATTTTGTAACAAAGTTCCCCGGTCTTCCGCTTTATAGCGCGGGTGAGCTCGTCGGATGTCCACGGTTCGTCACAGAAATTTATAATTTTGCTGGGATTTCTCTCCAACTACACTTTATTTGTGGCTTAAAATATTACACTAATCTGAAGGCACGCACTGGCTACTAGACTGGCACCCGATCCGAAGGCACGCGATAACCAGAATAGTCGGCAGTATATAATGTATATATACCGGCTTCTCGTTCGAATTCGGACTACGTGGTTGTACTCGGTCTGAGGTCACGTCTAGTTTACGAATTATATATATCATCGAGTCGATACGAAGACACGAACTAATTATTATTTAGACTGGCACCCGATCAGAAGACAGGCGATAACCAGAATAGTCGAAAATATATATTTATTCCTCCCTATAAATCTTGGCTTACGCTTCGTTACCGTACCTGGTCTGAGGTCACAACACGCAGTTTAAAGATATATCATGACGAGCAGTCGATCCGAAGACACGCACAGACTACTGGACTGGCACCCGAACCGAAGACATGCGATAATAGTCGACAATATATATTTATATATTCACTTGCGTAGAAATTGTCCGATCTGCGATATTACTGTTGGTACCCGTGGCTGATGTACCAATGCGAGCAGTCTCCAGAAAAAATGCGTGCGTCAGCTTCGGCAGTCGATAGGAGAAGAGCTCTAGTAGAACGCTTCAGCAGTCGATCCAAAAAGAAGGATCTGATTGTTGCAAGTCTCTGCTTGCTTTATGTTGTCTTCATCTTGTGTGCGTGTGTATGTTGCTCTGCTTGGGTTGTGTTCGCTCTCTTTCACTTGTACTATTTATCTGCTCATGAGTTTCTACTGTTTCGTTGGCGTGTGTGTGTTTGTCTTCTGAGATTAGCGCTCTCTCGCTTAACTAATAGAATTCTCAATCTGGTGTAGTCTAGTCTTAATCTATTACATTTAATTTTGGTTGGTGTATCCAACCTTATCATACCCGTACAGCTTAACTAACATCCATTCGGCTTACCAATATTAATTTTAATTCCCTTTGTTTTAATGTTTTAATTTACAAAGTAAACTATGTGATAAAGAAAAACACAATATTACGGCTGTCGTTTCATGATTCACATGCCAAGTTGATTTGTGCGGTGCAATTTGTGGGGAAAATGCACCGTCACAATTTGCACAAAATCTGCCGTCAAATATCGGACAATATAAAGGCGTCCAATCCGTGGTGATGTACGCGGCACCTGTTTGGGCAAAGGCTCCAAAAAAAGGGAAATATGCGGAAGCTAAATCACCTATTCCGTTTATGTGCTCTAAGGGTGTGCTGTGGTTTCCGTACCATATCACATGAAGCAGCGGGGATTTTGGCAGGAATACCTCCAGCAGATCTGGTTATCGCTGAATTATACGAAATGCATCGTATGGGAGTGGTGGTTGGAAGAGGCCTCACACATCAGGAGATCGAGACCATTATGGATGTCATTTTGTCGAAATAGCAGCAGAGATGGGATAAATGCAATAAGGACAGGTGGACGTATCAACTAATAAAAGAGGTCAAGACATGTATAGAAAGACGCCATGAGGAACTAAATTTTTACATTACGCAGATGCTCACCGGTCATGGTTGTTTTCATGAAGGAACAGCGCAGTCTGGAGTGTGCACATAATGGTCGGATGACGGCAAGGCAAGTGGACAGAACTGGACCGACTAACATGTGGTGAACAGAGACGTTAGGGTTAGATAATGTCACACAATTGGACGATTACGAACGTTTGAGCGGCAAGCTCCTTCTGCCGCCCGACGTAATACTTAGCAGTAATTCCAGGAGGACTGACAGACTAGGAGGAGGGGTTTTAGCGTGATTAAAGTCCCTCACGTCGGCTTTCGATGCTTTCCCCTCATTTGAAAAAAAAAAAAAATTTAATAAGACACACACACATACACACCATTCTTGTGATTGCGATGAAATTTTGGTGAGTTGTTATGATCACGGTCTTCGTTTGTCTTAAAAGTGCGTTTTAAGTAATTTGTGCAGATTTCTAATATCGGTGCAAGTAATTTAATGTAATATAAACGATAGTGTTACGCGACAAACAGGTACACGTCACAAATAAAGCTATTTATGCTGTATTTTTTTTTAAAACATTAATGAAATCTTTGTGACGCGACCCGTCACCAACCAAGCTATTTATGCTTTATTTTTTTAGTAAACAATGAAATGAATATGAACAGAATTGAATACTTTGCGACGCGACCCGTCACAAACCAAGCTATTTAAGCTTTATTTTTAAGTAGACATTAATTTTGTATTGAATAAAATGAATTTGAGCAGAACTGAATATTGTAAAAGTAATATTTAGGTTAGAATTAATTGAAACTAATTGTAAAGTAGTTAGCATTAGATTTAGTAGCTGGTAATTTCATCTACGGATACGGGATACCTGGTCACCTCGAAATAATAGCTGATCGAAGTGTAACAGACATCGAGGTGGGAACAACGAAATCAACAAGAAAGTACGCACAGGAAAAGGTATAGAAGAGCGTGCACAGTAGACAGTGGGAGTTATTCGCAGGCAGTGGCCTGGACAGCATCGTGGCTCCAAGTACGGGTGTTATACATCCTGCCGAAGACACTCCTTCCTTGCTTTAGGTGTACGGGTGTATTACATCCTGCCGAAAGCACTCCTTCCTTGCTCTAGGTATATGGGTATTATACATCCTGCCGAAGGCACTCCTTCCTTGCTCTAGGTGTACGGGTGTTATACATCCTGCCGAAGGCACTCCTTCCTTGCTTTAGGTGTACGGGTGTTATACATCCTGCCAAAGGCAATCCTTCCTTGCGTTAGGTGTACGGGTGTTATACATCCTGCCGAAGGCAATCCTTCCCTGCATTAGGTGTACGGGTGTTATACATCCTGCCGAAGGCAATCCTGCATCCTTTTACCTTAGCTACTAGCCACAACACCAGATTCATCGGCGCATTCACCAGCGCATTCATCGGCGCATTCACCTGCGCGACCAGAGCGCATTCATCGGCGCATTCACCGGCGCGACAAAGGCGCGTTCATCGGCGCATCCACCAGCGCATTCACCGACGCGACAAAGGCGCATTCATTGGCGCATTCACCGGCGCGACAAAGGCGCATTCATCGGCGCACCCACCAGCGCATTCACCGGCGCGACAAAGGCGCATTCACCGGCGCATTCATCGGCGCATTCATCGGCGCATCCACCAGCGCATTCACCGGCGCGACAAAGGCGCATTCACCGGAGCGACAAAGGCGCATTTACCGGCGCATTCACCAGCACATTCACCGACGCGACAAAGGCGCATTCATCGGCGCATCCACCAGCGCATTCACCGGCGCATTCACCAGCGCATTCACCAGCGCATTCACCGGCGCATCCATCGGCGCATTAACCAGCGCACTTACCGGCGTGACACAGTGCGTTCATCAACGCGACATCCACGCGACACAGGCACAGTCATCGACGCGTACACCAACGCGACATCCACGCGACACAGGCACAGTCATCGGCGCGTTCATCAACGCGACACGTTCATCAGCGCAACACAAGTGCACTCATCAGCGCGACATCAACGCGACAGCGGCACCAACGCGACACCAGCGCGTCCATCAGGGCGACACTGGCGCACTCACCAGCGCGACTCCAGTGCAACACAAGTGCACTCATCAGCGCGACATCAACGCGACAGCGGCAAAGTCATCGGCGCGTTCATCAACGCGACATCAACGCACGGCGCACTCACCAGCGCGACACCAGTGCAACACAAGTGCACTCATCAGCGCGACATCAAGGCGACAGCGGCACAGTCATCGGCGCGTCCATCAACGCGACATCAGCGCGATCCAGGCGCGTTCATCAACGCGACACAAGTGCGACCCAAGTGCATTCACCTGTGCGACACAGCGCGGTCATCAACGCGACACTAGCGCGACATCAGCGCGACACAGGCGCGACGTCAACGCGGCACAGCGCGTTCATCAACGCGACACAGCGCGTTCATCAACGCAACACCAGCACGACACCAACGCGACACCAGCGCGTTCACCGGTCCACACCGGCGCACACCAGGCACATAAACGTCCCAGTACAAGACGACACGAATGTAAAGCCGACTCCCAAGGACGTCAAGCAGTCAACAAAGGTGGAATTACCAGCTGCTCGAAAAGGGTGTACAAATTATATAAACAATGTGTTAAGATTGACTAAATAAATAAAGTGAATTTATTGTTCCACTAAATTTTCTGTGGACTGAACTCCGGTCTAACTCCTCAAGTTATATCCAGGCCAGAGCAACGTTACAGATGGCGCCCGAGCAGGGACAATAAATTCACAGTAAACACGACACTCGAGTGAGCACACACTAACGGAACACTCAGAGCAAGTGAAGAAAGCCAGTCTTAAGTCCACACACTACTCAGGTCACAAAAACCAAAGATGGTTTCTACAAGCTGGGTTTATTACCTAAACAAAGATAAATTCCTCGCGGCGTGCACCAAATTTGGCCTCAAGGAAAATGGTACCGCGGAGGATTTAAGGAAAACGGTGGTGGCCTTTATTAATGCGTAACAATATTCATCAGACGACAAAACCTGACTCGAAGAATGGGAGGCCTCGCACGGAAAGAAAGTGACAACTCATTCCAGATCCACGAGCCCGATGCCACCTAAACACATAGTGGATGGCGCACCAGGACAACTCTCAATCAGCACAGACGACGGAAAAATATCAGCGCAAACAAGAGCATCGCGTCCCGTCGCAAATAAATACACAACAGAAGAGCCGCCAGGACCCACCAAGGTGACCTTCCACCGTAGCATGAGAGAGCAGGTAATGGACAGGGTTCGGAAGTGGTCAGCGAGATACAATGGCAAGGGATATCCAATTTCATTCATTGAACGGCTTGAAGAATCGGCCAGGTCGTATGGAATTAATCCTGACCTCCTCCCGAGAACCATGCCAGAACTATTAATGGAATGGGCTGCGTTCAAAAGGGATTTTTTGACGTTCTTTCTTCCGGGCCGATATTTCGAGCACCTGGACGACGCCACTAAGGCTCGGCGACAACAACCAGGTGAAAGATTTAAGGAGTATGTCGTAGCAATCCAGGATCTTATGAGACACGCTGAGTATACAGAGGAGGAGAAACTCGAGCGAATTTATCGCAATTCACGGACTGAGCTACAGAGGCACATTCGACGCAAGGATTTCACCAGTCTGAAGGAGTTAACTGCACTTTCCCTGGAGTTGGAATGCCTGCAGGACGATGAAACGACGCCGACGTCCGCCCTGCCGAAGCATATAGACACTCGGACGCGGTTCAGGCAAGTTGAGGACATCATTGACACCCGCCAGGCGTGTTACCGTTGTGGTCAAAACGGACACGTCGAAAGACAATGTCGAAATCCAACGTACTTGTTTTGCTGGGTGTGTGGGCGTCGGAATGTACGCACGATCGAATGCTGCCGACAGGGAAACGCCGAAGGGTCATGTATAAATCGAGGCGGTGCGGGACCCGAACAACGAGCGCCACAGCGCCAGACGTCTCAACCACCAACGCACCAACAACAACCAACACGGAGGACAGATCGGCAATAGGGTGGGAAAATAATCGCATTACTATAAGCGTGGACGTCGACTGCGGTGGAGGCAGTCATAGACACCGGAGCGACGAGAAACTTTATCAGCGAGGCATTAGCTCAATTACTCTGGACGCCAGACACACATCGGTCAACAGAGCTCTCCGTTTGTCTGGCCGACGGCAGGTCAGTGAAGGTCACAGAATCACTCATGGTACCCATCCGATTTAAGGGCATTCAATGCGAGACGCAACTGTTCGTACTGCCTAACGCCATCGACGAGTTAATTTTGGGCCTCGATTTCCTCAGGAAATCCAACACGGAAATAACCATTGGACGGCTGACACTTAAACTTCCCCCCGCACTGAAGATATTCGCCAGCTCCTTTGCCCGATGGTGCGCACCGAAGAATCCAACCAAGAGACACAAATCGCGGCCTTCCTGGAAAATGAATTACGAGCCTTCGAATCAATAAAGGGCACCACGAACATCACGTCACACCGAATCGTCATGAAGGACAATCGTCCAATAAAGCAGCGGTACTTCCCACGGAACCCGGCCATGCAAGCGTGATTAACGAGCAGATCGACGAATTAATCAGGGATGGACGTATTGAACCTTCTAAGATCCCGTATAGCGCACCAATTGTGCTGGTGCGGAAGAAAAACAACAAATGGAGGCTCTGTGTTGACTATCGCCAGCTTAATGCCAAGTAAGTACCGGATGCCTATCTTCTGCCGCGTATGCAGCATATTTTGGACCAGCTGCGGAATGCTAAGGTCATCAGCACTCTAGACTTAAAAAACGGTTACTGACAGATCCCGTTGGAGGAATCTAGCAAGCAGTATACGGCATTCACCGTTCCCGGACGTGGACTGTATCAGTGGAGTGTATCAGTGGAGAGTTATACCGGGGAGTCCGTGGAGCACCATATGGACAATTTGCACAAAGTATTCAAGCGATTGAAGGAAGCCAACCTACGAATTAACCCGGAAAAATGTGAATTCTTTAAGAATGAGATCCGCTATTTAGGACATTTGGTCACTTCAAAAGGGATCCGACCCGGATAAAATTGCGGCCATTCAGGAACTACAACCACCTACTACACTGAAAGAATTACGACGTTGCCTGGGTGTTACCTCGTGGTATCGGAGATTTGTTTCCAATTTTTCAAATATTGTTCAACCACTAACATCACTGCTAAGGAAAGGAAAACGGTGGATCTGGGGACCAGAACAGCAGGAGGCATTCGAGCTGCTCAAACAGAAATTGACACAGGCACCGGTTTTGGCAGTTCCTGACTTCACACAGCGCTTCACACTCCAAACGGACGCCAGCAACCAAGGACTCGGAGTTGTACTATTCCAAAGAATTGAAAATCAAGAAAAGGTCATCGCCTACGCCAGCCGTCGTCTTACGAACGCTGAAATCAATTACTTGTGTACGGAAAAGGAATGCCTAGCAATCGTGTGGGGCATCAGGAAGATGAGGCAATACCTGGAGGGGTATGAATTGAATGAAATAATAGTCACGGATCACCTGGCCCTGAAATGGCTCAACTACATAGAGAGTCCGTCAGGACGCATCGCTCGCTGGACGCTGGAGTTGCAACAATTCAGGTACGACATACAATACCGGAAAGGATTGCAAAACGTGGTCGCCGACGCGTTATCGCGACGACCAAGAGACACCCTCAAGCGGGCTGAAGCATCGGCAGAAGGCCAAACATGTGCATGGGTCGAGAGGAAGAAGGCGGAAGTACGACGAGAACCCAAGAGACACGGCGACTATATCATCAAGGAAGAACAGCTCTACCGTCGCATTCCACGGCGAGTCGGACACGAGAAGGGAAACGAGTGGAAACTGTGCGTTCCATCATACCAGAGACGGAGAGTGCTGTCCGAGAATCACGATTCTCCAACAGCTGGACACTTTGGGGTCTACAAAACCATCCAACGTCTGGCGCAACGCTATTACTGGCCAGGTATGTTTAGAGATGCTATCACCTATGTACGCAACTGCAATTCTTGCCAGAAGTACAAACCGGAACCACAGAAGCCAGCCGGAGAAATGTTCACACACATCGCAGAGGAACCTTGGGCCACAGTCTGCGTAGATTTCGTGGGACCCTTACCCAGGTCTACTCACGCCAACACGGCCATGCTCGTGTTCGTGGACAAATTTTCCAAGTGGACGGAAATAGTACCAGTACGCGCGGCTACCGCTGCAGCGGTGAAGAAAGCATTCAGAGAGAGAATCCTGTCCCGTTTTGGGGTCCCGAAAGTGTTGATTTCGGACAACGGTACGCAGTTTACGAGTCGTATCCTTCGAAAATACGTACAACAACTGGGAGTGAGACACCAGTATACGGCTCCGTATACACCACAGGAGAACGCCGCCGAAAGAGCCAACCGAACTATCAAAACCCTGGTTGCTCAGCTGGCAGAAAATTATCACAGGCGATGGGACGACAAATTACTAGAAATCACTCTAGCTATTAACACGGGCGTGTCTGAAACAACTGGATACAGCTCTGCCTTCTTAGTAAAATGCCGCGAACCCAGACTGCCGGCGGCCCTCTACGACGAAGTCACCTTGGGCAACGAGAATTCCACCCAACACCCGACAGGAAAAGCAGAAAACCTCAGAGAAATTTTCCAGATAGCTCACAGGAATCTTGAAACGGCACCCAAAACAATACCCACCAGGGAAAAGAAAATAAATATAATTTTAACAACCGCGGGTGCACTCCAAATTTACTTCGGAAGTGAAACGGTGAATCCTCAAGAACAAAAACAACACAGAGAGCAGAAATCATCATCCCATTACAAAAACAACACAGATAGCAGAAATCATCACCTCCAGTACAAACACAACGCAGACAACCAGAATTCGAGATGAATGAATGCGCTGTGTGCTGCGCAGCCCCGGAGGTAGTAGAAGAAATACGCCACTTTCTGCGACGGAACTATGAAAAGAAGATCGACCCTGAAGGGGGTGTCCACTTCAGTAACGAAGCCCTTCCGCATAAATCAATCAAGGTCCGACATCAGAATAACGGATGGGATTGTGGCGTCTATCTGCTGCATTATATCCGAAGGTAATTAGAGGAATCACCAACACAACCCACTGCCTGGGATAAGGTGTCCTGGGCAACCAGCCGAAGCGCCGCGCGAAACCGGCGAGAGATCGCCGGGTTAATACGGTACAAAGCCGATCAACAACACCTCCGACCCAGGATTTCAGAGATCAACCTTCCGGATGTGGTCACCAGCGACGAAAGCAGCAGCAGCAGCAGCAGTGGAAGCGACAGCAGCAGCAGCAGTGAGAGTGACAACAGCAGCCTCAGTCACACCAACAATAAGCACACACAACGCGACCAAAGCAACCGGAACCCTTCCTCAATAAGGAAAGAAACAGATGATAACCTCATGACACCTCTTACCAGCTCCAGAATGAGAACAAAATAAAGATTTTGAAACGCCTTATAGCTGGGATCAAAAAAATCCCAAAACAAAAACATTGGAAATTGAACGCAAATAATTGCCATCAGCTGTTTTACACGTTTTACAAGTGTGGGGACAACAAATGTGCAAGACTTTCTGTTTGCATACTTGAAAATAATATTGTTTTTGTTAATTCTTCCATTTTTCGCAATCAATAAATTATTTGACTATTTTGTAAATTATTTTCAATCGATTTTTCAGAACAGCTGATAGTTTTGCCAAAACGAATGAGAAAGGCGATGTAAACGGTTTGCGAATGACTGATTCAATATTCTCATTCGAGGTCGATGTGAACGTAGTATAATCGTAGGCGGACAGGCTTACAGAGTCCTCATCAGCAGCTCCGGGGAAGCGTAGGTCCTTCATCATTACGTAAAGTGAGAGGGAGTGTGACGCGACACACAGGTACACGTCACAAATCAAGCTATTTATGCTGTATTTTTTTTTTAAAACATTAATGAAATCTTTGTGACGCGACCCGTCACCAACCAAGCCATTTATGCTTTATTTTTTTAGTAAACAATGAAATGAATATGAACGGAATTGAATACTTTGCGACGCGACCCGTCACAAACCAAGCTATTTATGCTTTATTTTTAAGTAAACATTAATTTTGTATTGAATAAAATGAATTTGAGCAGTACTGAATATTGTAAAAGTAATATTTAGGTGAGAATTAATTGAAACTAATTGTAAAGTAGTTAACATTAGATTTAGTAGCTGGTAATTTTTAGTAAAATGCGTGCACAGCAGACATTGGGGAAGTTCTTCGCAGACAATGGCCTGGACAGCATCGTGGCTCCAAGTTCAAATCTGGTAAGTTGTGCAGTAGCTCCTGATCCCTTCCTTCCTTTAGGTGTACGGTTGTTATACATCCTGGCGAAGGCACTCCTTCCTTGCTCCAGGTGTACGGGTGTTATACATCCTGCCGAAGGCACTCCTTCCCTGCATTAGGTGTACGGGAGTTATACATCCTGCCGAAGGTAATCCTGTATCCTTTTACCTTAGCTACTAGCCACAACACCAGATTCATCGGAGCATTCACCAGCGCATTCATCGGCGCATTCACCGGCGCGACAAAGGCGCGATCATCGGCGCATCCACCAGCGCATTCACCGGCGCGACAAAGGCGTATTCATCGGCGCGTTCACCGACGCGACAAAGGCGCATTCATCGGCGCATTCACCGGCGCGACAAAGGCGCATTCATCGGCGCACCCACCAGCGCATTCACCGGCGCATTCATCGGCGCATTCATCGGCGCATCCACCAGCGCATTCACCGGCGCGACAAAGGCGCATTTACCGGCGCATTCACCAGCGCATTCACCGACGCGACAAAGGCGCATAAACGTTCAGTACAAAACGACACGAATGTAAAGCCGACTCCCAAGGACGTCAAGCAGTCAACAAAGGTGGAATTACCAGCTACTCGAAAAGGGTGTACAAATTATATAAATCGTGTGTTAATATTGAGTAAATAAATAAAGTGAATTTATTGTTCCACTAAATTTTCTGTGGACTGAACTCCGGTCTAACCCCTCGAGTTATATCCCGGCCAGAGCAACGTTACAATAGGTACGAGTATATTGCAGCAAAGAAATATACTATAGTCCATAACGATTTTTGCCTTGATTTATTAACGATTATATATTACATTGGTAAAATCATTTGTAAAAAACTATAAAAAAATTAATTTTTAATTAATTATGGAAGAAAATAACATACAAATGCTTAATTTTAAAGCAAAAAGTCTTCATATTTCATTTTACATTACAGTGACAAAACAATCATGGCGGACGAAGCGCAACCCTCCGTAGAAATTGTGCAAGCCGCTGTTGATGGCGAAATGCTACCCGCCGGAAGTGTCGAAAATGTACCACCAGGCGAAAACAAAAAGCATACCTATACATTGTTCTATTTCAATGTGAAGGCATTAGCGGAACCTCTGCGCTATTTATTCGCATACGGTGGTGTCGAATACGACGATGTGCGTGTGACACGTGATGAGTGGCCAGCTTTAAAGCCAAGTAAGGACATCTATTCACGTAAATGTATGTTTTCGTCGTTGTAATTTGACGTATGTAACCTTAGCCATGCCAATGGGTCAAATGCCTGTACTCGAGGTCGATGGTAAACGGGTGCACCAGAGCATTTCGATGTCACGGTTTTTGGCAAAGACTGTTGGGCTGTGTGGTGCTACTCCATGGGAGGATCTGCAAATCGATATCATAGTGGACACCATCAATGACTTCCGTCTAAGTAGCGAACAATGTGTGATGTTGCATGATAATGTTTTTGATTAATCTTGCTTTTTTAATATATAGAAATTGCAGTCGTATCGTACGAACCCGAAGATGAGATCAAGGTGAAGAAATTGGTCACACTTAACACGGAAGTCATTCCGTTCTACTTGGAAAAACTGGAGCAGACTGTAAAAGACAACGACGGTCACTTGGCTTTGGGTAAAGTACGTATTGGAAACTCTGAGAAAAGTCCCTTGGCTACTTTACCGTTTTGCAGATGACTTGGGCTGATGTATACTTTGCTGGAATTTTGGACTATATGAATTACATGGTTAAACGTGACCTGCTCGAGCCGTACCCGGCCCTGCGATCTGTTGTAGAAACAGTGAACTCTATCGAATCTATAAAGGCATGGATTGAAAAAAGACCACAAACCGAGGTCTAAACGGATGAGTAGAGCTAACGTTAAACTATAGAACACAAAAAACTGATGCAATTAATCTAAGAAACTGCAAATACTACCAAAACACATTAAACGCGAGACTTTAAACTCTGGCAGGATTCTAATCACGCTAACACTTACGAATCATTCAAAATCAAATGGGCTTATAGCTGAAGTTCTGCGCATACTAGCAAAGCTCTTTAGTGATTTAAAAGTAAAAAGAACTAAAATTTGTTCTTTTTTTATAACTACTGAAGAACATACAAATAATAATTAACATTAATACTAGAAGCTAGCAATATAAAAGGAAACTACTAAGTTTACCATTAAGTAGTTTAGTTATATTTTCTCATATAAAGAGTAAGAGTACAAGAGGGAAAATTTAAAATTAATCGCGAAATAATACAACTGAAAATCAGTTACTTGTAATATATTAGGTGAACATATTTACTTTAGAAAAAACGAAAACAATTTAAAATTAACATGAAATTGGACAGTGGACTAATATGAAGAGAACAGAGACAGAACATCTATTTCTATATGTACCTGCTGATAACCCTAAAAAGTTGACCAGAGAACAATAACGTGCTGATAACTTTTTTCATAATAAAAATTATCCATTATTAACTATTATGTATTTGACTTCCTTTTTACTTATTCTGACCTAGCTAGATAATAACGTGAGCGTAGCGAAGTTATACCCAGTAAGCTAATGTTTTATTTTTGGTATAGTAATAGCAGTAGTAGTCGTTTGTGAATCGTCCCTAACACGAGTCGATCTCAAGTAGCGCACGTAGCGCTTAGTGTAAAGAATCTCGCTGCGGCCAAGGCCGCGCAATTGCAAAAAAACTTTTTAACGGACTTCATCTTGTTGGAGCCCCACAAATGCGACAAAGTGAGTTGAAAGAGATGCAAATTCTCCGGTAATGCCGAGAGACCAAGGTCCGGAACAGATAAAGGCCACTTTGCGCATGTTAGTCCCGTTCCGGCGGGCCATTTCCTAGACTTGCCGAAGTTATACGTGGGCCAGAGGGTCTTTGAAATAGTGCAACCCTGGGCCGCCTTCTATCTACAATACAATCTGCAGGTTGTTTGAAGTGTAGGAGAATTCCAACCTTGACCATACCCAAGGGGCCCAAACTCACACATCTTCACAAACCTCCAGAGCGGAGCCCCTCTTGCAAGCTCATCGTCCACCTTATTCCCAGGACTGTTCCTGTTGACGGATACCCAAACAATGATGATCCCGTTTGCCAGGCTTAGTCGGCTTAGCGCCTTCCTGCATGTCCACACTAGGCTTGAGGACATGAACATGGTCCCTACCGTCTTGATGGCTGCTTGGTTGCCCGAGAAAACAGCCAGCTTTCTGGGACGAGTAATGGTAGTGTTACTTCGTAACATAATTATTGTTTGTCATTATTAATAATTATTTTACAGGGCGTTTGGTTCTCACACAATTTTTCAGAATTGCATTTACTTTATTTATTGCTGCATTCCAAAATATTTTCACTGAAATATCATATAATGCACGCTTGCAAAAAGTGTGAGCGTCCAAACGACCAAATACTAAAGGTTCCAGAGCTGACTTATGTACATTCATACACCAAGAAAGGCATATATAGCATTGTTTCGGAGAAGTACAACGAGGCGCGAAAATATATGCAAGCTCTGAGTCAATCCATGAAGTTCGAGACTGCCCAAGATCCGAGAAACTCAACGCCAGCTGCCAAGGGTGTCAATGAACACTCTGCAGCTCGACAGGATGGCCCCTACATCAAAGAGTGGCCATCCTTTATCGCAAACAGATGCTGATTTCAATCGTGCAGGAGATGCTGCAAAATGCCTTAAGGGACCCACCACGGTCACAACAGTACTACACCACTAAGGCAAAAATCATTACACTCCACTGGCAATCAGTCCAAAATCTCCACCACAAAATCTGCGGAAATCTCGATGATAGCGCTAAAACTGAATACGACTTCAACAAATACCTTCAGATCGAGGCTGATGTGCATGATCAGCTCATGGAGCTGCAAGATAAATGCAAATCTCAACCTATGTTTAAGATAACCTAAGATCAAAGACAACAAGACTGGAAACTCCTCTCATTTCGTGAGCGAGCTCGAAAACATGTCCGCCCGCGCGCTCACGTACAGCGTATGTGAGTTTTATGGTGAAATTGCCTGCTTGTTACAAGCTAAAACTGGCTATTCCAAAGTAAGTTAACTGGAAAAGTAAACCATTCCGGCTTGTTACCACACCGTCTTAAGATGATGGGGTGAGTTCATGACAGGGATATCAACGAGACACAATTATTAAATATTACTTATATAGATTTTTAAGTAAGCTTTAATAGAAAAACTTCATTGCATGTAAGATCCTGCGCGGTCTTGATGATTCCTTAACTGTTTGGAAATACACAACAAACAGTATGTAAACAATAAACAATATGTAAGCAGTAATGTAAACTGACTTGTTTTGTAATTTGTAAAAGAAAAGCCTTTTAAACATTATAACACAATGATTTTTAAGTTACTTCCTAACTATTTTAATAACTTTATAAAAAAGTTTTTGCTACATTTCCACACCATCTTTGAGGTGGTGTGGAAATTTACACCACATTCTAAAGTAAAATATGTTGGCATCTCTTACAGCTAAAAGTTCGTGTGGTAGGTAAAAACAGCTGTTTATATTTGCGAATCGAGCAAATTTTATGGAATTTGACTTGGTTTCCTTCGCAAAATATATGATATAATGCAGCTACATGACTTGGAAAAGATTTCTTGTGCATTTCTAAAAGCATAAGTTGGTTTAAAGCCTATCTCCTTGTCTTCTTTACGTATTTTAAAAATTATGTTTCTAGGCTAGTGCGGTGAAGAAGAACAAGAGTTGCAATTCTCTCTCAAAAAATGTAAATCCTCTCTCAAAATTTTGTAAACAATATTTTTCCAAGTTGTCAAAATTTTCTTCAAGTTGTCAAAATTCCATGCATTTTGTTTGTGTAATTTACACACTTCAGCCCGATTTCACTAACACAGTGAAAGCAAAAAATGAGTTTCCAGTCTTGTTGTCTTTGCCTAAGATAACACTGCCGAAATTTGAAGGAGATTACCTCAAATGGCGGCAATTCCATGACCCGTTCAACCAGCTCATCTATTCAAAATCTCTTCCTGACACCCAAAAGATATGGTACCCAAAAGCAATTTTTTTGTATAGTTTTATTTATTTATTTATTTATTTTTTAAGACATTAGTAGACTTTAAGGATTGAAAGACTTACTTACAGCTAGCTGCGAGTAGACATATACGAAAATATATAGATAAAAGTTTAGAAGAAGCTATCAAAGATTATTGTTTATAATAGTCGTATATGGCCCTTCTGAAGCTGAAAGAACTAGTATTGGTCTTCAATTCAATTGTAAGAACATTCCAAAGCCTAATGGTACTAACAAAGAAGAATCTACTCGTGTTTAGGATATTATGTGATGGTATTAAAAGCTGACGAGATTCAAGTTGGCATCTATTGAAGTAATTGCTTAAGGAGAACCCAAATAACTTCCTACACTCCGACTCCGAGCTTAATCAACTATACACACAACAAAAGTAGGAAATGTGAGGCAGTATATGTTGTTTAACTAGGTTTACACGGATTGTTATATGAGTGACTCCAGAGGTAAGTCTCAATGCAAATAAAACTATATAGATCTTAGACACTACGTACGACACATGATCATGAGAAGTGAGTTTTGAATTCATCATAAATCCAAGATTGTTCCCGCTGTTAACAATTTAAATACACGCGTGCCAATAAGTATAGGAGGAATCAGGTCATTTATATTACTACCCCTAACTACTGGCAAAACTTTTGACTTTACAGGATTTAGGGAAATGTATCTGTTTCTTGGTGTTCGATTGTTTTTCCGAAAGGGTAGGAAGATGAAGTATTTTGGAACGAATTTCCGTCATCCCTCGTCAAATTTGTTCTGTTGACAAACCGGTTTCGGCGTTGTGCCATCTTCAGTGCCGTTTTTCGTTCTAAGTGGTTCCGCTGTCCCGTTCGTACTTATATTCATGTATTTTCTTTTTTGGGCGCAGGTATCCTGTTGTTATCTCTGTGTTCCGGTTATTTGAGAGCTTTGTTTTTTGTGAGCAGGTAGGTGGGTTAGATTTTTTTTTATTATTACTATGCTTTTGGTTTGGTTGATACTGTTTTTTCGCGTAGGTAGCTCATTGTTCTTAATTGTTTTTTAATTGGGTTATGCGGTCTTCTTTGTGGCTTGCATTTAGAGGTTCTTCTAATTGCTTCTGTATTTATGTTCCTTTTTCTGTAGATTAGTTTTAGGGGTTCGAATATCACGTGGGACGATGTGTTTATTTGTTCATTTATTATTCTGCCGTCAAAAGTTTTCTGTTTGTATATTTCCATGTTTTCTAATATGTTTAAACGTTGTCCTTTATGTTGTACGTGTAGTGGCGTGATTGTCTTTTTCATGTGTGTCGGTGTACAGTTATTGTCAAACATATGGTTTGCGTAGTTTGATTCCGGTGTTGCGCTTGGTTTTTGTGCCTTCTTGTTGTAGTCTCTTATGTGTTCGCGGAATCTTGTTTTTATCTTACGTCCAGTTTGTCCTATGTAGCTGTATTGGTATGGGCAGGTTAGCTTGTATACGCCCTGTTTGTTTAGTGGGTCTTTTTCATTTGTGTTGGTTTGTAATATTCGTCCCAAGTTATTTCTTGTTTTAAATGTTGTGTGAATGTTATGTTTTTGAAAGAACTTAGCTAATTTGTATGTAGATCTTCCCGTGTAAGTTAATACTGTCCAAATCTTTTTGTCCTTCTCTTTTTTGTCTATTTTTGTTGTTCTAGTGTCTCTTCTGATCTTGTCCACCAGGTCTTTCGTGTATCCATTGTTCGTCGCTATGGCATATATTGTGTTCAGCTCTTTTTTGAACGGCTCTTTTGTTAAAGGCGTTCGCTCAAGTCTAGTTATTAATTGTCTAAGCGCAGTGTTGCTGAGGGTGGTTTGATGTATTGTGTATTATTGTGTCTGTGGCTGTAGGCTTCCTGTATATCGTACTCCAGTTTGTTGCCGATCTTGTTTATCCCTATTGTCACGTCTAAATAATATATTTTTCCTTCTTTTTCTGTTTCCATTGTAAATTTTATGTTTTCGTGTTGTTTGTTGAGATAGTCCAATATCTGTTCCTCGTTGTTCTCATTTAGTAGGCATATGATGTCATTAACGTACCTTGCGTAGAACGTTACTCCTAGGTTGGTCTTTAGTTCCTCCATGTACTGCTCCTCGAGGTTTTGCATGAATACCTCCATGATGATTGCTGAAGTTGGGTTACCCATTCCTAATCCGCTCGTTTGTCTATATATGTTGTTGTTGAATTTAAAATAATTCTGTTGCAGTGTGGTTCTTAGAGTGTTCGTGAAACAAGCAGGGCGTATACAAGCTACATAGGACAAACTGGACGTAAGATAAAAACAAGATTCCGCGAACACATAAGAGACTACAACAAGAAGGCACAAAAAACAAGCGCAACACCGGAATCAAACTACGCAAACCATATGTTTGACAATAACTGTACACCGACACACATGAAAAAGACAATCACGCTACTACACGTACAACATAAGGGACAACGTTTAAACATATTAGAAAACATGCAAATATACAAACAGAAAACTTTTGACGGCAGAATAATAAATGAACAAATAACTCGTCCGACGTGATATTCGAACCCCTAAAACTAATCTACAGAAAAATGAACATAAATACAGAAGCCCTAAAACTAATCTACAGAAAAATGAACATAAATACAGAAGCAATTAGAAGAACAGAAACACATGACCAAGCCACAAAAATCGGTAAAGGAAAAATCACCTCTAAATGCAAGCCACAAGGAAGACCGCATAACCCAATTAAAAAACAATTAAGAACAATAAGCTACCTATGCGTAAAAACAGTATCAACCAACCCAACAGCACAGTAATAATAAAAAAAAATCTAACCCATCTACCTGCTCACAAAAAACAAAGGACTAAAACATCCGGAACACAGAGATAACAACAGGATACCTGCGCCAAAAAAAAAACATGAATATAAGTACGAACGGGACAGCGAAACCACTTAGAACGAAAAACGACACTGAAGATGGCACAACGCCGAAACCGGTTTGTCAACAGAACAAATTTGACGAAGCATGACGGAAATTCGTTCCAAAATACATTAAATGTAACTGCATTATTATTGCCCACTGATTTACCGCCATTAAATCACTGTTAAGTTTATGTGCCGTTTCAATTAACGACACATAATCACAGACAAAATACAGCTGTATATCTTCAGCATATGCATGTACGGTGGTATGACTAAACACCCTAAAAATATAATTAATAAACATCGAAAACAGCAAGGGTCTCAAAATTGATCTTTGAGGAACTCCAGTTAAAATTACGGCAACATCGGAAAAATTAAAACCTACAGCACTGTACCAACCCTACAGCACTGCTTCCTACTACCAAGATAGCCATCAATTAGTTTTACTGCATTTTTACTAAAATTAACGTAAGTTTTCAGATTCTTACACAGCAATTCGTGCTTTGCGGTGTCGAATGCCTTAGTAAAATCAAGCAAACACAATAAAGAAATCTGATTTTGATACATTACTGTTCTAAGATCATCAACAATTTTCAACATAGCGGTTAAACAGCTGTGCTCAGATTTAAAACCAGACTGCATTGGGATAATAGCCTATTATCACTCAAGTACTGACTCATTTGTCTAGCTAATATGCGCTTAAAAACTTTGCTCAACACGGGAAGAATACTAATCGGTCTGTAATCTTTTAGATCACTAAGAGAACTCGTCTTGGCAATAGGAGTAACAACTGCCATCTTCTACGAAACCGGAAAGCAGGAGCTTGTAATACAATAATTTATTACATGTGTTAAAGGTAGTAATATAAATGGAATTATAATCTTAACCAACCTTATACACAGGCCATCAAAACGAGCAGCATTCGTCTCAATTTCCATCACAGACTTCTCAACATCCTCTACGCTCGCGACAGTAAATTGAAAGGAATCATGCATAAAAACATAATCGTTCAGTAGATTTTCAGCTACCATACTCGTACAATTTCGAGTAGCTGGTGACAAGAAAAACTTATTAAATTCAGTAAGGCATAGACTACAACTACTAGATTTCTTGCACACTACCCTGTATTTCTTCAAATTGGCCCAAAGCTCATTCTGAGTGAGGTTTGCACTGAACTTTCTAGAATAAAAATTACGTTTCTCTTCACGAATCGCTAAATTAGTTTAGTTTCTACAAATTCTATAGGCATTCCAGTTCTCAGCTGTACGGCATCTTTTCCATCTTGCATCCAATGTGTTTCTTTTCCTTATATACACGGACACGACTTAGTATTAGTATTTACCACCTTCACAGGAACATGCAGTTCAGACATCCATTAGCCAAGAAGGCTTGTCACCCGCAGATGCAACTTACCAACAGTCACTCCAGTTTACCCTAGTTAGATTTTCGTATAGACAGTCAACGTTAACTGCTTTGTAATCCCTATAAGCGACAAATTTCGAACCATATACATCGGAATTTATATCTAGAGCACTAAAAATCTGGTCATGATCAGAGATAAATGAAATGTGATAAAAACCGTAAACAACACTATTGTCAGGCGTGAGCAGGACATCAAGAAGACTAAGCGCTGAGTGAGGCCCAAAACGTGTTGGGAAATCCGAGTTAACTACTTTTAAGCCTGCAGTAGCAACCTGATTTAGGAATTCAAGGGTAACATTATCACTAGACAGCAAATTAACATTAAACTCACCACATACAATGTGAAAATCAGAAAGGATAACTTTGCTAATCAGGCCATGAAAATATACATTAAGGCTATTACAACGCGAGGGATTATAGACACAGGAAACAAGTACTTTAATACTATTTATGGATATTTCAATGTTAAGAAATTCAACAGGAAGATTTGTACTTCTGTTCAGACACTTCGCGCTAAAGCCTTCTCTTACACAAATAGCTACTCCACCTCCCACCCTATTTTCTCTATCATTCCTGTAAATATTGAAACCTCTTACTTTATAATAATCATCAGAAATAAAACCATTAAACCACGTCTCCGAAACACATATGATGTCGGCGGCTGAATTTTCAAATATATGCCTTACGTAGTCTAATTTCAAGCCATTTAAACTGCGTAAATTAAAGTTAGAGACATTCAGTCCCCTATAAGACTTACATAAGACATTAAATAACGTTTTATGTATATCATAATTAGTACCACTATGCAAAATACCTACATCAGACACCATCTAGTTCATAGTCAGCCACAAAAGGCCACAACCAACAACCTACTATTGTAAACAAGAGAGGGATAAGAAATGATATGAAATAAAAGAAAAGAGTATTAGAACTGTTGTAATTGAATCTTAATGAGGTCATAGAGAGAGAGAGAGAGAGAGAGAGAGAGAGAGATGTGGCTAGCATACTCTACTTGTAGATAAAAGAAGATATAAAAGAGGTAAGTAACTTAAATACTAGGAGTGCTTGTGCAATAAAGTATACATTGTAATATTTAAATATAAAGGTAGTAAGAACATCGCTATATAAATAAATGTTGTAAAAAAATCAAAATTAACCATTAGTTAAGTATCGTAATTTAAAAATAACTTTTACTTTAACTTTACTATACTTTAATCTTATTCTAATAGCGACTAACCACTAGCAAAGCAATATACATCGTATGAGAGGTGTGGTTGAAAGAGGCCTCAAACATCAGGAGATTGAGACCATCAAGGATGGCACTTTGTCGAAATAGCAGCAGAGATGAGATAAATGCAATAAATGCAGGTGGACGTATCAACTAATAAAAGAGGTCAAGACATGGATAGAAAGACGCCATGGGGAACTAAATTTTTACATTACGCAGATGCTCACCGGTCATGGTTGTTTTCATGAAGGAACAGCGCAGTCTGGAGTGTGCACATAATGGTCGGATGACGGCAAGGCAAGTGGACAGAACTGGACCGACTAACATGTGGTGAACAGAGACGTTAGGGTTAGATAATGTCACACAATTGGACGATTACGAACGTTTGAGCGTCAAGCTCCTTCTGCCTCCCGACGTAATACTTAGTGGTAGTTCCAGGAGGACTGACAGACTAGGAGGAGGGGTTTTAGCGTTGTTAAAGTCCCTCACGTCGGCTTTTGATGCCTTCCCCTCATTTGAAAAAAAAAAATAAAACACACACACCATTCATGTGATTGCGATGAAATTTTGGTGAGTTCTTATGATCACGGCCTGTGTTTGCCTTAAAAGTCCATTTAAGTAATTTGTGCAGATTTCTAGTATCGGTGCAAGTAATTTAATGTAATATAAATGTTAGGTACGAGTATATTGTAGCAAAGAAATATACTATAGTCCATAACGATTTTTACCTTAATTTATTAACGATTATATATTACATTTGTAAAAGCATTTATAAAAAACTATAAAAAAATTAATTTTTAATTAATTATGGAAGAAAATAACATACAAATGCTTAATTTTAAAGCAAAAAGTCTTCATATTTCATTTTACATTACAGTGACAAAACAATCATGGCGGACGAAGCGCAACACTCCGTAGAAACTGTGCAAGCCGCCGTTGATGGCGAAATTCCACCCGCCGTTGATGGCGAAATTCCACCCGCCGGAAGTGTCGAAAATGTACCATACCATACCAGGCAAAACCAACAAGGATACCTATACATTGTTCTATTTCAATGTGAACCTCTGCGCTATTTATTCGCATACGGTGGTGTCGTATACGAGGATGTGCGTGTGACACGTGATGAGTGGCCAGCTTTAAAGCCAATTAAGGACATCTATTCACGTAAATGTATGTTTTCGTCGTTGTAATTTGACGTATGTAACCTTAGCCATGCCAATGGGTCAAATGCCTGTACTCGAGGTCGATGGTAAACGGGTGCACCAGAGCATTTCGATGTCACGGTTTTTGGCAAAGACTGTTGGGCTGTGTGGTGCTACTCCATGGGAGGATCTGCAAATCGATATCATAGTGGACACCATCAATGACTTCCGTCTAAGTAGCGAACTACGAAAGTAGTGTGATGTTGCATCATAAAGTTTTTGATTAATCTTGCTTTTTTAATATATAGAAATTGTAGTCGTATCGTACGAACCGGAAGATGAGATCAAGGTGAAGAAATTGGTCACACTTAACACAGAAGTCATTCCGTTCTACTTGGAAAAACTGGAGCAGACTGTAAAAGACAACGACGGTCACTTGGCTTTGGGTAAAGTACGTATTGGAAACTCTGAGAAAAGTCCCTTGGCTACTTTACCGTTTTGCAGATGACTTGGGCTGATGTATACTTTGCTGGAATTTTGGACTATATGAATTACATGGTTAAACGTGACCTGCTCGAGCCGTACCCGGCCCTGCGATCTGTTGTAGAAACAGTGAACTCTATCGAATCTATAAAGGTATGGATTGAAAAAAGACCACAAACCGAGGTCTAAACGGATGAGTAGAGCTAACGTTAAACTATAGAACACAAAAAACTGATGCAATTAATCTAAGAAACTGCAAATACTACCAAAACACATTAAACGCGAGATTTCAAACTCTGGCAGGATTCTAATCACGCTAACACCTACGAATCATTCAAAATCGAATGGGCTTATAGCTGAAGTTCTGCGCATACTAGCAAAGCTCTTTAGTGATTTAAAAGTAAAAAGAACTAAAATTTGTTCTTTTTTTATAACTACTGAAGAACATACAAATAATAATTAACATTAATTACTTTAGAAAAAACGAACTTTACTTTAGAAAAAACGAAAACAATTTAAAATTAACATGAAATTGGACAGTGGACTAATATGAAGAGAACAGAGACAGAACATCTATTTCTATATGTACCTGCTGATAACCCTGAAAAGTTGACCAGAGAACAATAACGTGCTGATAACTTTTTTCATAATAAAAATGATCCATTATTAACTATTATGTATTTGACTTCCTTTTTACTTATTCTGACCTAGCTAGATAATAACTTGAGCGTAGCGAAGTTATACCCAGTAAGCTAATATTTTATGTAGTAGTAGTCGTTGGTGAAACGTCCCTAACACGAGTCGATCCCAAGTAGCGCACGTAGCGCTTAGTGTATAGAATCTCGCTGCGGCCAAGGACGTGTAATTGCAAAAGAAAATCTTTATAACGGACTCCATCTTGTTTGAGTCCACACAAGTGCGACAAAGTGAGTTGAGAGAGATGCCCATTCTCCGGTAATGCCGAGAGACCAAGGTCCGGAACAGATAACGACCACTTTGCGCATGTTAGTCCCGTTAGGGCGGGCCATTTTCTAGACTTACCGAAGTTATACGTGGGCCAGAGGGTCTTTGAAATAGTGCAACCCTGGGCCGCCTTTTATCTACAATACAATCTGCAGGTTGTTTGAAGTGAAGGAGAATTCCAACCTTGACCCTACCCAAGGGGCCCAAACTCACACATCCTTACAAACATCTAGAGAGGAGCCCCTCTTGCAACCTCATCGGCCACCTTATTCCTAGGACTGCTCCTGTTGACGGAGACCCAAACAATGATGATCCCGTTTCCCAGGCTTAATAATAATTTGTTGTGCAAATTTAAAAATTGTGAGACAAAGGAAGAATTGTAAAAACAAAATAATTTCTGATAATTTCTGAACAGTAGATTTAGCAGTTTTGCGAATGCTACGAGAAAAAAGTTGAAAGAAGATACGTGAAGTGTGACTATAATTAAAACGTGACGCGAAACGCAAGAGTGGCGGTGGTGCTTACGCTCGCTTGAGATCGGATTTCAGCGCAAAACCGAATGCTGAAAAACTTGCTGAGGTTTTAATTGTTTTTGCTCATTTGCTCGTCAGACCCAAAGTGTTGGCAAATTGCAAGCGTTGTCTTTTGGTTTTTGTTGTTACTTTATGGATATCTCATTCGATTTGGAGGCACGATTAAGGGATTTAGGAAGGAATTATAAAGATTTGGTGGGCCAGTTAGACAGGTTTATTGAAAAAATTTGGGATAATCTTTCGTCCACTGTAAACAATAAGGAGTTATTTAGTTAGTTAATTAGTGTTAATAAAGGAAAAGATTAAAGATCAACGTAGTCTCTCCAAGGTAAAGAAGGCGGATGCAATTTTAGAGAAGCTGCTCAATTTTATATCAAATAAAAGTAAAAGTGCGCTAAAGGAATTAGAGAGGTGGAAAGCTGAATTTCACGCCTTAAAAAATAGATACGACAACTATTTGACAGACAGAGAATTAGAGGCGATTTTAGTGAAGGAAGTAGAAGAGGAAAATATTAGATTGAGAAGGTTGATTGAGAAAAAGGGAGTTTCGGGAAATTTGCTCTCGACAGTTTTAAACCAAAAAAGCAGGGAAAGTTTTGACTATTTAGACGAGGCTCATAGGAGAATAGAGGAGTTAAAAGAAGAAAATAGGCTCCTGAGACAGGAAGAATTGTTAGCAGATAAGACCCTGCCGCACAAAGATCCGATTGGACGTCCTTCACTATCTGCAACAGGTTTAAAAGTAATCAGGAGTAATACAAGCTTAAAAATTAGTATAGAAGGAATTGCAAAAAATATAAACAAAGTACTACCATTTTTCTCAGGTACCCAGTCGCCTGAATTCAGGAATGAATTGTACAAATTTATTGAGGGATGTGAACTCGCAAGGAGGGGAATATCGAATTCCGAAATAAGTGACTTCATAGCGTGTGTAAAGCAAAGGTTTCATGGGAACGCTTATGGCTTAATTAGGGGAAAGAAAATAACGAGCGTAGAAGAGCTATACAGTACCTTAAAGCTGTCGTATGTGAAGTGTAGTTCGCTAGATACAATAATCTGGGAAATACAGACAGTGACCCAACTCCCAGGGGAAGAAATAGTGGAGTTCGGAGAAAGGTTAATAAATCTAAGAACACAGGCGGAGGATATTACAAAATCCCAATAAATAATTAAAAAAATGGTGTACGAAATAAAGGATATTTCTTTTTAGGGGAAAGATTTTCCTTAGTGGGATATATAAAATTTTACATAGATATAAAATTAATAGAATTCATTCATTGAATATACTGACAATTATGGATTTTTAAAAAGATTAAATCATTGTATAAATTGAAGTAGCAATAAATATACAGTATAAGTTGGGTATACTGAAAATTTATTTTAAAATATTTATAAATTTGAGTGTAGCAATTTTAATTCTATCTATTAGTCTCTCAATAATATTAGATTAGGGGTTTAATATTTCAGGTTATTAGATGAATAAAATGTGTGTACAGGGGATTTCCTTCTATATAGGAAAATGTGGGGAGGGAATACTATTTCAGGTTACTTAAATATCAATATCACCAAATATTTTAATTTGAATAATTTATTTTATAGTGAGAAATTAAAGGAATTGAAGGATTTTAAAGTTGGTATATAAAATTTTATGATATAATGTATGAAAAATAAGTAGATTTTATGATTCTAGGTCTATTATGTTAGATAAATCTATAAAAATAAAAATGTACAGGATAAAAATTAATCTCTTAAGAAGAGTAATAATTATTTATGGAATAATAATATTATAAATAATTAAAAAAATGGTGTACGAAATAAAGGATATTTCTTTTTAGGGGAAAGATTTTCCTTAGTGGGATATATAAAATTTTACATAGAAATAAAATGTAGAAAGTTAATATTTATTTGATTAGTATTAGATATCTTGATTAATAATTACTTTATAATATTAAATTAAAATTGAAATTAAATTAATAATAAAGTTTTATTCTGGCTTAGAAAATTAATAATAGATTTATTTATATGTAAATTTTTGTGTGAGTTTATATATTCTTAAATAGAATATATAGTATTTATTAGTCGCAGTAATTTGTATTCTAAATTAAGGAAACTTAGATTTAGAAATTCTATTTAGAACTGACATAATTTGTGCCAGCAGTCGCGGTTATACCAATAGTTTAATTAATTTATATTAGCTTCAGTTACATAAGTAAAATTAGTAAAAATGAAAATTTATTAGGTGAAATTTTAAATTTTTAATATTACTAAATATTGTGGAATCTGGGAAATTTAAAATGTAAACTAGGATTAGATACCCTATTATTTTAAACGTAAATGTAAAGGCTAGAGTAGTAATAGATAAAATCTTGAAACTTAAAGAATTTGGCGGTAATTTAGTCTATTCAGAGGAACCTGTTCTATAATCGATAATCCACGATGGACCTCACTTGAGATTGTAATCAGCTTGTATACCGTCGTTATAAGGAAATTTTATATAAGAAGAATAATTTCCAAGAAATCCAAATAGATTATATATCAGATCAAGGTGCAGCTAATGCTTAAGAAGAAATGGGTTACAATAAAGTTATTTATATGGAATTTTTGATGAAAATTGAAAATGAAAGTGGATTTGAATGGATGAAATGAAAGTGAAATGAAAGTGCCCAAAGTGAGATAAAACACTATTATCTCACTTTGGGCACTTTATTGTCTGTAATGCGTTTTTCACGTTCACTACTCACTACTCACTGTTTCCCACTGACTGACTTACGCAACTCTCTCCTCTTAACTCTCCATACCAGTCTTATTTATATTCATGCATGCGGAAACTTAAACACGGAAATAACAATAATACGCTGACTGTAGCGGAAAAGCGCCGCTTCAACACCTGAGCGCAAGAAAGTGGGTCACTAGTTCCATGGCCAACAATATTTAATGAAAACGAAACCGCGGCCTCAGCGACCTGCGATCATTCGACGAATTGCTCTAGAAACGGCAATGCGGAATTAAACCAACAAGCACAACGTGCAAAAAATGTTCAGTGCGAAGTCATAATTTTAAGTATCGCCCGAAAGTATGCCTAGCGGAACCAGTGACTCACAACACTTCGTTCTAACTGTGACAACACGTACTAGGTTGTCTGCGCCCGGATGCAATTCCATTATACGTGCCAAAGGCCATTGAGGACGTGGAAGTTTTTCATCCTTTATTAAAACAAAATCGTGAATTTGCAGATTAGGTTGGCGTTTTAACCACTTAGGTCGGCTTTGAAGTCGAGACAAGTATTCGCTACTCCAACGACGCCAAAATTGTTGCGCTAGATATTGACAGTTTTTCCAACGTTTTGGAAATGATTTGTGCAATTCAGCTCTGGACTCGGCGGTGAAAGTAATGAATCTCCAGTTATGAAATGTCCTGGTGTTAGGACCATGAAATCCGAAGGATCGTTTGTGAGTGGGCATAAAGGTCTAGAATTAAGGCATGATTGGACCTGAACTAGGGCAGTGCTCAGCTCCTCGTATGTTAGGATGCGATCTGCGATGGTGCGTTTTAGATGGGTTTTCATCGATTTTACACCCGCCTCCCATAATCCACCAAAGTGTGGAGCCGATGGTGGGATGAAATGCCACTGTATTTGTTTTTCAATCAAGAAAGGCGCTATTTTAGAATTAATGAATGCCTTATATGACTTATAGTCTGCTTGTAACTTGCTGTTTGCACCGATGAAATTAGTACCACAATCGCTGTAAATGTCACTACACAAGCCTCTTCTTCCTATAAATCGGTTTAACGCTTCGATGAAGGCATCCGCTGACAAGTCTCCTACTGCCTCCAAGTGTATAGCCTTGGTGGCTAAGCACACAAACAGAGCTACATATCCCTTTCTTGTAGTACGACCTCGTCCCTTTGATGGTGAAATGCTCAGCGGACCTGCATAATCGACTCCTACCAGGTCGGCAGACTCTTGGAGCCGGCAAGCTGCCCATGAGCTGCTGCGCTGACTTAGGACTGCATTTGTAGCAAACTATGCATCGATGTATTGCAGATCTAACTACGTTGCGATCATTGATGATCCAGAAGCGTTTTCTGATGTGATTCAAAGTTATAGCAACGCCACCGTGAAGTGTTTTTAGATGACTATCGTTAATTACAAGTTTAGTGAAGTGATGGTTTGCGGGTAAGATAAGAATATCGAAGGCATCCTCCTAGTCGAATGACGTTTTGACTGGCGTCAAAAAACGGACTGAGAGACAATAATGCGCTTCTTTTAGGCCATGTTGCATTTGAATTAAGTGCTGCCCATTCTTCCGGGAAGGCAGCGGTTTGTACATTCCGAATAATGGTAACGAGGCTGCGATTCCACTCATGGACGGACAGGTAGTCCGTTAACCGTTGTTCTTGAATTCGACGCACATTGGTTATGAACCGATGACAATAAGCGACAACGCGGAATAGTTTTGCAAATGATGAAATCTTTTCAATCAGCGCATTGATAGGATTTGGTTGCACGTGGACCATGTTGACTCTTATTTTTCTAATTTCTTCTGACGTTGAATTCAGCAATGCCGATTTCTCAACCTCTGCTGGCCAATTGTTAGATGGCAACAGAAGCCATGCTGGACCATGCCACCATATTTGACATTTTGACAGTTTTGTAGGATTCATCCCTCGGCTGGAACAGTCGGCGGGGTTGTCGGCTGATTCAACATGTCGCCATTGGGAAATGTTGCTAACTTGTAGTGTTATGTTTATTCGATTCCCGACGAAAATCTTCCATCTATTAGGATCTCCTCGAATCCAACCTAAAACGATCACGGAGTCTGTCCATAAAAATGTTAGCAGACAAAGACCTGCGAATAAATGTTAGTAATTTAGTAGCTAGTACAGCACCGCAAAGTTCTGCCCTTGGTATGGTCAGTTTTGGTTTGAGTGAAGCTACCTTGCATTTGGCTATGATTAAATTCGAACTATAATTCCCCTTGTGTCGCGAACTCGAAGATACGCTGCTGCTGAATAAGCGTGCATGGAGGCGTCACAAATTATGTGTAATTCGCGTGTGGAGTCATTGCTTCCGGATGCAGTCCCGAACATGACCGTGGTGCAGCATAGTTCCCTGAGGTCCTCTTCAGGGTTAGCTCGCCAAAGAATACGTTGGTAATCGGTATCGGCTTTATGCACGTTAATGCTTCGATACATTTGCTTAATATCGGCAGTAAAAACAAACCTTAAACAGCTCCAGTTCATCAATACGACTGCCAGATCGTTGTGAATCACGGGTCCGACCGCTAGTATGTCGTTTAATGATTTACCATTACTGGTTTTCGCAGACGCGTCGAAAACGATTCGAACCTTCGTGCTGGATGATGATTCCTTGACTACAGGGTGGTGTGGCAAATAGCAGCAAGAGGAATGCATTTCTCCTGAATCCAACTTTCTGATATTGCAGTACTCTGGAGAGACAGCTGGCTTGTGACATCTCCGTGAGGTTCTCTAACTCCCAAAATTTACGTAATAGATTTTCACATTCAATCAGAGTGGACGCAGAGGATATCCTTATCGATGAGCACGGTGATGACCCAGTTTTTCCAGAAATAATATAACCAAAGGTGGTTTGTTGAGCAATTGGTATTCCACTGGCATCTCGGCGAGTATCGCTTAACACAATTTCATCATATATGTCACTGCCTGGTAATATATCCACACTCTGTGGTTTAAAGTACATTGGGTCTGCCATGTAAATAAATCATGCAAATGAGACCAACATTTTTGCGGTAGGAGCTTCTCTGGCATTAAACGGCTGATTTTTGGAAGAATGTATGCTCTCACGTTGTATTTTGAATTAGGATCAAGGCGCGAGGATACGGAAATATCTACGCAGAAACGAATATTTGCGATTCGTTTGTCAGCTAGGCCACTAACATTCACGTGTAATCTTGTTCGTTGTAAACGAAGCAATTGAGCTGCGTATTCTGAAATAAATGACGCTTGCGAACCTTGATCTAGAAGTGCGCGCATGGAAATCGGTGAGCCATCAGAGGTCTCGACCAAAACCATGGCTGTTGGAAGAACGACGTCCTGGAATTTTGAGTAGGCGCTCATTGAATTGTATTCAGTCGGAGACTGGACCGTGTTGGCTCGCTGTTTGCCTGGATAAGCCCGAGTTATCATTTTTGGCCCATTGAATGTAGAGCGCATGTAATCGGGTTCTTGAAAATATATCTCTGTGGGTTGGGTTGGTGCCGAAGACTCGGTCGAGGCCACCTGTTGCCCGATATATGCATTTTGTGTTTTCGTTTGGAACGTGTGAATAGCGGAGCTACTGCCAGCACGCTCCGTATTTCTCAGAGAGGAGTCCAAATAGATAAGTGTGTGATGATTACCCCCCATTTTAAACAACGTTTCAGACTGTTGCAATTTGCTGCAACATGATTGCAATTCAGGCAATTTGAGCAAAGATTGTATTTGGTCACTGCTGCCCTTCTTTCTTCGATTTTAAGTCCCAAAAAAATTACGCATTTGCGAACTGGATGTTCACCCTTGCCGCATACAGGGCATACAGCGGAGGTCTTCACAGGATACGATCTTATATCCCTTTTACTGGATACTATGCTGTTTTGGCGTGGCAATTGCTTAGACACAGTAGTTGAACTAGGTCTGTATGAGGTAACCATCATATGATACTGTTCGTCAAGGATAGTACACAACTCTGCGAAAGTAGGTACAGCCCTTTTTGTACGCGTGGCGTGCTCCCACCCTACTCGCACCTAATTTGGTAGTTTCTTTAGCATATAGTATACTACACATATAGTATACTTCTCATGTTGATCCCCAACTCTGAAATTGAATTTACGCACGAGCGGCATGTTTGAGTGAATCGTCGTAACGCTGCTGCATCATCACGAGCTACTGGTGGTTGATGTTCAAAAGCATTTATGTAGTGTAAAAATAGAACTCTTTAGTTGTCGTAGAACGTAGAGAGCATTTCCCAAGCATATTTATAGTTTTCTCCAACAAGACTAATGTGTTCAATATCCTGGGCAGCAGCTTCTGATAATGCACCTTTTAAATAGTGAAAATGTTGAAAATCATTTAAACGTGTGTTTTCGTGGATCAATGATGTAAAAGCTTCTTTGAAAGTTGGCCATTCAACAAAATTCCCAGCAAAGGTGGGAAGTCTTATCTCTGGCAACGGTACTTCCTTGATCGGAACCTCGGCCGTTGCATGAAAGTCCGGTGATTGTGTTTTCACTTTGCTAACATTCACTTTGGGCTCCTTTGGAGGGAAAATGACCGTATACGATGAACGAATGGCATATACTACTTCGATGTATTGCTCTTCAAAATGGTCTGGAAGTTCTTGATCAATGTATGAGCTCTTTACCTTTGGATCTGTAGCCGCCTTCATCAAGCTTTTGTGGTTAAGTCGAAACTCTGCATGAAGTGCAGCAAGCCTGCAATTCGAGGCGCGTTTGGAAATAGGCCTGTGTTTTACGTGCTACTGCATCCTTCTTAAAATTGCTTAGAACTCTTCTTAGTGATTGAAGGAGCGCCGTCTGCTCGTTTACAAGCAAATGTGGTTCAGCGGTGGCACCTGCCTCTTCATCCGACATCGTTCCTTTTTTCCCTAACCCAGATATGTCAAAATGCACTCCCTCTCAGACCTTTATGCAGCGATCGAGATTCCCGGGTTTCGGAACCAAATGTTGTTTCGTGTATTCAATAAGTTTATTTGTTTCCCTTTAAATATTAAGTTTTAATTTACAATGGATAGACTACTGTATATTTATATGATCTAGAACCACAAAGATCCAGCCAAAAAAATGTGTGTCTGGTTAACGTTGTAAAAACACGAGGTTAGCTAGCGTCAAACGAGTTGCCAGAAGGTCTTTATAATTTCAGGGTTGCCAGCAGCCGCAACAAAACCAAAGATAGTTTCTACAAGCTGGGTTTATTACCTAAACAAGCTGGGTTTATTACCTTGCAGCATGCACCGAATTTGGCCTCAAGGAAGCTGGCAACGCGGAGGAGTTAAGGAAAACGCTGGTGGCCTTTATTAATGCGAAACAATATTCAGCAGACGACAAAACCGGACTCGAAGAATGGGAGGCCTCGCACGTAAAGAAAGTGATGACTCATTCGAGATCCACGAGCCCGATGCCACCCAAACACATAGTGGATGGCGCATTAGGACAACTCTCAATCAGCAGAACCGACGGAAAGATATCAGTGCAAACAAGAACAGCAAGTCCCGTCGCAAATAAGCACACAACAGAAGAGCGTTCAAAAGGGATTTTTTTACGTTCTTTCTTCCGGGCCGATATTTCGAGCAGCTGGACGACGCCATTAAGGCTCGGCGACAACAACCAGATGAAAGATTTAAGGAGTATGTCGTAGCAATCCAGGATCTTATGAGACACGCTGAGTATACAGAGGAGCAGAAACTCGAGCGAATTTATCGCAATTCACGGACTGAGCTACAGAGGCACATTCGACCATTCTGAGACCATTCTGATTGAGCTACAGAGGCACAATTCGACCGAAGGATTTCACCAGTTTGCAGGAGTTAACTGCACTGTCCCTGGAGTTGGAGTGCCTATAGGACGATGAAACGACGCCGACGTCCGCCCCGCCGAAGCATAGAGACACCCGGACGCGGTTCAGGCAAGTTGAGGACATCATTGACACCCGCCAGGCGTGTTATCGTTGTGGTCAAAGTGGACACGTCGAAAGACAATATCGAAATCTAACGTACTTATTTTGCTGGGTGTGTGGGCGTCGGAATGTGCGCTCGATCGAATGCTGTCTACAGGGAAACGCCGAAGGGTCACGTATAAATCGAGGCGGTGAGGGACCCGAACAACGAGCGCTACAGCGCCAGACGTCTCAGTCACCAACGCACCAACAGCAGCTAACACGGAGGACAAATCGGCAATAGGGTGGGAAAATAATCGCATTACTATAAGCGTGGACGTCGACGAAGTTTGGGTGGAGGCAGTCATAGACACCCGAGCGACGCGAAATTTCATCAGCGAGGCATTGGCTCAATTACTCTGGACGCCAGGCACATATCGGTCAACAAAGCTCTCAGTTCGCCTGGCCGACGGCAGGTCAGCGAAGGTCACAGAATCACTCGTGGTACCCATCCGATTTAAGGGCATTCAATGCGAGACGCAGCTGTTCGTACTGCCTAACGCCATCGACGAGTTAATTTTGGGCCTCGATTTCCTCAGGAAATCCAACACGGAAATAACCATTGGAGGGCTGACACTTAAACTTCCCCCGGCACTGAGGATATTCGCCAGCTCCTTTGCCCGATGGTGCGCAACGAAGAAAGCAACCAAGAGACACAATTCGCGGCCTTCCTGGAAAATTAATTACGAACCTTCGAATCAATAAAGGGCACCACGAACATCACGTCACACCGAATCGTCATGAAGGACGACCGGCCAATAAAGCAGCGGTACTCCCACGGAACCCGGCCATGCAAGCTGTGATTAACGACCAAATCGACGAAGTAATCAGGGATGGTCGTATCGAACCTTCTAAGAGCCCATATAGCGCACCAATTGTGCTGGTGCGGAAGAAGAACAACAAATGGAGGCTCTGTGTTGACTATAGCCAGCTTAATGCCAAGTCAGTACCGGATGCCGGAACCCTTCCGCAATAAGAAATGATGGAGACAATAACCTCATGACACCACCTACTAGCTCGCGGTACCTTCCAGAAGCAAAATGGCCTGAAGAATTACGCCGACACTTGGCAAAGCCGGAAGAGCGGGCTACCAGACGCACCCCTTACTTAATAGCCGTAAGCAGACAGGCTTACCGAGTCCTCATCAGCCGCTCCGGAGAAACGAAGGTCCTTCTTCATTACGTAAAGTTAGGGGGGGGGGGTGTGACGCGACACACAGGTACATGTCACAAACAAAGCTATTTACGCTTTATTTGCAAGTAACCATTAATTTTGTATTGCATAAAATGAATATGAACAGAACTGAATACTTTGTGACGCGACACCATAGGTAACAAACCAAACTATTTACGCGTTATTTTTAAGTAAACATTAATTTGTATTGAATAATATGTAATGGTACACGTCACAAACCAAACTATTTACGCTTTATTCTTAAGTAAACATTAATTTTGTATTGAATAAAATTAATATGAGCAGAACTGAATATTGTAAGAGTAATATTTCGCTGAGGACTAATTGAAACTAATTGTCAAGTACCTCGAAATAACAGCTGTACGAGGTGTAACAGCCATCGAGGTGGGAACAACGAAATCAACAAGAAAGAATGCACAGGAAAAGGTATAAAAGAGCGTGCACAGCAAACAGTGGGAGAGTTCGAAAACGAACGGCGAGATCCTAAGTCAAGTTCTACCCTCCATTTTGTTGGCTAACAATGATGGAGGATGATCAGGATGCCGAAACTGATAAGGAACCAAACAAGAAAAGAAAATTTAATCATGAATTTTTGGGAGACAACAGGTTCAAGCTCCTATCAATTTTGCCAAGTTCACGACCGAAGCCAAGCCCGAGCAAAGCAGTAAAAACAAAAGTAAAAAACCCAAGTAGCAATGGAGCTTCTGGATCACATTCTGAAGTCAGCCCATCTACTCTGCAGCAACCAAAAGGTAATTACGCAGGCGTAAAATTCTGCCCACCAATCATCTTCTACAGGACCAATGTAAAACTTCTCATCGAGGGATTAAAGGAGAAAGCCCCCGACTTAATATTTAAGGTTACGTATGTAAACAAATATAAATGTAAGCTTTTTGTTAACGATCATAAGACTCATTCCGAGCTTATTAAGGTTCTAAAATCTAGTGAGATTGAAGCTCATACTTTCACCGCGTCTGAAAATAAAAAATACTCTCTAATCCTTCGTGGCCTCACTTCCGATTTTGAGGGGGATGAGATTAAGCAGGAGCTCGATATGAGTTTTCCCAATTTGATTTTCAAGGTTTTCCCTCTTGTAACAGAGAAAGGGAAAAGTAGCAATGATTTGTTTGTAGTGCAACTTCTTCCTGGTAAGATTCCAAGCGAAATTATTAAAATTAAATATTTGTTCCACTCTCGTGTTTCTTGGGAAAAACCAAAAAATTCCCATAATCCAATTCAATGCAAAAGATGCCAAAGTTTTGGGCACTTAGCTAAGAATTGTGCCAGAGGGTACAAATGTGTAAAGTGCAGCAATAAAGAAAGAAAGAGGGATCCATTGCTTTTTGTGTTAACTGCAAAGAGAATGGGCATCCCGCTAATTATCGTGGTTGTCCTATGTACAAAACATATCTGGAAAAAAAGAGGTAGTCATTATTACATAACAAAGGAAAAATAGACCAGAAAGCTCAGGTCCCTAAAGCATGCAACCAAGTATCTTCCCAAATGTCCTTCGCGGACATTGTTAGAAATAAGAATCCACCACCTAACTTTAACGCAACTCCCTCCCCTGTTTACGGTCCGTCTAAAGGTTTATTTAACGAGTTCCTTGATCTCTCCAATGCTTTATTTGGCACTGATATATCTTCCCTGGTGGCACGAGTTAAACAATTCATGATTAAAATTAAGAGTACCAACTCCATTGAATCGAAAAGGTTAGCTTATTTAGAACTTTTAGACCAAGTAATTCTCAATTCGAATCATAACTATGACGGGTAAAAATTTCATTTCCTTAAATACCGCATCCCTGGTAGACAACAGTAGACGCATTGAGTTGCTGAATCTTTTAAAAAGAAATAAAGCTTTATTGCGTTTCTTCAAGAAACTCACCTCAAGTCTAAGCACAGGGTCTATTTGGACTCTTACAATTTTCTGCGTAACGATTCTGTACAAGGAATGGCAATAGCTTTAAAAAAGGATCTTCACTATAATATTATAGACACTTCGAATTTTGAATTCCCATGTATTCTTTTGGCGATTGCCTATATACAATGTAACTCCACTAAATCCCTTTTGATGGGATCAATTTACTTTCCAACTAACTCTGCCCGAGCAGCGATCATCTCCGATCTTGACAAAATTAATGTCATAGCAACTGATTACGATGGAGCGGTAATAGGAGGTGACTTTAATGCTAAAAGTCCTTCTTGGGGTGATGTTGCCAGTAGCATTAATGGTCTTACGTTAGAAAGTTGGATGTCTCAATCTGGCCATATATTTTCTCTCCTAACTCCATCCTGTCCCTCTTACCCAAATGGTCCTTCATTTCTGGATCACTTTATCATTTCCAACTGCCTTATTGATCAAATTAACCCAAACTTTAGGATCTCATCCCTTCCATCATTCTCTGACCATTATGCTTTACTTCTAAACCTATCCTTTTCGCAAATTGTGTTTGCCCTTAAGCAGCCGGAGGTCTTTATATCTTTCCAAAAAACAGTTTGGAGAAAATTCAACGAGAATCTTGAAGAGGAGATATCCCATTTTCAACCCCCCAGCATTCTAATCTCTCTAACGATGAAATTGACATGTACATAAATAACTTCAACCTAGCAGTACAAAGAGTGGTAGATAAAAATTCAGTTAAAATTAATCCTTCAATTAAAAAAATACAAAAACCTCCCAGAGGACATTACAAAACTTTTTAAAATTAAGCACGCATGGCAAAAGGACTTAAAAAAGATTTTTCATGCTACTTTTAACAGGACTAGCCCAAGTTACAAAGAACTTTCAGCTAAGATCTCTGTTTTAGGAACTTTAATCAAAGAAAAAGTTAGAATTTGGCTAGATGAACAACTTCGAGAGAGACTCTCTAAAATTAAACCAGGTCCCTCTGCATTCAAGGAAATCAATAAACTTATTGGAAAGAAAAGTGATTCCTGTTCCATACTAAAATTTAACAACATAACTTATACCTCAGAAAAAGACATAGCCTCAACTTTTAGTGACTATTTTGGGAAGGTTTTTAAAAAGAAAAGGCCGACTTTTGACCCAATTCTCGTACAAAATGTTGAAACTACCGTTGAACTGTTTCGAGATAACTTGCCAACTAGAATATTTAATTTTGAACCCGCTAACTCGGCTCTATCGCCGTGTAATACCGAATATTTTACCTCAGTTGGAGAAATTAAAAATATTTTGAAAAACAGTAACTCTAAGAAATCTTCTGGCCATGATAATCTCTCGAACTTTATACTGAAGAAAATCTCCTTGTCCGCAATCGAATTTTTAGCCATTATTCTAAATAACTGTCTGAATAATGGTTATTTTCCCAATAGTTGGAAGTTGGCCAAGATCGTACCTGTTAAAAAGAAACCCAATAACACTGATATCTCAAACTTTCGTCCCATTGCATTACTGTCGAACGTTGGCAAAATTCTTGAAAGAATAATCTCCCTGAAAATAGATAATGCCCTTGACAATGGCGTCCTGGCCGATCCTGTTTCCGACTACCAGTTCGGTTTTAAAAAAGGACATTGCACAACACATGCTCTAATAAAACTGCATAGCGATGTAACCCTGAATCTAAGAAGGAAAAAATGCACTGTCGGCTGCTCCTTAGATGTTGAAAAAGCGTTTGATAGCATTTGGTGGGACGGAATTCTTTTTAAAATGATCCAAAACGAGTTTCCTCCTATGATTTTTAAAATCCTGTATAGTTTCCTTACTAACCGTTACTTTTTCATCCATTTCAAACAAACAAAATCCAAGGCTAAGAGAGTTGACTGTGGGGTTCCTCAAGGCTCAATCTTGGGTCCCTCATTCTTTAATATCTTTTTATCTGACTTTCCTCACACTCATCGAACTTCATGCGTGTCCTCGGAATCTGTTGCGATCCTCTATGCTGATGATACTTTTGTATATGCCGGGGCAAAGCAACCTAATGAAGCTCTAGCAATTGTCACTTCACATATAAAGACAATCAATGATTACTACAAAAAATGGGGTCTTAGCCTTAACATCTCCAAAACTGACTGTATTTGTTTTAGGAACGCTTCGGGGAAGGGTCCCCCAGGAATTGCTAAGGCCAGTAAAGCACTCTACCTTGAGTTGGAAGGAACCAGAATTCCTTTCAAAACTGAAATCAAATACTTAGGAATAAACTTCCATAATCTCTTTAAATTCAATAAACATACGAGAATCACCTTAACTAAAGCAAAACGCGCAGCAGGAATGCTGGCGCCATATTTCAAAACTAGCAATGGCCTCTCCATAAATACTAAACTATTATTTTATAAAACTTTAATAAGACCAGTCTTGACTTAAGCTTTCCCCTGCTGGTTCTCGTTCTCCCCAACGGCTGCAAAGGAATTAGAAATCCTAGAAAGGCAAATAATACGTCTAAGTATCAACAAAAATTTTCAATCGCCAGATAAAAAATACTCCAACCAATTTATTTACGATAAGTCCAGAATTGAACCTCTCATGAGATACTGTTTAAAATATACCAAAAAATTTGTTGATAATCTACATAACTCTAATAACGACCTCATAAACAACGCACTCCTTTCACTATCTGGTGAAACTTGGAATTCTGCGAACTATTTATCCCCCTTGTGTACATACTCAACCAATTTAGATAATATTTTAGCAGGCAACGATTCTTGTACTCTAGTCCCTAACTTTTATGTAAGTAGTACATCTTGCCAAAACAGAGGATAGACACTCATCTTTCGAAGTCAATCTCGTAGTGCCTTATTAAAAGCGAACGAATGCTTATAATTACACCTATGCAAAGAATCCTTATTTTAATATCACTCGATGTACCTTATACTCTAGTCTTAAGTTTCTAATTATAAGTAAACTATAAATCCAGCTCCGGGAGCAAGAGCTTTAGATTTAACATAAAATGAACCAAAATTGGATCTCTTATCTTAATTTATCACAACCGTAAAAGTGTACTTTAGGTTATTAGTACTTACTACGAAACTGCTCTCACGGGGCAAAACTTTATAGCCCTGGATATGTCAAACTCGTTTTAGAGTTAGGTTAAGGTATACATAATACCCTGTTAAGTAAATACGTCTTTGTCTCAATAAAAATTAAATTGTAAAATTGTAAATTGTACTTTCTTGTTGATTTCATTGTACCCACCTCGAACAGCTGTTATTTCGAGGTGACCAGGTATCAAGTACCCGTAGGTGAAATTACCAGCGACTAAATCTAATGTTAACTACTTTAGAACTAGTTTTAATTAATCCTCAGCGAAATATTACTCTTAAAATATTCAGTTCATTCGTTACAAAATGAAACGACCTTTTTCGCCTCTGTCTCCTAGAAGCGGTGTTTCTTTATTAGGTCCGTGGACCTTGTCTATAGCCAGGGTAAGCTCACGGCTGTCCAGGGTCGAATATTTAAGAAAATTTATTGATAGACGGGACCAGTGTTAGTTGTTATTTAACACATTTATTTTCTAAATCCAATTCTTATCATATAATTAGATTATGGCTAACAAGGTGTCTTCTGTGAACTTCGATATAATTAAGAAGAGACTCCGGAAGGAAACTTCGCTGGGAAAAAAGGAACTTCGCTGGGGGAAAAAACTCCGCTGGCAGGAAAAAAAAGAAACTTCGTTGGGGAAAAAAAACTTCGCTGGCAGGAAAAAAAAACTTCGCTGGCAGGAAAAAAAAAATAAACTTCGTTGGGGAGAAAAACTGGCGTTGTTGTGGCGATGAAAATTGTCGTGTTCGAAGACGTTTGCCAGGGTGTCTAGCGGAGCTTGTGACTATTAATTCGCCAGGCCCAACGATCGTGTGTTTCGCTCGGTGTGTCTAACACGATCGTGTTTTGCTATAAGTTTCCCTTGGAGCTCGAACTTATCGTACTTGTTACTTGCTTGATTCTGCGCGAAAGAAAACACAATTTTAATTACGTTTGGGCCGTGGCCGTGACCTGGGATTCCCCGTTGAGTAGGCTTCTTAAAGGTAAACTGTTGGCGAGGGGTGTAGGGAGGGGAGAAGAGGATACAGCCGTGTGCCCGTGAGTACAAAATGCTGATCCACTGGACCGCCATTTTGCACTCTCAGGATCGTCGCGTCGACTCCCACGAAACGATCCACTGGACGATTCCGTTGAAACCCCGACAACGAGAGCGGCTGCAGAGAGGAGAGGACGCAATCGAGAACGAGAGCGGCTGCAGAGAGGAGAGGACGCAATCGAGAACGAGAGCGGCTACAGAGACGAGAGGACGCAACCGCATTCCCGTGAGAGCGAAATGCCGATCCATTGGTCCAGCATTTTGCACTCTCAGGTTCGTCGCTTCGGCTCCCACGAAACGATCCACTGGACCATCCCTTTGAAGCCTCGGCAACGAGAGCGGCTGCGGAGAGGAGAGGACGCAACCGCATTCCCGTAAGAGCAAAAGGCCGGTCCATTGGACCAGCAATTTGCACCCTCAGGTCCGTCACTTTAGCTCCCACGAAACGATCCATTGGACCATCCGTTTGAAACCTCGGCAACGAGAGCGACTGCAGAGAGGAGAGAACGCAACCGCATTCCCGTGAGAGCAAAGGCCGATCCATTTGACCAGCAATTTGAACCCTCAGGTCCGTCGCTTTGGCTTCAACGAAACGATCCATTGGACCATACCTTTGAAACCTCGGCAACGAGAGTGGCTGCAGAGAGGAGGGAACGCAACCGCATTCCCGTGAGAGCAAAGGCCGATCCATTTGACCAGCAATTTGAACCCTAAGGTCCGTCGCTTTGGCTTCAACGAAACGATCCATTGGACCATACCTTTGAAACCTCGGCAACGAGAGCGGCTGCAGAGAGGAGGGAACGCAACCGCATTCCCGTGAGAGCAAAAGGCCGAACCATTGGACCAGCAATTTGCACCCCCAGGTCCGTCGCTTTGGCTCCAACGGAACGATCCATTGGACCATTCCTTTGAAACCTCGGCAACGAGAGCGGCTGCAGAGAGGGAAAAACGCAGTCGACAACGAGAGCGGCTGCAGAGAGTAGAAGACGCAATCGGCAACGAGAGCGGCTGCAGAGAGGAGAGACAACGGAGAATCTTCCTCCCGTCTCCAACCACGGCACGAGCGATCTCTCTGGATGACCCGGGCAGCGGCTAGAGGCAAGAGAGCCACCTCCTACCACCAGGTCCTACGCGTGTCACGGTCCACGAGCAACTGGCGTTTCATGTGTTGTGTCGTTCTTTTTATGTGTTTCGAAGCGTCTACGTTTCGCCGTTTCTTGCGTTTTCTTCGCCACAACGCACATAGCTCTGTCTTGCTCTAAATCTATTTCCTTACCCTACGTTCAGTGATATTGGAATTATTTTACAATGGTAATTATGTATGCCCTAAAATTTAAAATAAATACCATCACCATTATAACTACTGAAATATACTTAATTTAGACGTATTACATATTGTAAAAAATATGAAAAAGAAATATAAGATAATTTATAATACAACAGAAAAGAAAAATTAAATTCATTAAATTTGTGGGCGCATTTCGTAGCGCCGAAATGCGAATTCACATCCCCTGCCTACTTCCGGGAAGATTTTTCAACTCGTACGTGACCTTCTCGGATGATGCGGACTCGGTACATGTCGCCTTCGATTGCTGTTCGGTTCTTCCGCTGACCTTTCCTGTGATTCTCCTTGGCGCGTTGGACTGCTATCTGTAGTGCATGTGGAAATCTATCAGGGTCCAGAACCTCCCATGGGCAAGAAATCTTCTGGCTCGTAGTGCCTGCCGGACTCTAAAGCCTTAGATTCATCTGCTGCGGGTGTTGCGGTCGGAGTCTCTTCGGCATCGGCTGTGTAGGCGAGGTCTCTTTGCTGGCTCATGGTGTGACGATTCCTGCTCAATGGTGGCGTAGCGTAGAGCAGGAAATTGTTTGGGTGTACCGGCAGCACTGGACAAGGCTTGGATGATAGTGGCGATTCGCGATGTGTTACCTCTGGTGATCACTGCACAACTGAGATAGTGTTCTCGGATGACGCTCCCTTTTATGCAGAATTCTTCCAGTTACGTCCTGTAGTGTGCTACAATTATTTATCGCGCTACTCTTCGTACTTCCGTAGGGGTTCCTTTGGGATGCCGTAGGGGTTCCTTTGGGATGCCGTAGGGGTTCCCGTAGGGGTTCTCTTTGGGGTGCCCGTTGAGGTGCCTTTGGGATGCCGTAGGGGTTCCCATTAGTTTAATGAGGGGGGTTGTGAAGTTCGTTGTCTCGGTTCGACGCTCCCCACTTCACGTTTGCTGGGTGTCATCCGGAGGACTGTAGGCCTTGAGGTTGCCGATGTGAGCTGTCCTCGTCTTTTTAGGTTGATCCTTATGGCGGTGATCACCGGTGAGATGAAGTCGACGACTTGGAGTCTCTTCGGCATCGGCTGTGTAGGCGAGGTCTCTTTGCTGGCTCATGGTGTGACGATTCCTGCTCAATGGTGGCGTAGCGTAGAGCAGGAAATTGTTTGGGTGTACCGGCAGCACTGGACAAGGCTTGGATGATAGTGGCGATTCGCGATGTGTTACCTCTGGTGATCACTGCACAACTGAGATAGTGTTCTCGGATGACGCTCCCTTTTATGCAGAATTCTTCCCGTTACGTCCTGTAGTGTGCTACAATTATTTATCGCGCTACTCTTCGTACTTCCGTAGGGGTTCCTTTGGGATGCCGTAGGGGTTCCTTTGGGATGCCGTAGGGGTTCCCGTAGGGGTTCTCTTTGGGGTGCCCGTTGAGGTGCCTTGAGGTCGCCGATGTGAGCTGTCCTCATCTTTTTAGGTTGATCCTTATGGCGGTGATCACCGGTGAGATGAAGTCGACGACTTGGAGTCTCTTCGGCATCGGCTGTGTAGGCGAGGTCTCTTTGCTGGCTCATGGTGTGACGATTCCTGCTCAATGGTGGCGTAGCGTAGAGCAGGAAATTGTTTGGGTGTACCGGCAGCACTGGACAAGGCTTGGATGATAGTGGCGATTCGCGATGTGTTACCTCTGGTGATCACTGCACAACTGAGATAGTGTTCTCGGATGACGCTCCCTTTTATGCAGAATTCTTCCAGTTACGTCCTGTAGTGTGCTACAATTATTTATCGCGCTACTCTTCGTACTTCCGTAGGGGTTCCTTTGGGATGCCGTAGGGGTTCCTTTGGGATGCCGTAGGGGTTCCCGTAGGGGTTCTCTTTGGGGTGCCCGTTGAGGTGCCTTTGGGATGCCGTAGGGGTTCCCATTAGTTTAATGAGGGGGGTTGTGAAGTTGGTTGTCTCGGTTCGACGCTCCCCACTTCACGTTTGCTGGGTGTCATCCGGAGGACTGTAGGCCTTGAGGTTGCCGATGTGAGCTGTCCTCGTCTTTTTAGGTTGATCCTTATGGCGGTGATCACCGGTGAGATGAAGTCGACGACTTGGAGTCTCTTCGGCATCGGCTGTGTAGGCGAGGTCTCTTTGCTGGCTCATGGTGTGACGATTCCTGCTCAATGGTGGCGTAGCGTAGAGCAGGAAATTGTTTGGGTGTACCGGCAGCACTGGACAAGGCTTGGATGATAGTGGCGATTCGCGATGTGTTACCTCTGGTGATCACTGCACAACTGAGATAGTGTTCTCGGATGACGCTCCCTTTTATGCAGAATTCTTCCCGTTACGTCCTGTAGTGTGCTACAATTATTTATCGCGCTACTCTTCGTACTTCCGTAGGGGTTCCTTTGGGATGCCGTAGGGGTTCCTTTGGGATGCCGTAGGGGTTCCCGTAGGGGTTCTCTTTGGGATGCCCGTTGAGGTGCCTTGAGGTCGCCGATGTGAGCTGTCCTCATCTTTTTAGGTTGATCCTTATGGCGGTGATCACCGGTGAGATGAAGTCGACGACTTGGAGTCTCTTCGGCATCGGCTGTGTAGGCGAGGTCTCTTTGCTGGCTCATGGTGTGACGATTCCTGCTCAATGGTGGCGTAGCGTAGAGCAGGAAATTGTTTGGGTGTACCGGCAGCACTGGACAAGGCTTGGATGATAGTGGCGATTCGCGATGTGTTACCTCTGGTGATCACTGCACAACTGAGATAGTGTTCTCGGATGACGCTCCCTTTTATGCAGAATTCTTCCCGTTACGTCCTGTAGTGTGCTACAATTATTTATCGCGTCTTATTTTGGAGCCAGCTTAGCAGCGAAGTTCTCCGAGGCCTTTGACAAGTGGTGCGACCGTACCAGTACCATATCTCCAATTTCTGGTCTCCAAGCTCTCCGTCTGAGGTTATAGTGTCTCGCCTGCTCTTTCGATGCCATCTGCACATTTTGTCGTGCGCTCTTGAATATCTGCAGTAAGTGCGTAGCTCTTTGTAACGGCTCTGCGGATTCTTTACCGGTACCCAAAGTGGTTTCATCGTAGAGGGTGTTGGGTAGCCTTGGCTCGCGTCCCTGTACTAAGAAGGCAGGTGTATAGCCCGTAGTACTAGATGTACTGCTATTGATGGCGAGGGCTATTTCTGGGATATTCTCATCCCAGTCACGTTGATCTTTACCTGTATACTGGGCGATGATTGTCTTAATGGTCCGGTTTGCGCGCTCTGTAGGGTTTTCACGTTGTGTATAGGGTGCTGTAAATTTCTGGCGCACCCCAATTTCTTTAAGGTATTCTTTGAACTTTCGACTGGTGAACTGCACGCCATTATCGGTGAGAAGCACTTTAGGTACCCCAAATCTTGAGACGATTCTTTCACGAAAGGCTCGTTGTAGCATCGTTGAGGTAGCCTTCCGCAAGGGAATTATCTCCACCCATTTGGAGAACTTGTCTAGAAATACAAGCAGCATGTTATGTCCTCTTCGTGAGCGTGGGAGAGGGCCGATAAAGTCTGCGCATACGGTGGCCCATGGTTCTTCAGGCACTCTGGTCAACATCTCGCCAGCGGGTTTCCTCTGCCTTGTACCGCTGACAAGAATCGCAGTGCCTCACGTACCGACTAATATCCCGGAACATACCGGGCCAGTAATAATTCCTTGCAATACGGGCAATGGTCTTTCGGACGCCCAAATGACCGGCGCTAGGTTGGTCGTGGTTTTCTACTAGCACCCTTTGGCGATCTGGACGGCTACACACAGCTTCCATGGTTCCTCGTCGTCATCACCCACCTCGTGCGGGATGTGACGGTAGAGGCGACCGTTCTCGATAGCGTAGTCGGGATACTTCTCTGGTTCTTTGACGATCTTGGTTTTCTGAGACTCCAGCCAGTTGTAGATGGACCTCGCGACGTCTAGCCCCATGTCGCGACGTCTAGCCCCTGCAACGACGTTGTACTTTCCTTTCGATACTGTACCTCGTAAGAGTATTGTTGAAGCTCCAAAGCCCAGCGTGCGATTCTTCCAGAAGGGTTTTAGATGCCGTTCAGCCACTTGAGAGCCAGATGATCCGTGATGACCTTGAAATGATAGCCTTCCAGGTATGGCCTCATTTTCCGCACCGCCTAAACCTATCCTTTTCGCAAATTGTGTTTGCCCTTAAGCAGCCGGAGGTCTTTATATCTTTCCAAAAAACAGTTTGGAGAAAATTCAACGAGAATCTTGAAGAGGAGATATCCCATTTTCAACCCCCCAGCATTCTAATCTCTCTAACGATGAAATTGACATGTACATAAATAACTTCAAAATTAAATATTCTAGTTGGCAAGTTATCTCGAAACAGTTCAACGGTAGTTTCAACATTTTGTACGAGAATTGGGTCAAAAGTCGGCCTTTTCTTTTTAAAAACCTTCCCAAAGTAGTCACTAAAAGTTGAGGCTATGTCTTTTTCTGAGGTATAAGTTATGTTGTTAAATTTTAGTATGGAACAGGAATCACTTTTCTTTCCAATAAGTTTATTGATTTCCTTGAATGCAGAGGGACCTGGTTTAATTTTAGAGAGTCTCTCTCGAAGTTGTTCATCTAGCCAAATTCTAACGTTTTCTTTGATTAAAGTTCCTAAAACAGAGATCTTAGCTGAAAGTTCTTTGTAACTTGGGCTAGTCCTGTTAAAAGTAGCATGAAAAATCTTTTTTAAGTCCTTTTGCCATGCGTGCTTAATTTTAAAAAGTTTTGTAATGTCCTCTGGGAGGTTTTTGTATTTTTTTAATTGAAGGATTAATTTTAACTGAATTTTTATCTACCACTCTTTGTACTGCTAGGTTGAAGTTATTTATGTACATGTCAATTTCATCGTTAGAGAGATTAGAATGCTGGGGGGTTGAAAATGGGATATCTCCTCTTCAAGATTCTCGTTGAATTTTCTCCAAACTGTTTTTTGGAAAGATATAAAGACCTCCGGCTGCTTAAGGGCAAACACAATTTGCGAAAAGGATAGGTTTAGGCGGTGCGGAAAATGAGGCCATACCTGGAAGGCTATCATTTCAAGGTCATCACGGATCATCTGGCTCTCAAGTGGCTGAACGGCATCTAAAACCCTTCTGGAAGAATCGCACGCTGGGCTTTGGAGCTTCAACAATACTCTTACGAGGTACAGTATCGAAAGGAAAGTACAACGTCGTTGCAGGGGCTAGACGTCGCGACATGGGGCTAGACGTCGCGAGGTCCATCTACAACTGGCTGGAGTCTCAGAAAACCAAGATCGTCAAAGAACCAGAGAAGTATCCCGACTACGCTATCGAGAACGGTCGCCTCTACCGTCACATCCCGTACGAGGTGGGTGATGACGACGAGGAACCATGGAAGCTGTGTGTGGCCGTCCAGATCGCCAAAGGGTGCTAGTAGAAAACCACGACCAACCTAGCGCCGGTCATTTGGGCGTCCGAAAGACCATTGCCCGTATTGCAAGGAATTATTACTGGCCCGGTATGTTCCGGGATATTAGTCGGTACGTGAGGCACTGCGATTCTTGTCAGCGGTACAAGGCAGAGGAAACCCGCTGGCGAGATGTTGACCAGAGTGCCTGAAGAACCATGGGCCACCGTATGCGCAGACTTTATCGGCCCTCTCCCACGCTCACGAAGAGGACATAACATGCTGCTTGTATTTCTAGACAAGTTCTCCAAATGGGTGGAGATAATTCCCTTGCGGAAGGCTACCTCAACGACACTACAACGAGCCTTTCGTGAAAGAATCGTCTCAAGATTTGGGGTACCTAAAGTGCTTCTCACCGATAATGGCGTGCAGTTCACCAGTCGAAAGTTCAAAGAATACCTTAAAGAAATTGGGGTGCGCCAGAAATTTACAGCACCCTATACACAACGTGAAAACCCTACAGAGCGCGCAAACCGGACCATTAAGACAATCATCGCCCAGTATACAGGTAAAGATCAACGTGACTGGGATGAGAATATCCCAGAAATAGCCCTCGCCATCAATAGCAGTACATCTAGTACTACGGGCTATACACCTGCCTTCTTAGTACAGGGACGCGAGCCAAGGCTACCCAACACCCTCTACGATGAAACCACTTTGGGTACCGGTAAAGAATCCGCAGAGCCGTTACAAAGAGCTACGCACTTACTGCAGATATTCAAGAGCGCACGACAAAATGTGCAGATGGCATCGAAAGAGCAGGCGAGACACTATAACCTCAGACGGAGAGCTTGGAGACCAGAAATTGGAGATATGGTACTGGTACGGTCGCACCACTTGTCAAAGGCCTCGGAGAACTTCGCTGCTAAGCTGGCTCCAAAATAAGACGCGATAAATAATTGTAGCACACTACAGGACGTAACGGGAAGAATTCTGCATAAAAGGGAGCGTCATCCGAGAACACTATCTCAGTTGTGCAGTGATCACCAGAGGTAACACATCGCGAATCGCCACTATCATCCAAGCCTTGTCCAGTGCTGCCGGTACACCCAAACAATTTCCTGCTCTACGCTACGCCACCATTGAGCAGGAATCGTCACACCATGAGCCAGCAAAGAGACCTCGCCTACACAGCCGATGCCGAAGAGACTCCAAGTCGTCGACTTCATCTCACCGGTGATCACCGCCATAAGGATCAACCTAAAAAGACGAGGACAGCTCACATCGGCAACCTCAAGGCCTACAGTCCTCCGGATGACACCCAGCAAACGTGAAGTGGGGAGCGTCGAACCGAGACAACGCACTTCACAACCCCCCTCATTAAACTAATGGGAACCCCTACGGCATCCCAAAGGCACCTCAACGGGCACCCCAAAGAGAACCCCTACGGGAACCCCTACGGCATCCCAAAGGAACCCCTACGGCATCCCAAAGGAACCCCTACGGAAGTACGAAGAGTAGCGCGATAAATAATTGTAGCACACTACAAGACGTAACGGGAAGAATTCTGCATAAAAGGGAGCGTCATCCGAGAACACTATCTCAGTTGTGCAGTGATCACCAGAGGTAACACATCGCGAATCGTCACTATCATCCAAGCCTTGTCCAGTGCTGCCGGTACACCCAAACAATTTCCTGCTCTACGCTACGCCACCATTGAGCAGGAATCGTCACACCATGAGCCAGCAAAGAGACCTCGCCTACACAGCCGATGCCGAAGAGACTCCGACCGCAACACCCGCAGCAGATGAATCTAAGGCTTTAGAGTCCGGCAGGCACTACGAGCCAGAAGATTTCTTGCCCATGGGAGGTTCTGGAACCTGATAGATTTCCACATGCACTACAGATAGCAGTCCAACGCGCCAAGGAGAATCACAGGAAAGGTCAGCGGAAGAACCGAACAGCAATCGAAGGCGACATGTACCGAGTCCGCATCATCCGAGAAGGTCACGTACGAGTTGAAAAATCTTCCCGGAAGTAGGCAGGGGATGTGAATTCGCATTTCGGCGCTACGAAATGCGCCCACAAATTTAATGAATTTAATTTTTCTTTTCTGTTGTATTATAAATTATCTTATATTTCTTTTTCATATTTTTTACAATATGTAATACGTCTAAATTAAGTATATTTCAGTAGTTATAATGGTGATGGTATTTATTTTAAATTTTAGGGCATACATAATTACCATTGTAAAATAATTCCAATATCACTGAACGTAGGGTAAGGAAATAGATTTAGAGCAAGACAGAGCTATGTGCGTTGTGGCGAAGAAAACGCAAGAAACGGCGAAACGTAGACGCTTCGAAACACATAAAAAGAACGACACAACACATGAAACGCCAGTTGCTCGTGGACCGTGACACGCGTAGGACCTGGTGGTAGGAGGTGGCTCTCTTGCCTCTAGCCGCTGCCCGGGTCATCCAGAGAGATCGCTCGTGCCGTGGTTGGAGACGGGAGGAAGATTCTCCGTTGTCTCTCCTCTCTGCAGCCGCTCTCGTTGCCGATTGCGTCTTCTACTCTCTGCAGCCGCTCTCGTTGTCGACTGCGTTTTTCCCTCTCTGCAGCCGCTCTCGTTGCCGAGGTTTCAAAGGAATGGTCCAATGGATCGTTTCGTTGGAGCCAAAGCGACGGACCTGGGGGTGCAAATTGCTGGTCCAATGGTTCGGCCTTTTGCTCTCACGGGAATGCGGTTGCGTTCCCTCCTCTCTGCAGCCGCTCTCGTTGCCGAGGTTTCAAAGGTATGGTCCAATGGATCGTTTCGTTGAAGCCAAAGCGACGGACCTTAGGGTTCAAATTGCTGGTCAAATGGATCGGCCTTTGCTCTCACGGGAATGCGGTTGCGTTCCCTCCTCTCTGCAGCCGCTCTCGTTGCCAAGGTTTCAAAGGTATGGTCCAATGGATCGTTTCGTTGAAGCCAAAGCGACGGACCTGAGGGTTCAAATTGCTGGTCAAATGGATCGGCCTTTGCTCTCACGGGAATGCGGTTGCGTTCTCTCCTCTCTGCAGTCGCTCTCGTTGCCGAGGTTTCAAACGGATGGTCCAATGGATCGTTTCGTGGGAGCTAAAGTGACGGACCTGAGGGTTCAAATTGCTGGTCAAATGGATCGGCCTTTGCTCTCACGGGAATGCGGTTGCGTTCCCTCCTCTCTGCAGCCGCTCTCGTTGCCAAGGTTTCAAAGGTATGGTCCAATGGATCGTTTCGTTGAAGCCAAAGCGACGGACCTGAGGGTTCAAATTGCTGGTCAAATGGATCGGCCTTTGCTCTCACGGGAATGCGGTTGCGTTCTCTCCTCTCTGCAGTCGCTCTCGTTGCCGAGGTTTCAAACGGATGGTCCAATGGATCGTTTCGTGGGAGCTAAAGTGACGGACCTGAGGGTGCAAATTGCTGGTCCAATGGACCGGCCTTTTGCTCTTACGGGAATGCGGTTGCGTCCTCTCCTCTCCGCAGCCGCTCTCGTTGCCGAGGCTTCAAAGGGATGGTCCAGTGGATCGTTTCGTGGGAGCCGAAGCGACGAACCTGAGAGTGCAAAATGCTGGACCAATGGATCGGCATTTCGCTCTCACGGGAATGCGGTTGCGTCCTCTCGTCTCTGTAGCCGCTCTCGTTCTCGATTGCGTCCTCTCCTCTCTGCAGCCGCTCTCGTTCTCGATTGCGTCCTCTCCTCTCTGCAGCCGCTCTCGTTGTCGGGGTTTCAACGGAATCGTCCAGTGGATCGTTTCGTGGGAGTCGACGCGACGATCCTGAGAGTGCAAAATGGCGGTCCAGTGGATCAGCATTTTGTACTCACGGGCACACGGCTGTATCCTCTTCTCCCCTCCCTACACCCCTCGCCAACAGTTTACCTTTAAGAAGCCTACTCAACGGGGAATCCCAGGTCACGGCCACGGCCCAAACGTAATTAAAATTGTGTTTTCTTTCGCGCAGAATCAAGCAAGTAACAAGTACGATAAGTTCGAGCTCCAAGGGAAACTTATAGCAAAACACGATCGTGTTAGACACACCGAGCGAAACACACGATCGTTGGGCCTGGCGAATTAATAGTCACAAGCTCCGCTAGACACCCTGGCAAACGTCTTCGAACACGACAATTTTCATCGCCACAACAACGCCAGTTTTTCTCCCCAACGAAGTTTATTTTTTTTTTTCCTGCCAGCGAAGTTTTTTTTTCCTGCCAGCGAAGTTTTTTTTCCCCAACGAAGTTTCTTTTTTTTCCTGCCAGCGGAGTTTTTTCCCCCAGCGAAGTTCCTTTTTTTCCCAGCGAAGTTTCCTTCCGGAGTCTCTTCTTAATTATATCGAAGTTCACAGAAGACACCTTGTTAGCCATAATCTAATTATATGATAAGAATTGGATTTAGAAAATAAATGTGTTAAATAACAACTAACACTGGTCCCGTCTATCAATAAATTTTCTTAAATATTCGACCCTGGACAGCCGTGAGCTTACCCTGGCTATAGACAAGGTCCACGGACCTAATAAAGAAACACCGCTTCTAGGAGACAGAGGCGAAAAAGGTCGTTTCATTTTGTAACGAATGAACTGAATATTTTAAGAGTAATATTTCGCTGAGGATTAATTAAAACTAGTTCTAAAGTAGTTAACATTAGATTTAGTCGCTGGTAATTTCACCTACGGGTACTTGATACCTGGTCACCTCGAAATAACAGCTGTTCGAGGTGGGTACAATGAAATCAACAAGAAAGTACAATTTACAATTTTACAATTTAATTTTTATTGAGACAAAGACGTATTTACTTAACAGGGTATTATGTATACCTTAACCTAACTCTAAAACGAGTTTGACATATCCAGGGCTATAAAGTTTTGCCCCGTGAGAGCAGTTTCGTAGTAAGTACTAATAACCTAAAGTACACTTTTACGGTTGTGATAAATTAAGATAAGAGATCCAATTTTGGTTCATTTTATGTTAAATCTAAAGCTCTTGCTCCCGGAGCTGGATTTATAGTTTACTTATAATTAGAAACTTAAGACTAGAGTATAAGGTACATCGAGTGATATTAAAATAAGGATTCTTTGCATAGGTGTAATTATAAGCATTCGTTCGCTTTTAATAAGGCACTACGAAATTGACTTCGAAAGATGAGTGTCTATCCTCTGTTTTGGCAAGATGTACTACTTACATAAAAGTTAGGGACTAGAGTACAAGAATCGTTGCCTGCTAAAATATTATCTAAATTGGTTGAGTATGTACACAAGGGGGATAAATAGTTCGCAGAATTCCAAGTTTCACCAGATAGTGAAAGGAGTGCGTTGTTTATGAGGTCGTTATTAGAGTTATGTAGATTATCAACAAATTTTTTGGTATATTTTAAACAGTATCTCATGAGAGGTTCAATTCTGACTTATCGTAAATAAATTGGTTGGAGTATTTTTTATCTGGCGATTGAAAATTTTTGTTGATACTTAGACGTATTATTTGCCTTTCTAGGATTTCTAATTCCTTTGCAGCCGTTGGGGAGAACGAGAACCAGCAGGGGAAAGCATAAGTCAAGACTGGTCTTATTAAAGTTTTATAAAATAATAGTTTAGTATTTATGGAGAGGCCATTGCTAGTTTTGAAATATGGCGCCAGCATTCCTGCTGCGCGTTTTGCTTTAGTTAAGGTGATTCTCGTGGCTCTCTTGCCTCTAGCCGCTGCCCGGGTCATCCAGAGAGATCGCTCGTGCCGTGGTTGGAGACGGGAGGAAGATTCTCCGTTGTCTCTCCTCTCTGCAGCCGCTCTCGTTGCCGATTGCGTCTTCTACTCTCTGCAGCCGCTCTCGTTGTCGACTGCGTTTTTCCCTCTCTGCAGCCGCTCTCGTTGCCGAGGTTTCAAAGGAATGGTCCAATGGATCGTTTCGTTGGAGCCAAAGCGACGGACCTGGGGGTGCAAATTGCTGGTCCAATGGTTCGGCCTTTTGCTCTCACGGGAATGCGGTTGCGTTCCCTCCTCTCTGCAGCCGCTCTCGTTGCCGAGGTTTCAAAGGTATGGTCCAATGGATCGTTTCGTTGATGCCAACGCGACGGACCTTAGGGTTCAAATTGCTGGTCAAATGGATCGGCCTTTGCTCTCACGGGAATGCGGTTGCGTTCCCTCCTCTCTGCAGCCGCTCTCGTTGCCAAGGTTTCAAAGGTATGGTCCAATGGATCGTTTCGTTGAAGCCAAAGCGACGGACCTGAGGGTTCAAATTGCTGGTCAAATGGATCGGCCTTTGCTCTCACGGGAATGCGGTTGCGTTCTCTCCTCTCTGCAGTCGCTCTCGTTGCCGAGGTTTCAAACGGATGGTCCAATGGATCGTTTCGTGGGAGCTAAAGTGACGGACCTGAGGGTGCAAATTGCTGGTCCAATGGACCGGCCTTTTGCTCTTACGGGAATGCGGTTGCGTCCTCTCCTCTCCGCAGCCGCTCTCGTTGCCGAGGCTTCAAAGGGATGGTCCAGTGGATCGTTTCGTGGGAGCCGAAGCGACGAACCTGAGAGTGCAAAATGCTGGACCAATGGATCGGCATTTCGCTCTCACGGGAATGCGGTTGCGTCCTCTCGTCTCTGTAGCCGCTCTCGTTCTCGATTGCGTCCTCTCCTCTCTGCAGCCGCTCTCGTTCTCGATTGCGTCCTCTCCTCTCTGCAGCCGCTCTCGTTGTCGGGGTTTCAACGGAATCGTCCAGTGGATCGTTTCGTGGGAGTCGACGCGACGATCCTGAGAGTGCAAAATGGCGGTCCAGTGGATCAGCATTTTGTACTCACGGGCACACGGCTGTATCCTCTTCTCCCCTCCCTACACCCCTCGCCAACAGTTTACCTTTAAGAAGCCTACTCAACGGGGAATCCCAGGTCACGGCCACGGCCCAAACGTAATTAAAATTGTGTTTTCTTTCGCGCAGAATCAAGCAAGTAACAAGTACGATAAGTTCGAGCTCCAAGGGAAACTTATAGCAAAACACGATCGTGTTAGACACACCGAGCGAAACACACGATCGTTGGGCCTGGCGAATTAATAGTCACAAGCTCCGCTAGACACCCTGGCAAACGTCTTCGAACACGACAATTTTCATCGCCACAACAACGCCAGTTTTTCTCCCCAACGAAGTTTATTTTTTTTTTCCTGCCAGCGAAGTTTTTTTTTCCTGCCAGCGAAGTTTTTTTTCCCCAACGAAGTTTCTTTTTTTTCCTGCCAGCGGAGTTTTTTCCCCCAGCGAAGTTCCTTTTTTTCCCAGCGAAGTTTCCTTCCGGAGTCTCTTCTTAATTATATCGAAGTTCACAGAAGACACCTTGTTAGCCATAATCTAATTATATGATAAGAATTGGATTTAGAAAATAAATGTGTTAAATAACAACTAACACTGGTCCCGTCTATCAATAAATTTTCTTAAATATTCGACCCTGGACAGCCGTGAGCTTACCCTGGCTATAGACAAGGTCCACGGACCTAATAAAGAAACACCGCTTCTAGGAGACAGAGGCGAAAAAGGTCGTTTCATTTTGTAACGAATGAACTGAATATTTTAAGAGTAATATTTCGCTGAGGATTAATTAAAACTAGTTCTAAAGTAGTTAACATTAGATTTAGTCGCTGGTAATTTCACCTACGGGTACTTGATACCTGGTCACCTCGAAATAACAGCTGTTCGAGGTGGGTACAATGAAATCAACAAGAAAGTACAATTTACAATTTTACAATTTAATTTTTATTGAGACAAAGACGTATTTACTTAACAGGGTATTATGTATACCTTAACCTAACTCTAAAACGAGTTTGACATATCCAGGGCTATAAAGTTTTGCCCCGTGAGAGCAGTTTCGTAGTAAGTACTAATAACCTAAAGTACACTTTTACGGTTGTGATAAATTAAGATAAGAGATCCAATTTTGGTTCATTTTATGTTAAATCTAAAGCTCTTGCTCCCGGAGCTGGATTTATAGTTTACTTATAATTAGAAACTTAAGACTAGAGTATAAGGTACATCGAGTGATATTAAAATAAGGATTCTTTGCATAGGTGTAATTATAAGCATTCGTTCGCTTTTAATAAGGCACTACGAGATTGACTTCGAAAGATGAGTGTCTATCCTCTGTTTTGGCAAGATGTACTACTTACATAAAAGTTAGGGACTAGAGTACAAGAATCGTTGCCTGCTAAAATATTATCTAAATTGGTTGAGTATGTACACAAGGGGGATAAATAGTTCGCAGAATTCCAAGTTTCACCAGATAGTGAAAGGAGTGCGTTGTTTATGAGGTCGTTATTAGAGTTATGTAGATTATCAACAAATTTTTTGGTATATTTTAAACAGTATCTCATGAGAGGTTCAATTCTGACTTATCGTAAATAAATTGGTTGGAGTATTTTTTATCTGGCGATTGAAAATTTTTGTTGATACTTAGACGTATTATTTGCCTTTCTAGGATTTCTAATTCCTTTGCAGCCGTTGGGGAGAACGAGAACCAGCAGGGGAAAGCATAAGTCAAGACTGGTCTTATTAAAGTTTTATAAAATAATAGTTTAGTATTTATGGAGAGGCCATTGCTAGTTTTGAAATATGGCGCCAGCATTCCTGCTGCGCGTTTTGCTTTAGTTAAGGTGATTCTCGTGGCTCTCTTGCCTCTAGCCGCTGCCCGGGTCATCCAGAGAGATCGCTCGTGCCGTGGTTGGAGACGGGAGGAAGATTCTCCGTTGTCTCTCCTCTCTGCAGCCGCTCTCGTTGCCGATTGCGTCTTCTACTCTCTGCAGCCGCTCTCGTTGTCGACTGCGTTTTTCCCTCTCTGCAGCCGCTCTCGTTGCCGAGGTTTCAAAGGAATGGTCCAATGGATCGTTTCGTTGGAGCCAAAGCGACGGACCTGGGGGTGCAAATTGCTGGTCCAATGGTTCGGCCTTTTGCTCTCACGGGAATGCGGTTGCGTTCCCTCCTCTCTGCAGCCGCTCTCGTTGCCGAGGTTTCAAAGGTATGGTCCAATGGATCGTTTCGTTGAAGCCAAAGCGACGGACCTTAGGGTTCAAATTGCTGGTCAAATGGATCGGCCTTTGCTCTCACGGGAATGCGGTTGCGTTCCCTCCTCTCTGCAGCCGCTCTCGTTGCCGAGGTTTCAAAGGTATGGTCCAATGGATCGTTTCGTTGAAGCCAAAGCGACGGACCTGAGGGTTCAAATTGCTGGTCAAATGGATCGGCCTTTGCTCTCACGGGAATGCGGTTGCGTTCTCTCCTCTCTGCAGTCGCTCTCGTTGCCGAGGTTTCAAACGGATGGTCCAATGGATCGTTTCGTGGGAGCTAAAGTGACGGACCTGAGGGTGCAAATTGCTGGTCCAATGGACCGGCCTTTTGCTCTTACGGGAATGCGGTTGCGTCCTCTCCTCTCCGCAGCCGCTCTCGTTGCCGAGGCTTCAAAGGGATGGTCCAGTGGATCGTTTCGTGGGAGCCGAAGCGACGAACCTGAGAGTGCAAAATGCTGGACCAATGGATCGGCATTTCGCTCTCACGGGAATGCGGTTGCGTCCTCTCGTCTCTGTAGCCGCTCTCGTTCTCGATTGCGTCCTCTCCTCTCTGCAGCCGCTCTCGTTCTCGATTGCGTCCTCTCCTCTCTGCAGCCGCTCTCGTTGTCGGGGTTTCAACGGAATCGTCCAGTGGATCGTTTCGTGGGAGTCGACGCGACGATCCTGAGAGTGCAAAATGGCGGTCCAGTGGATCAGCATTTTGTACTCACGGGCACACGGCTGTATCCTCTTCTCCCCTCCCTACACCCCTCGCCAACAGTTTACCTTTAAGAAGCCTACTCAACGGGGAATCCCAGGTCACGGCCACGGCCCAAACGTAATTAAAATTGTGTTTTCTTTCGCGCAGAATCAAGCAAGTAACAAGTACGATAAGTTCGAGCTCCAAGGGAAACTTATAGCAAAACACGATCGTGTTAGACACACCGAGCGAAACACACGATCGTTGGGCCTGGCGAATTAATAGTCACAAGCTCCGCTAGACACCCTGGCAAACGTCTTCGAACACGACAATTTTCATCGCCACAACAACGCCAGTTTTTCTCCCCAACGAAGTTTATTTTTTTTTTCCTGCCAGCGAAGTTTTTTTTTCCTGCCAGCGAAGTTTTTTTTCCCCAACGAAGTTTCTTTTTTTTCCTGCCAGCGGAGTTTTTTCCCCCAGCGAAGTTCCTTTTTTCCCAGCGAAGTTTCCTTCCGGAGTCTCTTCTTAATTATATCGAAGTTCACAGAAGACACCTTGTTAGCCATAATCTAATTATATGATAAGAATTGGATTTAGAAAATAAATGTGTTAAATAACAACTAACACTGGTCCCGTCTATCAATAAATTTTCTTAAATATTCGACCCTGGACAGCCGTGAGCTTACCCTGGCTATAGACAAGGTCCACGGACCTAATAAAGAAACACCGCTTCTAGGAGACAGAGGCGAAAAAGGTCGTTTCATTTTGTAACGAATGAACTGAATATTTTAAGAGTAATATTTCGCTGAGGATTAATTAAAACTAGTTCTAAAGTAGTTAACATTAGATTTAGTCGCTGGTAATTTCACCTACGGGTACTTGATACCTGGTCACCTCGAAATAACAGCTGTTCGAGGTGGGTACAATGAAATCAACAAGAAAGTACAATTTACAATTTTACAATTTAATTTTTATTGAGACAAAGACGTATTTACTTAACAGGGTATTATGTATACCTTAACCTAACTCTAAAACGAGTTTGACATATCCAGGGCTATAAAGTTTTGCCCCGTGAGAGCAGTTTCGTAGTAAGTACTAATAACCTAAAGTACACTTTTACGGTTGTGATAAATTAAGATAAGAGATCCAATTTTGGTTCATTTTATGTTAAATCTAAAGCTCTTGCTCCCGGAGCTGGATTTATAGTTTACTTATAATTAGAAACTTAAGACTAGAGTATAAGGTACATCGAGTGATATTAAAATAAGGATTCTTTGCATAGGTGTAATTATAAGCATTCGTTCGCTTTTAATAAGGCACTACGAGATTGACTTCGAAAGATGAGTGTCTATCCTCTGTTTTGGCAAGATGTACTACTTACATAAAAGTTAGGGACTAGAGTACAAGAATCGTTGCCTGCTAAAATATTATCTAAATTGGTTGAGTATGTACACAAGGGGGATAAATAGTTCGCAGAATTCCAAGTTTCACCAGATAGTGAAAGGAGTGCGTTGTTTATGAGGTCGTTATTAGAGTTATGTAGATTATCAACAAATTTTTTGGTATATTTTAAACAGTATCTCATGAGAGGTTCAATTCTGGACTTATCGTAAATAAATTGGTTGGAGTATTTTTTATCTGGCGATTGAAAATTTTTGTTGATACTTAGACGTATTATTTGCCTTTCTAGGATTTCTAATTCCTTTGCAGCCGTTGGGGAGAACGAGAACCAGCAGGGGAAAGCATAAGTCAAGACTGGTCTTATTAAAGTTTTATAAAATAATAGTTTAGTATTTATGGAGAGGCCATTGCTAGTTTTGAAATATGGCGCCAGCATTCCTGCTGCGCGTTTTGCTTTAGTTAAGGTGATTCTCGTATGTTTATTGAATTTAAAGAGATTATGGAAGTTTATTCCTAAGTATTTGATTTCAGTTTTGAAAGGAATTCTGGTTCCTTCCAACTCAAGGTAGAGTGCTTTACTGGCCTTAGCAATTCCTGGGGGACCCTTCCCCGAAGCGTTCCTAAAACAAATACAGTCAGTTTTGGAGACGTTAAGGCTAAGACCCCATTTTTTGTAGTAATCATTGATTGTCTTTATATGTGAAGTGACAATTGCTAGAGCTTCATTGGGTTGCTTTGCCCCGGCATATACAAAAGTATCATCAGCATAGAGGATCGCAACATATTCTGAGGACACGCATAAAGTTCGATGAGTGTGAGGAAAGTCAGATAAAAAGATATTAAAGAATGAGGGACCCAAGATTGAGCCTTGAGGAACCCCACAGTCAACTCTCTTAGCCTTGGATTTTGTTTGTTTGAAATGGATGAAAAAGTAACGGTTAGTAAGGAAACTATCCAGGATTTTAAAAATCATAGGAGGAAACTCGTTTTGGATCATTTTAAAAAGAATTCCGTCCCACCAAATGCTATCAAACGCTTTTTCAACATCTAAGGAGCAGCCGACAGTGCATTTTTTCCTTCTTAGATTCAGGGTTACATCGCTATGCAGTTTTATTAGAGCATGTGTTGTGCAATGTCCTTTTTTAAAACCGAACTGGTAGTCGGAAACAGGATCGGCCAGGACGCCATTGTCAAGGGCATTATCTATTTTCAGGGAGATTATTCTTTCAAGAATTTTGCCAACGTTCGACAGTAATGCAATGGGACGAAAGTTTGAGATATCAGTGTTATTGGGTTTCTTTTTAACAGGTACGATCTTGGCCAACTTCCAACTATTGGGAAAATAACCATTATTCAGACAGTTATTTAGAATAATGGCTAAAAATTCGATTGCGGACAAGGAGATTTTCTTCAGTATAAAGTTCGAGAGATTATCATGGCCAGAAGATTTCTTAGAGTTACTGTTTTTCAAAATATTTTTAATTTCTCCAACTGAGGTAAAATATTCGGTATTACACGGCGATAGAGCCGAGTTAGCGGGTTCAAAATTAAATATTCTAGTTGGCAAGTTATCTCGAAACAGTTCAACGGTAGTTTCAACATTTTGTACGAGAATTGGGTCAAAAGTCGGCCTTTTCTTTTTAAAAACCTTCCCAAAATAGTCACTAAAAGTTGAGGCTATGTCTTTTTCTGAGGTATAAGTTATGTTGTTAAATTTTAGTATGGAACAGGAATCACTTTTCTTTCCAATAAGTTTATTGATTTCCTTGAATGCAGAGGGACCTGGTTTAATTTTAGAGAGTCTCTCTCGAAGTTGTTCATCTAGCCAAATTCTAACTTTTTCTTTGATTAAAGTTCCTAAAACAGAGATCTTAGCTGAAAGTTCTTTGTAACTTGGGCTAGTCCTGTTAAAAGTAGCATGAAAAATCTTTTTTAAGTCCTTTTGCCATGCGTGCTTAATTTTAAAAAGTTTTGTAATGTCCTCTGGGAGGTTTTTGTATTTTTTGAATGAAGGATTAATTTTAACTGAATTTTTATCTACCACTCTTTGTACTGCTAGGTTGAAGTTATTTATGTACATGTCAATTTCATCGTTGGAGAGATTAGAATGCTGGGGGGGGGTTGAAAATGGGATATCTCCTCTTCAAGATTCTCGTTGAATTTTCTCCAAACTGTTTTTTGGAAAGATATAAAGACCTCCGGCTGCTTAAGGGCAAACACAATTTGCGAAAAGGATAGGTTTAGAAGTAAAGCATAATGGTCAGAGAATGATGGAAGGGATGAGATCCTAAAGTTTGGGTTAATTTGATCAATAAGGCAGTTGGAAATGATAAAGTGATCCAGAAATGAAGGACCATTTGGGTAAGAGGGACAGGATGGAGTTAGGAGAGAAAATATATGGCCAGATTGAGACATCCAACTTTCTAACGTAAGACCATTAATGTTACTGGCAACATCACCCCAAGAAGGACTTTTAGCATTAAAGTCACCTCCTATTACCGCTCCATCGTAATCAGTTGCTATGACATTAATTTTGTCAAGATCGGAGATGATCGCTGCTCGGGCAGAGTTAGTTGGAAAGTAAATTGATCCCATCAAAAGGGATTTAGTGGAGTTACATTGTATATAGGCAATCGCCAAAAGAATACATGGGAATTCAAAATTCGAAGTGTCTATAATATTATAGTGAAGATCCTTTTTTAAAGCTATTGCCATTCCTTGTACAGAATCGTTACGCAGAAAATTGTAAGAGTCCAAATAGACCCTGTGCTTAGACTTGAGGTGAGTTTCTTGAAGAAACGCAATAAAAACTTTATTTCTTTTTAAAAGATTCAGCAACTCAATGCGTCTACTGTTGTCTACCAGGGATGCGGTATTTAAGGAAATGAAATTTTTACCCGTCATAGTTATGATTCGAATTGAGAATTACTTGGTCTAAAAGTTCTAAATAAGCTAACCTTTTCGATTCAATGGAGTTGGTACTCTTAATTTTAATCATGAATTGTTTAACTCGTGCCACCAGGGAAGATATATCAGTGCCAAATAAAGCATTGGAGAGATCAAGGAACTCGTTAAATAAACCTTTAGACGGACCGTAAACAGGGGAGGGAGTTGCGTTAAAGTTAGGTGGTGGATTCTTATTTCTAACAATGTCCGCGAAGGACATTTGGGAAGATTGGTTGCATGCTTTAGGGACCTGAGCTTTCTGGTCTATTTTTCCTTTGTTATGTAATAATGACTACCTCTTTTTTTCCAGATATGTTTTGTACATAGGACAACCACGATAATTAGCGGGATGCCCATTCTCTTTGCAGTTAACACAAAAAGCAATGGATCCCTCTTTCTTTCTTTATTGCTGCACTTTACACATTTGTACCCTCTGGCACAATTCTTAGCTAAGTGCCCAAAACTTTGGCATCTTTTGCATTGAATTGGATTATGGGAATTTTTTGGTTTTTCCCAAGTAACACGAGAGTGGAACAAATATTTAATTTTAATAATTTCGCTTGGAATCTTACCAGGAAGAAGTTGCACTACAAACAAATCATTGCTACTTTTCCCTTTCTCTGTTACAAGAGGGAAAACCTTGAAAATCAAATTGGGAAAACTCATATCGAGCTCCTGCTTAATCTCATCCCCCTCAAAATCGGAAGTGAGGCCACGAAGGATTAGAGAGTATTTTTTATTTTCAGACGCGGTGAAAGTATGAGCTTCAATCTCACTAGATTTTAGAACCTTAATAAGCTCGGAATGAGTCTTATGATCGTTAACAAAAAGCTTACATTTATATTTGTTTACATACGTAACCTTAAATATTAAGTCGGGGGCTTTCTCCTTTAATCCCTCGATGAGAAGTTTTACAATGGTCCTGTAGAAGATGATTGGTGGGCAGAATTTTACGCCTGCGTAATTACCTTTTGGTTGCTGCAGAGTAGATGGTCTGACTTCAGAATGTGATCCAGAAGCTCCATTGCTACTTGGGTTTTTTACTTTTGTTTTTACTGCTTTGCTCGGGCTTGGCTTCGGTCGTGAACTTGGCAAAATTGATAGGAGCTTGAACCTGTTGTCTCCAAAAAATTCATGATTAAATTTTCTTTTCTTGTTTGGTTCCTTATCAGTTTCGGCATCCTGATCATCCTCCATCATTGTTGGCCAACAAAATGGAGGGTAGAACTTAGGATCTCGCCGTTCGTTTTCGAACTCTCCCACTGTTTGCTGTGCACGCTCTTTTATACCTTTTCCTGTGCGTTCTTTCTTGTTGATTTCGTTGTTCCCACCTCGATGGCTGTTACACCTCGTACAGCTGTTATTTCGAGGTGACTTGACAATTAGTTTCAATTAGTCCTCAGCGAAATATTACTCTTACAATATTCAGTTCTGCTCATATTAATTTTATTCAATACAAAATTAATGTTTACTTAAGAATAAAGCGTAAATAGTTTGGTTTGTGACGTATACCATTACATATTATTCAATACAAATTAATGTTTACTTAAAAATAACGCGTAAATAGTTTGGTTTGTTACGCGTACCTATGGTGTCGCGTCACAAAGTATTCAGTTCTGTTCATATTCATTTTATGCAATACAAAATTAATGGTTACTTGCAAATAAAGCGTAAATAGCTTTGTTTGTGACATGTACCTGTGTGTCGCGTCACACCCCCCCCCCCCTAACTTTACGTAAGAAGGACCTTCGTTTCTCCGGAGCGGCTGATGAGGACTCGGTAAGCCTGTCTGCTTACGGCTATTAAGTAAGGGGTGCGTCTGGTAGCCCGCTCTTCCGGCTTTGCCAAGTGTCTGCGTAATTCTTCAGGCCATTTTGCTTCTGGAAGGTACCGCGAGCTAGTAGGAGGTGTCATGAGGTTATTGTCTCCATCATTTCTTATTGCGGAAGGGTTCCGGCATCCGGTACTGACTTGGCATTAAGCTGGCTATAGTCAACACAGAGCCTCCATTTGTTGTTCTTCTTCTGCACCAGCACAATTGGTGCGCTATATGGGCTCTTAGAAGGTTCGATACGACCATCCCTGATTACTTCGTCGATTTGGTCGTTAATCACAGCTTGCATGGCCGGGTTCCGTGGGAGTACCGCTGCTTTATTGGCCGGTCGTCCTTCATGACGATTCGGTGTGACGTGATGTTCGTGGTGCCCTTTATTGATTCGAAGGTTCGTAATTAATTTTCCAGGAAGGCCGCGAATTGTGTCTCTTGGTTGCTTTCTTCGTTGCGCACCATCGGGCAAAGGAGCTGGCGAATATCCTCAGTGCCGGGGGAAGTTTAAGTGTCAGCCCTCCAATGGTTATTTCCGTGTTGGATTTCCTGAGGAAATCGAGGCCCAAAATTAACTCGTCGATGGCGTTAGGCAGTACGAACAGCTGCGTCTCGCATTGAATGCCCTTAAATCGGATGGGTACCACGAGTGATTCTGTGACCTTCGCTGACCTGCCGTCGGCCAGGCGAACTGAGAGCTTTGTTGACCGATATGTGTATGGCGTCCAGAGTAATTGAGCCAATGCCTCGCTGATGAAATTTCGCGTCGCTCGGGTGTCTATGACTGCCTCCACCCAAACTTCGTCGACGTCCACGCTTATAGTAATGCGATTATTTTCCCACCCTATTGCCGATTTGTCCTCCGTGTTAGCTGCTGTTGGTGCGTTGGTGGCTGAGACGTCTGGCGCTGTAGCGCTCGTTGTTCGGGTCCCTCACCGCCTCGATTTATACGTGACCCTTCGGCGTTTCCCTGTAGACAGCATTCGATCGTGCGCACATTCCGACGCCCACACACCCAGCAAAATAAGTACGTTAGATTTCGATATTGTCTTTCGACGTGTCCACTTTGACCACAACGATAACACGCCTGGCGGGTGTCAATGATGTCCTCAACTTGCCTGAACCGCGTCCGGGTGTCTATATGCTTCGGCGGGGCGGACGTCGGCGTCGTTTCATCGTCCTATAGGCACTCCAACTCCAGGGACAGTGCAGTTAACTCCTGCAAACTGGTGAAATCCTTCGGTCGAATTGTGCCTCTGTAGCTCAATCAGAATGGTCTCAGAATGGTCGAATGTGCCTCTGTAGCTCAGTCCGTGAATTGCGATAAATTCGCTCGAGTTTCTGCTCCTCTGTATACTCAGCGTGTCTCATAAGATCCTGGATTGCTACGACATACTCCTTAAATCTTTCATCTGGTTGTTGTCGCCGAGCCTTAATGGCGTCGTCCAGCTGCTCGAAATATCGGCCCGGAAGAAAGAACGTAAAAAAATCCCTTTTGAACGCAGCCCATTCCACCCATTGCCCGTCATTATTTCGATACCATGCGGATGCCATGTCCGTTAATAGCTCTGGCATGGTTTTCGGGAGGAGGTCAGGATCAATTCCATATGACCTGGCCGAATCTTCGACTTGTTCAATGAATGAAAGGGGATCTCCCTTGCCATTGTATAGCGCCAACCACTTCCGAACCCTGTGCATTACCTGCTCGGTCATGCTGCGGTGAAAGGCCACCTTGGGGGCCCTGGCGGCTCTTCTGTTGTGTGCTTATTTGCGACGGGACTTGCTGTTCTTGTTTGCACTGATATCTTTCCGTCGGTTCTGCTGATTGAGAGTTGTCCTAATGCGCCATCCACTATGTGTTTGGGTGGCATCGGGCTCGTGGATCTCGAATGAGTCATCACTTTCTTTACGTGCGAGGCCTCCCATTCTTCGAGTCCGGTTTTGTCGTCTGCTGAATATTGTTTCGCATTAATAAAGGCCACCAGCGTTTTCCTTAACTCCTCCGCGTTGCCAGCTTCCTTGAGGCCAAATTCGGTGCATGCTGCAAGGTAATAAACCCAGCTTGTTTAGGTAACAAACCCAGCTTGTAGAAACTATCTTTGGTTTTGTTGCGGCTGCTGGCAACCCTGAAATTATAAAGACCTTCTGGCAACTCGTTTGACGCTAGCTAACCTCGTGTTTTTACAACGTTAACCAGACACACATTTTTTTGGCTGGATCTTTGTGGTTCTAGATCATATACATATACATATATAGTCTATCCATTGTAAATTAAAACTTAATATTTAAAGGGAAACAAATAAACTTATTGAATACACGAAACAACATTTGGTTCCGAAACCCGGGAATCTCGATCGCTGCATAAAGGTCTGAGAGGTGAGTGCATTTTGACATATCTGGGTTAGGGAAAAAAGGAACGATGTCGGATGAAGAGGCAGGTGCCACCGCTGAACCACATTTGCTTGTAAACGAGCAGACGGCGCTCCTTCAATCACTAAGAAGAGTTCTAAGCAATTTTAAGAAGGATGCAGTAGCACGTAAAACACAGGCCTATTTCCAAACGCGCCTCGAATTGCAGGCTTGCTGCACTTCATGCAGAGTTTCGACTTAACCACAAAAGCTTGATGAAGGCGGCTACAGATCCAAAGGTAAAGAGCTCATACATTGATCAAGAACTTCCAGACCATTTTGAAGAGCAATACATCGAAGTAGTATATGCCATTCGTTCATCGTATACGGTCATTTTCCCTCCAAAGGAGCCCAAAGTGAATGTTAGCAAAGTGAAAACACAATCACCGGACTTTCATGCAACGGCCGAGGTTCCGATCAAGGAAGTACCGTTGCCAGAGATAAGACTTCCCACCTTTGCTGGGAATTTTGTTGAATGGCCAACTTTCAAAGAAGCTTTTACATCATTGATCCACGAAAACACACGTTTAAATGATTTTCAACGTTTTCACTATTTAAAAGGTGCATTATCAGAAGCTGCTGCCCAGGATATTGAACACATTAGTCTTGTTGGAGAAAACTATAAATATGCTTGGGAAATGCTCTCTACGTTCTACGACAACTAAAGAGTTCTATTTTTACACTACATAAATGCTTTTGAACATCAACCACCAGTAGCTCGTGATGATGCAGCAGCGTTACGACGATTCACTCAAACATGCCGCTCGTGCGTAAATTCAATTTCAGAGTTGGGGATCAACATGAGAAGTATACTATATGTGTAGTATACTATATGCTAAAGAAACTACCAAATTAGGTGCGAGTAGAGTGGGAGCACGCCACGCGTACAAAAAGGCTGTACCTACTTTCGCAGAGTTGTGTACTATCCTTGACGAACAGTATCATATGATGGTTACCTCATACAGACCTAGTTCAACTACTGTGTCTAAGCAATTGCCACGCCAAAACAGCATAGTATCCAGTAAAAGGGATATAAGATCGTATCCTGTGAAGATCTCCGCTGTATGCCCTGTATGCGGCAAGGGTGAACATCCAGTTCGCAAATGCGTAATTTTTTTGGGCCTTAAAATCGAAGAAAGAAGGGCAGCAGTGACCAAATACAATCTTTGCTCAAATTGCCTGAATTGCAATCATGTTGCAGCAAATTGCAACAGTCTGAAACGTTGTTTAAAATGGGGGGTAATCATCACACACTTATCCATTTGGACTCCTCTCTGAGAAATACGGAGCGTGCTGGCAGTAGCTCCGCTATTCACACGTTCCAAACGAAAACACAAAATGCATATATCGGGCAACAGGTGGCCTCGACCGAGTCCTCGGCACCAACCCAACCCACAGAGATATATTTTCAAGAACCCGATTACATGCGCTCTACATTCAATGGGCCAAAAATGATAACTCGGGCTTATCCAGGCAAACAGCGAGCCAACACGGTCCAGTCTCCGACTGAATACAATTCAATGAGCGCCTACCCAAAATTCCAGGACGTCGTTCTTCCAACAGCCATGGTTTTGGTCGAGACCTCTGATGGCTCACCGATTTCCATGCGCGCACTTCTAGATCAAGGTTCGCAAGCGTCATTTATTTCAGAATACGCAGCTCAATTGCTTCGTTTACAACGAACAAGATTACACGTGAATGTTAGTGGCCTAGCTGACAAACGAATCGCAAATATTCGTTTCTGCGTAGATATTTCCGTATCCTCGCGCCTTGATCCTAATTCAAAATACAACGTGAGAGCATACATTCTTCCAAAAATCAGCCGTTTAATGCCAGAGAAGCTCCTACCGCAAAAATGTTGGTCTCATTTGCATGATTTATTTACATGGCAGACCCAATGTACTTTAAACCACAGAGTGTGGATATATTACCAGGCAGTGACATATATGATGAAATTGTGTTAAGCGATACTCGCCGAGATGCCAGTGGAATACCAATTGCTCAACAAACCACCTTTGGTTATATTATTTCTGGAAAAACTGGGTCATCACCGTGCTCATCGATAAGGATATCCTCTGCGTCCACTCTGATTGAATGTGAAAATCTATTACGTAAATTTTGGGAGTTAGAGAACCTCACGGAGATGTCACAAGCCAGCTGTCTCTCCAGAGTACTGCAATATCAGAAAGTTGGATTCAGGAGAAATGCATTCCTCTTGCTGCTATTTGCCACACCACCCTGTAGTCAAGGAATCATCATCCAGCACGAAGGTTCGAATCGTTTTCGACGCGTCTGCGAAAACCAGTAATGGTAAATCATTAAACGACATACTAGCGGTCGGACCCGTGATTCACAACGATCTGGCAGTCGTATTGATGAACTGGAGCTGTTTAAGGTTTGTTTTTACTGCCGATATTAAGCAAATGTATCGAAGCATTAACGTGCATAAAGCCGATACCGATTACCAACGTATTCTTTGGCGAGCTAACCCTGAAGAGGACCTCAGGGAACTATGCTGCACCACGGTCATGTTCGGGACTGCATCCGGAAGCAATGACTCCACACGCGAATTACACATAATTTGTGACGCCTCCATGCACGCTTATTCAGCAGCAGCGTATCTTCGAGTTCGCGACACAAGGGGGAATTATAGTTCGAATTTAATCATAGCCAAATGCAAGGTAGCTTCACTCAAACCAAAACTGACCATACCAAGGGCAGAACTTTGCGGTGCTGTACTAGCTACTAAATTACTAACATTTATTTGCAGGTCTTTGTCTGCTAACATTTTTATGGACAGACTCCGTGATCGTTTTAGGTTGGATTCGAGGAGATCCTAATAGATGGAAGATTTTCGTCGGGAATCGAATAAACATAACACTACAAGTTAGCAACATTTCCCAATGGCGACATGTTGAATCAGCCGACAACCCCGCCGACTGTTCCAGCCGAGGGATGAATCCTACAAAACTGTCAAAATGTCAAATATGGTGGCATGGTCCAGCATGGCTTCTGTTGCCATCTAACAATTGGCCAGCAGAGGTTGAGAAATCGGCATTGCTGAATTCAACGTCAGAAGAAATTAGAAAAATAAGAGTCAACATGGTCCACGTGCAACCAAATCCTATCAATGCGCTGATTGAAAAGATTTCATCATTTGCAAAACTATTCCGCGTTGTCGCTTATTGTCATCGGTTCATAACCAATGTGCGTCGAATTCAAGAACAACGGTTAACGGACTACCTGTCCGTCCATGAGTGGAATCGCAGCCTCGTTACCATTATTCGGAATGTACAAACCGCTGCCTTCCCGGAAGAATGGGCAGCACTTAATTCAAATGCAACATGGCCTAAAAGAAGCGCATTATTGTCTCTCAGTCCGTTTTTTGACGCCAGTCAAAACGTCATTCGACTAGGAGGATGCCTTCGATATTCTTATCTTACCCGCAAACCATCACTTCACTAAACTTGTAATTAACGATAGTCATCTAAAAACACTTCACGGTGGCGTTGAACTTTGAATCACATCAGAAAACGCTTCTGGATCATCAATGGTCGCAACGTAGTTAGATCTGCAATACATCGATGCATAGTTTGCTACAAATGCAGTCCTAAGTCAGCGCAGCAGCTCATGGGCAGCTTGCCGGCTCCAAGAGTCTGCCGACCTAAGCCGTTTGCAGTGGTAGGAGTCGATTATGCAGGTCCGCTGAGCATTTCACCATCAAAGGGACGAGGTCGTACTACAAGAAAGGGATATGTAGCTCTGTTTGTGTGCTTAGCCACCAAGGCTATACACTTGGAGGCAGTAGGAGACTTGTCAGCGGATGCCTTCATCGAAGCGTTAAACCGATTTATAGGAAGAAGAGGCTTGTGTAGTGACATTTACAGGGATTGTGGTACTAATTTCATCGGTGCAAACAGCAAGTTACAAGCAGACTATAAGTCATATAAGGCATTCATTAATTCTAAAATAGCGCCTTTCTTGATTGAAAAACAAATACAGTGGCATTTCATCCCACCATCGGCTCCACACTTTGGTGGATTATGGGAGGCGGGTGTAAAATCGATGAAAACCCATCTAAAACGCACCATCGCAGATCGCATCCTAACATACGAGGAGCTGAGCACTGCCCTAGTTCAGGTCCAATCATGCCTTAATTCTAGACCTTTATGCCCACTCACAAACGATCCTTCGGATTTCATGGTCCTAACACCAGGACATTTCATAACTGGAGATTCATTACTTTCACCGCCGAGTCCAGAGCTGAATTGCACAAATCATTTCCAAATCGTTGGAAAAACTGTCAATATCTAGCGCAACAATTTTGGCGTCGTTGGAGTAGCGAATACTTGTCTCGACTTCAAAGCCGACCTAAGTGGTTAAAACGCCAACCTAATCTGCAAATTCACGATTTTGTTTTAATAAAGGATGAAAAACTTCCACGTCCTCAATGGCCTTTGGCACGTATAATGGAATTGCATCCGGGCGCAGACAACCTAGTACATGTTGTCACAGTTAGAACGAAGTGTTGTGAGTCACTGGTTCCGCTAGGCATACTTTCGGGCGATACTTAAAATTATGACTTCGCACTGAACATTTTTTGCACGTTGTGCTTGTTGGTTTAATTCCGCATTGCCGTTTCTAGAGCAATTCGTCGAATGATCGCAGGTCGCTGAGGCCGCGGTTTCGTTTTCATTAAATATTGTTGGCCATGGAACTAGTGACCCACTTTCTTGCGCTCAGGTGTTGAAGCGGCGCTTTTCCGCTACAGTCAGCGTATTATTGTTATTTCCGTGTTTAAGTTTCCGCATGCATGAATATAAATAAGACTGGTATGGAGAGTTAAGAGGAGAGAGTTGCGTAAGTCAGTCAGTGGGAAACAGTGAGTAGTGAGTAGTGAACGTGTAAAACGCATTACAGACAATAAAGTGCCCAAAGTGAGATAATAGTGTTTTTATTCGGACGGACTGTGGACTTTGGAGGAGCCCACAGCGAGGACTTTCCAGGAGAACCCCAACAGAATAATGGATTACTTAAACTTCCTATAACAAAGATATGTCCACTGCCTATCCAAGATAGTTTTAAAATATCCAAACCCGACCTGACCCACTAATGTCATTTGCACTTAACCTTTCTTTCAGAACTAATGGTATCCTGGTGATACCATCCGGGAAAAGGATGTTGCGGCTGCTGGCAACCCTGAAATTATAAAAACCTTCTGGCAACTCGTTTGACGCTAGCTAACCTCGTTTTTTTTACAACGTTAACCAGATACACATTTTTGCTTGATCTATGTGGTTCTAGATCATATACATATACAGTAGTCTATCCATTGTAAATTAAAACTTAATATTTAAAGGGAAACAAATAAACTCATTGAATACACGAAACAACAGGTTTTGTGATCTGAGTAGTGTATGGACTTAAGACTGGCTTTCTTCACTTGCTCTGAGTGTTCCGTTAGTGTGAACTCACTCGAGTGTTGTGTTTACTGTGAATTTATTCTCCCTGTTCGGGCGCCATCTGTAACGTTGCTCTGGCCGGTATATAACTCGAGGAGTTAGACTGGAGTTCAGTCAACAGAAAATTTAGTGGAACAATAAATTCACTTTATTTATTTACTCAATCTTAACGCACTACTTATATAATTTGTACACCCTTTTTGAGTAGCTGGTAATTCCACCTTTGTTGACTGCTTGACGTCCTTGGGAGTCGGCTTTACATTAGTGTCGTCTTGTTCTGGGGCGTTTGTGTGCCTGGTATGCGTCGGTGTGAACAGGTGAACGCGCTGGTGTCGCTCCGGTGAATGCGCTGATGAACGCTGGTGTCGCGTTCATGAATACGCCGATGACTGTGCCTGTGTCGCGTTGATGTTGCGCCTATGTCGCGCCGATGAACTAGTGTCGCGCTGGTGAGCGCACTTGTGTCGCACTGGTGTCGCGCTGGTGAGTGAACTTGTGTCGCACTGGTGTCGCGTTGATGAGCGCGCTGAATCGCGCCGGTGAGTGCACTTGTGTCGCACTGGTGTCGCGCTGGTGAGTGCACTTGTGTTGCACTGGTGTCGCGCTGGATAGTGCGCATGTGTCGCCCTGATGAACGCGCTGTGTCGCGCCGGTGAATGCGCCGATGAATGCGCATGTGTCGCGCTGATGTCGCGCTGGTGAATGCGCTGGTATTTGGTATTGTATTGAATTGTATTTATTGAATCTCTACTGTCAAATTTTTGACCTTTCATACTTCTGCTTCCCGAAAACGCTTCTCTGCTATTTGGTTTAAATCCGAGCCACATCTTGCGTCCCTAACTTGAATCTGCGTCTTGCGTCCTGATTGTGTTTAAGGCTTAAGGCGCTATTCTTAAAGAACTTTTTCGCGCTTTAGAGTGGCATTGCACCTATTTATGGCTTGATTGCGCAGCAGTTTAGTATCATCAGTTTTGTTTAAACGCCAATTCCTAAATGCTTCCTCTTTAGACCTGACTGCTTGTCTGCAAGTCGCATTAAACCAGGAATGGTCTTTTGGTTTAATGGAAATTCTTTTATTGGCTATGAAAGACCTCATACCAAATAAAATTATATTTTCTACCAATTTTGCTGCAACATTTATGTTTCTATCTCTGAAACACAATTGCCAATTGAAACGGCTGAAAAAGCAGTTCAGCGCATAACAATTAGCCTTCTCATAAAGTCATACTATCCGCTTTGGAGCTGCCTGGTGAGCGGATTGAAGACTAGAATATGGGAAGGTAGCAGAAATTGTAGCGTGGTCCGAATTACCAAGAGGTGCAAGAATATTCACATCATACTTGCTGTGATGTGAAGTTAGAAAAAGGTCCAGAATATTTTGGTTTTGCCCATCAACTCAGGGAAAGTGCGTTGGTTCCTTCACTAATTGAGTCAAATTATTAGACTCAGCAAACAACTCAACATACAAACCCTCAGGTGTTGTGTGACTCGAATGACGTAGCCAATTGGAATTATGAACATTGAAATCACCAGGAACAACAATTTCACTGTTCGGATACGATTCCAGAATATTAGAGATTGAATCAGAGAGACTGTCAAGTTTATCAAAAGTTGGCAGCCTCTCTAGACCCGGGCTTCTATAAATGAAGCAGAAGTGCAGGATGTACGACTGGATTTTGAACTTAACCCACATGGACTTAAATTCGGCATCCGTCGTGCAAAGGTGTTGCTGACACTGGTACGCAACATCACTGCGAATGTATAAGGCGAGGCCTCTGTGTGGTGAAAACAATGGCAGGAAATGGTACCCCGGCATTCGAAAATCCAGTGGATCTGCACCCTCAGACACCTGGGTCTCACTTAATGCCATTATATGCTGTTGGTGGGTACAAATATGCGCATAGACCGCGAAGAAATTCGCCCTCAAGCCACGTACATTAGCAGAGTCTATGCGGAATTTTGTCATCGGCACCCACTGTAAGGAAGTCTAACGTCAGCTGTACAAGCGGCCACGCGTACGTCGCAAGCAAAGCAACACGCGACAAGACAAGTGTTATACTTTATCTTGCCGCGCTTCAGCCCACGGTGCACTCACAGCCTCATGCACACCTAACGGGACCAGGAAGGAGAAGGAGGAGTGAAACCAAACAAAATGCTGAGCTTTACTGCGGAGAGCATAAAAAAGCCCCTCGCATGGTTGTCTGCGTCCCGTTTGATTGTCTATTTATTTGTTGTAATTTTATAAAATTTTATTTATTTGTTATTGAGTCGAGTTGTTCATAAGTAATGTACTATTGTTTGTTTGTTAAAAAGTGTTGTTTGGTGATGTGTTATTATTGTGTTAATCGTGTTTCGCGGCGTGGGTAATTGTTTTCACTATTGTTTTTCGATTTTGTTTGCCCGAACACTAATTATAGAAAAGTATTGGTGGGCGCACCATCCGCCTCCGTCCGCGGTCACATCACAACTCCCAGCCTTCCCTTGTGCTGTCTCACAGTGGTTCAAATTTAACTGAATTACCTTCATTTCATTTTCAAAGCTAACGCCATCTTAAATAGGGGGCATGCGCTGCTACCGGCAATATGTTGCGCATCTTTTGTGCTATCCTTTCTACAAAACATGCAGTTTGGGTAGCACTGCACTCCTGTGCAAAATGGCCTTCTTCTCCGCAAATGGCCTTCTGCAACTTTTGGATCTATCGCATTCATTTTTGCAGAAGTTCGCAGTATGCCCGAACTCAAGACATCTAAAGCATTTTATAAGCTCCTTTTTTTAGCGTATTCGACAAATTACCCAACCTATCTTAATCCTTCCGGATTTAAGGAGGTTTATCGCACTGTCGGCAGGTACGCTAATTGCGGCTGTTTGTGTGCCACCGTATGATTTTCGTGTGACGCGACACACAGGTACACGTCACAAACCAAGCTATTTACGCTTTATTTGTAAGTAACCATTAATTTTGTATTGAATAAAATGACTATGGACAAAACCGAATATTTTGTGACGCGACACCATAGGTACACGTCACAAACCAAACTATTTACGCTTTATTTTTAAGTAAACATTAATTTTGTATTGAATAATATGTAATGGTACACGTCACAAACCAAACTATTTACGCTTTATTTTTAAGTAAACATTAATTTTGTATTGAATAAAATGAATATGAGCACAACTGAATATTGTAAGAGTAATATTTCGCTGAGGACTAATTGAAACTAATTGTAAAGTCACCTCGAAATAACAGCTGTGCGAGGTGTAACAGCCATCGAGGTGGGAACAACGAAATCAACAAGAAAGAACGCACAGGAGAAGGTGTAAAAGAGCGTGCACAGCAGACAGTGGGTGAGTTCTTCGCAAGCAGTAGCCTGAACAGCATCGTGGTTCCAAGTTCAAATCTGGTTAGTTGTGCAGTAGCTCCTGACCCCTTCCTTGCATTAGGTGTACGGGTGTTATACATCCTGCCGAAGGCAATCCTTCCCTGCATTAGGTGTACGGGTGTTATACATCCTGCCTAAGGCAATCCTTCCTTGCATTAGGTGTACGGGTGTTATACATCCTGCCGAAGGCAATCCTTCCCTGCATTAAGTGTACGGGTGCTATACATCCTACCGAAGGCACTCTTTCCTTGCATTAGTTGTACGGGTGTTATACATCCTGTCGAAGGCAATCTTGTATCCCTTTAGCCCAGCTACTAGCCACAACACCAGCGTGCACCAGTGCGTTCACCAGTGCGACAAAAGCGCACTCATCGGCGCGACGCAGGCGCACTCACCGGCGCGACAGGCGCATTCACCAGGGCATTCACCAACGCGACACCAGCGCGTTCACCAGTGCGATAAAGGGTGCGCCACTCATCGGCGCAGGCGCACTCATCGCAGGCGCACTCATCGGCGCGACGGAAGCGCTCTCATCGGCGCTACGCAGGCGCACTCATCGCAGGCGCACTCATCGGCGCGACGGAGGCGCTCTCATCGGCGCTACGCAGGCGCACTCATCGGCGCGACGCAGGCGTACTCACCGGCGCGACAGGCGCATTCAGCAGGGCATTCATCGGCGCATTCACCAGCGCATTCACCAGCGCATTCACCAGCGCGACTTTATGAGAAGGCTAATTGTTATGCGCTGAACTGCTTTTTCAGCCGTTTCAATTGGCAATTGTGTTTCAGAGATAGAAACATAAATGTTGCAGCAAAATTGGTAGAAAATATAATTTTATTTGGTATGAGGTCTTTCATAGCCAATAAAAGAATTTCCATTAAACCAAAAGACCATTCCTGGTTTAATGCGACTTGCAGACAAGCAGTCAGGTCTAAAGAGGAAGCATTTAGGAATTGGCGTTTAAACAAAACTGATGATACTAAACTGCTGCGCAATCAAGCCAGAAATAGGTGCAATGCCACTCTAAAGCGCGAAAAAGTTCTTTAAGAATAGCGCCTTAATCCTTAAACACAATCAGGACGCAAGACGCAGATTCAAGTTAGGGACGCAAGATGTGGCTCGGATTTAAACCAAATAGCAGAGAAGCGTTTTCGGGAAGCAGAAGTATGAAAGGTCAAACATTTGACAGTAGAGATTCAATAAATACAATTCAATACAATACCAAATTCTCGAAGTTTATTCTGTCTTTAAATTCTCTTAGTTTAGCCGTTTACACTAATTTAATAAAATATTAAACATTATTTTATTTTTTTATTTTTAATAATAATAAATGAATAATAATAATAATAATAAAAAGCAAAAGCAAAATACAAAAAGAATGAAATGTCAACAAACACAAACAACGAAGAAAAACGAGAACGCTTTTGCATCCCTCAAAATTAGAATTAGCTCGGATGCGGGATGCAAAGTGCGGCAGCAAAATAGGGAAGCAAAATGGAAAGCAAACTTTTTTCTCGATCTCCATAAGAGCCCGTGTAATTTTGACAGTTAAAAAATGAATCTGCGTCTTGCGTCCGTGATTGTGTTTAAGGCATTAGACGTAGAGTTCTTGAAACCCATAAGGGTAGTAAGAACTTTTGGTCGTTCGTGGGGAGAATGAAGAAACAGACGCGACCGTATATTCCAACTCTCCTCAAGGATGATCAGATCTTCACTCACTCGGTTGATAAGGCAAACTTATTAGCCAAAATGTTTGCTGAAAACTGCTCTCTTCCTGAGAGTAGCCAACCACTGCCTGAGGTCGATGGTGTATCTCATCCTATGCCTGAGATGCATATTCGCAATGAAAGCAAAATCCGAACTACAGGGAAAGAAAAAATTCCCAACAAGGTGTTGGGCCTCGAAGGCCAAGAATCTACAATAGAGAGTTCCACGAAAGAACTACAGGATACGCTATAACGATGCACGTTCGGTTGGCACGATCTGATAACAAGAACAACATATGCAACAACAGCAACATCGAGAACAACACACGTAAAATATCTTTATTAAAATACTCAATTAGAAGTGGTAACAAAAAAAAAATGAGGCACACACAGCAGGAGCTCACAATTTTAGCAAGACAGCTACGGTGTGAAGCCGCCGAATTTCAAGTGCTCGCGATCTTGCGAATATGCTCGAGTCGTTTGTTTTCCGCCCGACGGATGTGTAGTCTTCTGCTTCTTTTAACGTCTGCGCCACGGCTGTCCACCTGTGGCCTGTTGTAATTCTGTCGCCGCGTTTGCGGATTCTGCCTGTGTTTTGCTTTCCGGTCGATGTTGAATTCTTCACTGGCTGTGGCTATTCTTGCTGAAACCGGTTTTCCTTTCCTGTAATCGGGTTCTGGCTGACACAGTTTCCTTCTGCGCCCACGTTTGCTGGTTTTCGCTTCCGGTTTGGTTTGACCGTCAGCGTCTGTGGTTGGCGGGCTTCCTGTACCCTGAACCAGACGTTTGCTGCCACAAACTCTCTCGGGAGTATGGTCACTTTGCGCTGCCGCCTGTTCATACGCCTTGACGTTGCTCAAATGAGCCGTTCTTGGCCGAGTCTCACCTTCCTTCTGTAAACGGACAATCACGGGTGATACGAATCCAATTACCTGGTACCGACCGTCGAACTTCGGAGACAATTTCGCCGCGAAGCTGTCTATTGCTTTTGACAGCGGGTGCTGTTGCACGAGTACTGATTGCCCAATTTCTGGTTTCCACTGTCGTCGTCGCAAGTTATAGTGGTGCGCCTAATCCTGCGTTGCCCTTTCCAAATTTCTCACCACCAATTTGAAGACTTCTTTTAGATTTTCCCCCTTCTCTGAGGGTTGTATGGGTTCCTGACCGCTGCCTGGCGTTTGTTCCTCGTTGTAGGTTCCAGGAAGTCTTGGCTCTCGTCCTTGAGTGAGATATGCCGGGCTGTATCCTGTGGTCTCGGATACGCTGCTATTAATGGCTAGAGTAATTTCAGGGAGCAGTTCGTCCCAGTTCCGATGCTTGTTGTCAGAAAGTTGTGCTATAATCGTTTTTATCGTCCGGTTGATTCTCTCCGTGGGATTCTCCTGTGGCGTGTATGGAGCAGTACAGTTGAACGTTGACGATGTCAACATAAAATCGCAGCGAGCAATAAAATACCTCGGCGTAATGGTGGATGATCGCCTCTGCTTCCGACATCATATAGAGACCGTCTGTAAGAAAGCATCGGCCCGCTATTAGCATTAGCGCGAATGTTACCGAACGTGGGTGCCCCAAAGAGCAGTAAACGTCGATTACTGGCGACCGTAGTAATATCAGTTATGCTCTATGCGGCGCCTATCTGGGCTGAATCCATAAGGATGAAGGGAACCAGAAGGGCCTTCCGGAGTTCTCTGCATCGATTTGGAAATGATGAGTCACCTATCTGCCCAGAGTGCAACGAGGATGAGGACCCACACCAGGTGCTATTCAAGTGCTCCCGTTTTGCCGCGCAGAGAGAAATTCTCAATGTATTGAATGGCTCCGAGCTAAACCCGACGAACATGGTCGATACAATGCTAGTGTCGGAGGCAAATTGGAAAACGATTTCTGAAGTCACAGCGCGCATATATACTAAACTAGGAGCAGGCGAAATATTAAGAAGATCTGCTGCAGAGACCAGCATAAATTTCCGACGGTAGGGCAGTAGTTCTTGGACAGACGTGTTTTTATAACTAGGACGGGGACAGACGTACCGATAGACTATTGAGCTTTAATGCTCCCTCTGCCTCCCGACGCAAAACTTTACGGTAGTTCCGGGAGGACTGTCAGACTTGGAGGAGGGGTTTTAGCCTGGTTAAAGTTCCGCACGGAGGCTTTCGACGCTTTCCCCTCATATATAAAAACACACACAGACACACACACACAGGCTATGTCTATCATAGACATAGTCTTCATAAGCATAAGGCTCTACATGTCGACAAAATGGCGTCTAAGCGGATGTTATACCCATAGCGACCACCGGGCTATTGAGATAGACGTCACAAACTCGCAAGAGGACAATTGGCTGCAGAAACTGGTGCTTATACCTAAAAAAGGACAGCTGGACACCGCAGCGTCTTATCGGCCGCTCTGCCTGCTGGATTCAGTAGGCAAGATGCTGGAACACGTGCTGAAAGGCAGAATAGAGGCAAAGGTAGACGCTGGACTTTCTGCTCTCCAGTTTGGCTTCAGGAAATGACGGTCGACAAAAGATGCATTGCGTCTGGTTAAAAATACTGCTCAGGGAGCTATGGAAGGTACCCGGTGGCGCGGTGGCTCCAAACAATACTGCCTCATCGTTACGCTCAACGTAAAGAACTCTTTCAATACTGCGAATTGGCAGAAGATACTGCTGTGGGCGAGGAAGCTTGGAATATGCGATTATATGCAGAACATACTCGACAACTCTCTGGACGATCGTTCTGATGTTCTGATATATGATACCACAGAAGGAGAAAAATCATATATTATACAGGGAGGCGTACCACAGGGGTCTGTTCTTGGTCCTCTCCTGTGGAATATTATGTACAACGACGTCCTGGAATTAAGCGTGCCTGCTGGAGTAAAAATTATTGGCTTCGCCGACGATGTTGCAATAACAGTCATAGAAAAAGACCTAACAGGCGTAAAGGAGGCAGCAGAAACTGCTATAGTGAAAGTGAAGAATTGGTTGAGCTCAGTGGGTCTCACATTGGCCGAGCTTCCGTCTTATGAAGCAGTTCTGGTGAGCAGCAGGAAGAAGGTGGAATTCCTGGAAATTAACGTTGGTAACATCGCGATTCCGCCGAGACCATACATATAATACCTAGGAGTCATCATTGACTGCCGGCTGACTTTTAAAGCCCACCTGGAGTACGTGCAGAGTAAGGCATCTGAGGTTGTAACCGCACTATCCCGCATAATGCTTAATATAAGAGGGTATAGTCTGAGGCGAAGACAACTCTTAGCTAGTGTAGCTAAATCTACAATACTTTATGCTGCAGCTATCTGGGAGAGCGCACTACAAGTTAAAAGCTTTGCGCGAGGCGTAAAGGCGGTGTACCGCTTGTGTGCGTTAAGCGTCTGCTGCGCATTCCGTACAGTTTCTGAAGATGCAGTGCTAGTGATCTCTTCATCGATTCCGCTGGATTTTTGGGCTAAAGAAGCAGCCACTAGGGTATCGGGGGTCATGCAAGATATGTCAGAAGCAAGGTAATCCTCCATCACAGAGTGGCAGACAAGATGGAAGAGCGCGGAAAGTGGAAGGTGGACAAATCGGCTGATCCCACACTTAGAGCCGTGGATACGAAGAACCCATGGTAAATACAAATTTTTACCTTACCCAAGTACTTAGTGGGTACGGGTGCTTTAAGTACTATCTGCACAGGTTTGGATATGAGCAGGACCCGTTCTGCGATCACTGCAAAGCTCCAATAGTTGAGGATGCCGAGCACGTATTTTTTAGCTGTCAACGGTAATTGCGAGAGAGGCTTTACAAAGAATCGTAGGTACGCTCATTACACCTGGAAACATCGTTGGTCTGATGTTGACAGACGCAACGTACTGGGATGCAATAAGTCGGATGGCGGCATTCGTAATGACTGAGCAAAGAAGGCTCGAACAGTTGAGAAGGGTAGCTGAACAAAATGGCTAGTTACACGCACACACGCGCGCACGCACACGTGCACGTGCACGCCCACGCACACAACGCGCACACACACACGCGTAACGCACACATAGCATAAATTACACACACATACACGTACACGCAGTCGTCTGATGTCAGCGGGACAAGGAGACAGTACTGAACCTACTAACGGCGTGTAAACAGAGACGTTAGGGATAGATGACTGTCTACAATTGGACAGATACGAAGGTTTGAGTTTTAAACTCCTTCTGCCTCACGGCGTAATACTTAGCGGTAGTTCCGGAGGAGCTGGCCGCGCAGCTCACAAAACAATTAGCGAAAGCATGTGATGCTGCTATGCCCAGGCGGAAGACAACAAATCGTGGCCGGCCTGCCTATTGGTAGAATGCCGAAATTGGAGCTCTTCGCGTGCGGTGTTTGCAGGCGAGACGACGTTATCAACGCTGCAAACAGGCGATGGAGAGAAATGCCATTCGAAGCGCCAAAACGCAATGTTTTAAAAGATTATGCGAGGGAGCCAACTCAAATCCCTGGGGCGGAGCATACAGGTTAGTCATGGGAAAAATAAGAGCCAGCATCCAGGAAAGATGTCAATAACTTCTTTCAAAAATTGTACCGTAAAAATTGACGTACCTTATTCCCACAGCAACGGGAACGCAGAAATCGGTTCCCGGGAGTACCAATAATAATGCTGTCGTGACATCCGAAGAAGTGCACAACAAAGCTCCAGGGCCGGATTCTGTCCCAAACGCAGCGTTGAAAACAGCCGTTATGAGTTACCCACTACATTTTTTTGCTGTCATGCAATCCTGTCTGCGGCAAGGAGTTTTCCGGAGATTTGGAAATTTCAGAAATTGGTGTTGCTGCCCAAACCTGGAAGACCGCCAGGTGAGCCGTCCTCTTATAGGTCGATCTGTCTCTTGGATACTGTTGGAAAGGTCTTGAGCGGCTTTCGCCTTTTACTGAAGGAGATCAAGGTCTTAGCGCTAACCAGTTCGGTTTTCGAAGAGCCCGTTCAACTATTGATGCTCTTAGTGCAGTGATATCTGTGGCGAAGGAGGTCATGAAAGGAACCAGGTGGAAAGGAGGAAGCAAAAAGTATTGCTTAGTAATCACGCTGGACGTTAGGAACGCGTTCCTAACACAGCGGACTGGGAGCATATCATTAATGCACTACTGGCGAAAAACGTACCAGATTACTTTCTGAGAATTATTAGGAGCTACCTGAGCAACAGAGTCTTAATATATGACACTGACGATGGCCCGAAAAAATACAACATTACTGCTGGCGTTCCATAGGGCTCAGTATTTTGTCCACTACTCTGGAACTTCATGTACGACAACGTTCTTAGGTTGCCAGTTCCTGAAGGAGCCAAAGTAATCGGTTTTGCGGAGGATTTGGCTGTTGTAGTAGTAGAAAAACAAGTGTCAGACCTGGAGGAAAAAGCAAATCTTACTGTTTCGATGGTTCAACAGTGGCTAACTTCGGTTGGCTTGCAGCTTTCTGAGCAAAAAACGGATGCCGTCCTTATTAGTAGTCGCAAGAAAGTGGAATCAGTGCAACTGAGGGTGGGAGGTGCTACTATCCAATCAGAGAGAGCGATAAAGTACTTGGGCGTTTTTATTGATGATCGCCTTAGTTTCCGACAGCATGCAAAGTATGTCTGTAAAAAAGCTTCGAAGTGCAATGCTGCCCTGTCTAGGATGCTGCCGAACATAGGCGGACCGAAAAGCACTAAGCGGATGTTGCTATCTAATGTGGTAACATCAGTGCTCATGTATGCCGCACCAATATCGCAGATTCCCTGAAAGTGAAGTCGAATAGGAAACAGCTTGAAAGAGTTCACCGACTAAATGCTTTGCGCGTGATCAGCGCTTATCGAACTGTCTCCGACGAAGCTTTTGTGTTGGTAGGCATGATGCCGATAGAAACAATGGCTGATGAGGCACATCGACTATATGCAGCGAAGAGTACTGACGCTGAGATATACCCGCAGCGAGAGCGTTTACTCTCGGTAGAGAGGTGGCAAAGCCGTTGGAATGCGTCAAACGAGGGACGTTGGACATTCACTCTCATCCCAAATATTGAAAGATGGATATGTCGATCGCATTGTGAAATGAGCTTTCATCTTACGCAGTTTTCTGAAGGGCCCTGGAGTTTTTTTTTTCGTAGCTGCCTATACCGCTTTGGGTATGATACCTCGTCCTTTTGTTTTGCGTGCGTGAATGAAATAGAGGATTCACATCATGTGTTTTTCATCTGCCCCCGATTTGTAGAAGAGCAAAATATGCTGAAAAGCATCTATGGGTCGGAGGTCTCGCCAAGTAACATTGTGGAGGCAATGCTGACATCGCAAAGAATGTGGGAGGCAGTCTGCGAGGTAGCTGCGCAAATATGCGGAAAGCTTAGAAATTATAAGCGAGCCAGGAGAGCTGCTGAATTGACTGGCTGATGCTGAAGGGGAGTCAATGCAATGACGTTAGGGCAATGACGATGACAATCTGTTTTGCGACGAACTCTAATTTGTGACTTTTTTGAGCTGTCAAGCTCCATCTGCCTCCTGACGTAATACTTGACGGTAGTTCCGGGAGGACAGACAGACCTGGGGGAGGTGGTTTTAGCGTGTTAAAGTCTCGCACCTTGGCTTTCGATGCAACAACAAGAAAAAAAACACACACACACACGGGAGTTTTTCTAAGTGCGAATTTCTGCAAAAACCCGAGTAGTGGATTATAAAGTGTGCGAAAGTGTGGCATCGTGGTTGCAGTAAGGTCGCGGGTGCTAACTCGAAGCACAACTGCATAATTCTGATTTTAATTTTGTGGTCAAGTGAAGTTTATACAGATTTTACTTAAAAGTTAAACGTCAGTTGATTTGCAACATATTTTTCCAGCGCAACTTTGCGCGGAAATAAGTGAGCGAAAGTTTTTCAGCGGTCGGCTGTCAAATTTTAGCAAATATACGCTGGTCTCAGCATCGCAACTCTTCATAACAGTGCTTTTGGACTGCAATACCGACGAAGTGCGCAGGGTTCTGGTCTCGGCTTAACTCATGTTTGATTTGAGTAAGAACGAGACACCCACGCAGGTTCGCAAAAGGAGTACGCCAACAGGTAATAATTCGGAAGCGAAAGAACCAGGTATACACTGCAGTGCTGGTGAACAACGAGATGTAAGCCAATCAGGGGAGTCGTCGGCAGCAGATCCACCTGATCCGTTTAAGAGATGCTCGCGGTTGGCTAGATCACCCGTCAATCAAACTAGTGGTCTATTGGTCGAACAGAAGGCACAGCTAAAGGCCTACTCCCCTTTGCTCTGATAAACCAGAAGATGGCGTCGGTAAGTGCGATTTTAAAACTAATTTCTGTTTTGCAAAGTTGGGTAGGAAAATCGGCGTGCTAATGGAGATGATTGGTGGTGGCAGGCGTTCAATACACCAACCAATGCGTGATCTCATTGAGGGTATAGCTGCGTTGTATAAGTCTGTGGAGAGAGAGACTTTGAGACACGATCCAGGAGAGCAGCATATGACAGCTGGTTATGAAACAATAGGTGGAACTAAAAAGGCTCAGGAGAGCAGTACGCAGACTTTACCGTTGCTTCAAAGGAAGAAGACTGATTTTTCAAAAAGAGGCAAAGAAAATCAGGATGAGGAGTCTTCTGCACCTAAAAGAAACAGGCTGCCGAAAAGGCTAGTTATGCTAGTAAAGCTAAAACAGGAGTCACTGCGAAAATCGACGAGCAGAAGCCCAGCGAAGAGTGGACTAAAGTGGGAGGCAAAGCTGTCAAAGAAAAAAAACCCCTTAAAGAAAAGCCTGAAGCGCTTCTTATAGCGTCACGTGACGGATCAAGCTATACCGATATACTGAAAAAGATATGAGCAGATCCAAGCCTTAAGAAGTTGGGCGAGAACGTGTTACGCATTCGCAGAACACAAAAGGGTGAAATGCTCGTTCAGCTAGCTGCTAATGCAACCGCAACTGCTGGGGAAGGTGGTTTTAGCGTGCTAACGCTTCGCACCTTGGCTTTCGATGCTTTCCTTCTAATGAAAAAAAAAACACACACACACCTGGCTTCTGGTGCAATTTAATAAAGAAATCGTCGTTGGTAATTTGTCAAGTGGCGTAAAAATCGAGTGCGAAAGTCTAGCAACGCGAGTGCATAACGCGAGTGCTGGCTGGGACACATAAGTGGCTCAAGCATTAATTTTTGCTAACCCTGGATATTACTTTTACAAGCTGGATGGTGAAAACTTATTGGCAACATTTTAAGTCAAAACTCCCGCGCGACTTTTGGGTAGTGAAAAGGTGATATAATTAAATTGTAGCCGTTTCTTCCCTTCTTGCGCCCGCCGGTGGCTTGACAGTTCTCAAATCTTTAGAAAGGAACTGCATTGCCGACTCAGTAGGTGGTGTCCATGCTAAAAGAGGAAGCTTTCGGTTTTTGTCTAAACTATGACAACTCCACCTGTTGCGACGAGCAAGAAGAGTGCGGATATAGCAGGTGATGACAAACCGAGAGGCGGGCGTAACTGCTACGAAGTTCTGGGGGTATCTACTCCAATGGCGGATCCGTTTAAAAGGTGCTCATTGATTGGTAGATCCCCGGTAAGAGTAGAACTGGAAAGCACTGCAATGGTATCTGCGAGCGCAGAGTCGCCAACCAATGGATCTGGAGAGATTGGGAAAGAGTGTGAATCGTTTGGTCGATATGATTGGTGACGGCCGGCGATCAATCCACCAACCGATGAGGAACCTTATTGGCTCCATTGCTTCTCTCTTCAGCAATTTGGAGAGGGAAATTACCGAGGGAGGCAGTGTAAGTAGGCAGCTTCCTTTAAAGCGAAATGCAGCCAGCGGCGAGAAGGCGCATAGGGTGAGCTGGACTAAAACGTCTCCAATAGTTAAGCGCATGAAGCAAGATGATTCGAAGAGGAGTCGGGATGAGACTAAGGCGGTGCAGCCAGTAGCCAAGAAGATTAAGCCAGCGGAAACCGCAACTGCTGGAAGTGTAGCGCAAGAGGCTGCTAGGAAAGAAATCACCGAACGCGACAGTGATTCGTAGTGGACTCAAGTGAAGAAAAGGGCTCTTCTCAGGCAGACTGAGAAAACAGAAACCTGATGTTATTGTTCTGTCAACGCGAGGCACGACGAGCTACGCAGATATTCTACGTAAGATTAGAGAGCAGCCCAACCTCCAGAGAGTAGGAGAGGGCGTTCGTCGAATCAGAAGAACATAGAAAGGGGAAATGCAATGTCAATTGGAGGCAAAATCTATTTCCGAGTCCGACGACTTTAAAAAGCTGTTAGTAACCTTTCTAGGCAAAGAAGCAGAAGTGAGAGCAATTTCAGAAGAGGTGACTATTGAATGCAGGGACTTAGACGAGATCACCACTAAAGAAGACGTCTTGAAAGCCTTCCAGCAGAAATACGGTGAGAGCGTAGGAACTAATGCTGTGGAATCACTGCGCTCTGCGTTTAGAGGAAACAAATCGCGCTGGTAAATCTTCCGATTACTACAGCAAAGAAAGCCCTCGATGATGGAAAAATAAAAATCGGATGGGTAGTCTGCCGACTTCGTGATTCGTTGATGGTTCGATCAACTTAAATCACTGCGAAGCTGCACAGGATCTGCTAAAGCAAAAAATGCTTGAGACTAAGGCGGACGTTGCTCTATTATGCGAACCTTACAAGACCCAGAATGGTGCTAAGGACTCATGGATTACTGACGAAACTCGAAAGGCGGTGATCTGGGCGTGCGGCGGTGATCTGGGCGTGCATATCCAAGGTGTCTCCCATCGTATACGCAAGGGCTTTGCTTATGCTGCGATAGCTGGTATTCAATTTACAGCTGTTACGCGGCGCCGAGCGTGTCTTGGGAGGAATACGAGTTTCTTCCGGAGAACATCGCGTCAGAAGCCAGACATCAACACCCAGTAATTATAGCAGGCGACTTTAATGCGTGGGCCGTGGACTGGGGTAGCGTAACCACCAACGCAAGAGGAAGGGCTTTACTATAAGTCTTCTCCGGGCTCAACATTACTCTTATGAATACTGGTTCTGTGAGTAAAAACAAGTAGTAAAATGGTAAAATGTAAATGTAAATGAGTAAAATGGCAAAAACCCGTCGGCAAGCGCAAGTGAGGTGCCCGCATTTACTGGCTCGGATAGTTGCATCTCTACTCCCTCAGCATACAGAAGGTGAATATTCCCAACTTCATCCACAGGAGTTTCCCGAAGTCCAAATATCGACCACTGAAATCAGCGAGGCGGGTAAACGAATTGTGCCGAACAAAGCACCCGACGGGATTCCAAATGCGACATTGATACCAGCATTACTGAGTCACCCGCATATGTTCCTAAGGCTATTCCAACTTTACCTGCAACGAGGAATCTTCCCGAGTGCTTGGAAAGTTCAAAAGCTGGTTCTGATCCCGAAACCAGACAAGCCACCGGGAGAAGCTTCTTCGTACAGGCCAATGTGTCTTTTGGATAGCTTGGGAAAAATGTTCGAGCGAATTATATACGAAAGGCTACGTCCCTATGCAGAAGGCGCTGGGGGTCTCAGTAAAAGCCAATACGGATTTCGCAGAGGCTGTTTTACTATTGATGCTCTCAATGCAGTAGTCTCTTTGGCTAGAGAGGCCATTCGTGGCACTAGATGGAGAGGTGGCTCCAAGCAGTAGTGTGCTGTTATTACGCTCGACGTGAAGAACGCTTTCAATACGAGGCCGTGGTATTGCATCTTACGGGCGCTATGTGAAAAATCAGTCCCGGACTACCTCCTTCAAATAGTTAACAGCTACCTTAGTAAGAGAGTACTGCTCTACGACAGCGACATGGGAATAAATCGCTATCCTATAACAGCTGGCGTTCCTTAGGGCTCAGTTCTCGGACCCCTGCTATGGAACTTCATGTATGATGGAGTTCTAAGACTTCCGTTTCCTGAAGGAGTTCACATCATCGGCTTTGATGACGACTTGGCTGTAGTGGTAGTGGCGAAACATATAAGCCAAGAAAAGGCGCACATGGCCGTCGAAACGGTACGCAGCTGGTTCAATTCGACTGGCTTTATGATGGCAGAAAATAAGACCGAAATGGTACTTATAAGCAGCCGCAAAAAAGTGGAAGTGACGCAGTTAAAGGTGGGAGAGGCAACCATACAGTCCCAGTACGCAATTAAATATTTAGGAGTGTTGATCGATGATCGCATCAAGTTTCGGCAACACACTGAGTATGCCTGCAAAAAAGCCGCTGCCTGTCACGCGTCACTAGAGCGGATATTGCCAAACGTTGGTGGCCCGAAAGGTGGTAAGAGACAGCTCTTGACTAGAGTTACTACATCAATTTTGATGTATGCGGCGCCTATTTGGGCCGAATCATTAAATATCGTGGCTAATTGGAAGCTCGTTAATAGAGTCCATCGGCTTAGCGCCTTGCGCATAATAATCGCACACCGAACAGTCTCGGGCGATGCAGCTTCTGGCTGGCATAATTCCATTGGATATTATGGCGCACGAGGCTCAGCGTTGCCACTCAAGAAAGAACTTGGATGTTGACGTAACACGTGAGAGAGCACCTTGGAAATGTGGCAGAGGCGATGGAACGAGTCCAACAAAGGGCGGTGGACACACACTCTGATACCAAACATTAAAGTTTGGATTAGTCGCACGCACGGGGAGCTGAACTACTACCTAACACAGTTCTTCACGGGCCATGGCGTTTTTCGGAGTAGCTTGTTCCGTTTCGGAAATGACGATTCGCCGCTTTGTCCAGCATGTCAGCAGGTGGTGGAAGAACCGCAGCATTTACTGTTTGAGTGCCCGCACTGTGCTAAGGAAAGGAGATTGGTCAGCGACACGCACGGTTCCGAACTGAACGCAACAAATCTTGTTGATGCGATGCTATCCTCTGTGGCAACATGGACAGCCGTATGCCGATTCGCTGCCTACTTATATGCGACACTGAGGAGCACTGAGAGAGCGCGGATAGCTGGTAGAAGAACTGGTTCAGTTGGGGCCTTGAACCAAGACGATAGGGACACTGAGTGACTTTGACCAACTGTCGGACAGGGACAGACGGACTATCACGTGATTGAGCTTGTTGCTCCCTCTGCCTACCGAAGTATTACTTCACGGTTGTTCCGGGAGGACATTCAGTCCTAGGGGAGGTGGCTTTAGCGTGTTAAAGTCTCGCACATTGGCTTTTGATGCTTTCCCACCTCATTTTTAACAAAAACCACACACACACACTCACCTTTTTTTTCTTTTTTTTTCTCTCTTTTTTCAATTGGAGTTGTGACGTGACCGCGGACGGAGGCGGGCGGTGCGCCCGCCAATTAATTTTTTAATCAGTGTTCCCGAAAATAAAATCCAAAACAATAGTGAAAACCCACGCGAGGGGCATGTTAATGATCTCCGCAGTAAAGCTCAGCATTTCGTTGGTTTTCACTACTCCTCCTTCTTCCTGGTCCCGTTAGGTGTGCAGGCGACTGGGAGTGCACCGTGGGCTGAAACGCGGCAAGATAAAGGCATAACACTTGTCTTGTCGCGTGTTGCTTTGCTTGTGACGTACGCGTGGCCGCTTGTACAGCTGACGTTAGACTTCCTTACAGTGGGTGCCGATGACAAAATTCCGCATAGACTCTGCTAATGTACGTGGCTTGAGGGCGAATTTCTTCGCGGTCTATGCGCATATTTGTACCCACCAACAGCATATAATGGCACCAAGTGAGACCCAGGTGTCTGAGTGTGCAGATCCACTGGATTTTCGAATGCCGGGGTACCATTTACTGCCATTTTCACCACACAGAGGCCTCGCCTTATACATTCGCAGTGATGTTGCGTACTAGTGTCAGCAACACCTTTGCACGACGGATGCCGAATTTAACTCCATGTGGGTTAAGTTCAAAATCCAGTCGTACATCCTGCACTTCTGCTTCATTTATAGAAGCCCGGGTCTTGAGAGGCGGCCAACTTTTGATAAACTTGGCAGTCTCTCTGATTCAATCTCTAATATTCTGGAATCGTATCCGAACAGTGAAATTGTTGTTGCTGGTGATTTCAATGTTCATAATTCCAATTGGCTACGTCATTCGAGTCACACAACACCTGAGGGTTTGTATGTTGGGTTGTTTGCTGAGTCTAATAATTTGACTCAATTAGTGAAGGAACCAAGGCACTTTCCCTGCGTTGATGGGCAAAACCAAAATATTCTGGACCTTTTTCTAACTTCACATCACAGCAAGCATGATGTGAATGTTCTTGCACCTCTTGGTAATTCGGACCACGCTACAATTTCTGCTACCTTCCCATATTCTAGTCTTCAATCCGCTCACCAGCCAGCTCCGAAGCGGACAGTGTGGCTTTATGAGAAGGCTAATTGGAACGCGCTGAACTGCTTTTTCAGCCGTTTCAATTGGCAATTGTGTTTCAGAGATAGAAACATAAATGCTGCAGCAAAATTGGTAGAAAATATAATTTTATTTGGTATGAGGTCTTTCATGCCCAATAAAAGAATTTCCATTAAACCAAAAGACCATTCCTGGTTTAATGCGACTTGCAGACAAGCAGTCAGGTCTAAAGAGAAAGCATTTAGGAATTTGCGTTTAAACAAAACTGCTGATGCTAAACTGCTGCGCAAACAGGCCAGAAATAGGTGCAATGGCACTCTAAAGCGCGAACAAGTTCTTTACGAACAGCGCCTAAAGACGCAGAGTTCTTGAATACCATAAGGGTAGTCAGAAATTTTGGTCGTTCGTGGGGAGAGGGAAGAATCAGACGCGATCAACTATTCCAACTCTCCTCAAGGACGATCAGATCTTCACTCACTCGGTTGATAAGGCAAACTTATTAGCCAAAATGTTTGCTGAAAACTGCTCTCTTCCTGAGAGTAGCCAACGACTGCCCGCAGTCGGTGATGTATCTCATGCTATGCCTGAGATGCATTTTCGAACGCGAGCTGTTAAAAAAGTGCTTGCAGACGTCAATGTCAATAAGTCCTCGGGACCGGATGGCATTTCAGCCCATGTGTTGAGAAAGTGCGCCTCAACACTGGCTCGCCCATTGCGCAATCTCTTTAATTTATCATTTACTTCAGGAGTTTTTCCCACTTCCTGGGAGGTTGCCAATGTGCAGCCAGTTCCCAAAAAAGGTGAGGCTACGAATTCTGCAAATTACCGGCCCATAGCAATCTACTCAGTGCTCTCCAAAGTCATGGAGAGCATTGTAAATTTTAACTTATGAGGAATCTAGGGAGCAACGAGTTGATCAGCGATCGTTAGTACGGCTTCCGTGCTCACGGTTCCGCCGGCGATCTGATGGCGTTTCTCGCTGAGGGGTGGAGCAGTTGTATTCACCAGTTCGGTGAGAGCAAGGTTGTTGCTCTGGATATCTCCAAGGCATTTGACAGGGTGTGGCATAAAGCACTCGTGTCTAAACTGACTACTTATGGTGTCGGTAATACTTTCAAACGATGGATATCGAGTTTTCTCAGCGGCCGTTCTATTCGGGTTGTAATAGACGGCTTTGCTTCCGAAGAGCACTCAATTAATGCTGGAGTTCCGCAGGGTTCGGTCCTGTCTCCAACACTTTTTCATTTTTTTTCATTTTTATCAATGACCTTCTGTCATTGACATCAAACCCCGTCTACTCGTTTGCTGATGACAGCAGCATTTGTCATTCATATTCATTCTCCAGGCGTCCTTCCATTCTGGAGATCACCAGAAGATGCAGAATTATGAATGACACACTCCAATCCGACCTCAACAAAATCCAGGAGTGGAGTCATGCGAATCGGGTCGATTTTAATGCGCGGAATACCCAATGCTGTTTGTTAATCCACAAGCGTTTGGCGGGTGACAACTTCCCACCTCTAAATATGGGTGGTGTGGATATTAATGAGTCGGAGGCTCTTGATGTTCTGGGCATGTCAATCCAATGCGATCTTCGCTGGAACGATCACATCTTTGACGTGTCGAAAGAAGCAGCCAAGGCTTTCTTAAGCGGTGTAAGAAATACTTCACTCCAACCGATCTTCGTTGTATCTACACCACTTATATCCGTTCGAATATGGAGTACAATTTGCATATATGGTCGGGAGCTTCGTGGGCATATCTTCAGCTTCTCGACCGTGTCCAATGTCGTGCGTTAAAACTTATAGGGGACAGTAGGGTATCCAGCTCTATTGAAGCCTTGGAGCGTCGTCGTGATGTAGGGTGTGTATCATTATTTTACCGTTACTTTCATGGTAAATGTTCCTCTGAAGTAGCCGGCCTGATTCCTCCGGTTAAGGTATTTAGCAGAACTACTCGGCTTTCCAGAGGGGTGCGCCCCTTTTATGTCACGATTCCGTTCCAACGAACCACGCATTACCGTGAGAGTTCGTTTTTCGGTCGCGTCATTAGATCGTGGAATAGTCTCCCTGCGCATGTCTTCCCAGCCACTTACAGCGTCGAAACCTTTAAGCGAGGTGTAAACCGTCCCTACTCCCTCTTCCCCCTTCCCTCTAATCTGTCATCGCTTCGGAGCCATCAAATGCTTTGCATGGATAGGGGGCATCGCCTGAGCTTGGTTTCATCTGCCATAAAAAAAAATAAAAATAAAAAAAATTATTATGCTAGCGCCGACTGTCACCGACGAGGAAATAGTTGCGGCAATGAGTTCCTTCGGCTGTAAAAAGGTACCAGGACCAGATGGGATACACAGTGAAATTATAAAGTTGGCATACAGCATCACACCTGAACCATTTCGGAAATTATTTCAGGCTTGCGTGAACGAGCATATCTTCCCAAAAATATGGAAAATTCAGCGCTTGGTTTTACTTCCAAAGCACAACATGCCTTCAATGGAGCCAAGCTCATACAGGCCATTATGCACGGTGGATGCACTGTGAAAGGTACTCGAACATATCCTGCGTGAGCGCCTACAGCGTCATGTGGACGAAATAAATTGTCTATCGCCTCACCAGTATGGTTTTCGAAAGGGCCATTCTACAGTAGACGCTATCCAGAGAGTAATAAGCATAGCAGAATAAGCAATCGAGAGCTCTCGCTGGTTACACGGCACAAAGAAGTACTGTTTGGTCATATCATTGGACGTCCAAAACGCCTTCAATTCAGCAAGCTGGGAAAGCATCATCACAGCCTTGGAGCGGCTGCAAACACCATGCTACCTCGTCAGAATTCTGAAGAATTTTCTCTCAGACAGAATTCTGAAGAATTTTCTCTCAGACAGAATTCTTCTTTATAGCACAGATGTGGGTATCAAGCGATACGAAGTTACGGCTGGAGTTCCGCAAGGCTCTGTTCTGGGACCGCTAATATGGAATCTAATGGACGATTCGGTGCTGCGCATACCGGTACCAAGCGGCGTAAATATAATTGGATATGCGGACGATATTGCTGTCGTCATTGTGGCTAAACATCTCCACCAACTCGGCTAGCGTGGTGATCACCATGACCTGTCTAGTACAAAATAAACTACACCTAGCTGCCCAGAAAACAGAAGCTGTGCTAATAACTAGTGTAACGAAACTTTCCCTTTCTTTGGCCAGGGTATGTGACTCAGCGAAGTCCAGGATCCGTCCAGTTATTTATTTGTTGGGACACAAGGCTTCCTTCAACGAATTCTCTCTTTTATTAATTTTATAAATTTAATTCAATAATTCGTAATTCTAATTCAACAATTAAACTTAAACTTATGTACATTAATATATCAAATATTTGGAAATGATTTTAAAATGTATAAATGGGTACAAAATAGATGTGTGCAACTCCACAGGCGACGTGCTGATGCGAATTGTTGGCCGCGGGAGTGCAACTCCACAGGCGACGTTCTGGTGCGATTGTTGGCCGCGGGAATGCAACTCCATAAGCGACGTTCTGATGAGAATTATTGGCCGCGAGAGTGCAACTCCACAGGCGACGTTCTGGTGTGATTGTTGGCCGCGGGAGTGCAACTCCACAGGCGACGTTTTGATGCGATTGTTGGCCGCGGGAGTGCAACTCCAGAGGCGACGTTCTGATGAGAATTGTTGGCCGCGGGAGTGCAACTCCACAGGCGACGTGCTGACGCGAATTGTTGGCCGCGGAAGTGCAGCTCCACAGGCGACGTTCTGTTGCGAATTTTTGGCAGCGGGAGTGCAACTCCAGAGGCGACGTTCTGATGAGAATTGTTGGCCGCGGGTGTGCAACTCACAGGCGACGTACTGTTGCGAAGAGGCGACGTTGTGGCTCTGCCGAAGTCAAGGCTCTGCTGGCGTCGACGTTGTGGCTCTGCCATTGAAATGACTTACCGAGGATGGGTTTCCAGAAGACCACCGTCCAGGCCGGGAGTTCACGTAGAAAAAGCCTCGATTCCTCGTGGTGAAACGCCTTTCATAGTGGCGACGGTATTCCTACGCACTGATTTTAAGGTGCTTGTTGTCTCTTTCTTGCCTGCGTGGTCGTGACTGTGGTCGACCTCTCTCGACCCACCCAGGCGATGGTGCTGCTTTCTAATAACTCGCAATTTCGATAACTGTTTGTCAAATCTCTTTTTTTACTTTGCCATATAGTTCGTTACATACATATAAATGCACAGAAACGGTTACCATATATTTTGGGTATGCGTATACATATATATATATAAGTAGGAAGTTTATGTGAGGAAGAAATTAAGTGCGACTCAATTTGTTCCTGACACTAGCAGGAAGAAGCTGGAGTTTGTAGAACTAAACATCGATGGAGTGACAATTACATCTGCCTCCGCAATTCGATACCTGGGCGTTATGTTGGATAGTAGATTGTCATTTGCTGCGAATATCGGAATGGTTTGCGGTAAGGCGATGACAAGTTATGCGGCCTTAGCTCGTATAATGGCAAATACGTATGGGCCCACTCAAAGACGTGGGCTGTTACTAAGGAACGCGCGACAGTTAAACCGGGTTTTCCGATTGTGTGCCCTGCGGGTTTGTTGCGCCTTCCGAACTATTTCGTACGAAGCAGCCGGAGTAATTGCGGCTCCAGCAAAGGTCCAGAAAAGGTCGATGGACCTGCTAATACCAGACGTAAGGCGGTGGGTTGAAAGGTAGCACGGGGAACTGGACTTCTATTTGACGCAGATGATTGGCGGTCACGGTTGCTTCCGCAATTATCTGTATAAATATGGCCATGATACGAGCTCAATATACGGGTGGTGATCCAGTGCCCGCGAAGCGGTTGAATGCGGTGGCCTCTCGCAAGTAAGAAGAAGCGCTGAAATTGTGTTGTGGAGCTCATTAACTGTCAACAACATCGTGAATTGTATGCTGCAGTCACCAGATGCCTGGATGGCCGTCAAATCCTTGTGTGCTACTGTTATGCAACGCCAACGCATGTTGGAGCGTGTACGTAGTAGACAACTGTGAACAGTGAACTGGACAAACGAACGTGTTAACTGCGACGTTAGAATTAGAGACTTACAACAATAGGACGTAAACGTACGTTTGAGCTTTAGCTCCACCTGCCTCCTGACGGTATGCTTAACGGTAGTTCCGAGGGGACCAACAGACACGTGAGAGAGGTTTTAGCGTGTTAAAGTCTCGCACTCAGGCTGTCGATGCTTTCCTCTCATTTAAAAAAAAACACACACACACACCCCACACACTGGGTGTGGATCGCACTTAAAGCTACGATCCTCAGAACACCTGAAATATTTGCACAGACGTTCCAGAAGTGTATTGAAGAGGGCGTTTTTCCGGATCCTTGGAAAGTGCAAAGACTATTGCTGATTCCAAAAGGGAAAAAACCCCCCGAAGAACCGACATCATACCGACCACCGACCAATATGTCTACTGGACACAATCGGTAAAGTTTTGGAACGCATTTTAGGTGACGGAATACAATCATTTATAGATGAAAAGGCAGCTTTGTCCGATCGCCAATACGGCTTTAGAAAGTTCCGATCTACCACCGATGCAGTAAATGCTGTTGTCCGAATCGCGTCTAGCGCAATATCAGGCCAAAGGTGGAAAGGAGGGTCAAAACAGTACTGTGTGGTGATTACTCTGGACGTTAAAAATGCTTTCAACACAGCCAGTTGGTTACACATTAGGAACGCACTTAGAAGAATACAGGCCCCAAAATATCTTCTAGATATATTAACTAATTATCTTTCCAACAGAAAACTGGTATATCAGACCGAAAATGGAGCGAAATCCAATCAAATATCAGCACGGGTTCCACAAGGATCGGTGCTTGGCCCAATCCTGTGGAATATAATGTATGATCAGATATTGAGACTTCAGCTACCAAATGGTGTGACAATTATAGGATATGCAGATGACTTAGCAATTGTCGTTGTAGCAAAGCATATCATTGAAATAGAAGGGGCAGCTAACGTTGCTATATGCCAAGTTAAGAGGTAGCCGGAAGAGGTTCGTCTCGATCTAGCCGCTCATAAAACAGAAGCGCTTCTTATAAGCAGCCGGAAAAAGGTTGAGTACGCGAAGATCGTAGTAGATGTTCTTACTATCCAGTCACTTTCTCTAAAATATCTTGGAGTAATTTTAGACAACCGACTGAACTTCAAGCAGCACGTAAACTATGCATCCGAGAAGGCTACAAGAACTCTAGCATCGCTGTCTAGACTTCTCCCAAATGTTGGTGGTCCAAAACCTGCTAGAAGAAAACTCTTGGCGTCTGTCGTAAGCTCGATAGTGCTTTATGCTGCGCTGATATGGGCAGATGCCCTAAACATAAAATCATTGAGGAGGAAGTTGCTTGTTGTTCACAGACTGAGCACATTACAAGTGATTGGTGGCTTCCGCACAGTTTCCGCCGACGCTGCATGCGTAATAGCAGCAATGATACCTATTAATATCTTGGCGTTCGAAATGAAACGAGTCTACTATCGATGCCGAGAAAATCAGACTAGAAAGAAAGAAATAGTGCTGGAAGAAAGAGCGGTTTCAATCGCTGAATGGCAGGAACGCTGGACAAGAGCAACAAAAGGAAGATGGTCTTATAGACTCATACCGAATATTGAGGAATGGATAAAAAGGCGACGTGATGTAAATTTCTACGTTACCCAGTTTCTAACCGGTCATGGTTGCTACCGGAGTTCCCTACATAGGTTTGGACATGATAACTCGTCTGAATGTCCAACCTGTGTGAATGAAGTTGAAGACGTCGGGCATGTGATTTTCCGATGTCCACGTTTTAGAACGCGTTGTTTCCAATTGCCGGAACCTCAAGAAATAATACGATACATGCTTCAAAGTATAGAGAACTGGAGTAATGTCGAAACACATGTAACCAATGTGTTAGTAAAGCTACGCAGAACCGAGCGGATCCGAAATATAGAAGGCAGCACATCAGCAAATTTACACTGAGTTAAATATGCACTGAGTTAAATACACGAAGACAGCATGATTGCTAACCAGCCCCCACGAAGTAATACTTAACGGCAGTTCTGCGGAGGAGAGTGGTAGAGGTGTATGGGGGTGTTTTTTTGTACGTAGGCACCAAGGATGGTGAATCGTGCATGCCAGTGGGCCGGTCGACTGGTATCTATGAAGATTCCGCACCTCAGGTCGTCATAAAAAAAAATACAAAAAAAAACACCCCACACACACCCACACACACACACGCTCACACACACGGGCTTTTACGACCTGGTTTTGTTAATCTGAGCTCCGTAAAATTCGCTGTTTTGCGATAATAGTGATTTTATCAACGTAAAATTGTGTGTGGAAATCGTGTGCGATAGTGTGGCAATTCGTAAAATTAGAAATATAGAGTGCTACCTTGGACACTAATTTTAATAATTGGTTTTTTACCCTTTTTCAATAACACTGGTGAACAGCTTTGAGTAAACAATTTTACTTGTGGGCAGTAAATTCCCGCGCAACATTTATAAACATTAATTAGCTGTCTCTTCTTTCTGGTGTCATACTACTAGCTGCTGATCGTGTCTAGTGGCAACAGCTGATACTATCTCTCATACCGATACGTATGGGAGGGCAACGATACGGGTCGTGTCTTTTCTCTTTCGTGATAGTTTTTTCTCCAGTCCTTTATAAACCAGTTTGCAACTTGGTAGTGCTGCCCTGCATTGCTAACGCGTTTGATAACTCGGAGCCCCTGTATGCTTAGAAATTGAAAATCAATGCATATCTATCAATGCAGCAATTAAGCGTAGTAAGTAGAACTGAAAAGAGTGAAAACTTTACTGGTAGAATAGAGGCAAACATGTCGAGTTTAGACCCATTTAAGAAAAGTACATGGGTCGTGCGGTCACCGGATAGGCCGACAGCAGAGAAAACCCATACCCGATAGAGCTCTTCTCCACCTTTTTTGCACCAACCTGAAATGGAAGTAAGAAGTGAAAAAGTAAATTCTTCCTTTCAGAAGGGAAAGAAAATAGCAGAGTTAGTCGAGATGATGGGTAATGGTAGAAGATCGATACATCAGTCTATAAGGGACCTTGTCGACTTTATCGCGGTGCTATACGAGAGGTCGGCGCTGGAAATTAATAATACAAAAGAGCATAAGGGTGTTGGTGAACAGGGCACACAAACATCACCAATACTTAAAAGTGGAATAGGCGTTTCAAAACGTGTTAGAGAGGAGCAGATACCGAAGCAATCACCTGCGAAGAGGAATAAGAAAACTGAAATTTTAAATGAGGCCCAAAGTAAAACGAATATGGAAAATACGGGTAACAACAGTGGATTCCAAAAAGCATAAAACCAAACGCATAGATTCACTGAAACTCATGAAGCCTGAGTCAATAGTAATTGAAAAGGTAGGAAGTCTAACATATTGTGAAATACTGAAAAATGTTAAAGAGGATCTGAGTCTGGCAAAACTTGGAGAAAATCTGACAAAAATCAGAAGGACTCAGAAGGGGGAAATGATATTCCAATTAAAAATAAATACGGATGAAAATGCCCAAAATTTCAAATCTGACGTCGAGAAAATTTTGTGTGAACACGCAAAGGTAAAATCCTATGGAAATGAACGTCTTATTTAAATAAGAGACTTAGACGAGATTACGTCCAAAGAGGTGATTGCTGCCATAAAAAAATGATTGTGATCTAGACGGCATGATAGAAATAAAGTCAATGCGTAAGTCTTATGGCAATACGCAAATAGGCGTTGTCAGTGTTACAAATAGAGTTGCAAAAGTTCTTCTTGAGGCTGGAAAAATTAAAATAGGCTGGGTAGTTTGCAGAATTAAGAAAAAACATACTGTTCTGAGGTTTTATAAATGCTTAGAATTTGGGCATATAGCTAAAGCATGCAAAAATGAAGCAGATGGAAGCAAATGCTGCATAAACTGTGGCCAACAAGACCATATGGCAAGAGCCTGCAAAAATTATGCCTGCTGCCATATTTGTAAAGCCAAAGGGGTTGACAGTAACCATCCCACCGGTGGAATTAAATGTTTAATTAACGCTGCAATTGCAGCGTATACAGCGGCAATTGCTGGTAAAAAATGACGTTTGTAACGAGCCTTCTTGCCTCTTTCTATGGCTTGGATTAACTCGCCGCTATTCCAGGGTTCGATTACAAGACAAGATTGTTTTAATAGGTTCAATATCTTTATTCACCTTAATCTATAATAACTTGTTCTAACGTTTGTATGGTGTTTTGCTTATACTAGAAATAATATAATGCCTGTGGTACCTCTATGCGCTTTGCCACCGGTGATTGATTGAATTAATAATCACTTGGTACTTCGCTGAATCTTTGTTGTTGATATCTCGCTGCGTTTTGAAGGTCTCTGGAACTCTTCTGACATCTCACTGTGTTCTGGAAATCACTGGAATTCCGCTGTGTTGTCGATATCTCACTGCGTTTTTGAGATAACTGGTATTCTGCTGGGTTGTCGACATCCCACTGCGTTTTTTAGATAACTGGTATTCTGCTGGGTTGTCGATATCTCACTGCGTTTTGGAGATAACTGGTATTCTGCTGGGCTGTCGATATCTCACCGCGTTTTTGAGATAATTGGTATTCTGCTGGGTTGTTGATATCTCACTGCGTTTTTGAGATAACTGATGATTATTCGTCTCTTTACGGGTATTTACAGGAGGGCATTTGAGCCACTGCGACTGTGACTTCGACTCTTTACTAGTATTAACAGGAGGGCATTTGAGCCACTACGACTGTGAATTCGTTCCTTTGCGAGTATGAACAGGATTGCATTTGAGCCACTACGACTGTGAATTCGACTCTTTACGGGTTTTAACAGGAGGGAATTTGAGCCACTACGGCTGTGAATTCGACTCTTTACGGGTTTTAACAGGAGGGCATTTGACCCACTACGACTGTGAATTCGTTCCTTTGCGAGTATGAACAGGATTGCATTTGAGCCACTACGACTGTGAATTCGTTCCTTTGCGAGTATTAACCGGAGGGCATTTGAGCCACTGCGACTGCGAATTCGTACTCGAAATTTTATGCAATTCCTTGCTTTGAATCACCACGCTTGCTGCATTTCCTTGACTTGCCTCGCTAGTTAAATGGACCTCAACTGGTACTTACTGTGTGTCTCCGAAATTATGTCGCGGCGGCAGCACTTTCCTACGCTGGTTTTCACTGATTTCGGCTTCACTGTTTTCAAGACTATGCCTGCTTGAACACTTTTCACTAATTCGCTCTCTGATTTACACGAGATCTGCCAAACTGACTGCACAGGACTGAACTGAGCTGACCGACGACACCAATTGGAACAACTGCACCGACTGAAACCCGAGTTCTGCTTTGCAGCCGGTGTTATACCTTCCCGGCTTTTCTTCTAGAAGGTTCCATTCTAACGGAGTACGGTAATTCGTAAGCCGTTTCTCCTTATTTAATTTTTTTTTTTTTTTTTTTTTTTATGACAGATGAAACCAAGCTCAGGGGATGCCCCCTGCACAGCATTTGTTGGTTCCGAAGGGATGACAGGTTAGTGGGAAGGGGGAAAGAGGGAGTAGTGACGGTTTACACTTCGCTTGAATGTTTCGACGCTGTAAGTGGGCGGGAAGACATTCGCAGGGAGATTATTCCACAATCTAACGACGCGACCGAAAAACGAACTCTCACGGTAATGCGTGGTTCGTTGGAATGGAATCGCGACATAAAAGGGGTGCACCGCTCTGGAAAGCAGAGTAGTTCTGCTAAATACCTGAACCGGAGGAATCAGGCTGGCTACTTCAGAAGAACATTTACCGTGAAAGTAGCGGTAAAATAGTGATACACACCCCACATCACGACGACGCTCCAAGGTTTCAATAGAGCTGGATACCCTACTGTCCCCTATAAGTTTTAACGCACGACATTGGACACGGTCGAGAAGCTGAAGATATGCCCGCGAAGCTCCCGACCATATATGCGAATTGTACTCCATTTTCGGACGGATATAAGTGGTGTAGATACAACGAAGATCGGTTGGAGTGAAGTACTTCTTACACCGCTTAAGAAAGCCTAAGCACTTGGCTGCTTCTTTCGACACGTCAAAGATGTGATCGTTCCAGCGAAGATCGCATTGGATTGACATGCCCAGAACATCAAGAGCCTCCGACTCATTAATATCCACACCACCCATATTTAAAGGTGGAAAGTTGTCGCCCGCCAGACGCTTGTGGGTCAACAAACAGCATTGGGTCTTCCGCGCATTAAAATCGACCCGATTCGCTTGACCCCACTCCTGGATTTTGTTGAGGTCAGATTGGAGTGTGTCATTCATAATTCTGCGCCTTCTATTGATCTCCAGAATAGAAGGACGCCTGGAGAATGAATATGAATGACAAATGCTGCTGTCATCAGCAAACGAGTAGACGGGGTTTGATGTCAATGACAGAAGGTCATTGATGAAAATAAGAAAAAGTGTCGGAGACAGGACCGAACCCTGCGGAACTCCAGCATTAATGGAGTGCTCTTCGGAAGCAAAGCCGTCTATCACAACCCGAATAGAACGGCCGCTGAGGAAACTCGATATCCATCGAGTGAAAGTATTACCGACACCATAAGCAGCCAGTTTAGACACGAGTGCTTTATGCCACACCCGGTAATTCTGTATAAACACATATGTTAAAAAACCCTCTTTTCAAGGATATCGCATCATTTGGTCAGTGAACTTCACTCCAGTCTACGTACATACGCGAGGTTTTTTGTAGCACATAAGCTGTGCCGAGTGGGTCATTATGTATTCACTGTACCTCTTATGTTGTGTGGTGTACGAATCGAGCTACCACTACGCATCGTGATTCGACTTCTCATTCTGACTACCCTACTCGCCGGTATTCCTGCCTGGTGTCAGCGGCCATCCCGCTCTGTCGCTCGGTTTGTCGTGCGTGTGAAATGCACACCACGCCACTTTTACTTTCTGCCAATTTCTCCGCTGAGCGTCGGTGTGTAGGCGTTTCTAATAAAATGCACACGTTATGCATGCTGGTGTTGGGTATCTTTGTTACAAGTGAACTGTTCCCAGTATTTAGGCCCTGTGTACTTTCACTTGACGTATGCAAGTGACAGGTGTCAGCGAAGAGAGTTCGTCTTTTGTGTAATTTTTACTCCTTTTTTTGTTGTCCGTTTCATGGTGGTTATTTTCTATGTTGTGCGCCAAATTTTAGTTTGTCAAAATTTTGGCCGTCACAGGTTGCTGCAGATAAATTAAAATCACTGCGACGCTGCACAGGAAATACTAAAGAAGTCCACCCTAGACCACAAAATAGATGTTCTGATTGCAGCTGAGCAAGATCGGAACCCACCAAATTGGCTAGCAGATGACAGTGGTAAAGCGGCGATATGGATATCTGGAAACATGCCACTCCAAGATAGACCAATTCCTTACAGGAAATATTATTTGTCGGCGAAAATAGACGGAATACATGTCTACAGCTGTTTAAAATTTAAACCCACCAAGTTTAAAATCCGATGAATATTTGGAAGTTGTGGATAGTTTGGTTAGAGATGCCAGCAGTACTAGCCCTAACATAATAGCCGCCTATTTTAATGCCTGGTCTACTGCATGGGGAAGTCGCCTTACAAATCAAAGAGGTAAAAATCTTTTAGAAGCATTTTCGCAGATGGATGTTATGCTGCTAAATGATGATCAAAAGTGTACGTATGAACGGAACGGTATGAGTTCTTTTTTTGATCTCACCTTTGACAGTAGATCGCTTATTAGCAAATTAGTATGGTATGTAAGCGATATCTATACGAATAGCGACCATATGGCAATTATTACGCATCTCAGTCTAAATCAAAAACCGGCATTAAGCAAAACGTATATGAAAAGCTGAAAACTTGTAACGATATAAATGCAATCCTTTGCGCTTATGCTGCAGAATTTCGTAGTTACTGCAGAAGGTGCAGAAGAACATAAGGAAATTGTCTCAGCGCTTGGTGCTACATGTGATGCATCAATTCAGAGGAAAGTACTGAAATGTACCAGAAAAGAGGTATTATGGTGGAACGATGACGTTGCTGAACAGAGGATGAAATGTATATCATCCAGAAGACGACAGCAACGTATGAGAGGTACAGAAGAGTACGCTATGCGTATGAAAGCTTATGCAGTGGCAAGGAAAAATCTCAAGAAAGCGATAAGGAAGAGTAAAGCACAGTGTTTTAAGCAACTCGGTAGTGAAGCAGATATAAATCCATGGGGAAGTGCTTATAAAATAGTAATGACAAAAAGTAAAGGGTAAAAGCTTCAAACTCCCTCTTGTCACGTATTCCTGGATAAAGTGATAAAAAACTTATTTCCTACCTGAGGAAATTAGCTTTCCTCATAGTATACCTGAGCCGATTAGCTTTCAAGCAGCAAATAATGTAATGTCAGCGATCAAAGCCTTCAAAGTAATGTCAGCGATCAAAGCCTTCAAAAATAACAAAGCACCTGGACTAGATGGTATCCCGAATGAGGTAATAAAGATGGCGGCAGAAGAAAATTCTGGGATGTTTCTGAAGCTATATAGCAATTGTTTGCGTGAAGGAATATTTCCCAAAATATGGAAGAAGCAGCGACTGGTCTTGTTACCCAAGCCGAATAAGCCGGAGGGAGACCCGAGCTATACATACACAGGCCTTTGTGTATGATAGATGTACTTGGAAAGATATTGGAGCGTATAGTCAGAGATCGGCTGAAAAACATGTGGAAGAAGTTCAAGGCCTATCTGAAAATCAGTACTGTTTTAGGAAAAATCGCTCTACGATACACGCAATAAAGGAAGTGATCAACACTGCAGAAAAGGCAATTGAAGGCACACGTTGGCGATATGGTACAAAAGAGTATTGTCTGGTCGTAGCTCTGGATATTAAGAATGCTATTAATGCGGCATGCTGGTAAGCGATCATAGGAAAATTAATACAGCTGCACACGCCAGAATACCTCACAAGGATTATTAGGAGTTACCTTTCAGATAGAAAATTGTTGTACGACACTGACATTGGAGTTAGAAGTCATGAGATTATATCCGGAGTCCCACAGGGATCTGTACTTGGTCCGCTGCTCTGGAATCTTATGTATGATGGCCTTATGAAGTTAACAGGACCAAATGGTCACCATTGTTGCAAAGGAATTGTCCCAAATTCAAGAAATTGCTCTTAGTGTGGTTGAACGCAATAAGTGGTGGCTAACGATGCACAAACTATAACTGGCGGGCCATAAAACAGAAGCAGTGCTGATAACGAGCAGAAAAAAGCGAGAGACCATGACGCTTGATGTTGATGGTCACATTATAGAGACGAGTCCGGCGATCCGATATTTAGGTATAATGATTGATGCTAGGCTAAAATTCACACACCATGTCGAAAAGATCAGCAAGAAGGCGATGGGTGTATCAGCGGCACTTTCTCGGATGATCTGCAACATTGGTGGACCGCGTCAAAGCAGAAGGCTTTTATTGTCCCAAGTGGTACAGTCTATTGCAATGTATGTCGCCCCAGTCTGGACAGATGCCTTGAAAATGAAAACTAACCTCAGGACTTTTAATCAGCTCTTCCGCTTAAGTGCACTGAAGGTCTGCAGTGGTTTCCGGACAATATCCTGTGAAGCAGCATTAGTTATAGCTGGAATTCCACCTCCGGACTTACTGGCCTTGGAAATGCAACAACTATTTCAGCGGCGTTTGGAAATGAACAGAGCACTCGCGGCGATAGAAAAGGACGACATTAAAAACAGCACATACATAAAATGGCAGCATAGATGGGTTACCTCTAATAAGGCAGATGGACGTATCGGCTCATCCCTAATATTAAAACGTGGGTTGAGAGAAAACAGTTGTCAGTTGTGTCGTGACCGCTGGCGAAGGAGGATGTCACCTCCCACAATTTAGTGTTCGTGACGAGTGCTCGCGCGAAAAATAGTCAAAACAAAACCTACCTCATCCTAAATCATCACAATAAAACACAGAAATGCAGTGAAACATCAATAAACAAAAAATCAATAAACAAAAATCTATAATGTGCACCAAGAACAAAACTAAATAATTCAATAGACAACTTAACGGAATGCAGCGGACCATGCGAGCGGCTTGTTTATGCTCTCCGTCGTAAAGCTCAGCATTTCGTTGATTTTCACTCCTCCTCCCTCTTCCTGGTCCCGCTACTTGTGAATGCGGCTGTGAGTGCACCGTGGGCTGAAGCGCGGCACGATAAAGGCATAACACTTGTCTTGTCGCGTTTTGCTTTGCTTGCGACGTACGCGTGGCCGCTTCTACAGCTGACCTTACACTTCCTTACAGTGGGTGGCGATGATAAAATTCCGCATAGACTCCACTAATGTACTTGGCTTGAGGGCGAATTACTTCGCGGTCTATGCGCATATTTGTACCCACCAACCGCATATAATGGCACTAAGTGAGACCCAGGTGTCTGAGGGTGCAGATCCACTGGATTTTCACATGCCGGGGTGCCACTGTTTTTACCACCGAGAGGCCTCGCCTACGGTACAGAAAAGAAATGGAGATTAGTGATAGACTGCAGGAAGTTAAATCATGTCACCATCAAACAAGTTTTTCCAATACCTAGGATACATTAGATTTTAGAACAACTAGGGCACAGCAGGTATGTTTCAACATTGGATTTAGCAAGCGGCTACCACCAGGTGTCGATTGATGACCGTGATAAAGAAAAAACCGCATTTAGCTCGGCATTAGGGCATTTAGAATTCAACAGGATGCCTTTTGAATTAAACGGTACTCCACCAACCTTCCAGAGAATAATGAATCATATTCTCACTGAATTACAAAGTATAGATTGTTTTGTGTATTTAGATGATACAGTTATTTACGGTAGGAATTTGAAACTAACGAGGAAAGATTAAGTAAGGTTTTAGGCATAATTCGGGAAAAAAATTTAAAATTAAATACACAAAAATGTCAATTCTTACGTAAGGAAATAGTATACCTAGGACATAAGTGTTCAGAGTTAGGCGCACTACCAGGTCCGCGAAAGGTCGAATGCGTCATTAAGGTCAGCCCGCCAAAAACAGGAAGATTTTTTAAGGTTTGGTTAATTATTATAGGAAATTCATAGAGAACGTGGCAAAAATAGCTTTACCGATAAACAAATTGCTGAGGAAAGACAGTAAATGCGTGTGGATCGACTACTGTCAACTAGCATTTGAACAATTGAAGCTAGCAATAAGTACATCACCTATATTAGCATACCCAGATTTCACAAAACGTTCAATCATACAGCGGATTAAAGCAATGAACCGTTAGGAGCAATTTTATCTCAGGGAGATATAGGAGCTGACACACCCATAGCTTTCGCAAGTAGAGCATTAAACAGTGCAGAGAACAGGAAAAGGAATTTTTAGCAATAGTTTGGGCAACAAAGAACTTCAGAGCGTATTTATTAGGGGGACCATTCACGATTTTGACAGACCATCAACCGTCACGAGGAATAGCTAACCTCAAAGACATAACGTCTTGCCAGGTTCACGCACAAATTGTCCGAGTACGGTTTCGAGATACGTTATAAACCAGGAAAGAAAAACTTTCCTGCTGATGCATTAAGCAGAATTCCTCAGGAGACACCATACACAGTAGGAGCCGTACAAACACGGTCAAAAACCAAAACACTGGAAAAGGAAGAGCATCAAGGATTACCCATGTAAATCGAAGTTGACAAGGACGAACAAAACAATGAACCAGAAAACTTAAACAAAACAAAAAAATACTAACGGACCCTGAAGAAGTAGAAACGGTCATTAAAGACTTCCACAATTCACCACTAGGAGGACATCAAGGTGTGGTGAAAACATATCTGAGAGTTCGCAGGCAATTTAGATGGCCAGGAATGCAGAGGCAAATTAAGGAATTCGTAAAAAACTGTCCGAAGTGCCAATTAAACAAAAGATCGAAGTTAACAAAAATGCCCATGGTACTAACCGATACGCCAATGCGGCCTTTCGATAAAGTCTTTATGGACATTAAGGATATTTCACCAGAAACTGTATCCGGTAATAAATACATTCTCACATTTCAAGATGACTTTTCAAAGTTGATGGCATGTAAAGCCATCCCAGATGCAGAAGCAAGTACTGTGGCCAGAGCTTTCTACGATGAGGTAATAACGCGATACGGAATCCCACGTATTCTAGTAACGGATAACGGCACTAATTTTACTTCAAAATTATTCACAGATACGTGTAAACTGTTAGGTATCAAAAAATTACACATAACGCCGTACCACCCACAGGCTAATGGCTCATTAGAGAGAAGCCATATACCTCTGGCGGAGTATTTAAGAGATTTTGCGAGGGAAGACGGTTCGAATTGGGACAGATGGTTAACTGCAGCTATGCACGTACATAACCACACACCCCATATAACGACGAAGCAAACACCTTTCCGTACTCTATTCGGTTTTGATGTAGAGATGCCAACAAACTTGAAAAGAAAATGCAGTCCATTATATAACGCGGAAGACCCGAATAAAATTCTGAAATTTCAAATACAAAGAGCGCACGAAATTGTTAGGAGAAATCAAGATATAGCTAAACAGATAGCTAAAAAACAGTACGATAGTAAATTGAATTTAGTAAAATTTAAAGTAGGAGATAGAGTATTAGTAATGAATCAGATTAGGAAAAATAAATTTTCACCTATTTGGCTAGGCCCATATGTAGTAGTCGCGGTTAAAGGTCCAGTGACCACCACAATAGCAGTGAAAAATAAAAAAAAAATTTCATAACAACCTACTCAAGCCATTTAAATCTACTATTGATGAAAATAATCAGTGTTAGTTGTAAGTGTAACGAGCTTCCGTTTCTTTTGGTTCTTTGTAGGGCAAGTAAGTTTGAATGGTGAAAATGGACATACTAATATTGCTGGTTTTGTGGGCAATACGCGCAGGATCCACCGATACGCCTTCTGTATCGATAAAAAGGATTTCGTCAACACCCAGTTTTTTCGAAAAATTAGGGGATTGCTTGTTTTACGAAGACGAGTGGACCGTAATAACAAGCATTAGATTGTTTAATTTTACGGAATTGGTGGTACTCGGAAAAAATTGAAAAAACTTGTGGAGAACTGGACAAAAAACTTGTAATGTTGGATTTTAAGGAATTGTGCGCTGCGTTTACGCGTCCAACGCAATCAATATTGGAGAGGTTGCTAAGCAACGAAAAAATAATAAATCCCATATTGGGAAGAGGGGAAAAACGCGCATTAGATTTTGTAGGAGAAGCCTTAAATTGGGCGTTTGGAACCATGGACCACAAAGATTCGGAATCTACAAGCTTACACTTAAAAGAATTAGACAATCAACAGAGCAGAAACTTGGAGCTATTGAATAATCAAGTCACAGTAATCAAGAACAATTATGAAGAGTTAGCAATACCTTTACAAAAATCAATTGAAAGAATAAACAAAATGCAAAACGACCTTACAGGGACCGTATCTAAACAAAACCAAGCGACCGACCTAATTGAAGAAGAACTGAAGAACATACGGCTAACCATGCATATGATGCAAGTGCAATCTGCAATCGATTGGATTAATGGAGATACAAGGACAACAAACTTTAGAGCTTTCACTCATCGATGATCTTCCGAAAGGAGAGCTACACCCGGCAATCTTGGATGAAATTGATTTGATGACTGCTGCAAAATCTCTAAATCTAAAAGTCAAGGCAAAATGGTTTATGGAAAACGGTTTTGACGCTCATGACGTTCGTCTTAAAAATCAGCTGTTTTACGCCCGACTTTCCCGGATTTGGTATTCTGTAACAAGTCAACGTCTACCAAAACGTCAACGCAAGGGCATTACATAGTCTGGACATTAAGGCATGGAAAGCAAACAGTCACGGCTGATGATTCAGACGTTTAATTTGAAGCTAGGTCTAGGTAATTGTATGGACTCAAATTCGTTTTCTTTTTTACTTTAATTTTTTCCAATTTATTCATTTGAACTTCATTTATTAAATTTTTCTTTGAGTTTAATTTAATTTTGCATAGATAATTAATGATAGCTAATAAGTGTTACAAAAACAAGATGTGACAAATTTCTAAAAATATTTAAAATAACATTAAACACTTATTTTAAAATTATATTATAAATACTTCAAGTCGTTTCTTAAATATAATTGCCCGACTAGTTCAGAAATAAGAATTCGACATGCCACTCCTGGAATGCGAATGGCGTACGTCCACTGCTCCTTAGTTGGTCCCGTGCGAGGCGAAGGAGTCACAGGATCGGTCTGACAGTGTTGAGAGTTGGTTTCCCTTCATGCTCTTCCTTATACGCCTCAAGAGCGTCGGCCAAAGGATCGCACTCCCAGCAGACATTTCGAATGTGGTCGATCACTTCCTTTAAATAGTTGACGAAACTAGATTGGTGCGACATGACTTGAAAGTACTCGCTCGAGTGAGTAAATTCGTAAATAATCAAGCGACTATTTATACTATGTTGGATGAGTGAAATATAGTATAGCCCACATAAGCAATATTGAAAGGAAGCAACTTTTTTTTTAATTTCATTTCAATTCCAAAAGAAAAAGACCCCAAATTGCAACAGAACGGAACACATATCCATAGGCGTTACACTAAAGTAAATTTTATTTTGAATTAGTTTTTATACGGACAATTTTTAGATAATATAATCAGGAAACTCGAACTGAACCAACAGTGGGGAAGGAAGATACTTACTTACAAACTAAATGTTGAAAAACAAAGAAAATATACAAAAAAAAAAAAACACGAAAAAAAGAAAAAAAAAGAAAAAAAAAGAAGTTATAAGAATTAATATTTAAATAAGAACAAATTTGATTTCTAAAAAAATACAGAAGGAGAAATTAATATGTAGTATAGAATAAGAAAAAAAGTAAATATAAATATAAAAAAAGTAAAGAAAAAAAGAGAAAGACAAGAAGGAAATAAAATAAAGGAAAAAAAAATTTTTTACTAACACAACTAATTGAAACTAACCACTAACTTTTAACTACGTGCGTTTCAGTAAGCAAAGACCTGCTTACTTAAACGCAAATTACAGCATTTGTACAAAAAAGGGTACAAATTACATCGTTGCTCCAAAACAGCAACGTCCCAGGTTTTTGAAAACTGAAGAAATTCAAAACCAGAAAAAAAACCTGGGGAAGAATTGCTTCAAGCTGCCTACAGGGTATTGCACTCTGCAATTAATATGATTGCGATGCATTTCTTGCAAGCATTAAAATAACAATAAAAGAAAACAACCGAAACAATTAAATTATGTACGACTAAAAAAAGGGACAATTAAAAAACAAACAACAGAAACGAAAATCCCTAAGGGATAATGTCACACTTATATGTTACCTTATATTTAAGATTTTAAGTTATACAGAAATTAAGAGTACAAAATTGTATATAATCTTATAAGCTACATTGAACTAATCTTAACGTAAGAAAAAATAACTAATTCTACTAAATTTTAAATTATAACGATAAGAACCGTACGTAAATCAAAATAGCGAGACTCACATACACACCCAAACACAGCCCTGTTTTTTATTAGTTGAAGACGTTTCAGCAACATAAAGTTAAATAATCGCAATCTTATAGCCTTTGTTATTAGATATACGAGTATTAACATTATACTTAATTATACTTAAGTCGATATTATTTAATTCTATTAAGCTACGTCTGGAAGAAGCCACCTTAAGATACGTTAACACGAAAATTCTGGCAGAAGCTGTCCGTAAATTGGTTGAAATCGAAAAACAACTTCTATTATCGGATGGAACGGTATATCAGATGGAGAGGATGAATTAAGAATGTAGCCACTATCTTCACGTTGCAGATGGTAAGAAAATAAAACGACAATGTCTTATCCACCTTACATCCCGAAATAATAAGCATCTCGAAATAATTCTGTGTGATTTGTTTCTCACACTTACGCCGTGTGAGATTCAAAACTTCATTCCGGAAAAAGTCGATTCGGCAATGCTACACTACAGCAGAGGTGTAATATGTCCCTTTGTTAGTTCGAACTACAAAACTTCGGAACAACCTTCAACATCGCGACCAGTAATCCGATTTACGACTCCTGAAATTGTTCTCATTGGGAATACTCTTCGAGATTCTACACCACACCTACAAAGTTTTGAATCCGAGTACGATCAACAAAAACAAAAAAGGTCGTGATCTTGAACGTAATACTTGAAGTCAGCGAATCAATATGACGGCCACTTCACATAATATAAGTAGCTTAGAGATAAAATTAAACAAGAATAACATATACTCTATTCAGATATTAACCACTACTGTATCATTATGTACAGAAAAAATTAATATCGCTTCACGGTATTAATTTTTTCTTTCCCTAAGGGTGGAGGGATGTTGTAGGTCAATCTGCACACCCTAAAACCAGCTCAAGTATTAATACGGGTATTGGTTAATACGGTATTTTGCCAGTTTACGCTGCATACTTCCAACGTGGAGGCTTGCAGTTATTTTTTTGGAAGGCATACTTTTAGGACAAACTGTGGTTGCTTCTCGATCACAGTTCAATAAATTCAAAGTAGAATTTAAATTGCGCAAGAGCACTTTTTTTTCAAGATAGCAAGTCCGCTTGCGCAATCCAAGAGCTTTGTTTTAATTTTAAGCATTGAGTCCGTTTTCGAAGTCAATAAAGTACGGACGTCGTGTCAGTCGTGAAATTCTAAAAAATAGTGTTTGCTTTGTCGCGGGTATCCTTCAACGGAAGGATACCACAACATTATTTGAGTTTAATTTCTCCTGTCGTGGGTGTCCTTCAGCGGAAAGATACCACAACACTTTCTCTATATTTCAAGTTATAATTTGAAATCAATGGCAAGTATTATGGTTTGGATAATAGAACTTGTTTGAATAATAGACGCCAGTGTTTATATTTCAGTTACATTTATTTACTTCATGGAACCGTCACGACGATGTCCTTCAAGAAGAGACCGCAGTTGTTCGTGGCAGACGATAATGAAACGCTGATAGGTCTTCTTCGGTAGCTGATCAAGCGACTCGATAGGAAAGCTTTTGAAATTGGAGAAGCAGCAATTCGTGTCTTAAATACTGCAGATTAACTCCGTTCGACAGTAGGTTAGCCTTAAAATGAAGTGCGAGATGGGGTGCATTCACGCATCAGTTTAGCTCTGATGAACTCTTTCCAGTGTTCGGAGAGGAACTGCAAGCCCTTCGAGTTGGCCTCGAATTCGTATTTCACGTAATCGGCTGACACACTATAACTTATAAATTATTCTTGAAGTACAAAGCGCATATTACGCAAATCTTTACCTTGTACAATTTTTTAAAATAATTGTTTCCTAGATCCGAGTAATTATTGTAATATTTAAAGTTTCACAACAATGTTTGCACTTTAACATACGAAGTGTATACGAGTGTGACAGTTCGGCCATATTGAATGGCTATTGTGACGTAGTTGCGCAGAATGAGGAAATTTTGAACCTGATCAGCGCAACCTTTTATCCTATCATTCTTGGATTTTGATATTCTCTTATGCTGAGTAGAGTGACAGCTGAAATCGTATTGCCATCTCGATTTTATACTCTTTACTATGATAATGTTCTCGTAATCTCGTAAGATCTTACGTAATTTTCGATTTGCTCACTAATTTTCAGGAACCTTTAAACCTTCCTTCATCACCTCAACCTTTACCCTAATCATCAACGCTTTCGTTTATCCTCGCCGCCATTTCCTTCATGACCGCCTTTGCCGTCGTCTTCACCTACGCCGTTGAGTTCTTCCGGCAGTAACAAACGAAAACGGCAACACGAATTGGAGGACCCTCCTCTTTGCAATTCGTGTTGGGGATTTTCTGTATACTCTTGTGGACAATACCAACGCCTGCTATCAGTCAGCATAGTATTAATATGCAGCATAAGCAGTTTTCCTTGTTTTCTATGCTGCATACAATTACCGTAAGGATAATGGTAATGAAGACTTAAGCCGAGTAATCGGGCCGAACACCTTTTCATGTTTTTGAAGTACAGTTTCCAGTTGTACCTTTTGATCACGCTAGCTGGTTCTCGTCTGTCTCTTTTAGAATCTTAAAATCGATAGATTTTACACCTTCGAACCGGTCATCCGTATTCTCCTAAGTATCAGAGCCTACCGCCAAACAATCTTTAAAGATCGCTTGTATAGAATGTGGTGAATAATCGCTCTATTTAAAATTCCGAAGGTTTTCGCCGCCGTTATTCAATTGACGGTTCCCAACTGCAGTCGATTCTACAAGGTTTTGTGACAGTGGAAACGGCTCTACAAAGTTGAACCATTGGTCAGGATTACTCTTATAGAACTAACATTTCTGACCTATAAGCACTATTCCAGCTTGTTACATGAAGTCAGAGCCAAGTAAAGTGAGGTTATTAGCGTTTCTGAGAATAACAAATCGAATATTCAGGCACCTACCACCAATTATACTATTTTGCACATAGTTGAAAAGCAATCATGCATCGTCGTACTTTCATAGCGTATATAATTTGTTCGAACTCACATTGCTTAAAGTTTATGATGCGGATGAGAATTTCACTTGCAACGCTTATGCGAGCTCCGGTGTCAAAATATTTTTGAGGCGGTAATCCAAATAACTGCATATTGGCGATTGGTATATCGCATTCGATTTTAGAAACGGACAGTGAATTAGAACTTACACTTTCACTTTCTTTTCGCTCTTTATTGCATATTTGGCAATTAGCAAGTATGAACCCTGCTGTATTATATCCAAAACAAGCTAATTTATCTTTGGATAAAATAATTGAACTTGACTGAGTCTCCTTACCAGCAGCATCACGCTTTTTAAAACACTGCTAATGCGGATGCCCCTTTTTCTTACAATAACTGCAGCGCAAAGTGGCACTGACACTACTGTTAAAAATGACTTCTCCGGGCTTTGTCTTCTTTGTCATTGCTCTGCTTCACGCGCGTCTCTGAGTAGCTCATCAAAAATGCTGATTTTGTGCCGAAATACCCGTTCCCGAATTTGAGTATGTAACATTCCAAAAATTATATCAATCTGGTCGCGCTCCACTTGAATGTGTGCCAGGCCTGCAAATAACATTCGCTTCTTTCTAACAAAGAAGTCTGTAAGCTCGTTCTTTTGTTGCTTTGCTTCAAAAATCTCTGTATATATACGCCTTGCAGGTTTTGGTGGGGAAAAACTTTCGCGAAGCTTATCCACAACATCTGGGGACGTGCTAACGTGGTCTTTGACTCCATGGGCATGCTTTTACTGCATTCGTATTGGGAACATTTTCCACACCTTTGAACGTTGAAAGATGCAATGAATTCTTCCAATTGTTGGATCACGTTCGCCTTTAAATCTTGCATTACATAAGCTAAATAACCCTTGTCTTACATTGCATGCAACAACAGCATCCATAAGCTCCTTAGACTGAGCTGACGTCAAGTTCGCGATTTAGTTGCGTTCTTCGTACATTCTGCTGCTTCGTTAGGTTTTTCTGAACAAATTGTTGTTGTACCACTTCGCAGCTCCAAGATTTCATAATTTCAGTTCCACGTTGGGCATTATAGCAATATCTTTATTTTTTAATAAATGTTAGCTAATATCAATTCTGTGGACTTATGTGTAATAAAGTGAATGAATTGTGTGGTTATCTTGTCAAAACAGAACAAACTATTAGAAAGAATTTAAAATATTTTATTCGCAAAACGGCAAACTAACGTCTGACACGTATCTGCGTATTTGTACCCGTGTGGGTGCATATATCCTCCACGAACAGAGACGGCAAACTATCGCCTGCCACGTACTGTATACGGTACATATTTGCAGCCTCACTTACAGGGTCTTATGCAAAATGGCAAGCCAACGCCTGCCACGATTTGCGCACGTCCGCTCACCTCGAATGCTATGAAAAGAAAAGAACAATTGGTAAGCCACGTGTGACCTCCTTGTTTTGACATTTTAGGCCCTGTTACACGATTGTAATATATTTCACATGTTGACAATTAGATGGCGCTAGCCTTCGGATGGACCGCCCATTCTGTGTCTGCTAAAACTTTTTTTTGTCACTGTTTAATTCCACACGTTGTAGTAGAGGAGTATGGAAGGGTTTAGTTCAACTCTGGCACTTGGACCAGGATGAAATTTGTTGTTATTTGAATTTACTGCTTTATTTTAATTCAACGCTGGCACTTGAACCAGGATGATTTTTTTGTAAAATGTTGTGAAAACGCGAGTCAAAATGAAAACACAATCGTTGTAACTTTGACTTCTGACTGCCTTTTTATTTTGAAGGTTTTTCAATTTATAGTTAAAATTGCCAACACAGGCGTTAACATATACGTGTAGCATGGGAAACTGTAGCGCTGGCCAAGCGACGCTGCTTAGATAAATTTTGGCAGCGTTCCTTGGCCAGCGCAAACAAAAGTGTTTCGTGACACCTTGATTTTCACTGCGGATGGTTCTCACACTTCTTGCAGGCATGCAGTAAATGATATTTTAGTGATAATAATTTGGAATGCAGCAATGAATAAAATAAATTCAATTCTGAAAAATTGTGTGTGAACCAAACGCCGTGGAAAATATTTATTATTAATGACCAACAATAATTATGTTATGAATTATCATCCTCCCCGGCATTGACCGATGGTCAATTATGGAAAGGTCGTTACAAATTCGCCTTAGTCTTCTCTGTGTTCTGGGATGTTTCGTCGACGAGGAAAAGGGGGTGGGGGGGCAGGTGGGAAGTCGTCTGATGAGCTTTCTGTGCCGAAGACATCCGATGATACTGATGACAATGCTTAATGTTACCGCCAAATACCCAACCGAAAAATGACGGTAGCTGGTTTCTTGAAGCCGCCTTGGTAGATCTCTTAATCTATGTAATCATTCATAATCATAATCACAAAAATTAAACTTAATTGTCATTAAATATCTTATGTTTGAATTTTATCGCTAATTCTTTTATGAATAAATTTGAATTTCTACAAACAATTTTATTGGACTGCTTAATCCTTAAACAAATTTCACAAATTTCATTAACTTAAAATTTGTATTATATCAATTTTCATTCTGAGTGATAGCCTTATGCGCACTCCAGGAGGATGCATACGTGCATAACAAACAAATTATAAAACCCAACTGATGAGCCTCTCTGGCAGGAGGCGAAAAGCTTCTTGGGATGCCCACGGCCTACACGGCAATGATTTTTAGCCAAACGTTGCTTTTTTGTTTTGTTTGTTACTTAGGCGTTTTCAATGAAAAAACGGAAACAACTTATGATCCCTTCCTTTCCTTTGTTTCTTCACCACTCGCAATTTTCACAAGTATTTATTTGTAATCAAATCACCCACCTAGTCATTTGTTTTTAATCTTTATGTAGCAGACAGGACTGGACTAAACTATACGAACCGTGACGAGGTGTAAACCAGTGCGGTCGGCCCGGAACCATATAAACCGTAGGCTTCCGGTGTCCCTCAGCAAGGTTTGCAAAATAACCTCTAACTGACGTGACAGTGACGACTATGCCCGTAGGGCTAGTTTAGTTTTAAGTAGGATAGGGAATTGTAGGCAGGTTAGATTAGGGCCATTTTATAGAAGTTTTTAATGAAAACTTCATAACCCTATGGGGTTCCTTGCACAGACTTGCAAAGATATCGCTGGTCTTACAAGTTACCACATAGAGATTGCTTGTTTTGTGATCTTGTTTTTGCCTTATCCAATATTAAATTTATTTTAACTCTAGTTTTAAGGTTTGAAACAGAATAGTCACTAAATTCTAACTTCAAAGTTTAAAACAAATTACATAAATTAATTAAATTAACAATAAAATAACAGAGTTACTCGGATCCTTCGATACGTAGAATCATAGATAGGCAAACAAAAATTAAACTTAAATTTCTATGGCAAGGTTTCGATTTGGTTGAGTCTGTTGATGGATCTATCTTCCTGGATGCCTTGGAAGATGAACTGATTAGGTTTTGCAACGTCGGAGATGGTCCCAAAATTTGTGAATGAGCCCAGAGTTTCGATGGATATGGTGTGGCTTCCCAGGATCTGTGGAAAATTCAGTTTTTAGAAATTGTTGCGTGATTTATGTGCCACAGAGAGCTTTAATTTGCGTTATTGCCTTAACAGCGAACATCCATTGATTTGTAGTACCCAAATATCTCGCTCTGCCCTTTAAATCGCATAATCGTTTGGATTGATTATAAAATATGCTTACTTCACATGCACATATCTCTGCACCCTTTTGGTAAATAGGCTGTGTATACGGGAATCGATATATTTGTTCGGCTAGTAGCTGACATTGTCCCAGTTTCTCTGGATCAGTGGGAAAGTAGTGGGATGTGTCGATGTATGGTTTTTGCTATAATTGGTGTAGATAGGCTTATGGTCAACACACTGTAGTTCATAAATACTGAAATCGGGACTAGGCGATAGAAGTTGAATGAGTCTCCTCGTAGGGAAAGTATAACTCGAAAGATCACATGATTTTCTGTGACTCTTCCTTGTACCTTTGTTAATTTGTACATCGTTGTTTTGGTCCCCTGGTATTTCTGTGTTTGATGGCAAATGGCCTCGGATCCTTCGAATTTCGGACTTCAGCTGTTGTGCAGATAATAACAGTGGACAGATTTGTCCATGAGCATTGATGAAGACATCAATTAAGGCCAACTGCGTTCGTTGGAGATTTGCGGATGCTATTGTTAGATGTTTCCTACTATGTTTTAAGCACCTCTTTTTGTCTGCGGGGGGCCAGTAGGTTGTTACTTAATCGCAACTAATTTTCTGAATGTTTTTTTGTTTTTTTTTTCTATGGCAGATAGAACCAAACTCAGGAGATTAGGGGTCCCCCTATCCATGCAAAGCATTCGTTGGTTTAGAAGGGAAAAGGTTAGTGCGAAGGGGAAAACTGGGATTAGTGTCGATTTTCACCTTTTTTAAAAGTTTCGACGTTATAAGTGGGTGGGAAAACATGGGCATGGAGACTATTCCACAACTTAACTGCGCGACCGAAAAACGAATTCTCGCGGTAATTGGTAGTGCGTTGGAACGGGATCGAGACGTAAAAGTGGTGCACAGCTCTGTAAAGCCGAGTAAATCTGCTGAATACCTGAACCGAAGGAATCAGGCTGGCTACTTCAGAGGAACAATTACCATTAAAATATCGGTAAAATAAGGATACACACACCCACATACCGACGACATCCCAAGGCTTCAATAGAGCTGGATACCCTACTGTCCCCTATAAGTTTTAACGCACGAGCTTGTATACGGTCCAGAAGCTGAAGATATGTTTTCGAAGCTCCCGACCAAATATGCGAGTCGTACTTCATTTTCGGCCGGATATAAGTGGTGTAGATACAACGAAGGTCGGTTGGAGTGAAGTATTTTTTGCAGCACTTTAAAAAGCCTAAGCTTGTAAGCTAACAATGTGATCGTTCCAAGGAAGATCGCATTGTATTGACATGACCAGAACAGTCTCAAGAGTCTCCGAATCATTAATATCCCCACCACCCATATTTAAAGGTGGGAAGTTGTCGCCCGCCAGACGCTTGTGGGTCAACAAACTGCATTGGGTCTTCCGCGCATTAAAATCGACCCGATTCGCTTGACCCCACTCCTGGATTTTGTTGAGGTCAGATTGGAGTGTGTCATTCATAATTCTGCGTTTTCTATTGATCTCCAGAATAGAAGGACGCCTGGAGAATGAATATGAATGACAAATGCTGCTGTCATGAGCAAACGAGTAGACGGGGTTTAATGTAAATGACAGAGGGTCATTGATAAAAATGAGAAAAAGCGTTGGAGACAGGACCGAACCCTGCGGAACTCCAGCATTAATGGAGTGCTCTTCGGAAGATAAGACGTCTATCACAACCCGAATAGAACGGCAGCTGAGGAAACTCGATATCCATCTAGTGAATGTATTACCGACACCATAAGCAGCCAGTTTAGACACGAGTCCTTATGCTACACCTGGTCAAATGCCTTGGAGATATCCAAAGCAACAACCTTACTCTCACCGAATTGGTGAACACAACTCTTCCACCGCTCAGTGAGGAACGCCATCAAATCGCCTGTGGAGCGGTGAGCACGGAAACCGTACTGGCGACCACTGACCAATTGGTTGCTCTCCAGATACCTCATCAATTTAAAATAACGCTCTCCATAACTTTGGAGAGCATTGAACAGATTGCTATTGGTCGGTAATTGGCAGGATTCGTAGCCTCACCTTTTCTGGGAACTGGCTGCACATTGGCAATCTTCCAGGAAGTGGGAAAAACTCTTGAAGTAAATGATAAATTAAAGAGAGTGCGCAATGTCCGAGCCAATGTTGAGGCGCAATTTCTCAACACACGGGCTGAAATGCCATCCGGTCCCGAGGATTTGTTGACATTGAGGTCTGCAAGCACTCTTTTAACAGCTCGCGTTCGAAAATGCATCTCAGCCATAGCCTGAGATACACCATCGACCGCGGGCAGTGGTTGGCTACTCTCAGGAAGACAGCAGTTTTCAGCAAACATTTTGGCTAATAAGTTTGCCTTATCAACCGGGTGAGTGAAGATCTGATCATCCTTGAGGAGAGTTGGAATAGACGATCGCGTCTGATTCTTCACTCTCTCCACGAACGACCAAAAGTTCTTGCTACCCTTATGGTATTCAAGAACTCTACGTCTAAGGCGCTATTCGTAGAGGACTTTTTCGCGCTTTAGAGTGGCATTGCACCTATTTCTGGCCTGCTTGCGCAGCAGTTTAACATCAGCAGTTTTGTTTAAACGCCAATTCCTAAATGCTTCCTCTTTAGACCTGACTGCTTGTCTGCAAGTCGCATTAAACCAGGAATGGTCGTTTGGTTTAATGGAAATTCTTTTATTGGGCATGAAAGACCTCATACCAAATAAAATTATATTTTCTACCAATTTTGCTGCAGCATTTATGTTTCTATCTCTGAAACACAATTGCCAATTGAAACGGCTGAAAAAGCAGTTCAGCGCGTTCCAATTAGCCTTCTCATAAAGCCACTCTGTCCGCTTCGGAGCTGGCTGGTGAGAGGATTGAAGACTAGAATATGGGAAGGTAGTAGAAATTGTAGCGTGGTCCGAATTACCAAGAGGTGAAAGAACATTCACATCATGCTTGCTGTGATGTGAAGTTAGAAAAAGGTCCAGAATATTTTGGTTTTGCCCATCAACGCAGGGAAAGTGCGTTGGTTCCTTCACTAATTGAGTCAAATTATTAGACTCAGCAAACAACTCAACATACAAACCCTCAGGTGTTGTGTGACTCGAATGGCGTAGCCAATTGGAATTATGAACATTGAAATCACCAGCAACAACAATTTCACTGTTCGGATACGATTCCAGAATTTTAGAAATCGAATCAGAGAGACTGTCCAATTTATCAAATGTTGGCAGCCTCCCTAGACCCGAGCTTCTATAAATGAAGCAGAAGTACAGGATGTGCGACTGGATTTTGAACTTAACCCACATGGAGCTAAATTCGGCATCCGACGTGCAAAGGTGTTGCTGACACTGGTACGCAACATCACTGCGAATGTATAAGGCGAGGCCTTTGTGTGGTAAAAACAATGGCAATAAATGGTACCCCGGCATGTTAAAGTCCAGTGGATCTACACCCTCAGACACCTGGGTCTCACCTAGTGCCATTATATGCGTCTGGTGAGTACAAATATGCGCATAAACCGCGAAGAAATTCGCCCTCAAGCCACGTACATTAGTGGAGTCTATGCGGAATTTTGTCATCGCCGCCCACTGTAGCGAAGTGTAGGGTCAGCCGTACAAGCAGCCACGCGTACGTCGCAAGCAAAGCAAAACGCGTCAAGAGAAGTGTTATGCCTTTATCTTGCCGCGCTTCAGCCCACGGTGCACTCACAGCCGCCTGCACACGTAACGGGACCAGGAAGTAGGAGGAAGAGTGAAAACCAGCGAAATGCTGAGCTTTACTGCGGAGAGCATAAACAAGCCCCTCGCATGTTTCTCTGCATTGCGTTAGATTGTTTATTTATTTGTTATAATTTCATGAAGTTTTATTTATTTGTTATTAAGTATTGCGTTATTAAGTAGTGCACTATTGTTTGTTTATTAACAAGTGTTGTTTGGTGAAGGGTTATTGTTGTATTTTCGCGGCGTGGATTTTCACTATTGTTTTGGATTTTATTTTCGCGAACACTGTTTATAAAATGAATTAGCGAGCGCACCGTCTGCCTCCGTCCGCGGTCACATCACAACTCTGATGAGGTCACATCACAAATCTTTTTTTATTACAAGATGTACCAATACGGGATCCCATGACGTCGTTTCTATGCCCATATTTCGTAATGCTAGTATGGTATGCTAGCAGTTGCGTCGTGCAAATTTTTGATGGCACTTAATGATGTGTGATCTGCCATCTGCCTGGGTTGGTTGAATAATTTTTCCATTAAGTCGGCCGAAGTGATCAGGCGTTTGTTGTCATACGTATATTGCAGCATTTTCCACGCCGTTTGATAATTTTCTTAAGCGAGCGGAAGATGTCTGCTGAGTTTTTCTGCTTCACCCACCACATTGCTTTTGAGGTACCACATCTTTTGGATTTCAGGAAGTGGTTTTGAGTGAATGAGCAGGTTGAACAGGTCATGGAATTGCCGCCATTTGAGGTAGTCTCCTTCACATTTCGGGAGAGTTATTTTAGGCAGATAGCCGATTGGAACATGTATTGCTGAAGGAGCTAATCATGCACATCAGCTTCGATCTGAAGGTAATGTATTTGCTGAAATCGTATTCAGTTGTACTGCTGTCATCGAGGTGTTGCCAAATTTTATCGTGGATATCTTGGACTGATTGCCAGTAGTGCGTAAAGATTTTTGCCTTAGTGGTGTAGTACTGCTGGGTGGGTGGTGGGTCACTTAAAGCAGTTTGCAGCATCTCTTGCACAACTGAGATCAGCATCTGTTGTTTGCGAATAAGGATGGCTACTTTTTGGCCATCATCTTGAGCAGCCTCGAACCTAATGGCTTGAATCAGAGCTTGCATATATTTTCGTAGGTTGTTGTACTTCTCCGAAACAATGCTATATATGCCTTTCTTGGTGTATGGTTGTTCGGAAGTCAACTCTGGAACCTTTAGTATTCGGTCGTTCTTCTCGGCGATTTTCTGCCATCATTCTGGTCCTGAATGAGTCATTCCAAATTGCTCGTCTTGGTTTTTTTGTTGGACTTCAAACTGTAGCAATCTCTATTGATGATGAATGTAGAAGTGAGAAGAATATCGCCGTGGCCTCCAATGTTTAATTCCACACGTTGTAGTTATCTCCCTCTCCACTTGAACCAATGTAGATGAGTATGGAAGGGTTTAGTTCAACTCTGGCACTTGTACCAGGATGAATTTTTGTTGATGGATTTGATTTGTTTATGTTAATTAAACGCTGGCACTTGAACCACGATGAAATTTTTTTGTTAATTGAATTTATTGCTTTATTTTCATTCAACGTTGGCTCTTGAACCAGGATGAATTGTTTGTAAAATGTTGTGAAAACGCGAGTCAAAATTAAAACACAATCGTTTTAAGTTCGAGTTCTGATTGCCACTTTATTTTGAAAGGTTTTTAATTTATAGTTAAAATTTCCAACACACAGACTTGTTTCCCACGCTACATATGCGTGTAGAGTGGGAAACTGTAGCGTTGGCTAAGCGACGCTGCGTAGACAAATTGTGGCTGCGTTCATTGGCCAGCGCAATCAAAAGTGTTTCGTAACACCTTGATTTTCATTGCGGATGGTTCTCTCACTTTCTGCAGGCATGCAGTAAATGATATTTCAGTGAATATATTCTGGAATGCAGCAATGATTAAAATAAATGCAATTCTGAAAAATTATGTGAGAACCAAATGCCGTGGCAAATATTTATTATTAATGACAAACAATAATTATGTTTTGAATTAACAAATGCAACGGGCTAAAATAGGGCATAGAGTCTCTTCTTACAGAATGGATTTGTCGCCACTTCATAGATGGGCCAGTAATAACTTGCTTCCTGGGATTTGTTCTTATTTCTACGTTTACTTGTACTGACCATATCAACTACACTGTTGGCAAGGTTTACTGGATCTTGCATTGTTTACGACCATCTGCGAATTTCACTCCTACTAAAATCAGACGGAGACTTGTGTTGCACTTGTGTTGCCATATATATGTTTTTCTGACATTGTTTATTGCCAGCTTGATTCTCGCAGTCAGCACAAAATTTTGTTGGCTTTCAACACTGCTGCTAGATATGTTTACGCCGTTCATCGCTTTGACCATATTTCGGATATGAGTGATAGTATAGTGTACTTGGCTGCGGAGTATCTATCTATCTATCTATCTATATAGTATATTGTATATTCGTGTGATAGATTGTTGAGTTGAACTGAAGACTTATAACAATTTTTTGAAAAAGCGAAGTACTATTTAGGCGAACAACTATTTAGTGAATATACCCTACACCCGAAGGGTGCCTACTTTACATACGGAATATAAAGGCACTTCGTTTTAAAAAATGTTATAATGTGAATATCTCATAATTAGTGCGAAATATTAAGGTATGATTTTATTCCAGAACATATAGCGCCATTACTAAAATTGTTGCAAAAAATTTGCGTGTCACGCGTACTCATAACAAAGTAGGCAATATCTAATAAACGGTGTAAGATATTGAGTCGTAGTTTTACCACGATGTATGCGAAAGCATTACCAGTAAACGGTATAAGATAAGATAACACAAAATTTTATCACGAGGTATCTACAGGTATTACCAATTTGTATACAAAAAATGGGCGTGCTCCGCCCACTCATACAAAAGTTGGCGGTTCCCATAAACGGTTCAAAATATTAATGCGTGATTCTCTCCAGCAGTATTTATAAACATTACAAAAATATTTGCCCAACATGGGCGTGGTTCGCCTACTTATACAAACGTTGTTAAGCGGCGAAATTATGATTTTTTCAGTTACTCGGGTGTGGGGTATTTAGACTTCGGCCAGGACGAAGACAACACTTTTACTTGTTTAAAATTTGTTTTTATTGTGTTGGGAAGTAGTCATTTTGCTAAGAACAAATCCTTCCAGACATTGAATTGTACTATATATCAGAAAAAGGGTAATTTCTTGACCTTTCCCCTGATACATAACTCACGGTGGCAGAGAGCGCCGAACCAATAAATTTTAGCCTTACTCAATAAGAATGATGGAATACAAGATTACGTCTTGCGCAGGTCCGCTATTCGGCGTCGGCAAGTTTGACAATCAACTGTTTGTAGTGTGACATCACAATAGCCATAACTTTTGCGAGCGTCAAAGACAATTGTTGAGCTTTGTGAAAATAAGTATTTAAATACACAATGAGAAGCAGTGTTTAAGGCTGTAAAAATAGGAATGGTGATACAGCTTCTTCGTAGTTTTTTCTATTTTCCTTTCGACAAGGAACTGTTGAAGAAATGGATTAATTTTTGCCGAGAAAGAAATAAATTAAATGTTAAAGTTTCATTTGTTTAATATAAATAAAAATGTATAATTGTAAACTTTTTCAAATATATTTCATGTAATATACGTGTACTAATAAATATTGCATATCAAACAAAATATAAGTGTTCAAGCTTCCTCAATAAATTTTAGCCTTACTCAATAAGAATGATGGAATACAAGATTACGTCTTGCGCAGGTCCGCTATTCGGCGTCGGCAAGTTTGACAATCAACTGTTTGTAGTGTGACATCACAATAGCCATAACTTTTGCGAGCGTCAAAGACAATTGTTGAGCTTTGTGAAAATAAGTATTTAAATACACAATGAGAAGCAGTGTTAAAGGCTGTAAAAATAGGAATGGTGATACAGCTTCTTCGTAGTTTTTTCTATTTTCCTTTCGACAAGGAACTGTTGAAGAAATGGATTAATTTTTGCCGAGAAAGAAATAAATTAAATGTTAAAGTTTCATTTGTTTAATATAAATAAAAATGTATAATTGTAAACTTTTTCAAATATATTTCATGTAATATACGTGTACTAATAAATATTGCATATCAAACAAAATATAAGTGTTCAAGCTTCCTCTATATTTCAAGTTATAATTTGAAATCAATGGCAAGTATTCTGGTTTGGAAAATAGAACTGGTGTGAAAAATAGAAGCCCGTATTTATATTTCGGTTACATTTATTTACTTCATGGAACCGTCACGACGATGTCCTTCAAGAAGAGAGCGCAGTTGTTCGTGGCAGACGCGCATGCAACGCTGATAGGTCTTGATCGGTAGCTGATCAAGCGACTCGATAGGAAAGCTTTTGAAATTGGAGAAGCAGCAATTCGTGTCTTAAATACTGCAGATTAACTCCGTTCGACAGTAGGTTAGCCTTAAAATGAAGTGCGAGATGGGGTGTATGCGTCTGGCGTGAAGACCGAATTACCTCTTTGCTTCACTGGTGCTGCTGCACTTTGAGGCCTTCACGCATCAGTTTAGCTCTGATGAACTCTTTCCAGTGTTCGGAGAGGAAATGCAAGCCCTTCGAGTTGGCCTCGAATTCGTATTTCATGTAATCGGCTGACACACGATAACTTATCAATTATTCTTGAAGTACAAAGCGCATATTACGCAAATCTTTACCTTGTACAATTTTTTACAATAATTGTTTCCTAGAACCGAGTAATTATTGTAATATTTAAAGTTTCAAAACAATGTTTGCACTTTAACATACGAAGTGTATACGAGTATGACCGTCCGGCCATATTGAATGGCTATTGTGAGGTAGTTGCGCAGAATGATTTTGAAACCAGATCAGCCCAACCTTTTATCCTATCATTCTTGGATTTTGATATTCTCTTATGCTGAGTAGAGTGACAGCTGAAATCGTATTGGCATCTCGATTTTCTACTCTTTACTATGATAACGTTGGCAGTACTGCAGTTACGGAGCAGTACTGGCAATTGCCACTGCTGTTATGTAATTCATCCTATAAGCGACAGTGTATTCTAAAATATCAGCTGGTTTCGAAAACTGCCACTGCTGCATGTAAGTTGGGCTTTAAGTTAGTCCTTAACGGAAATGCCGCATCTACAACCAAAAACAGTCAATGGATACATCCGATAATGCGGCATCTGACGGTAAGGGAAGCTTTTTGTGCATTTTATCCTAATGTACAAAAAGCTTCCCTTTCACCCAATCAATAAAATACCTAATTTTAAATTTGTAATTTTATTGATTGGGTGAAAACAATCATAGTTAAATTCATTGTTTTTAAGAAAGTTATCCTTACTTATTTAAATTAATCTAATTAGGGGATTTTATTAGTTTAAATAGCAAACTATCTTAAATTAAATTTTTAAATTTGCAGTATATTTATTCAATTTTTAGGCAAAGTAAATTTCTTGGAAATTAGAATTAAATGGTTTAAGATTAGGAGTTTAATTTAGTTAATATTTTAAATAAAAATATTTGATTATAGTATAATTTGTTTAATAATTTAATAACATTTGTATAAGTTAAATTAGGGGTTTAATACACATGTGAGTTTATTTTTGGTTTATAATTTATTATAGTGTTTTTTAAATTAATTTTTTCTCTATTTATATTTTATTATAAATTAAAAAGATAATAATAAAGGGGATAATTTTGAAATTACTAAATTAAATTAATAAAAATTTATTATTACAAACATAAAAAATTTTAAATATTAGCAGTCTAGATCATTTCATGTGAGATCCGATTTGTCGAGAGTTTTTTTTTTAAAGAAATTTTACAAAAACTACTATTAAATTAATATAATATTATTAATATTTAATATTAATATTAAATTAATATTAAAAAAAAATGGTGTACGAAAATTACAATTGTAGCAAACCAATACAGGTTGCTACAAATATCATATATTTTTACTTTTGTTAAAACCAAAATATAGAAGTTCCAGTGAGTTGAAGAATTTGTAGAATTACCAGGAATGATTGAAATTAAGAATTAATATAACTCTTAGAAATTATTTGAATCAAGAATAAGTGGCATTAAAATAATAATAATCACAATAAGCATGCAAATTAACATAAGTTCTCCATAAGCAAGAAGGCACAACCAAACCGGAATCGAACCAGGAAAATGCAAAAACAAAATCGAGCCCCGAAAACACACGCTACATACGCACAGAGAATAAGACATACATACGCACAAGCGAAGCAGCGGCTATTCTAAAAATAGAACCTTGCGACCGGCTTAGTTTCACTTTTTCTTTTCGCTGCACCTTCGCTGCTGTAGGTCTAAAAATAGAATCCAGAATTCATTTCACTCATATTTTCTTTCGTCGCGCACGCGCTGCATACAGTTCTCATTTAGTTTTGATCAGCATGCGCTTTTAACGACTAGTTTGTGCAAGCTCAAGTCAGCCTTCTGCCGGCAAGCAACGACTCAATTCGTGCTTGCTCTTACAGAAAACTCCTTTTGCATGGAGCAGTTGACCACCTCGTTCGACAGCCCCAAAATTGCATAACGAGTGGCTCACATATTTTGAACGGGTTCACCAACCCTATTTATACATCCCGTAGAGTAGAAGTAGTTGCCGGCGTAGCATAGACGTATTTTTGAAGTATCTTTGGGCGTATTTAGGACTAGCCGGAATCACTCCTTTGGGAGTTACCGTATTTAGGACTAGCCGGAATCACTCCTTTGGGAGTTACCGTATTTAGGACTAGCCGGAATCACTCCTTCGGGAGTTACCGTATTTAGGACTAGCCGGAATCATTCCTTCGGGAATTACAAGGCTTCGGCCAGAATCAGTTCTTCGGAGCATTGTGAGCGGCACTCTGCCGTGGAGCACTCAGCTCCTCCAGCTTTGTAAGCGGCCTTCTGCCGCGGGGCACTCGGTCCCTCCGACACTTGTATACTCGCAACCATTGTAAGCGGCCTTCTGCCGCGGAGCGCTCGGCTTCCCGTCTCCTGCACCGACAAACTATTGTGCGCGACCCTCTGTCGCCAGGCACTCGGCCTGCCTAACAAATTGTACATAGAAACTAAGATTGTAAGACTTTTTCTGTAAATTGGATTGAATAATAAATAAAGAAGGAAAAAACGAACACCACCCGCATACGTCCGAGCTGAATTTTTCAGTGATAGATTTGCTTCACAGCAAATCGTGAGTAATTCTTGACCGTCGCGGTGTTTGGTAATTTGAGGGTTACGAGATACCCCAAAATGGACCCTGGGGCGACTGACGCTACCCCAGCTGGATATAAAAACTCGTTACACAATAGAATATTTCTTTTTAGGGAAAAAAAATAATTTAGTGGAATCTTTAAAATTAATAAGTGAAAAAAATAGGAAAGGTAAATTAGATTAGGATATATTGATGATTATTAGATAGGACTATAAATTATTAAGTATATTAGTTTTTAAAAAATTAAATAAATGTATTTTTCAAGATTTAATACAAATTATTAGTTTTAAATTTGCAGTTATAATTTTTTAGATTGAATTGTAAATTTATCTTTATGTTATTTAATTAATTTTTTAAAGTGTAGCTGTTTTTAGACTATAAAATTTAAGTTAAGATGTATGAATTAAATTAGGGGTTTAATTTACATAAAAAATATATTTGTTTAAAAATACGTCTTACAGGGGATTTCCTTCTTTAAGGAAATGATAGGGAATACTTTCTAAAATTACTAAAATGAATTTAATCTCTCTATTTATTTTTATTACTTGATTTTTAAAAAACTAAAAAGAATGAGGGATTGGAATTCCTAAATTAGGTTGACAAAAATTTGTTATTACTAATATAAAAAATTTAAAATATTAGCAGACTAGATCATTTCATGTGAGATCCGATATGTCCATAGTTTTTTTAAAAGAAATTTTACAAAAAATAATGTAAATTTAATTAGTGTAAACTGATAAAGAATCAAAAAAATGGTGTACGAAAAAGAGAATATTTCTTTTTAGGCAAAAAATATAATTTAAAGGAATCTTTAAAATTAATAAGTGAAAAAGATATGGGAGGTGAATCAGGATATATTGATGATTATTAGAGGGTACTATAAATTATTAAGTTAATTTGTTTTTAAAAAATAAATATATTTTTCAAGATTTAATACAAATTATTAGTTTTTATTTTTATGGCAGATAGAACCAAACTCAGGATATAGCCCCTATCCATGCAAAGCATTCGTTGGCTTAGAAGGGAAAAGGTTAGTGGGAAGGGGAAAAGTGGGAGTAGTGTCGATTTACACCTCTTTTAAAAGCATCGACGTTATAAGTGGGTGGGGAAAACATGCGCAGGGAGACTATTCCACAACTTAACTGCGCGACCGAAAAGGAATTTTCGCGGTAGTGGGTAGTGCGTTGGAACGGGATCGAGACGTAAAAGGGGTGCACCGCTCTGGAAAGCCGAGTAGATCTGTTGAATAGTGTTGAGTCGGTTGGAGTGAAGTATTTCTTGCACCGCTTTAAAAAGCCTAGCAATTGGCTGCTTCTTTCGACACATCCAAAATGTGATCGTTCCAACGAAGATCGCATTGTATTGACATGCCCAGAACATCAAGAGCCTCCGACTCAGTAATATCCACACCACCCATATTTAAAGGAGGAAAGTTGTCGCCCGCCAGACGCTTGTGTGTCAACAAACATCATTGGGTCTTCCGCGCATTAAAATCGACCCGATTCGCTTGACCCCACTCCTGGATTTTGTTGAGGTCAGATTGGAGTGTGTCATTCATAATTCTGAGTTTTCTATTAATCTCCAGAATAGAAGGACGCCTGGAGAATGAATATGAATGACAAATGCTGCTGTCATGAGCAAACGAGTAGACGGGGTTTGATGTCAATGACAGAAGGTCATTGATAAAAATGAGAAAAAGCGTTGGAGACAGGACCGAACCCTGCGGAACTCCAGCATTAATGGAGTGCTCTTCGGAAGATAAGACGTCTATCACGACCCGAATAGAACGGCAGCTGAGGAAACTCGATATCCATCTAGTGAATGTATTACCGACACCATAAGCAGCCAGTTTAGACACGAGTGCTTTATGCCACACTCGGTCAAATGCCTTGGAGATATCCAAAGCAACAACCTTACTCTCACCGAATTGGTGAACACAACTGTTCCACCGCTCAGTGTGGAGCGCCATCAAATCGCCTGTGGAGCGGTGAGCACGGAAACCGTACTGGCGATCACTGACCAATTGGTTGCTCTCCAGATACCTCATCAATTTAAAATAACGCTCTCCATAACTTTGGAGAGCATTGAACAGATTGCTATTGGTCGGTAATTGGCTTGAAAACTCTTGAAGTAAATGATAAATTAAAGAGAGTGCGCAATGTCCGAGCCAATGTTGAGGCGCAATTTCTCAACACATGGGCTGAAATGCCATCCGGTCCCGAGGATTTGTTGATATTGAGGTCTGCAAGCACTCTTTTAACAGCTCGCGTTCGAAAATGCATTTCAGGCATAGCATGAGATACACCATCGACCGCGGGCGGTGGTTGGCTACTCTCAGGAAGAGAGCAGTTTTCAGCAAACATTTTGGCTAATAAGTTTGCCTTATCAACCGAGTGAGTGAAGATTTGATCAAAAAGTTCTTACTACCTTTATGGTATTCAAGAACGCTGCGTCTAAGGCGCTGTTCGTAGAGAACTTTTTCGCGCTTTAGAGTGGCATTGCACCTATTTCTGACCTGATTGCGCAGCAATTTAGTATCAGCAGTTTTGTTTAAACGCCAATTCCTAAATGCTTCCTGTTTAGACCTGACAGCTAGTCTGCAAGTCGCATTAAACCAGGAATGGTTTTTTGGTTTAATGGAAATTCTTTTATTAGGTATGAAGAAAGACCTCATACCAAATAAAAGCATATTTTCTATACATTTTGCTGCAGCATTTATGTTTCTATCCCTGAAACACAATTGTCAATTGAAACGGCTGAAAAAGGAGTTCAGCGCATCCCAATTAGCCTTCTCATAAAGCCACACTGTCCGCTTCGGAGCTAGCTGATGAGCGGATTGAAGACTAGAATATGGGAAGGTAACAGAAATTGTAGCGTGGTCCGAGTTTTTTGCAGTTATAATTTTTTAGATTGGACTGTATTATGATTAAATTCTGAAAAAGTGATTTGATAAATGAAATTTTAGTTTCAATTAAAATAATTTGTGCTTAGTATTGGTTATCCAATGAAATAAAAATTAAACTAAATAAAAAATTGTTGGTTAGATTAGTAAAGTTTTATTCTGGCTTATTAAATTGATAATAGATTTATTTATAGTATATGTAAATTTTTGTGTGAATTTGTATTTTCTTAAAAAGCATATACACTATTTTTGTCGCAGTAATTTTTATTATAAATTAAGGAAACTTAGATTTAGAAATTCTATTTAGAACTTACAAAATTTGTGCCAGCAGTCCCGGTTATACCAATAGTTTAATTAATTTATATTAGCTTCAGTTACACGAGTTAAATAAGTAGTATATTGTAGAAAAATTTATTAGCTGAAATTTTATATTTTGAAATTACTATTAAATGTGGAATCTGAGAAATTGAAAATATAAACTAGGATTAGATACCCTATTATTTTAAACGTAAATTTTAAGGCTAGAGTAGTAATAGATAAGATCTTGAAACTTAAAGAATTTGGCGGTAATTTAGTCTATTCAGAGGAACCTGTTCTGTAATCAATAATCCGCGATGGACCTCACTTAAGAATGTAATCAGATTGTATACCGTCGTTATAAAGGAAATTTTAAATAAGAAAAATAATTTCCGAGATATTTAATTAAATCATATATAAGATCAAGGTGCAGCTAATGCTTGAGAAGAAATGGGTTACAATAAATTTATTTATATGGAATTTTTGATGAAAATCAGAAATGAAAGTGGATTTGAATGTAAAATCTTATAGATAGATTTGATTTTAGCTCTAAATTATGCACATATCGCCCGTCGCTTTTATGAATAAGGTAAGATAAGTCGTAACATAGATGTACCGACTGGCGTGAAGTTGGCATATGACGAATTCAACTGAGCATACGTCGAATTCAAAGCAACCAATGGTATGAAACGGCGAATTCAGAAACAATTAACTCCTCCCTCCATAGAAACATTGCATACTTTTAAGGATATTTTTAATTCATTTTATTATTTTACCTAGTCGGCTATAACTGTGGTAAATGTAAATAATACGTAATAAATATCAAAAAATACGGATAATGACTACATGGACCTTGTAGCCAGAAGTCTGGAGAAGAAATTTATGTATATATCATAGCAATCCTATCGGTGTTTTTTTCACAAAGCCATCGGATGCTGAGTTTTTATACAATTTTCGTAAAAATGGGAAATCGGCTATAACTTTCGTAAACGAAAATAATACGGGTTCTAACTGTATACACCTTGTAGCCAGAAGTCTGGAGAAGAAATGTTGTAAATATTATCCCAATCCTATCGGGGGTTTTTTCACAAAGCCATCATATGCTGAGTTTTTATACAATTTTCATAAAAATGGGAAATTGGCTATAACTGTCGTAAACGAAAATAATACGGGTTCTAACTATATACACCTTGTAGCCAGAAGTCTGGATAAGAAATTGATGTAAATATCATGGCAATTCTATCGGTGGTTTTTGCACAAAACCATCGAATGCTGAGTTTTCATAAAAATGGAAATTCGGCTATAACTGTCGTTTACGACATTTCCCTTTTTAAGTAATGATAATCATTTTCTTCAAATGCGCCCCTAAAAGTATGCCCGGTATATTTTTCACGGCGAAGTGTTATGATTGGTTTTAAGCGAATTCGCCATATGCTGAGAATCTATGCTAAGTTCACACCGGTGATGTACCGGAAGGTCTATCTAGAATGACAATTTAAAGCTGATTAGTAAGCATTTCATTTACATTCAAAGGGTATTGTGCAATTCAATTTAAGTTGATTATGAAAATCTTACTAATAGAAATGTTTTAAAAAATAAATTATTAAAAATAATTATTATTATTACCAGAGGCCCAGGTCGTCAGAGTTAATAAATCTGAATAATTGTACATTGGCCAAGGAAGCGTGGGCCAAATTGCATGTGGTGTACCAAGACAAGGGTGCTGCTAGGAAGGTAAAGTTGTTTAAGCAGCTGGTTAAATTCCAGTTTAAGTGTGATGAAAAATTTGGAGTGCAAGTTAATAATTTTTCAAGTATAGTTGATAATCTTAAAGAAATCGATGTCGTTATGCAAGACGATCTTCTTTGTATATTGTTATTATGCAGCTTGCCTGGAGAAATGGAAAATTTCGTGGTAGCGATTGAAAGCCGAGATAAATTACCGCCACTGGAACAACTGAAGGTCAAAATTTTGGAGGAAGAGCAGAGACTGGGTGAAAAATTTGGATCGGTTGGTGAGCATGTTCTTGTTGCTAAATCGTCTAACGAAGAAAGCATATAGTGAGAGACGCAAAGGAGAACGCAGAAATTATGCGAACAGATATAAAAATATCAGGTGTTATACTTGTGGCCTACGTGGGCATATTAAATCACAGTGCAGAAATAGTCGAAACAGGGAATTAAAAGTTGCGCTGAGCGCTTATGGAGTACTCAATCCAAAAAGCAAGGAGGATTGGATTTTGGACAGCGGAGCGTCCTCACATATGTGCCACGAAAAAAACCGGTTTTCATTGTTAGAAAAATGCGAGCAAAGAATCTTATTAGCAACTGGTGAGAGCGTATTAGAGTAGTAGGAATATGTATGTTCTGGGACATAGCTCCTCATGTGTATTTCGATGGAGCGCTCCATCTAAGGGGCGCTGTGTGTGTAAGAGCGAGACAGTGGGCGTAGTGTGTGTAGGAGTGAGAAAGAGAATTTTGACATGAGATTTTTGTGGGGGGATTTTTTGTGGGGATTTCAGGACATTTTGTGGGGATTTTTTGTTGGGATTTGGAGAGTTTTCGTGGAATTTTCCGGAATTTTTTTTTTCCGAGGGATTTTGTCATGTGGCAACCCTGGCGGCTGGCAGACGGACAGACGATCAGTCGGTTGATAGGGGAGATGGTGAGGAAGAAGGGTGAAAGTGAGGAGAGGGACGTGTGTGTTATGGTATGTGAGTATTGGGAGAGCAGCCGCGGCAAGATGCTTGACGTAGGGAGAGGGAGGGGAGAGACGTGCTTTGTGGTATGTGAGTATTGGGGAGAGCAGCAGTGGCAAGACGCTTGCCTTTGGAATTGTTGTTGTAGGATATCATATTAAGATTTTTATGAGTCAAGCGACTGTGGAATGTGTGGTCGCGGGTGGCAGCTTGCTAAGCAGAGGCTGCGTAAGCAGAGGCTGCCTAAGCAGAAGTGTGTTGTAGTTGTTGTTTATTTAATTGCTTCGATTTTGAGACGCCGCCCCTGAAGCGTAGTGAATTTTAATGTAAACATAAAGTGAACGGATCGAACTGTGGCTTCGCGTGCATGTATGATCTGGAGCGTGGGACTGCCTAAGCAGAGGCTGCGTAAGCAGAAGTACTGTTGTAGTTGTTGTTGTTTATTTAATAGCTTGGGACCGAACTGTGGCTTGGCTTGAATTTGCTGGAATTAAAGTAATGTAAACATTTCCGAAGAATGCAATGAAATTAGGCGGAACTGAGCCGAACATGATTGAACATATTCAGATTTATTATTTCAATTTCGTTTTTGTTGGCGTGCTTCTTCTTCTTTTTTATTTTAGAAGGATTCAGCTGGGAATATGAAAATGAATATGCATGTATAAATTTTACATTTTATTGTTTTCTTAATTCTTGGAATTAATTAGTTTAATTAATTCTTGGAAAATACGGTATACAACCGTAAGTAACGTGCGAGTTTTTTCATTTTATAAAATTATGTAATAGAACAAATAGAAATCAGTCAACAATCAACTGTTAACTAAACAAGGTGAATCACGTAAACATGACAACATTTTTAATTCGAGTTCATGAGTTTTTAGTAACTCACAGGGAAAATATACTGGAGGAGCATTTTGATTACATTTTAACAGGCTATACAAAACTAATCAAATACAAAGATGCCTTTGCGATTATCTCCCAACATGGATGTCATTATAGTACATGTTGCTGGGCTTCTAATGAAACTGTGGATGGACCAGATACCTTCTACCAGACATCTTCTGCACTATAAATTTAACTATTGCCAGAATAAATAAATTGATAACATTTTATACAAGAATCTATAAACAAAAGACGACATATAGTATTTGTAAAATTAAATTATTTCTTTATTTTTTATTAAAATTTTTTTGACAATTTGTATAATATGTTTCGAGCAGAGTTTGCGATTGAGGAAAGTCGACCTGAACCTCCAATCGAAAATCTTCTCCATCTTCCTCCATCAGTTTTATTATGTAATAATTTCCGTTGTTGAACTCTGCTATAGTCGCATCACAAATATCGTTGAATTTCTGCGGTAGAAAAATTACGCAATCTTCCAGCTCCATTAGAATACGATCCCCATATTTGGTTTTTGTCCTACGCACACTTTTTATTGTATAAAATCTGCTGGGTTCCATGTCCTTGACATATAGAATATTTTTCTGATTAAAGTTTTTTCCATTAAAGTCCTTTACAGCAGTAAATGAGGGAGACGTGCAATCATCTTGGTACAATTGATTCATTTTTGTATTCTTATTATTTTTGTATTTATTTAAACAAATAATTTAGTGAATTTTTCGGGTTGTCTACACCGATTCAAAACTACACAGAGACTAAATGTTCAAAGCTGAAAATGCAGTATTTATATATCCTAGCTATAACGATCATATGTTGAAATAAGTATTAATAGTGGTAAAATCATCAAAAAGCTTTAGTCGCATCTTGGAATTTGAATTACAGACAACAACAACAAAGAGCAGTACAATGGATAAGAAGAAAGACATCGAAATTAAAGAATCATGGTCAAAGAAGTTGCAGTATACAGTGGTGAAAAACCCATTTAAGTCGGATAAGGAATGGAAAAGCTCATCCTCCTCATCATCTTCACCTTCATCATCAACTTCAGCATCATCGAAATCCAACATAGAATATAAAAAATTTAAATAATGTTTATATTAAAAGTTCAATAAAAAGTCAATACTATTATTTTTCAAAACTATATTTATTGTTTATTTTGTTTAAATTATAAAGAAATTTTAGACATAAATGACTACAGTTGTATTAATTATAGTCTTGGTGTTGGGTGTAGCTGAAATTTACGTCATCTCCCAAATAATTTATTATTTTATGCGGTGGTTGCAAGTTTCCAAAACTATCAAAATATTCTTTGTAGTGCCTGTCTTTGTAATACGCTACCCAATGAGTACCAGGGCCCTTTCATGTATCCAGATTAACGATTCCACATTCTTGCTGACGAGGTCGTTTCGGGAGACTGTCTGGCATAAAAATACCTCTGAAATGCGGTAGATTCTTTGCATGTTTCATCAAGTCGACGTCTGTGAGGGCTCTTTTGGGTAGATTCTTTAAAAGTTTTTTGGTTGCGGACTAGATTATAAACCCAATCCTTTTTTGTATGGTTTCAGGTATAATCCTTTTCCCATGGCGATTGCTTCCATAGTTTTATTATGTCGATTTGCTTCTTCCAATTGCTGTCGTGCGACTTTTGTTTCATTAACTGCTTTGGCGATTGCAGCACCTCCAGATGCTAAGCCTCCAACAGCTACCAGAGCAGTTAAAATCGGTACTAATGGTAGAAACCCTCCTGTATTAGGAACGGGTATATTGCGTGGAATGTCAATCGTGGATTTCTTCCGTCCGAAAGAATTTTTGACAACCTTTTGCGCGATTTTTATAGAACTGGGAATATCTTCGGGTTTTCGTTGTTTAATAATTTACAGAGCGCTTTTAAGTGCTTTAGTGAATATTTTCTCGGTACATTTCTTTTTTACTTTTGTCTTAATTTTCTTAAGAGTTTTACTCATCGTGCTCCCCATACCGAATTTTACTTTAGCTTTCATTGCGTTTGTATCTAATCGTGCGTTTATTCGCTCACTCAATTTGCTGTCTTTTGATTTTACTCTTTGCCACGCCCTTTCAATTAATATTTTATCTTCTTTATTATCGCTTCGTGGCGCTTATTCAAGTCTCGTGTTTTATCATAAGCTATGTCGTGCTCTCTACATGCGGCGTCCAGGGGATTGATTCCTTTATCGCCTCTTGCAAAGCGTTGGTTTAGTTTAGTTCATGGTCCACAAAACTGATAACCCGGTAAATGAAGTTCAATTGGTAGAGAATTTATTACACCATTTAATAAACCTCTTCGGTTACTGACTGATTATTAATGACATGTTTCTTGTAAATTATAGCCATTTTATATCTTTTCACCTACTCGTACTGAATGAAAATTAATATAAAGATGTGGTTATTGTATATTTATATTAATTCGAAACCTTTAAGCGAGGTGTAAACCGTCACTACTCTCTCTTTCCCCCTTCCCACTAATCTGTCATCCCTTCGGAACCATCAAATGCTTTGCGTGGATAGGGGGCATCCCCTGAGCTTGGTTTGATCTGCCATAAAAAAAAAATTGCTATAATGCGTTTCGTTAAGCAAGACAAAAATATTGTTGTAAAAAATCTGGATTCTGTTACTGACAACGTATCGAAATCCCGACACGGCTCCCTGCTGACGAATTCAATAAGATGCCTTATTGTCGGACCTTCAAATTGTGGAAAGACCAACGTCATGTTGAGTTTAATAGAAAGTCCTAATGGACTGAATTTTGCAAATATATACTTATATTCAAAGTCGTTGTATCAACCTAAATATGAATATTTAAAACAATTAATGAAACCAATTCAAAATATGGGACTATTTACATTTTCCGACAACGAAAAAGTTATCAAAACAGATGAAGCAAAAACCAACTCAATAATGATATTCGATGATGTTGCTTGTGAGAAGCAAAATAACATTAGAGAATACTATTGTACGGGCAGATACAAATGCATCGATTGCTTTTATTTATGTCAAACATATACACGCATCCCCAAGCATTTAGTACGCGATAATGCCAACATGATTATTATGTTTAAGCAAGACGAGATGAACATGAAGCACATATATAGTACAAAGCTCAAGTAGGAACCGACATGACTTTTGAAAAATTTCTAAATATATGTAGAGAGTGTTGGAAAGACGAGTATGGATTTCTGGTAATCAGCAAAGACGACCCGATGGGCGTTATAGAAAAGGTTTTGACATTTACATTCAACTATAAATAAAAGCATCCCCGATACTTTCATACTAGTATGAAAACAGCCTTTGAACTGATCTGATAGCTGTCGCACCTGATCTGATAGCTGATACACCTGATCAGATAGCTGATACACCTGATCTGATAGCTGATATACCTGATCTGATCTGTTAGCTGTTTAAGCAGATGCTAAGAATGAATGAAGAAATATTAAAAGACCTTGTAAAAACCAGACGTATTTTGAAACAGAAATTTCGCAACCTAAAACTGAGTAAAGCAGATGTAGAAAATCAAATAAAAGAGTCAATTAAGCCAATCACAAAACCTCTAAAGGAAGTGGTTCGAAACACTACAATACCAACAGCATCAACAAATAACAAGAATGTTCTAGATTTTACGCATAATGAGATGCCACTCAAACTAAAAACAAGTACACCACATAAAACAAAGAAAGAGATCGATTATAGACGAGACTCTTGGCAATAGTAATGAAGAGGGAGCCTTTTTCTCTCAAATAAATGATACAGAGGAAGATGTAAACAAATCAACTAAAGTTATGGATTTATCTGAACTGGAACAACAAAATGAGCTGGATACAGCATATGGACTGCATAGAGGAACAGATGGTGAATGGAGATTTGGAAACAGTGCTTTCAAAATACAAAACGGCGAAATATTAATATCCGACAAACCGTTTGACACTTCATCCCCCACCTCTTTCAACCTTACACCCGGTCTCTTTCAGTTATTGTTCCACAAGACACCATCAAATTATAACGAAGCAGATCTACAAGTTTACAAAACAATTTTAAACAATACTAGTGCTCACAAACGTAATTACGATGAAAATGAACAAATGAAGGGGACCAAGGCTTTCAAGTACATCAACATATAAAGGGATTATTTAGTGATAAATCTTCATCGACATCTACATCTGGACACAACAATCACAACAATGAAATTATTTCCATCATTGAGGAGTTGAGAGAAGCTAATATATAGTAATTGTATAAATATGCTGTATTAATAGAGTTGTAAGCGTAATTGACAATGAGCGTCGATAAGTTCGGTCGTAATTCCATGCGAGAAGCATCAAATAATAAATTAAAAATAAATTTTAAAAAAAAATTTCCAAAGTGTTTTTTTTATTTAATTTGGATTTAATTTGGATAATGATAACCATTTAGATCTACGCTGGAAGCGTTTAAAGAGTGTTGGTGAGCCTGTTGAAAATAATGATGCTGCAACAAAATCTTTTGTGAAAAATTGTATGAATCAAATTACCACAGAATTTAAAAAAGAAAGGCAAATACTAAAGGAAAGAATAGAAGGTGACATTGAAGTAGTCTACACAAAACTTCAAGACACTAAAGAATACGTCGACAGTAATATTCAAGATTTCACAAAATGTATTAGTGAACAAATTGAACGAATTGAAAGCTATCTATTTTCAACAAGCACAAAAACAGAAATCAATAGCCGCATTGGAGGACAAAATCCTAAAAAAAATGCCAAAATGAGTAAAAAGTAGAAATGGGAAGCTATTCCAAAGCTAACAGCGGATTTCGCTTCCTTCTCACCGTAATAGATACATTTTCAAAGTTTGCCTGGGCTGTACTATAAAATCGAAAACATATGCTGATGTCACCAAATCCATGGAAATCGTATTCAATTTGGGTCGGATACCCAGAAATGTACAAACCGATGATGGTAAAGAATTCTTTAATCGACAATTTCAAAATTTAATGAGGAAATTCCATGTCAACCATAACTCTTCGTACAGTGTTTTGAAGGCGTCAATTGTTGAGCGTTTCAATAGAACACTAAAACAAATGATGTGGAGGGAATTTAGTTACCATGGATCGTATCGATGATAACTATAAAAATTTGCTCGAAAAATACAATAAGAAAAAGCATAGAACAATAAATATGGCTCCCATTGATGTAAAGCCGTCTAATGAAAAGTTGCTATTAAATACGGCCTACAACAATCTGAAAATATTTTGAAAGCCAAAGTTCCGGATAAAAGAGACTATGTTCGCATCAGTAAACATAAACACGTTTTTGAAAAAGGCTACACACCGAATTGGACTACAGAAATTTTTAAAATTAAAAATATAAGAATTACAAACCCACCGACGTATATTCTTGAAGACTACCAGGGAAATACAATTGGAGGAGGATTTTCCGAAAGCGAACTATTGAAAACAAAATATCCCAGCACATACCTTGCAGAAAAAGTTTTAAAAACTAAAGGGAATAAAGTCTTTGTCAAGTGGCTAGGGTTTGCCAATAAACATAATTCTTGGATCGATAGTAATGAACTTTGGAAATAAATTTTCTTGTATAAAAAGATTCCTTTGTGTGTTTTTTATTTCATTAGTTGGCCAACATTCAAGATGTCAATAACCCTTACCCTAAGTGGAAACAAATCCATTTTATCGGCTGATTACTTTCCGCCTATAGATTTAGATGGGAAGACCATACAATTGAAATTCCTGTTGGTTCATATGAGCTCGACGATATTGCCGAGTACATTCAAAATAAATATTTTAGTATAGTGCCACATGAAAAACCTCATGAGAAACTGGATATAGCCGCCAACCCAAATACACTGCAAGCAATCGTAGGATCCAGTGAACATTTTCTTTAATAAAGAACGAAGCATTGGTTCACTGTTGGGCTTCAGTAAAAAAGTATTGGAAGCAGGAAAACTGTACACTTCCGACTTGCTTGCGACTATAACAAAGATGAATGTTTGAGCGTGACATTATAAGCGGTTGACATATTAACAACACACCGGCGCATAAAATTCACATGTTTGCACTGAATGTCAGCCCCGGGTATAAAATAGATGAGATTCCGAAAAATTTCATTTATTTGCCAGTAAACACTAGACAGATAAGTTTAATTACAATAAAAATTGTTGATCAAAGCGGTATCCTAATTAATTTTTGTGGAGAAACTATAACCCTCAGACTGCATTTAAAACCTCAAGAACAATGACTATCTATATTAAAAGCGCTTACATGGGTGTACCTGCATTCACTTCTACTTTGCCATTTGAAGTAACAAGGTCACAGAAGCCGCAGACAACACCTAACGCTCTACAACGCAAGAAGTTGACATTTGCCAATAAAGAGTTTCTAAAATCTTTTGTGAAAAAATATAGGGATGTGCAATTTGATATTTCAAATTGCACTCATTGTGTGCTGGACCCCTATATTTTCCCCGTTCAATGGCAATGATCTGCCACCCTATCTGCCCCCAATGTCTGTTCACAAATGTGACAGACATTGTACTCAGACTGATGTCTGAATTCTCCCGAACCCAAGGTAGTCATAGGCCTCACGACACTCAAATAATTAGTGTAAATTTCTATACAATCCCCCACCAAACTTTGTATAAATTTAGGGGGGGCATCGTCACCCGTATATACAACAAACTTGTTTAAATTACTATTATACTTACAAACTATATAATAACTAAAAGCTATTGGTATATATGTATTTGCATTCTTACTACTACTATTTAAACTTACATCTGCACTACTATCAACATTTCTTGGGGGCCGAAGGGGTATAGTCATACCAGGTAAGCTTACTGATTGCCTTTAACCCGGCGAAGGCCAGGGCTATCCTGGTCACTGGCTTTACCAAGTCGACCCGCACCTCCATGTGGTGGCCCCTGGAGGGTCAGCAAGCACCCGCTTGTATGGCCTACCGACGCGAGCGGTGGCCTGGAAACAGGTGGTAGACATGGATTTCATCGGACACGATCGGGAAATGATATTGATTTGGTTGTTTTTTGGGCTGACGGTTGCAGTATTCTGTTACCTGAGTACGCAAGAGTGACATCTTGCGGAAATGGCTTTCAGGCTAATGCTGCAACTGCCTCCGTCCCGTTAAAACTGTGGCGGGTCTTGAAGTACGTTCGAAGTATCGTCATCATTAAGTTGGTCGTACAGGTCCAGTTGAGGATTACTCCTGGTTAGCGTCTGTCCTGGCTCTGAACACTGGCTCCCATAAGGACCAGTGTCAACCCTTGCGTGGCCTCCCTGCTCGCATAGATAACCACGGGGCATCAAAAGGGCGACTGTACAACGGACGGAGATAGCGGCTTCAAGCGGGGACACAATCGATTATGTACACGCAACATTCACAACAACAACATCAACAACGTACACAACAATAAGAACAAGAACAACAACAGGAGCAGCAAATCCCTCAGTTGGTCTCTCTCGTAGATGCGAATGTCACGAATGGTGACCAGGCATGCTTGGGTACACCTATAAGCACCAATGTTGGGCTGAGTGCCTTTGGAAGAAGCTCTCTACTTAAGAGAACTCCGCCCTCACTAGCGACGAAACCATGCGTAGATGACCAGACATGCTTGGGCACACCCATAAGCACCAGAGTTGGACTATGTGCCCCTGGAAGAAGCTCCCTAATTAAAAGAACTCCGCCTACGCTATTGGCAAGACCATGCATAGACAACCCAGGCTCTCTGCCTATTATCACTCAGAAGATGGGACAGAACACCGCCAAAACAGACGAAGAACGAACCGAACCACTTGCCTGGGAAATTGAAGAGCCGATTAGCCCGCGGCAGGAATTTATCGGTAAAATGAGGAAAGGCGAAGAAGACACTATCTCAAAGTGTGGTGAAATTTTACTGCGAATGAAGAAAGCCTCCAGCAAACAGAAGAATGTGTCCAAAGACATAAAGGAGAGCATATGCGAACTAGAGGAGTTTCTTGACATTGCTATAAATTACAGGAGAAGCTGGAAGGCGAGGGAGAGTGAAAAGAAAAAAGAGGAACCTCTAAAGGAAAACGGGGCGATATCGCTAGACTCTAAAAATGTGTCTGAAACGCCAGTCACCCAGAACACGAAAAGGGCTGCCGATAGCCCACCTAATAACAGCAGGGAAAAAAGGAAAAAGAGAACTGAGGTTAGGACTAAAGATGACGATGTCTGGCAGAAAGTGAAGAGGAAGAATACTCGCCACACTTCAAAGCCCCAAGTAAAGGGCCAGACGACTAGAGACGAGATTGTGAAGGGTTCCAGGAAGAACTCAAGTAAGAACATAATGAGCACAGGAAAGCAAATCACACCAGCAGCGCGACAGACGCCAAATAACAGGGCAGTTCTAAACACTAAGCCCAAAGTTAAGCCGAATGCCGTTATCATTAAGCCTGCTATGGGTAAATCGTTCGCTGACATTGTGAAAGACATCAGAAGCAAGGTCAAACCGGAAGAGAGTAGGACGGACGTCCGCTCCATACGTCAGAAAAGCTCCGGAGATGTGCTACTTGAGCTGAAGAGATCTGATGAAGGCAGTAGCAAGGAAGCTTTCACCAATGCGCTGAAAACGGCTATAGGACAAGACGGCCTTGTAAAAATCTTGATCCCAAGTGCGATGGATGTCGAAGCGGCAGTTAAAGCTTATCTTGACAATCCTAATGTACAGTGCAAGACTCGCATCACGGACACTAACAGGGGGCAGAGACTAGCTATCGTTGAATTGGAGGAGAAAGATGCAGCTCAGCTTCTAAACACTGGCAAACTAAAAATTGGATGGGTTGTCTGTCCTATACGAAGGCGCGTAGAAGTCATGAGATGTTTTCGCTGCTTTGGGTACGAGCATCAAGCCCGTGATTGTAAAGGCTCTGACCGTAGCGAGATGTGCTCTAAATGTGACTGTAAGGGACACAAAGCGGCTGCTTGCTCGGAAAATCCGAAATGTGTTTTATGCACTGATAGCCACATCGATGAAGGCAGGAAGAACCATGTAACTGGATCAAGACAATGTGTGGTATTCCGCGAAGCACTTACTAGGGCTAAAAATAAAACTGCATGACAAATATATTACAGTGTAATATAAACAGAAGCAAGACAGCTGACTCTTTACTAAGCCAGACAATATATGAAAAGTCAACTGATATTCTACTTATCAGCGAGCAATACCGCAACAGGACAGGCCAGGGATGGTTTATGGACCACACAGGGACAGCAGCGATATGGGTTACTAATACAGGCAAACGTCCGATAGAGGATCATCTTTCCGGAAACGGATACGTCTTGGTAAAAAGTGCGGGAATCGTGTACATCAGCTGTTACTTTACTCCGAACGAAAGCATCGCCCAATTCCAAGGAAAACTTGATCAGCTGGAAGGCACACTGCGAGGGACTGAGGGTGAGGTAGTGGTCGGAGGTGACTTTAACGCTAAGGCTCTAGAATGGGGAATGCCACAGACAGACTCTCGAGGAGCGCGCTTGTTGGAGCTGGCAGCCAGGACGAGCTTGCTCGTTCTAAACAGCGGAAGAACCTCCACCTTTCGACGGCCAGGATATCGTGAAACAATACCCGATGTCACCTTTGCTACTGAGAACTTGGCAGCGAAAATAACTAAGTGGCGGGTAATTGACTTCACTGGAAGCGATCATCAATACATAACTTTTCGCATATGCCCTGAGAGCCCCAGACAAAATCCAGCAAGCGACAGAGAAAACAGGTTACCTCGCTGGAATGCCTCGAACATGTGCGCAGAAAAGTTCATAAGCGCGATGATGAGGGGAGCAGATCAAGTAGCAGCGAAATGCTTAGGACTCCAAGGCAAGTCAGCAGCTTATGCGCGCGTAACCTATACAATGGATTTGATACGCCGTGCCTGCAAAGCCTCGATGGCACGAAAATTTCCGCGACAGTACAGAAAGCCAGCCTACTGGTGGACAACGGAAATCGCGGCTCTCAGGAGAGCTTGTCTACAGCTTAGACGGCGAGCCCAACGGTCAGTGGGAAGGGTAGCGTCAGCCGCACTCTCCACAGAGTATAAAGCAGCGAAGAAAAGGCTACGTGATGCAATAAAGCAGAGCAAGTATGAAAAGTTCAGAACACTATTTCAGGAAGTTGACTTGGATCCGTGGGGCCTTGGTTACAGAGTCGTCACAAAAAAAATTACAACGAACGTCAGTGCCCGCATGAGCGGAAAGGCCATGGACGATATAGTCGACGCGCTTTTCCCTAATCACCCAGACATAGTGACGCTATAGTAACGAAGATACAAGCTCGGATTCTGTCCCACTTTTCACTGAAGCTGAACTAGGGAAGGCTGTAAACTCTTTAAAAAACAAAAAAGCACCAGGACATGGCAACGAATGCCTTGGAGCAGGGGTATTCTACACACCTTGTAAAAGAGCACGACTCGTGCTAATCAGCAAAGGAAAACTAGGCGTGTCTATGGCATCATCATATCGACCACTATGTATGCTGGACACCGCAGGCAAGGTCTTAGAAAAAATGCTCCAAATTCGAATTGTTTCTGCAATACGCGAGGCAGGCGATCTCTCTCGTCTACAATACGGCTTTATAAAGGGCCGCTACAATACATGCAGTCGAAGAAGTTGTTAAGATCGCGAGGAAAGCTCAAGAGAAGAATCATTACTCCTGGGAGCTTACGTTGCTTGTGACGCTCGATGTTAAGAACGCTTTCAACTCCGTGAGATGGTGTGACATCCTGGATTCGCTGCGCCGTTTTAGATTACCGAAATATTTAATGCTCATCATGGGAGACTATCTAAAAGACCGAGTCCTATTGTATGACACGGAAGATGGCCCTCGCGCGCGGAAACTCACAGCAGGGGTAGCGCAGGGATCCATTTATGGACCAGATCTGTGGAATAGCCAATATGACAGCCTGCTTAAAATGAATATGCCCGACGGAGCGACTCTTATTTGTTATGCCGACGATGTTGCAGCTGTGATAGTTGCACGCGATGCGAAGACCATGCAATGGAAACTGAATCAGGTCATGAGGCACGTTAGGACATGGATTGAGAACCATGGGCTAACTCTGGCGGATCAGAAAACAGAGATGGTAATAATAACAGGGAAAAGAATCCAACACATCCCGAATATGCAGGTTGCTTCCACGGATATTCCGGTGTCAAATAATATAAGATACTTGGGAGTAGAAATCGATAGCAAGCTCACTTTCCGGGCCCACATCCAGCAGACTGTAAATAAGGCTTCCAATAAAGCGTCTATGCTAAGCAAGCTCATGGCGAACACAAAAGGACCAAAACCAAGCAAAAGGCGATTAATAATGTCGGTTGTGAAGTCCACTCTACTGTATGGAGCGGAAATATGGAGCAAATCGTTGCAGATTGGGAAATTTCGCAAACGCATGGCCAGCGTACAAAGAAGAAGCGCGTTGAGAATAGCCTGCGCATACCGAACAGTGTCAGAACCTGCTGTGCTCGTACTGGCCTCCACTCCACCTATCGACTTGCTTGCTCTGGAACGCCAAAGGGTCTGGCAAAGCAAAGAGAGACTCGGCCAAATACATGCTAGGGAAGAAGCCAGAAATCAGTTGATAATGGAATGGTAGCACATACCTTTCTCTCGTGCGCACACTGGTACTCGTGCAGAAGTGCACTAGAGGAGACAATAGGCCATATAGCGCCGGAGACAATTGTCAGCAAGATGATCGCAGACCAGTCCACATGGTACGCGGTAGCGTTCCATGTACAGGATATCCTTCGCAGGAAAAAGGCGTACGGAGACCTCCTAGACCCACAAGGAAGAAGAACGGTAACAGAGAGTATGTCGCATGAAAGCAGGGGCCTGGACGCAGGCACAACGAGGGAGGTCCGGTAAGACCCAACGGGAACACCACCCCGAAGTAATGCGAAAGCGGTCCCAGGGTGGAGTCATGTTCCGATAAGAGGGAGAAGTTTTAGTGCTTGAAAGCGGCACATACCAGAGCCTGTGACGACAGCTCTGAGATGCGGTACGCATTTTTACCTCCTCTCCCAAAAAAAAAAACTATCTACATTTCTTAAAATACATTCGAAATCGCTATAAACTACGAACGGTACATCTAACTTACGTTCTAAATTCTTAAAACTAAGTGATGCCTCCTCCTGTTGGGGCATCACCGTCACCACCTTTTTACATATCTCCTTGTGCTGCTCTGCAGTAGTCGCATTGTGCGAGTACTGCAGGCAGCTGTTGCAAAAGAAGATCTTGCGACAGTGGTTTGTTTGCTGACTTTTGATTAATCTGAAAAGAGAAAAGAGCGAAAACACAAAATTTGTGCTATGAAAATCATTAATCATTATCGGAATCGGGAGACTTGATTTAACGAGAGTGGGAACGTTAATGCGTTGAAATTCAACGACACACCATTCTCCAATACTACTACAGGCTCTTCAATATTATTAATATGATAGCTGGAAGCTCTTTCTGCGTGATGTGGTAAGGGATACATTGACGATATCATAGCCCACTTGAAGCAGAATGCGTCGTCATTTTTGACATTGACATACGCATGCTTCTCCTGCAGCTTCTTCGGGAGTGGGATGTACGACGATCCCTTCAGAGGCCGATATTGGTTAACATTAACCTCCAAGTGGCATATTTTAATCAACGACCAGCCACTGTCCCTTTCCTGGAACTCAGACATTTTTTTCCGTAGCTGGTCGTGCATATCATTATATATGTTTGTCAACTCTTCGGTGCGGTTAACCATTATCATTTTCGATTGAAATGATTTAATTTTAACAATCATTTCATCATCATTAATTATTTTAACATACTCAGCATATATCTCCATATTGAATTTATATGCTGATTGTTTCATTAATAACTTTCGCAGAGCAGCCAAAACTGCCTCCTCAGACTTTTTAAAAAATAGCTCCGGTATTATGATGCTGTTGATGTTGAAGGCTGAGGATTGGTTAGATATGCTGCTGTTGCTACTGACGATGATGATGAATGAAGGTGAAATTTAGTATTATGCGTCTGAAGGGCATCACGTCGAGAAAATTTTATCCCACATTCGCTGCAATCGAATGTCTGCTTCTCGTGCGTCGACACGACGTGACGTTTAAGGTTGCGCTTTTCAGAAAACATCTGACCACACTCGCTACAAATAGAGCCTTTCATAGCATTGGAAATGGTGGTGTTGTTGATGCTGTTGTTGCTGATGTCGTTGGCAGCCATGGTAGTAGTGGTGTTGACGGTGGTGGTGGCGGTGACCGTGGAGGCGATGTTGATGTTGTTGATGTTGTTGTTGTTGGTTTTATTGATGTTGTTGGTGTTGTTGGTTTTATTGACGTTGTTGGTTTTATTGATGTTGTTGTTTCTGCTGTTGTTTCTGATGTTGTTGGTGCTGTTATTGCTGTAGATTCTGTAAATTAAAGGAATATATTAAACATAGAAATCTTATTAATCATAGAATATATTAAACATTAAAAACAAAGAAAATATTAAATATATTCGTATTACAATGTACGTATTATTTTATATTTTTTTAAAAATTGTTGTATTATGAATACAATTATAATTATACTTGTAAATACTTTCAACTATTAATTATTAATTAATATTTATTAGAGACTTTCAAAATGTTTGTCTTTGACTTTTCCAAAAATCTTTTTTTTTAAGTTTTTTTCACTTTCAAAGTATTGTCTTGACTTTCAAAATGTTCTGCGCACTTTCCAAAATCTTTTCCAAGTTTTTCACTTTCAAAACATTGACTTGACTTTCAAAATGTTGTGTGCACTTTCCAAAATCTTTTCCAAGTTTTTCACTTTCAAAATATTGTCTTGACTTTTTAATTTTCAAAATTTTTTACTTTTTTTAAAATCTTTTATTCTTACTTTAATATTTGATAAAAATCAAATATATTTTTGTTTTTTATTACTGCACAATTTTATTAGGCACAAGTAAAAACACAAGCGACTTCAACACTTCTATATCCAAATACTGAATGAAGTCTGATTATAAATTTTTAGTCCTTTATACTCCCAGCTGAACCCCTTCTAAATTAAAAAAAAAGAAAAAGAAACATGCCAACAAAAACGAAATTGAAATAAAAAAATCTGTATATGTTCAATCCTGTTCGGCTCAGTTCCGCCTAATTTCATTGCATTCTTCGGAAATGTTTACATTAATTTAATTCCAGCAAATTCGAGCCAAGCCACAGTTCGGTCCCAAGCTATTAAATAAACAACAACAACTACAACAGTACTTCTGCTTACGCAGCCTCTGCTTAGGCAGCCCCACGCTCCAGGTCATACATGCACGCGAAGCCACAGTTCGATCCGTTCACTTTATGTTTACATTAAATTTCACTACGCTTCTGGGGCGGCGTCTCAAAAGCGAAGCAATTAAATAAACAACAACTACAACACACTTCTGCTTACGCAGCCTCTGCTTAGCAAGCTGCCACCCGCGACCACACATTCCACAGTCGCTTGACTCATAAAAATCTTAATATGATATCCTACAACAACAATTTCAAAGGTAAGCGTCTTGCCACTGCTGCTCTCCCCAATACTCACATACCACAAAGCACGTCTCTCCCCTCCCTCTCCCTACGTCAAGCATCTTGCCGCTGCTGCTCTCCCAATACTCACATACCATAACACACACGTCTCTCCCCTTCCTCTCCCCCTTCTTCCTCACCATCTCCCCTATCAACCGACAGACGATCGTCTGTCCGTCTGCCAGCCGCCAGGGTTGCCACATGACAAAATCCCTCGGAAAAAAAATTTCCGGAAAATTGCACGAAAACTCTCCAAATCCCAACAAAAAAATCCCTACAAAAAGTCCTCAAATCCCCACAAAAAATCCCCCACAAAAATCTCATGTCAAAATTCCTCGATATGGCAACTACGTTTGCCACTCATATAGTCTTTCTCACTCCTACACACACTACGCCCACTGTCTCGCTCTTACACATACACAGCGCCCCTTACATGGAGCGCTCCATCGAAATAAACAGGAGGAGCTATGTCCCAGAACATACATATTCCTACTACTTATTAGCTCAAGGTAAGGGAAAAATTCCTGTAAAATCTGATTATATTAACATTGCGGTAAACGAAGTTTTGTTTGTGCCCGACTTAACATCAAATTTTTATCAGTGAGCAAAATCATTGCGAATGAGAAAAGCGTAAAATACACAAAAAATCAAGCATATGTACTATAAATGACAAAAACAATAAAGTAATTTTCGTAGCCAATTTGCATAATGGAATTTTTCGAACTAATTTTCAAACTAATGAAATCCATGTAATGTTGGAATCTAAAGATTTGAATCATGAATTATGGCATAAGCGTTTTGGTCATCATAATATTCACGATTTATGTTCCTTGTCTAATAAAGATATGGTTCGCGGCTTGAAAGTTAACATGCCCGAAAATTTTTCTTGTGTTAACTGCTCGTTATGCAAAATATCTTCCAAGCCTTATAAAAGCTATCCTTGTTATTAGTAAGAGTTCACTTGAAGTAATTCACACTGATATATGTGAGCCAATGAGAGTTACATCGCAAGGTGGGTCAATGTATTTTATTTGTTTCATAGATGACCATTCACGTTATATTACAACATATTTCTTGAAGAAAAAGTCCGAAGCTCTAGAAGCATTTAAAAATTTTAAAATAAAGTGTGAAAAACAAACAGGTTTTACATCAAAGACGTTGCGCACTGACAATGGCCGGGAATATATCAATACCGAATTTGATAAGTTTCTGGAAAGTAATGGTATAGGCGGCAAACGACTGTAGTTTAGAATCCTCAACAAAATGGAATAGCCGAAAAAGTAAACAGAACTTTAGTCGAAATGGCTCAATGCATGCTTGCTGGATCGACACTCCCACAAAATATGTGGTCAGAAGCCATAAACACGGCAACCTATTTAAGAAATCGTTCCCCTATATCGTTCCCTGTACTCGTTGCTTGTTCTACTCGCCAAACAAAACTTTCATCCTACAAAATCTAGCTGACAGGGTTAATTTAGCTTCAAATATAATAAAATTCCGCTATTATGGAACAATATGAAAGAGTTAAAACAAATATTCATTGCATTGCATAATATTATCATTAATTTTTCATTGAAGAAACGGAAAGGAAACAAAACGTTGTTAGATTTCAGTGAAAACATTTTTTTTCAAGTAATTGTGATTTTAATACATATTTAAAATGTGTCTGACATGTATTTGTTGCCAAGGTTTAAACAATTTAAGGAATTTCTTACACTTGGCAATATATCTAACTTATCCACCACTCTATCTTCTACATGGCCCATTATCTAATATTCCAAGTTTCTTCAAAGTAATACATATTTCAAATGTTACCAGTGGTTATTCCAAATGTTACAAGGGATTGAAATGTTATTTCTCCGGGACAAAATGTAAATTGTACGTTATTTAAAATTAGCACTCACCTGACTCCGAGCAGTTAACTGGTGGCGCCACAGCAACGTGCGGAATCTGGGATGAAATTGACACTGAAATTACAGAAAATCATTTGGATAAGGTAACAAAAAAAAAACCAAGAGTTCATTAGCTCTCCACCTACACAAACTATATAAAATTAGATCTCCTGATCCCAAGGTAAACATGCTCTCTCATTGTGATCAACGGTTTGAATATCCATATACTAGATAGATTAATGGATCTTTAGATACAAATTAAATTAAGATGTCATTCAGTACAAAATTCACTTAAATATAATCACTATAATATAATAATTCATCGCTATCATAATCAAAATTCACTATAGTATAATAATCCATCATTATAATAATCAACATTCACTATAATATAATAATCCAAAACTACTTTAAAATATTTATAGAAATGCACATATATTCAGCTGCCGCAGTAGAAATGTTCATCCAAGCAGGGGACAGAAAACTCTACAGACAAATATACCACAAAACACCAGCTATTCGACCTGCAGCTCCGACACGACTCTTATGAATCAGACACCCATTTCGACTGTGTGGCTTCATTGGGACAGCCAACTTCGCTCCATCCTTGCTCTGATGCGTCTACTCAAGACTTGGTCACATTGATGATAGCAAATTGAAGGTATATGCTGCTCCTGCAGTCGATGCTTAGAAGATGAGCCACAAAACTAACGACCTTATGAGAAGCGTTTTATGCGCATTTATATAATCACTATATGGAAGTTTTTTCGTTTGCTGGCGATGATTAAGAATCCCAAGTCACCAAGTAATACTTTTATTTCTATTTAATTTGAAGTCTTATGGTTTTTATACCAAATCGAATTTTAATTTAATGCATTAGCATTCACTTCGATTTACTACTCAACTGTCCTCAGTATAATTTTTCTGTGGATCCCCTCTCTCAGCCACATGGTGGGGAGAGGCAGACACCGATATCTGCATTGCGGCACGGCGAAATGGAATGCGTGCGAATGCAGATCACAGGGTGACCTCAAAACGTCTCAATCATTAACACAGGGCGGCCTCACAAAACACGTGGTGTTCATCACTTTTAGCCGGAACAACAGCTGGAAAAGGCCACCACATGTATATTTAAATCTGCAGCCTGTTTGGAATTTCAACTATTGTCCTCAAAAAAAAACTATTACTTGGAAAGAGAATTTATAACCGAGCTAACATGATATTCTATAACTTTTTATTCCTGTATTCGTAATTTGATATAAACGATGATGAAAACATAATAAATTGCATATCTTATTGAAAAAAAAAATTTTATTTTGAAACTAAATTCACGAAGACAGTACGTTTCTAGAACGCGAATTTCAATAAATTCCTTATCTTAAATTCGAATAACATTATAATTGAATAGTGCTGTATTCGCCTAATTCTTAATTTGTGTATTTCAGGTATGAATGTACATATAGAAATGAGTTGATTTTATAAAGCATGTATGCGACTTATATAAATATATATTAAATTTTTTTTTTTTTTTTTTATGACAGATGAAACCAAGCTCAGGGGATGCCCCCTATCCATGCACAGCATTTGTTGGTTCCGAAGGGATGACAGGTTAGTGGGAAGGGGGAAAGAGGGAGTAGTGACGGTTTACACTTCGCTTGAATGTTTCGACGCTGTAAGTGGGCGGGAAGACATTCGCAGGGAGATTATTCCACAATCTAACGACGCGACCGAAAAACGAACTCTCACGGTAATGCGTGGTTCGTTGGAACGGAATCGCGACATAAAAGGGGTGCACCGCTCTGGAAAGCCGAGTAGTTCTGCTAAATACCTGAATCGGAGGAATCAGGCTGGCTACTTCAGAAGAACATTTACCGTGAAAGTAGCGGTAAAATAGTGATACACACCCCACATCACGACGACGCTCCAAGGTTTCAATAGAGCTGGATACCCTACTGTCCCCTATAAGTTTTAACGCACGACATTGGACACGGTCGAGAAGCTGAAGATATGCCCGCGAAGCTCCCGACCATATATGCGAATTGTACTCCATTTTCGGACGGATATAAGTGGTGTAGATACAACGAAGATCGGTTGGAGTGAAGTACTTCTTACACCGCTTAAGAAAGCCTAAGCACTTGGCTGCTTCTTTCGACACGTCAAAGATGTGATCGTTCCAGCGAAGATCACAGTGGATTGACATGCCCAGAACATCAAGAGCCTCCGTCTCATTAATACCCACACCAGCCATATTTAGTGGTGGGAAGTTGTCACCCGCCAAACGCTTGTGGGTTAACAAACAGCATTGGGTCTTCCGCGCATTAAAATCGACCCGATTCGCTCGAACACACTCCTGGATTTTATTGAGGTCGGATTGGAGTGTGTCATTCATAATTCTGCGTCTTCTAGTGATCTCCAGAATGGAAGGACGCCTGGAAAATGAATATGAATGACAAATGCTGCTGTCATCAGCAAACGAGTAGACGGGGTTGGATGTCAATGACAGAAGGTCATTGATGAAAATAAGAAAAAGTGTCGGAGACAGGACCGAACCCTGCGGAACTCCAGCATTAATGGAGTGCTCTTCGGAAGCAAAGCCGTCTATCACAACCCGAATAGAACGGCCGCTGAGGAAACTCGATATCCATCGAGTGAAAGTATTACCGACACCATAAGCAGCCAGTTTAGACACGAGTGTTTTATGCCACACCCGGTCAAATGCCTTGGAGATATCCAGAGCAACAACCTTGCTCTCACCGAACCGGTGAATACAACTGCTCCACCGCTCAGTGAGAAACGCCATCAGATCGCCTGTGGAACGGTGAGCACGGAAGCCGTACTGGCGATCGCTGATCATTTCGTTGCTCTCTAGATACCTCATCAATTTAATACAAATATATGAAAATCACTTAAATTGATAAAAATATACATAATACGAATTTAATTCTTGATTTTTAAATAGAAAACTAAACTATTTTAAACTAAAAGTTCTAAGAATTTCAGCTTAAAAACGTAAAAAAAAATAAGCTAAAGTCTGAATGGTTTCCTAACACTATTAAAGTTCTCTTGAGATCCTTTATCGTTTGTTTAACTGTATGCATATTCTTAAGTTTATATAAATATATAGTTATTTTGATATAAAAATTGTACTTAAGGGCTGTTTAACATTTTTGATTTTAAAAGCCATCTCATTGTACAGTAAAAATTTTATTCCTGTTTTTCCTTAATACTTGACTTATGATTAATATATTAAAAAAAAACCCAAAAGAATGTTTTATATACTATACTTTCTCTTTTGCTTAATTTTCGCAAATATCTTCGTTTCAAAAAAAAAACAACATACGTACAAAATTCGACCCAAAGCATCTCTTATATATTAAGATATGTAGATGAAGTGGAAAATTTTACCTTAACTTTCGTTAATTAACAACTTATCTTCATTTCAAAAGTTTAATATTTTTAAAATATTACGACTGTAATAATTCCATTCTCCAAAAACATTGTTAAAATATTTGAACGTAATTCTAACGTAATTTTTAATCATATGCTATTTAAATTCCTCATAGTAATTTCACAAAGAAATAGTAGTTTCAAGTAAAATATAATTAATCCTCAATACAAAAGATAATATATCTTCTTAACATTATGAGTATATATGCACACATGAAAAAAAATCTCAACAATAAAAACTAATAAAATATATACAACTCTATCATAATAAGCTTAAGTTTTTTAAAAGAAATATTAATATTAAAAAAGAAACAAACAAAACCGAATTTCTTTCACTAGAAATCATGATCGGGCTAATTACTTCAATTTATTATTAATAATTAATTCAATAATTCAAAAATTCACGCAATGGAAAAGCCTGCAATTAAATGTTATAATCGTCAAACAATGTTATTAAACGTAATAATAAAAATTATGTGAAGAAGCATTCCACTGTTATTTATAAAAAGTCTTAAAGTAAAGCAAAGATTTATAAAATAACATAATTTACGCATTGCAAACGTTTGTAATAATTATTACAAAAAAAAAATTATATAATAAAGACCGAAACCAGGAAAAATGCACTCGTTGCTTGTTCTACTCGCCAAACAAAACTTTCATCCTACAAAATCTAGCTGACAGGGTTAATTTAGCTTCAAATATAATAAAATTCCGCTATTATAGAACAATATGAAAGAGTTAAAACAAATATTCATTGCATTGCATAATATTATCATTAATTTTTCATTGAGGAAACGGAAAGGAAAAAAAAAACGTTGTTAGATTTCAGTGAAAACATTTTTTTTTCAAGTAATTGTGATTTTAATACATATTTAAAATGTGTCTGACATGTATTTGTTGCCAAGGTTTAAACAATTTAAGGAATTTCTTACACTTGGCAATATATCTAACTTATCCACCACTCTATCTTCTACATGGCCCATTATCTAATATTCCAAGTTTCTTCAAAGTAATACATATTTCAAATGTTACCAGTGGCTATTCCAAATGTTACAAGGGATTGAAATGTTATTTCTCCGGGACAAAATGTTAATTGTACGTTATTTAAAATTAGCACTCACCTGATTCCGAGCAGTTAACTGGTGGCGCCACAGCAACGTGCGGAATCTGGGATGAAATTGACACTGAAATTACAGAAAATCATTTGGATAAGGTAACAAAAAAAAACCAAGAGTTCATTAGCTCTCCACCTATACAAACTATATAAAATTAGATCTCCTGATCCCAAGGTAAACATGCTCTCATTGTGATCAACGGTTTGAATATCCATATACTAGATAGATTAATGGATCTTTAGATACAAATTAAATTATGATGTCATTCAGTACAAAATTAACTTAAATATAATCACTATAATATAATAATTCATCGCTATCATAATCAAAATTCACTATAGTATAATAATCCATCATTATAATAATCAACATTCACTATAATATAATAATCCAAAACTACTTTAAAATATTTATAGAAATGCACATATATTCAGCTGCCGCAGTAGAAATGTTCATCCAGACAGGGGACAGAAAACTCTACAGACAAATATACCACAAAACACCAGCTATTCGACCTTCAACTCCGACACGACTCTTATGAATCAGACACCCATTTCGACTGTGTGGCTTCATTGGGACAGCCAACTTCGCTTCATCCTTGCTCCGATGCGGCTACTCAAACCTTGGTTACATTGATGATAGAAAATTGAAGGTATATGCTGCTCCTGCAGTAGATGCTTAGAAGATGAGCCACAAAACTAACGACCTTATGAGAAGCGTTCTATGCGCATTTATATAATCACTATATGGAAGTTTTTTCGTTTGCTGGCGATGATTAAGAATCCCAAGTCACCAAGTAATACTTTTATTTCTATTTAATTTGCAGTCTTATGGTTTTTATACCAAATCGAATTTTAATTTAATACATTAGCAAATAACTTTAGCGGAAGCTTGACACATTTTCAGCAAACTATTAATTTTTCGCTTGCGCACTCTGCAGCACGCGACCGTCTTCACTTCGATTTACTACTCAACTGTCCTCAGTATAACTGTTCTGTGGCTTCGCCACCGACAATGCAGACATCGCTGTCTCCCTCCCTCCCATCATGTTCTGCACTCTAAGCAGGTCCCGTAGTATGGCGTGATGCGAAGTTCATATAAAAAAAACCTTCTAGAACATTCGATCCCGCCATAATACGGTTTCCGCTCTCCCAGCCACATGGTGGGGAGAGGCAGACACCGATATCTGCATTGCGGCACGGCGAAATGGAACGCGTGCGAATGCAGATCACAGGGTGACCTCAAAACGTCTCAATCATTAACACAGGGCGGCCTCACAAAACAGGTGGTGTTCATCACTTTTAGCCGGAACAACAGCTGGAAAAGGCCACCACATGTATATTTAAATCTGCAGCCCGTTTGGAATTTCAACTATTGTCCTCAAAAAAAACTATTACTTGGAAAGAGAATTTATAACCGAGCTAACATGATATTCTATAACTTTTTATTCCTGTATTCGTAATTTGATGTAAACGATGATGAAAACATAATAAATTGCATATCTTATTGAAAAAAAAAATTTTATTTTGAAACTAAATTCACAAAGAGAGTACTGTTACGTAAATTTAAATTTACGGGTACGACTCTCTCTAGGGTTCGATCTCTGGATTGTGAATAATCTAATAAAACGCAAAAATGTTGCTGTTCTTAATTTCACAGATTTTATTCTTTTATTATTGCTCTTATTAACACTTATTTCTTGACGCTATGCTCACAAGGTGTCGATGTGTACTGTTCAATAACCAAATTCGAACTAACTCTCTGAGACGCCCTGCGTCTATTTATATGGCAGTTGATACTGCTGCGGAAGGTTCTAGAATTATGTAGCAAATTCTCGATCTATCTATCCCGCGCTAGATGTCGTTGTGAAAGATCGTGGAATTTTCTAGCAAATTGTCGATCTATCTCGCGCTAGATGTCGCCGTACAAAGATGTGAAAGGTTGTGAAACTAGCTATCTATGCGCGATTTGAATGGTTTCCAGAACTTTCGCGAAAGTTTCATTGTAAATTCGTCACACTGCCCTCCACTTAAGTCTGATCGTCCCGATCAGACTCCAAATTCTTTGATCCATATGGGGCTAGTCTCTCCAAGTGAACGACTTTAATTTTACCTCGTCTCTGCGTGTGGGATTGTATGCGATACACAACATCGTTCAGTCGCTTTATGACTTTGTATGGACCTTCCCACGATGATTGCAACTTTGGAGATATACCCTTTTTCCGTTGCGGATTGTACAGCAGCACCAAGTCGCCTTCTTGAAATCCTTCTGAATTCATAGCTCGGTCGTAACGATCCTTCATTTTATTGCTCATTAGCTGTGTTCGCTGCCTCACATGTTGATGTATTTCATCCATTTCGGACTGAAGCAATTCCCAATAGCTGCCTCCAGTTTCAGTAAGTTGATTGCTCTTTCCATATTTCAAATCTGATGGGAGTCTCAAATCTGTACCGAAAATAATCCTCGCAGGTGGATGGCCGGTAGTGTCATGGACTGCTGATCGGTAAGCCAATAAAAACATTTGAATGTGCTTGTCCCAATTGCGCTGACATTTGCCCAGTACTTTTCGTAAATGCTCTTCCAATGTACGGTTAAACCTTTCCACCATGCCATCCGATTGTGGATGTAGAGCTGTCGTTCGAGTTTTCTTGATACCCAACAATGAGCACATTTCTTGAAATATAGCAGACTCAAAGTTCCTCCCTTGATCTGAATGCAACTCAATTGGTATTCCAAATCGCGTGACCCAATTCTGCACAAAAGCTTCGGCTACAGTTTTAGCCTCCTGATTTGGTATAGGATATACTTCTGGCCACTTACTGAAATAGTCCATGATCACCAACACATATTTGTTCCCAGAGTCGCTAGTAGGGAATGGACCGGCTACATCCATCGCAACGCGTTCAAATGGTGCTCCCGCATTGTACTGCTGCAACCTTCCTCTGCTTCTAACTTTCGGACCCTTAGCTGCCATGCATTGCGCGCAGTTTTTAATCCATTCAGCAACTGATTCTTGGCAATTCACCCAGTAAAACCGTTGTTTAATCTTTTCCAGAGTTTTCGTGATGCCAAGATGCCCTCCACTTGGTCCATTGTGAAACTCTTCTAATACAGCTGCTATTCTAGACTTTGGTAGGACAACCAAATCGCGAGTGTGTTTACCATCTTCACTTTCCCATGAACGATGCAGAACTCCGTTTATCAACCTCAAGCTATTCCATTGCGCCCAATACGCCTTAGCCAACGGACTTTCTGATGCCATTTCTTCCTTGGTTGGTCTTTTATCTGTTTCTTTCGCTTTCATGACCTTAACCAAGTCCGCATCCTTCAGTTGGCTTTTCCTTACAGCGCTGGATACCCATTCATCATAAGGTTGCAGTTTTGTTAATCGGATGTCAACTATACCTTCACTTCTTTCAGCCTTGGAGCAATGCTTACTCTCCAATGCACATGGGCGTCGAGATAGTGCATCGGCGTTTCCATGTTGCCCACCTTTCCGATGCTCTATTTCACAGTCGTAATTCTGTAACCTTTCTATCCATCGCGCAATCTGTCCTTCCGGATTTTTAAACTGGAGTAACCATCTGAGTGCTGCATGATCTGTTCTTAGATGGAAATGCTGTCCATACAGGTATTTGTGAAAATGTTTCACGCATTCGACCACTGCCAAGAGTTCCCGCCTCGTAACGCAATAGTTCCTTTCCGGTTTTCCAAGGACTCTGCTATAGTACCCAATTACTTTTTCCTGACCATCGATAACCTGTGAGAGTACGCCTCCTATTCCATGTGCACTAGCATCTGTATCTAGGACGAACTTTCCGCCACTAACTGGATAAGCCAACATTGGAGCTGTACATAGTAATTCCTTCAACTGCTGAAAGGCATTCTCTTCCTCTTCTTTCCACACAAATTTGCAGTTTTTCTTCGTCAAATTATGCAAACTTCTCGCAACGTTGGCAAATCCGGGTACAAAGCGTCGGTAATATGTACAGAGTCCAAGGAAGCTACGCACTTCATGAACATTCGTTGGTCGAGGCCAATCTCTTACCGATTTTATTTTGTTTTCATCAGTGTGGATTCCTCTAGTGGTGATTTTGCGGCCCAAATAAGTGACTTCGGTTTTAAATAGATTGCATTTCTTTGGATTCAACCGCAATCCAGCAGAAGCAATTCGTCGAAAGACATCTTCTAAATTTTTGAGGTGGTCATCAAAACTCCGGCCCATGACGATAATGTCATCAAGATACACCAAACATGTTTTCCAGTGAAGCCCTTTTAGTACGTGTTCCATTAAACGCTCAAAAGTTGCCGGAGCGTTGCATAATCCAAATGGCATCACGGAGAATTGCCACAATCCATCCCCGATGCTAAAAGCAGTTTTTTCGCGATCGGATTTCACGATCTCCACTTGCCAATAACCACTTTGTAAATCCAGCGTTGAAAACCATTTCGCACCGGAGGGTGCGTCTATTCGCGGCAGTGGGTAGCTGTCCTTTTTAGTGACATCGTTCAGCTTCCGATAGTCAACGCAAAACCGGGTGCTTCCATCTTTCTTTTTAAGTAACACGACCGGTGAACACCATGGGCTAGTTGATGGTTCAATAACTCCACCTTTTTGCATTTCGTCTATTATCTGTCCCGCTTCTTCTCGTTTTGCTAGTGGGACTCTGCGTGGAGCTTGCCGAATCGGACTTGCATCGCCAGTGTCTATTCGATGTTGCACAATGGCAGTTCTTCCAAATTTATTGCCATCGTTCGCAAATATGGAGCTATAGTTCTCTAGTAGCCGTTTTGCTTTCATCTTTTCTGGCCCGCTCACCTCATTCAACCAGGTATTCACGATGTTAGGAATTTTCATGCCATCTTTGAGAACCTCGTTTTTGCATTCCTGAGCAGGATTGTCACAATTAACCACGGCTTCCACAGCTTGGCATTGTCCAACTAACTCTCCTTTCTCCAAAAATATCGGTGACCTGAACTCATTCATCACTCGAATTGGGATCCGCTTATTATTTCCCGTTTGTACCAAGGTTCGTCCAACCAATATATTTGCAGTCCTTTCTGATGCCTCTACTACCCACAGCCTGCTTGCTCCACAGTCTCCCTCCACACATGCCCACAGTACTGCTTCAGACTTTGGTGGAATCTGCTGACGGTGACTTACACTTACGTTCCTGATCTGAGGCCGTTCATACCCAGTGCTTAGGGGTATCTCCATGTTCTGGCACGTCAGCATTCTTTTCTTCAGATCCAGAGTAAGACCATGGGCTAGCATAAAATCCACGCCGATTATTACCTCGTCCATTATTCCAGCCACTAAGAAGGTGTGAACCACTTCCAACGTTCCAATCTGAACCTTGCACACCAGTTTTCCACAAATCGCAGCTTCCTCCCCTGTAGCTGTTCGTAGCTTGCAACCAATCAGCGGCTCAACGTTATCCCCTGCTAGGTCTGATCGAATGATAGAATGTGTTGCGCCCGTGTCCAGAGTTAAGACCAGCGATCGTCTCTTTACAGTCCCGTTTATGGTTAAATTATTGTTTTTACGCTGTATTTGTGAAACGGAGACAGTGGGGCAATCAGTTGTGGGAACCAGCTCACGCCCCTTTGAACTGGTCCGTTTTAGTTTAACGATCGTTTCTCTTCAGAAGCGCCACTTGCATCTTCGTTGCTTCTTTTCCTTGCATCTACGTTTTTCTTACCAGACGCATTACAATTCCGTGCCAGGTGTCCTGATGTTCCACAGCTGTAACACTTTAGTTCAAAGCCCTTGCGCGAGGTTGGCATCCTCTGAGAAATAGTCTGGATGAGATCCCTTATGGTTTTCTCTAGGGATTCACTTGGCTCAACTTCCAGCCGATGAACTCTATGTGCCTTATTGCTTAAAAGGCATGCTGTTTCCTGCGTCAAGGCAAATGACACTGTTTCGGCAAACGTCTTCTTTGGCATGGAGTAGACTGCACGTTTGGTATCCGCATCTCGTATACCACTCATAAACGCCTGAATTTTAAGTAATTCAGTTACTTCCGCTGGTGCATCTGCGTTGGCCAAATGCGCGAGCCGCTCTATCTCCGTTGCATATTCTTGTAACGACTCGTTTGCTTTTTGGTAACGATTCATCAGCTCCATTTGAAACACTTGTTTTCTATGGTCGCTACCATATCGTCGTTCAATCGCTGCCATTAACGCGTCATAATTACCACGCTCATTTTCAGGAACTGTTTGCAGAACTTCGACGGCGGAGCCTTTCAATGATACTACCAAAGCTGCTACTTTATCCGCCGTAGTCCAGTGATTGGCTTGCGCTGTGGTCTCGAACTGTAGTTTAAAAATTTTAAACGGTATAGTTCCGTCGAACGTTGGCGCTTGCAATTTCGTTGCGCTAACAGCTGTAAGTGGACCACTGGACTGTATTTCTCGCACATGACCATCCAGCCGCTGTATTTCTGATTCTAATCTGTGTAACTCATCCTCCATTTTATCCTGCCTCGCTTGCAATATGGAAGAGTTCCCTTCTATACGAGATAGTTGGTCCTGCAGTTGCGAGGTGTTTTGTGTAAACTGCTCCTGCAATTGTGAAGTGTTTTGGGCCAGTTGCTCCTCCATACGTGAGGACAGTTGCTCCTTCAATTGAGAAGTGTTTTGTGCCAGCTGCGCCTCCATACGTGAGGACAGTTGCTCCATTGCAGCTAGAAGCACATTCATGTCAAATGCTGGAGCTGGCTGCGGCTCTATCAACTGCTCCTCGACTTTAGATGAAACTCCTGAAGCATCATGACAGAACTCATGTTCTTCAACATCGATGCCCTCACTCTCCATTGCTTTACGCAACCGTGCTTGTAGATCTGCCTTATGGCCTGTCGCAGGCAAACCTCTAGCCTCCAGCTCTTCCCTCAGCTGGGGTATTCTCAGTTCAGCAAACTTCACCATAATTTAGGATTATTCAGCAATCCCACTTCTGACACCAATTGTTACGTAAATTTAAATTTACGGGTACGACTCTAGGGTTCGATCTCTGGATTGTGAATAATCTAATAAAACTCAAAAATTTTGCTGTTCTTAATTTCACAGATTTTATTCTTTTATTATTGCACTTATTAACACTTATTTCTTGACGCTATGCTCACAAGGTGTCGATGTGTACTGTCCAATAACCAAATTCGAACTAACTCTCTGAGACGCCCTGCGTCTATTTATATGGCAGTTGATTCTGCTGCGGAAGGTTCTAGAATTATGTAGCAAATTCTCGATCTATCTATCCCGCGCTAGATGTCGTTGTGAAAGATCGTGGAATTTTCTAGCAAATTGTCGATCTATCTCGCGCTAGATGTCGCCGTACAAAGATGTGAAAGGTTGTGAAACTAGCTATCTATGCGCGATTTGAATGGTTTCCAGAACTTTCGCGAAAGTTTCATTGTAAATTCGTCACAGTACGTTTATAGAACGCGAATTTCAATAAATTCCTTATCTTAAATTCGAATAACATTATAATTGAATAGTGCTGTATGTAGTGCTGCCTAATTCTTAATTTGTGTATTTAATGTATGAATGTACATATAGAAATGAGTTGATTTTATAAAGCATGTATGCGACTTATATAAATATATATTAAAATTAAATACAAATATATGAAAATCACTTAAATTGATAAAAGTATACATAATACGAATTTAATTCTTGATTTTTAAATAGAAAACTAAACTATTTTAAACTAAAAGTTCTAAGAATTTCAGCTTAAAAACGTAAAAAAAATAAGCTAAAGTCTGAATGGTCTCCTAACACTATTAAAGTTCTTTTGATTTCCTTTATCGTTTGTTTAACTGTATGTATATTCATAAGTTTATATAAATATATAGTTATTTTGATATAAAAATGGTACTTAAGGGCTGTTAAACATTTTTGATTTTAAAAGCCATCTCATTGTACAGTAAAAATTGGATTCCTGTTTTTCCTTAATACTTGACTTATGATTAATTTAATATTTAAAAAAAAACCCAAAAGAATGTTTTATTTACTATACTTTCTCTTTTGCTTAATTTTCGCAAATATCTTCGTTTAAAAAAAAAAAAAAACATACGTACAAAATTCGACCCCAAGCATCTCTTATATATTAAGATAGGTAGATGAAGTGGAAAATTTTACCTTAACTTTCGTTAATTAACAACTTATTTTCATTTCAAAAGTTTAATATTTTTAAAATATTACGACTATAATAATTCCATTCTCCAAAAACATTGTTTGTTAAAATATTTGAACCTAATTCTAACGTAATTTTTAATCATATGCTATTTAAATTTCTCATAGTAATTTCACAAAGAAACAGTAATTTCAAGTAAAAAATAATTAATCCTCAATACAAAAGGTAATATATCTTCTTAACAGTATGAGTATATATGCACACATGAAAAAAAATCTCAACAATAAAAACTAATAAAAATATATACAACTCTATCATAATAAGCTTAAGTTTTTAAAAAAAATATTAATATTAAAAAAGAAACAAACAAAACCGAATTTCTTTCACTAGAAATCATGATCGGGCTAATTACTTCAATTTATTATTATTAATTAATTCAATAATTCAAAAATTCACGCAATGGAAAAGCCTGCAATTAAATGTTATAATCGTCAAACAATGTTATTAAACGTAATAATAAAAATTATGTGAAGAAGCATTCCACTGTTATTTATAAAAAGTCTTAAAGATTTAAAGTAAAGCAAAGATTTATAAAATAACATAATTTACGCATTGCAAACGTTTGTAATAATTATTACAAAAAAAATTATATAATAAAGACCGAAACCAGGAAAAATGCACTCGTTGCTTGTTCTACTCGCCAAACAAAACTTTCATCCTACAAAATCTAGCTGACAGGGTTAATTTAGCTTCAAATATAATAAAATTCCGCTATTATAGAACAATATGAAAGAGTTAAAACAAATATTCATTGCATTGCATAATACTATCATTAATTTTTCATTGAAGAAACGGAAAGGAAAAAAAAACGTTGTTAGATTTCAGTGAAAACATTTTTTTTTCAAGTAATTGTGATTTTAATACATATTTAAAATGTGTCTGACATGTATTTGTTGCCAAGGTTTAAACAATTTAAGGAATTTCTTACACTTGGCAATATATCTAACTTATCCACCACTCTATCTTCTACATGGCCCATTATCTAATATTCCAAGTTTCTTCAAAGTAATACATATTTCAAATGTTACCAGTGGTTATTCCAAATGTTACAAGGGATTGAAATGTTATTTCTCCGGGACAAAATGTTAATTGTACGTTATTTAAAATTAGCACTCACCTGATTCCGAGCAGTTAACTGGTGGCGCCACAGCAACGTGCGGAATCTGGGATGAAATTGACACTGAAATTACAGAAAATCATTTGGATAAGGTAACAAAAAAAAACCAAGAGTTCATTAGCTCTCCACCTATACAAACTATATAAAATTAGATCTCCTGATCCCAAGGTAAACATGCTCTCATTGTGATCAACGGTTTGAATATCCATATACTAGATAGATTAATGGATCTTTAGATACAAATTAAATTATGATGTCATTCAGTACAAAATTAACTTAAATATAATCACTATAATATAATAATTCATCGCTATCATAATCAAAATTCACTATAGTATAATAATCCATCATTATAATAATCAACATTCACTATAATATAATAATCCAAAACTACTTTAAAATATTTATAGAAATGCACATATATTCAGCTGCCGCAGTAGAAATGTTCATCCAGACAGGGGACAGAAAACTCTACGGACAAATATACCACAAAACACCAGCTATTCGACCTTCAGCTCCGACACGACTCTTATGAATCAGACACCCATTTCGACTGTGTGGCTTCATTGGGACAGCCAACTTCGCTTCATCCTTGCTCCGATGCGGCTACTCAAACCTTGGTTACATTGATGATAGAAAATTGAAGGTATATGCTGCTCCTGCAGTAGATGCTTAGAAGATGAGCCACAAAACTAACGACCTTATGAGAAGCGTTTTATGCGCATTTATATAATCACTATATGGAAGTTTTTTCGTTTGCTGGCGATGATTAAGAATCCCAAGTCACCAAGTAATACTTTTATTTCTATTTAATTTGCAGTCTTATGGTTTTTATACCAAATCGAATTTTAATTTAATACATTAGCAAATAACTTTAGCGGAAGCTTGACACATTTTCAGCAAACTATTAATTTTTCGCTTGCGCACTCTGCAGCACGCGACCGTCTTCACTTCGATTTACTACTCAACTGTCCTCAGTATAACTGTTCTGTGGCTTCGCCACCGACAATGCAGACATCGCTGTCTCCCTCCCTCCCATCATGTTCTGCACTCTAAGCAGGTCCCGTAGTATGGCGTGATGCGAAGTTCATATAAAAAAAACCTTCTAGAACATTCGATCCCGCCATAATACGGTTTCCGCTCTCCCAGCCACATGGTGGGGAGAGGCAGACACCGATATCTGCATTGCGGCACGGCGAAATGGAACGCGTGCGAATGCAGATCACAGGGTGACCTCAAAACGTCTCAATCATTAACACAGGGCGGCCTCACAAAACAGGTGGTGTTCATCACTTTTAGCCGGAACAACAGCTGGAAAAGGCCACCACATGTATATTTAAATCTGCAGCCCGTTTGGAATTTCAACTATTGTCCTCAAAAAAAAACTATTACTTGGAAAGAGAATTTATAACCGAGCTAACATGATATTCTATAACTTTTTATTCCTGTATTCGTAATTTGATGTAAACGATGATGAAAACATAATAAATTCCATATCTTATTGAAAAAAAAAATTTATTTTGAAACTAAATTCACAAAGAGAGTACTGTTACGTAAATTTAAATTTACGGGTACGACTCTCTCTAGGGTTCGATCTCTGGATTGTGAATAATCTAATAAAACGCAAAAATGTTGCTGTTCTTAATTTCACAGATTTTATTCTTTTATTATTGCTCTTATTAACACTTATTTCTTGACGCTATGCTCACAAGGTGTCGATGTGTACTGTTCAATAACCAAATTCGAACTAACTCTCTGAGACGCCCTGCGTCTATTTATATGGCAGTTGATACTGCTGCGGAAGGTTCTAGAATTATGTAGCAAATTCTCGATCTATCTATCCCGCGCTAGATGTCGTTGTGAAAGATCGTGGAATTTTCTAGCAAATTGTCGATCTATCTCGCGCTAGATGTCGCCGTACAAAGATGTGAAAGGTTGTGAAACTAGCTATCTATGCGCGATTTGAATGGTTTCCAGAACTTTCGCGAAAATTTCATTGTAAATTCGTCACACTGCCCTCCACTTAAGTCTGATCGTCCCGATCAGACTCCAAATTCTTTGATCCATATGGGGCTAGTCTCTCCAAGTGAACGACTTTAATTTTACCTCGTCTCTGCGTGTGGGATTGTATGCGATACACAACATCGTTCAGTCGCTTTATGACTTTGTATGGACCTTCCCACGATGATTGCAACTTTGGAGATATACCCTTTTTCCGTTGCGGATTGTACAGCAGCACCAAGTCGCCTTCTTGAAATCCTTCTGAATTCATAGCTCGGTCGTAACGATCCTTCATTTTATTGCTCATTAGCTGTGTTCGCTGCCTCACATGTTGATGTATTTCATCCATTTCGGACTGAAGCAATTCCCAATAGCTGCCTCCAGTTTCAGTAAGTTGATTGCTCTTTCCATATTTCAAATCTGATGGGAGTCTCAAATCTGTACCGAAAATAATCCTCGCAGGTGGATGGCCGGTAGTGTCATGGACTGCTGATCGGTAAGCCAATAAAAACATTTGAATGTGCTTGTCCCAATTGCGCTGACATTTGCCCAGTACTTTTCGTAAATGCTCTTCCAATGTACGGTTAAACCTTTCCACCATGCCATCCGATTGTGGATGTAGAGCTGTCGTTCGAGTTTTCTGGATACCCAACAATGAGCACATTTCTTGAAATATAGCAGACTCAAAGTTCCTCCCTTGATCTGAATGCAACTCAATTGGTATTCCAAATCGCGTGACCCAATTCTGCACAAAAGCTTCGGCTACAGTTTTAGCCTCCTGATTTGGTATAGGATATACTTCTGGCCACTTACTGAAATAGTCCATGATCACCAACACATATTTGTTCCCAGAGTCGCTAGTAGGGAATGGACCGGCTACATCCATCGCAACGCGTTCAAATGGTGCTCCCGCATTGTACTGCTGCAACCTTCCTCTGCTTCTAACTTTCGGACCCTTAGCTGCCATGCATTGCGCGCAGTTTTTAATCCATTCAGCAACTGATTCTTGGCAATTCACCCAGTAAAACCGTTGTTTAATCTTTTCCAGAGTTTTCGTGATGCCAAGATGCCCTCCACTTGGTCCATTGTGAAACTCTTCTAATACAGCTGCTATTCTAGACTTTGGTAGGACAACCAAATCGCGAGTGTGTTTACCATCTTCACTTTCCCATGAACGATGCAGAACTCCGTTTATCAACCTCAAGCTATTCCATTGCGCCCAATACGCCTTAGCCAACGGACTTTCTGATGCCATTTCTTCCTTGGTTGGTCTTTTATCTGTTTCTTTCGCTTTCATGACCTTAACCAAGTCCGCATCCTTCAGTTGGCTTTTCCTTACAGCGCTGGATACCCATTCATCATCAGGTTGCAGATTTGTTAATCGGATGTCAACTATACCTTCACTTCTTTCAGCCTTGGAGGAATGCTTACACTCCAATGCACATGGGCGTCGAGATAGTGCATCGGCGTTTCCATGTTGCCCACCTTTCCGATGCTGTATTTCACAGTCGTAATTCTGTAACCTTTCTATCCATCGCGCAATCTGTCCTTCCGGATTTTTAAACTGGAGTAACCATCTGAGTGCTGCATGATCTGTTCTTAGATGGAAATGCTGTCCATACAGGTATTTGTGAAAATGTTTCACGCATTCGACCACTGCCAAGAGTTCCCGCCTCGTAACGCAATAGTTCCTTTCCGGTTTTCCAAGGACTCTGCTATAGTACCCAATTACTTTTTCCTGACCATCGATAACCTGTGAGAGTACGCCTCCTATTCCATGTGCACTAGCATCTGTATCTAGGACGAACTTTCCGCCACTAACTGGATAAGCCAACATTGGAGCTGTACATAGTAATTCCTTCAACTGCTGAAAGGCATTCTCTTCCTCCTCTTTCCACACAAATTTGCAGTTTTTCTTCGTCAAATTATGCAAACTTCTCGCAACGTTGGCAAATCCGGGTACAAAGCGTCGGTAATATGTACAGAGTCCAAGGAAGCTACGCACTTCATGAACATTCGTTGGTCGAGGCCAATCTCTTACCGATTTTATTTTGTTTTCATCAGTGTGGATTCCTCTAGTGGTGATTTTGCGGCCCAAATAAGTGACTTCGGTTTTAAATAGATTGCATTTCTTTGGATTCAACCGCAATCCAGCAGAAGCAATTCGTCGAAAGACATCTTCTAAATTTTTGAGGTGGTCATCAAAACTCCGGCCCATGACGATAATGTCATCAAGATACACCAAACATGTTTTCCAGTGAAGCCCTTTTAGTACGTGTTCCATTAAACGCTCAAAAGTTGCCGGAGCGTTGCATAATCCAAATGGCATCACGGAGAATTGCCACAATCCATCCCCGATGCTAAAAGCAGTTTTTTCACGATCGGATTTCTCGATCTCCACTTGCCAATAACCACTTTGTAAATCCAGCGTTGAAAACCATTTCGCACCGGAGGGTGCGTCTATTCGCGGCAGTGGGTAGCTGTCCTTTTTAGTGACATCGTTCAGCTTCCGATAGTCAACGCAAAACCGGGTGCTTCCATCTTTCTTTTTAACTAACACGACCGGTGAACACCATGGGCTAGTTGATGGTTCAATAACTCCACCTTTTTGCATTTCGTCTATTATCTGTCCCGCTTCTTCTCGTTTTGCTAGTGGGACTCTGCGTGGAGCTTGCCGAATCGGACTTGCATCGCCAGTGTCTATTCGATGTTGCACAATGGCAGTTCTTCCAAATTTATTGCCATCGTTCGCAAATATGGAGCTATAGTTCTCTAGTAGCCGTTTTGCTTTCATCTTTTCTGGCCCGCTCACCTCATTCAACCAGGTATTCACGATGTTAGGAATTTTCATGCCATCTTTGAGAACCTCGTTTTTGCATTCCTGAGCAGGATTGTCACAATTAACCACGGCTTCCACAGCTTGGCATTGTCCTACTAACTCTCCTTTCTCCAAAAATATCGGTGACCTGAACTCATTCATCACTCGAATTGGGATCCGCTTATTATTTCCCGTTTGTACCAAGGTTCGTCCAACCAATATATTTGCAGTCCTTTCTGATGCCTCTACTACCCACAGCCTGCTTGCTCCACAGTCTCCCTCCACACATGCCCACAGTACTGCTTCAGACTTTGGTGGAATCTGCTGACGGTGACTTACACTTACGTTCCTGATCTGAGGCCGTTCATACCCAGTGCTTAGGGGTATCTCCATGTTCTGGCACGTCAGCATTCTTTTCTTCAGATCCAGAGTAAGACCATGGGCTAGCATAAAATCCACGCCGATTATTACCTCGTCCATTATTCCAGCCACTAAGAAGGTGTGAACCACTTCCAACGTTCCAATCTGAACCTTGCACACCAGTTTTCCACAAATCGCAGCTTCCTCCCCTGTAGCTGTTCGTAGCTTGCAACCAATCAGCGGCTCAACGTTATCCCCTGCTAGGTCTGATCGAATGATAGAATGTGTTGCGCCCGTGTCCAGAGTTAAGACCAGCGATCGTCTCTTTACAGTCCCGTTTATGGTTAAATTATTGTTTTTACGCTGTATTTGTGAAACGGAGACAGTGGGGCAATCAGTTGTGGGAACCAGCTCACGCCCCTTTGAACTGGTCCGTTTTAGTTTAACGATCGTTTCTCTTCAGAAGCGCCACTTGCATCTTCGTTGCTTCTTTTCCTTGCATCTACGTTTTTCTTACCAGACGCATTACAATTCCGTGCCAGGTGTCCTGATGTTCCACAGCTGTAACACTTTAGTTCAAAGCCCTTGCGCGAGGTTGGCATCCTCTGAGAAATAGTCTGGATGAGATCCCTTATGGTTTTCTCTAGGGATTCACTTGGCTCAACTTCCAGCCGATGAACTCTATGTGCCTTATTGCTTAAAAGGCATGCTGTTTCCTGCGTCAAGGCAAATGACACTGTTTCGGCAAACGTCTTCTTTGGCATGGAGTAGACTGCACGTTTGGTATCCGCATCTCGTATACCACTCATAAACGCCTGAATTTTAAGTAATTCAGTTACTTCCGCTGGTGCATCTGCGTTGGCCAAATGCGCGAGCCGCTCTATCTCCGTTGCATATTCTTGTAACGACTCGTTTGCTTTTTGGTAACGATTCATCAGCTCCATTTGAAACACTTGTTTTCTATGGTCGCTACCATATCGTCGTTCAATCGCTGCCATTAACGCGTCATAATTACCACGCTCATTTTCAGGAACTGTTTGCAGAACTTCGACGGCGGAGCCTTTCAATGATACTACCAAAGCTGCTACTTTATCCGCCGTAGTCCAGTGATTGGCTTGCGCTGTGGTCTCGAACTGTAGTTTAAAAATTTTAAACGGTATAGTTCCGTCGAACGTTAGCGCTTGCAATTTCGTTGCGCTAACAGCTGTAAGTGGACCACTGGACTGTATTTCTCGCACATGACCATCCAGCCGCTGTATTTCTGATTCTAATCTGTGTAACTCATCCTCCATTTTATCCTGCCTCGCTTGCAATATGGAAGAGTTCCCTTCTATACGAGATAGTTGGTCCTGCAGTTGCGAGGTGTTTTGTGTAAACTGCTCCTGCAATTGTGAAGTGTTTTGGGCCAGTTGCTCCTCCATACGTGAGGACAGTTGCTCCTTCAATTGAGAAGTGTTTTGTGCCAGCTGCGCCTCCATACGTGAGGACAGTTGCTCCATTGCAGCTAGAAGCACATTCATGTCAAATGCTGGAGCTGGCTGCGGCTCTATCAACTGCTCCTCGACTTTAGATGAAACTCCTGAAGCATCATGACAGAACTCATGTTCTTCAACATCGATGCCCTCACTCTCCATTGCTTTACGCAACCGTGCTTGTAGATCTGCCTTATGGCCTGTCGCAGGCAAACCTCTAGCCTCCAGCTCTTCCCTCAGCTGGGGTATTCTCAGTTCAGCAAACTTCACCATAATTTAGGATTATTCAGCAATCCCACTTCTGACACCAATTGTTACGTAAATTTAAATTTACGGGTACGACTCTCTCTAGGGTTCGATCTCTGGATTGTGAATAATCTAATAAAACTCAAAAATTTTGCTGTTCTTAATTTCACAGATTTTATTCTTTTATTATTGCACTTATTAACACTTATTTCTTGACGCTATGCTCACAAGGTGTCGATGTGTACTGTCCAATAACCAAATTCGAACTAACTCTCTGAGACGCCCTGCGTCTATTTATATGGCAGTTGATTCTGCTGCGGAAGGTTCTAGAATTATGTAGCAAATTCTCGATCTATCTATCCCGCGCTAGATGTCGTTGTGAAAGATCGTGGAATTTTCTAGCAAATTGTCGATCTATCTCGCGCTAGATGTCGCCGTACAAAGATGTGAAAGGTTGTGAAACTAGCTATCTATGCGCGATTTGAATGGTTTCCAGAACTTTCGCGAAAGTTTCATTGTAAATTCGTCACAGTACGTTTATAGAACGCGAATTTCAATAAATTCCTTATCTTAAATTCGAATAACATTATAATTGAATAGTGCTGTATGTAGTGCTGCCTAATTCTTAATTTGTGTATTTAATGTATGAATGTACATATAGAAATGAGTTGATTTTATAAAGCATGTATGCGACTTATATAAATATATATTAAAATTAAATACAAATATATGAAAATCACTTAAATTGATAAAAGTATACATAATACGAATTTAATTCTTGATTTTTAAATAGAAAACTAAACTATTTTAAACTAAAAGTTCTAAGAATTTCAGCTTAAAAACGTAAAAAAAATAAGCTAAAGTCTGAATGGTCTCCTAACACTATTAAAGTTCTTTTGATTTCCTTTATCGTTTGTTTAACTGTATGTATATTCATAAGTTTATATAAATATATAGTTATTTTGATATAAAAATGGTACTTAAGGGCTGTTAAACATTTTTGATTTTAAAAGCCATCTCATTGTACAGTAAAAATTGGATTCCTGTTTTTCCTTAATACTTGACTTATGATTAATTTAATATTTAAAAAAAAACCCAAAAGAATGTTTTATTTACTATACTTTCTCTTTTGCTTAATTTTCGCAAATATCTTCGTTTAAAAAAAAAAACAACATACGTACAAAATTCGACCCCAAGCATCTCTTATATATTAAGATAGGTAGATGAAGTGGAAAATTTTACCTTAACTTTCGTTAATTAACAACTTATTTTCATTTCAAAAGTTTAATATTTTTAAAATATTACGACTATAATAATTCCATTCTCCAAAAACATTGTTTGTTAAAATATTTGAACCTAATTCTAACGTAATTTTTAATCATATGCTATTTAAATTTCTCATAGTAATTTCACAAAGAAACAGTAATTTCAAGTAAAAAATAATTAATCCTCAATACAAAAGGTAATATATCTTCTTAACAGTATGAGTATATATGCACACATGAAAAAAAATCTCAACAATAAAAACTAATAAAAATATATACAACTCTATCATAATAAGCTTAAGTTTTTTAAAAAAATATTAATATTAAAAAAGAAACAAACAAAACCGAATTTCTTTCACTAGAAATCATGATCGGGCTAATTACTTCAATTTATTATTATTAATTAATTCAATAATTCAAAAATTCACGCAATGGAAAAGCCTGCAATTAAATGTTCTAATCGTCAAACAATGTTATTAAACGTAATAATAAAAATTATGTGAAGAAGCATTCCACTGTTATTTATAAAAAGTCTTAAAGATTTAAAGTAAAGCAAAGATTTATAAAATAACATAATTTACGCATTGCAAACGTTTGTAATAATTATTACAAAAAAAATTATATAATAAAGACCGAAACCAGGAAAAATGCACTCGTTGCTTGTTCTACTCGCCAAACAAAACTTTCATCCTACAAAATCTAGCTGACAGGGTTAATTTAGCTTCAAATATAATAAAATTCCGCTATTATAGAACAATATGAAAGAGTTAAAACAAATATTCATTGCATTGCATAATACTATCATTAATTTTTCATTGAAGAAACGGAAAGGAAAAAAAAACGTTGTTAGATTTCAGTGAAAACATTTTTTTTTCAAGTAATTGTGATTTTAATACATATTTAAAATGTGTCTGACATGTATTTGTTGCCAAGGTTTAAACAATTTAAGGAATTTCTTACACTTGGCAATATATCTAACTTATCCACCACTCTATCTTCTACATGGCCCATTATCTAATATTCCAAGTTTCTTCAAAGTAATACATATTTCAAATGTTACCAGTGGTTATTCCAAATGTTACAAGGGATTGAAATGTTATTTCTCCGGGACAAAATGTTAATTGTACGTTATTTAAAATTAGCACTCACCTGATTCCGAGCAGTTAACTGGTGGCGCCACAGCAACGTGCGGAATCTGGGATGAAATTGACACTGAAATTACAGAAAATCATTTGGATAAGGTAACAAAAAAAAACCAAGAGTTCATTAGCTCTCCACCTATACAAACTATATAAAATTAGATCTCCTGATCCCAAGGTAAACATGCTCTCATTGTGATCAACGGTTTGAATATCCATATACTAGATAGATTAATGGATCTTTAGATACAAATTAAATTATGATGTCATTCAGTACAAAATTAACTTAAATATAATCACTATAATATAATAATTCATCGCTATCATAATCAAAATTCACTATAGTATAATAATCCATCATTATAATAATCAACATTCACTATAATATAATAATCCAAAACTACTTTAAAATATTTATAGAAATGCACATATATTCAGCTGCCGCAGTAGAAATGTTCATCCAGACAGGGGACAGAAAACTCTACGGACAAATATACCACAAAACACCAGCTATTCGACCTTCAGCTCCGACACGACTCTTATGAATCAGACACCCATTTCGACTGTGTGGCTTCATTGGGACAGCCAACTTCGCTTCATCCTTGCTCCGATGCGGCTACTCAAACCTTGGTTACATTGATGATAGAAAATTGAAGGTATATGCTGCTCCTGCAGTAGATGCTTAGAAGATGAGCCACAAAACTAACGACCTTATGAGAAGCGTTTTATGCGCATTTATATAATCACTATATGGAAGTTTTTTCGTTTGCTGGCGATGATTAAGAATCCCAAGTCACCAAGTAAATAAATAACTTGTAAAATATAGTAAATAACTTTAGCGGAAGCTTGACACATTTTCAGCAAACTATTAATTTTTCGCTTGCGCACTCTGCAGCACGCGACCGTCTTCACTTCGATTTACTACTCAACTGTCCTCAGTATAACTGTTCTGTGGCTTCGCCACCGACAATGCAGACATCGCTGTCTCCCTCCCTCCCATCATGTTCTGCACTCTAAGCAGGTCCCGTAGTATGGCGTGATGCGAAGTTCATATAAAAAAAACCTTCTAGAACATTCGATCCCGCCATAATACGGTTTCCGCTCTCCCAGCCACATGGTGGGGAGAGGCAGACACCGATATCTGCATTGCGGCACGGCGAAATGGAACGCGTGCGAATGCAGATCACAGGGTGACCTCAAAACGTCTCAATCATTAACACAGGGCGGCCTCACAAAACAGGTGGTGTTCATCACTTTTAGCCGGAACAACAGCTGGAAAAGGCCACCACATGTATATTTAAATCTGCAGCCCGTTTGGAATTTCAACTATTGTCCTCAAAAAAAAACTATTACTTGGAAAGAGAATTTATAACCGAGCTAACATGATATTCTATAACTTTTTATTCCTGTATTCGTAATTTGATGTAAACGATGATGAAAACATAATAAATTCCATATCTTATTGAAAAAAAAAATTTATTTTGAAACTAAATTCACAAAGAGAGTACTGTTACGTAAATTTAAATTTACGGGTACGACTCTCTCTAGGGTTCGATCTCTGGATTGTGAATAATCTAATAAAACGCAAAAATGTTGCTGTTCTTAATTTCACAGATTTTATTCTTTTATTATTGCTCTTATTAACACTTATTTCTTGACGCTATGCTCACAAGGTGTCGATGTGTACTGTTCAATAACCAAATTCGAACTAACTCTCTGAGACGCCCTGCGTCTATTTATATGGCAGTTGATACTGCTGCGGAAGGTTCTAGAATTATGTAGCAAATTCTCGATCTATCTATCCCGCGCTAGATGTCGTTGTGAAAGATCGTGGAATTTTCTAGCAAATTGTCGATCTATCTCGCGCTAGATGTCGCCGTACAAAGATGTGAAAGGTTGTGAAACTAGCTATCTATGCGCGATTTGAATGGTTTCCAGAACTTTCGCGAAAATTTCATTGTAAATTCGTCACACTGCCCTCCACTTAAGTCTGATCGTCCCGATCAGACTCCAAATTCTTTGATCCATATGGGGCTAGTCTCTCCAAGTGAACGACTTTAATTTTACCTCGTCTCTGCGTGTGGGATTGTATGCGATACACAACATCGTTCAGTCGCTTTATGACTTTGTATGGACCTTCCCACGATGATTGCAACTTTGGAGATATACCCTTTTTCCGTTGCGGATTGTACAGCAGCACCAAGTCGCCTTCTTGAAATCCTTCTGAATTCATAGCTCGGTCGTAACGATCCTTCATTTTATTGCTCATTAGCTGTGTTCGCTGCCTCACATGTTGATGTATTTCATCCATTTCGGACTGAAGCAATTCCCAATAGCTGCCTCCAGTTTCAGTAAGTTGATTGCTCTTTCCATATTTCAAATCTGATGGGAGTCTCAAATCTGTACCGAAAATAATCCTCGCAGGTGGATGGCCGGTAGTGTCATGGACTGCTGATCGGTAAGCCAATAAAAACATTTGAATGTGCTTGTCCCAATTGCGTTGACATTTGCCCAGTACTTTTCGTAAATGCTCTTCCAATGTACGGTTAAACCTTTCCACCATGCCATCCGATTGTGGATGTAGAGCTGTCGTTCGAGTTTTCTGGATACCCAACAATGAGCACATTTCTTGAAATATAGCAGACTCAAAGTTCCTCCCTTGATCTGAATGCAACTCAATTGGTATTCCAAATCGCGTGACCCAATTCTGCACAAAAGCTTCGGCTACAGTTTTAGCCTCCTGATTTGGTATAGGATATACTTCTGGCCACTTACTGAAATAGTCCATGATCACCAACACATATTTGTTCCCAGAGTCGCTAGTAGGGAATGGACCGGCTACATCCATCGCAACGCGTTCAAATGGTGCTCCCGCATTGTACTGCTGCAACCTTCCTCTGCTTCTAACTTTCGGACCCTTAGCTGCCATGCATTGCGCGCAGTTTTTAATCCATTCAGCAACTGATTCTTGGCAATTCACCCAGTAAAACCGTTGTTTAATCTTTTCCAGAGTTTTCGTGATGCCAAGATGCCCTCCACTTGGTCCATTGTGAAACTCTTCTAATACAGCTGCTATTCTAGACTTTGGTAGGACAACCAAATCGCGAGTGTGTTTACCATCTTCACTTTCCCATGAACGATGCAGAACTCCGTTTATCAACCTCAAGCTATTCCATTGCGCCCAATACGCCTTAGCCAACGGACTTTCTGATGCCATTTCTTCCTTGGTTGGTCTTTTATCTGTTTCTTTCGCTTTCATGACCTTAACCAAGTCCGCATCCTTCAGTTGGCTTTTCCTTACAGCGCTGGATACCCATTCATCATCAGGTTGCAGATTTGTTAATCGGATGTCAACTATACCTTCACTTCTTTCAGCCTTGGAGGAATGCTTACACTCCAATGCACATGGGCGTCGAGATAGTGCATCGGCGTTTCCATGTTGCCCACCTTTCCGATGCTGTATTTCACAGTCGTAATTCTGTAACCTTTCTATCCATCGCGCAATCTGTCCTTCCGGATTTTTAAACTGGAGTAACCATCTGAGTGCTGCATGATCTGTTCTTAGATGGAAATGCTGTCCATACAGGTATTTGTGAAAATGTTTCACGCATTCGACCACTGCCAAGAGTTCCCGCCTCGTAACGCAATAGTTCCTTTCCGGTTTTCCAAGGACTCTGCTATAGTACCCAATTACTTTTTCCTGACCATCGATAACCTGTGAGAGTACGCCTCCTATTCCATGTGCACTAGCATCTGTATCTAGGACGAACTTTCCGCCACTAACTGGATAAGCCAACATTGGAGCTGTACATAGTAATTCCTTCAACTGCTGAAAGGCATTCTCTTCCTCCTCTTTCCACACAAATTTGCAGTTTTTCTTCGTCAAATTATGCAAACTTCTCGCAACGTTGGCAAATCCGGGTACAAAGCGTCGGTAATATGTACAGAGTCCAAGGAAGCTACGCACTTCATGAACATTCGTTGGTCGAGGCCAATCTCTTACCGATTTTATTTTGTTTTCATCAGTGTGGATTCCTCTAGTGGTGATTTTGCGGCCCAAATAAGTGACTTCGGTTTTAAATAGATTGCATTTCTTTGGATTCAACCGCAATCCAGCAGAAGCAATTCGTCGAAAGACATCTTCTAAATTTTTGAGGTGGTCATCAAAACTCCGGCCCATGACGATAATGTCATCAAGATACACCAAACATGTTTTCCAGTGAAGCCCTTTTAGTACGTGTTCCATTAAACGCTCAAAAGTTGCCGGAGCGTTGCATAATCCAAATGGCATCACGGAGAATTGCCACAATCCATCCCCGATGCTAAAAGCAGTTTTTTCACGATCGGATTTCTCGATCTCCACTTGCCAATAACCACTTTGTAAATCCAGCGTTGAAAACCATTTCGCACCGGAGGGTGCGTCTATTCGCGGCAGTGGGTAGCTGTCCTTTTTAGTGACATCGTTCAGCTTCCGATAGTCAACGCAAAACCGGGTGCTTCCATCTTTCTTTTTAACTAACACGACCGGTGAACACCATGGGCTAGTTGATGGTTCAATAACTCCACCTTTTTGCATTTCGTCTATTATCTGTCCCGCTTCTTCTCGTTTTGCTAGTGGGACTCTGCGTGGAGCTTGCCGAATCGGACTTGCATCGCCAGTGTCTATTCGATGTTGCACAATGGCAGTTCTTCCAAATTTATTGCCATCGTTCGCAAATATGGAGCTATAGTTCTCTAGTAGCCGTTTTGCTTTCATCTTTTCTGGCCCGCTCACCTCATTCAACCAGGTATTCACGATGTTAGGAATTTTCATGCCATCTTTGAGAACCTCGTTTTTGCATTCCTGAGCAGGATTGTCACAATTAACCACGGCTTCCACAGCTTGGCATTGTCCTACTAACTCTCCTTTCTCCAAAAATATCGGTGACCTGAACTCATTCATCACTCGAATTGGGATCCGCTTATTATTTCCCGTTTGTACCAAGGTTCGTCCAACCAATATATTTGCAGTCCTTTCTGATGCCTCTACTACCCACAGCCTGCTTGCTCCACAGTCTCCCTCCACACATGCCCACAGTACTGCTTCAGACTTTGGTGGAATCTGCTGACGGTGACTTACACTTACGTTCCTGATCTGAGGCCGTTCATACCCAGTGCTTAGGGGTATCTCCATGTTCTGGCACGTCAGCATTCTTTTCTTCAGATCCAGAGTAAGACCATGGGCTAGCATAAAATCCACGCCGATTATTACCTCGTCCATTATTCCAGCCACTAAGAAGGTGTGAACCACTTCCAACGTTCCAATCTGAACCTTGCACACCAGTTTTCCACAAATCGCAGCTTCCTCCCCTGTAGCTGTTCGTAGCTTGCAACCAATCAGCGGCTCAACGTTATCCCCTGCTAGGTCTGATCGAATGATAGAATGTGTTGCGCCCGTGTCCAGAGTTAAGACCAGCGATCGTCTCTTTACAGTCCCGTTTATGGTTAAATTATTGTTTTTACGCTGTATTTGTGAAACGGAGACAGTGGGGCAATCAGTTGTGGGAACCAGCTCACGCCCCTTTGAACTGGTCCGTTTTAGTTTAACGATCGTTTCTCTTCAGAAGCGCCACTTGCATCTTCGTTGCTTCTTTTCCTTGCATCTACGTTTTTCTTACCAGACGCATTACAATTCCGTGCCAGGTGTCCTGATGTTCCACAGCTGTAACACTTTAGTTCAAAGCCCTTGCGCGAGGTTGGCATCCTCTGAGAAATAGTCTGGATGAGATCCCTTATGGTTTTCTCTAGGGATTCACTTGGCTCAACTTCCAGCCGATGAACTCTATGTGCCTTATTGCTTAAAAGGCATGCTGTTTCCTGCGTCAAGGCAAATGACACTGTTTCGGCAAACGTCTTCTTTGGCATGGAGTAGACTGCACGTTTGGTATCCGCATCTCGTATACCACTCATAAACGCCTGAATTTTAAGTAATTCAGTTACTTCCGCTGGTGCATCTGCGTTGGCCAAATGCGCGAGCCGCTCTATCTCCGTTGCATATTCTTGTAACGACTCGTTTGCTTTTTGGTAACGATTCATCAGCTCCATTTGAAACACTTGTTTTCTATGGTCGCTACCATATCGTCGTTCAATCGCTGCCATTAACGCGTCATAATTACCACGCTCATTTTCAGGAACTGTTTGCAGAACTTCGACGGCGGAGCCTTTCAATGATACTACCAAAGCTGCTACTTTATCCGCCGTAGTCCAGTGATTGGCTTGCGCTGTGGTCTCGAACTGTAGTTTAAAAATTTTAAACGGTATAGTTCCGTCGAACGTTGGCGCTTGCAATTTCGTTGCGCTAACAGCTGTAAGTGGACCACTGGACTGTATTTCTCGCACATGACCATCCAGCCGCTGTATTTCTGATTCTAATCTGTGTAACTCATCCTCCATTTTATCCTGCCTCGCTTGCAATATGGAAGAGTTCCCTTCTATACGAGATAGTTGGTCCTGCAGTTGCGAGGTGTTTTGTGTAAACTGCTCCTGCAATTGTGAAGTGTTTTGGGCCAGTTGCTCCTCCATACGTGAGGACAGTTGCTCCTTCAATTGAGAAGTGTTTTGTGCCAGCTGCGCCTCCATACGTGAGGACAGTTGCTCCATTGCAGCTAGAAGCACATTCATGTCAAATGCTGGAGCTGGCTGCGGCTCTATCAACTGCTCCTCGACTTTAGATGAAACTCCTGAAGCATCATGACAGAACTCATGTTCTTCAACATCGATGCCCTCACTCTCCATTGCTTTACGCAACCGTGCTTGTAGATCTGCCTTATGGCCTGTCGCAGGCAAACCTCTAGCCTCCAGCTCTTCCCTCAGCTGGGGTATTCTCAGTTCAGCAAACTTCACCATAATTTAGGATTATTCAGCAATCCCACTTCTGACACCAATTGTTACGTAAATTTAAATTTACGGGTACGACTCTAGGGTTCGATCTCTGGATTGTGAATAATCTAATAAAACTCAAAAATTTTGCTGTTCTTAATTTCACAGATTTTATTCTTTTATTATTGCACTTATTAACACTTATTTCTTGACGCTATGCTCACAAGGTGTCGATGTGTACTGTCCAATAACCAAATTCGAACTAACTCTCTGAGACGCCCTGCGTCTATTTATATGGCAGTTGATTCTGCTGCGGAAGGTTCTAGAATTATGTAGCAAATTCTCGATCTATCTATCCCGCGCTAGATGTCGTTGTGAAAGATCGTGGAATTTTCTAGCAAATTGTCGATCTATCTCGCGCTAGATGTCGCCGTACAAAGATGTGAAAGGTTGTGAAACTAGCTATCTATGCGCGATTTGAATGGTTTCCAGAACTTTCGCGAAAGTTTCATTGTAAATTCGTCACAGTACGTTTATAGAACGCGAATTTCAATAAATTCCTTATCTTAAATTCGAATAACATTATAATTGAATAGTGCTGTATGTAGTGCTGCCTAATTCTTAATTTGTGTATTTAATGTATGAATGTACATATAGAAATGAGTTGATTTTATAAAGCATGTATGCGACTTATATAAATATATATTAAAATTAAATACAAATATATGAAAATCACTTAAATTGATAAAAGTATACATAATACGAATTTAATTCTTGATTTTTAAATAGAAAACTAAACTATTTTAAACTAAAAGTTCTAAGAATTTCAGCTTAAAAACGTAAAAAAAATAAGCTAAAGTCTGAATGGTCTCCTAACACTATTAAAGTTCTTTTGATTTCCTTTATCGTTTGTTTAACTGTATGTATATTCATAAGTTTATATAAATATATAGTTATTTTGATATAAAAATGGTACTTAAGGGCTGTTAAACATTTTTGATTTTAAAAGCTATCTCATTGTATAGTAAAAATTGGATTCCTGTTTTTCCTTAATACTTGACTTATGATTAATTTAATATTTAAAAAAAACCCAAAAGAATGTTTTATTTACTATACTTTCTCTTTTGCTTAATTTTCGCAAATATCTTCGTTTAAAAAAAAACAACATACGTACAAAATTCGACCCCAAGCATCTCTTATATATTAAGATAGGTAGATGAAGTGGAAAATTTTACCTTAACTTTCGTTAATTAACAACTTATTTTCATTTCAAAAGTTTAATATTTTTAAAATATTACGACTATAATAATTCAATTCTCCAAAAACATTGTTTGTTAAAATATTTGAACCTAATTCTAACGTAATTTTTAATCATATGCTATTTAAATTTCTCATAGTAATTTCACAAAGAAACAGTAATTTCAAGTAAAAAATAATTAATCCTCAATACAAAAGGTAATATATCTTCCTAACATTATGAGTATATATGCACACATGATAAAAAATCTCAACAATAAAAACTAATAAAAATATATACAACTCTATCATAATAAGCTTAAGTTTTTAAAAAAAATATTAATATTAAAAAAGAAACAAACAAAACCGAATTTCTTTCACTAGAAATCATGATCGGGCTAATTACTTCAATTTATTATTATTAATTAATTCAATAATTCAAAAATTCACGCAATGGAAAAGCCTGCAATTAAATGTTATATTCGTCAAACAATGTTATTAAACGTAATAATAAAAATTATGTGAAGAAGCATTCCACTGTTATTTATAAAAAGTCTTAAAGATTTAAAGTAAAGCAAAGATTTATAAAATAACATAATTTACGCATTGCAAACGTTTGTAATAATTATTACAAAAAAAATTATATAATAAAGACCGAAACCAGGAAAAATGCACTCGTTGCTTGTTCTACTCGCCAAACAAAACTTTCATCCTACAAAATCTAGCTGACAGGGTTAATTTAGCTTCAAATATAATAAAATTCCGCTATTATGGAACAATATGAAAGAGTTAAAACAAATATTCATTGCATTGCATAATATTATCATTAATTTTTCATTGAAGAAACGGAAAGGAAAAAAAAACGTTGTTAGATTTCAGTGAAAACATTTTTTTTTCAAGTAATTGTGATTTTAATACATATTTAAAATGTGTCTGACATGTATTTGTTGCCAAGGTTTAAACAATTTAAGGAATTTCTTACACTTGGCAATATATCTAACTTATCCACCACTCTATCTTCTACATGGCCCATTATCTAATATTCCAAGTTTCTTCAAAGTAATACATATTTCAAATGTTACCAGTGGTTATACCAAATGTTACAAGGGATTGAAATGTTATTTCTCCGGGACAAAATGTTAATTGTACATTATTTAAAATTAGCACTCACCTGATTCCGAGCAGTTAACTGGTGGCGCCACAGCAACGTGCGGAATCTGGGATGAAATTGACACTGAAATTACAGAAAATCATTTGGATAAGGTAACAAAAAAAAACCAAGAGTTCATTAGCTCTCCACCTATACAAACTATATAACATTAGATCTCCTGATCCCTAGGTAAACATGCTCTCATTGTGATCAACGGTTTGAATATCCATATACTAGATAGATTAATGGATCTTTAGATACAAATTAAATTATGATGTCATTCAGTACAAAATTAACTTAAATATAATCACTATAATATAATAATTCATCGCTATCATAATCAAAATTCACTATAGTATAATAATCCATCATTATAATAATCAACATTCACTATAATATAATTATCCAAAACTACTTTAAAATATTTATAGAAATGCACATATATTCAGCTGCCGCAGTAGAAATGTTCATCCAGACAGGGGACAGAAAACTCTACAGACAAATATACCACAAAACACCAGCTATTCGACCTGCAGCTCCGACACGACTCTTATGAATCAGACACCCATTTCGACTGTGTGGCTTCATTGGGACAGCCAACTTCGCTCCATCCTTGCTCTGATGCGTCTACTCAAGACTTGGTCACATTGATGATAACAAATTGAAGGTATATGCTGCTCCTGCAGTCGATGCTTAGAAGATGAGCCACAAAACTAACGACCTTATGAGAAGCGTTTTATGCGCATTTATATAATCACTATATGGAAGTTTTTTCGTTTGCTGGCGATGATTAAGAATCCCAAGTCACCAAGTAATACTTTTATTTCTATTTAATTTGAAGTCTTATGGTTTTTATACCAAATCGAATTTTAATTTAATGCATTAGCAAATAACTTTAGCGGAAGCTTGACACATTTTCAGCAAACTATTAATTTTTCGCTTGCGCACTCTGCAGCACGCGACCGTCTTCACTTCGATTTACTACTCAACTGTCCTCAGTATAATTTTTCTGTGGATCCCCTCTCTCAGCCACATGGTGGGGAGAGGCAGACACCGATATCTGCATTGCGGCACGGCGAAATGGAACGCGTGCGAATGCAGATCACAGGGTGACCTCAAAACGTCTCAATCATTAACACAGGGCGGCCTCACAAAACAGGTGGTGTTCATCACTTTTAGCCGGAACAATAGCTGGAAAAGGCCACCACATGTATATTTAAATCTGCAGCCCGTTTGGAATTTCAACTATTGTCCTCAAAAAAAAAACTATTACTTGGAAAGAGAATTTATAACCGAGCTAACATGATATTCTATAACTTTTTATTCCTGTATTCGTAATTTGATGTAAACGATGATGAAAACATAATAAATTGCATATCTTATTGAAAAAAAAACTATTATTTTGAAACTAAATTCACGAAGACAGTACGTTTCTAGAACGCGAATTTCAATAAATTCCTTATCTTATATTCGAATAACATTATAATTGAATAGTGCTGTATTTGCCTAATTCTTAATTTGTGTATTTAAGGTATGAATTTACATATAGAAATGAGTTGATTTTATAAAGCATGTATGCGACTTATATAAATATATATTAAAATTAAATACAAATATATGAAAATCACTTAAATAGATAAAAATATACATAATACGAATTTAATTCTTGATTTTTAAATAGAAAACTAAACTATTTTAAACTAAAAGTTCTAAGAATTTCAGCTTAAAAACGTAAAAAAAAAATAAGCTAAAGTCTGAATGGTTTACTAACACTATTAAAGTTCTTTTGATTTCCTTTATCGTTTGTTTAACTGTATGTATATTGTTAAGTTTATATAAATATATAGTTATTTTGATATAAAAATTGTACTTAAGGGCTGTTTAACATTTTTGATTTTAAAAGCCATCTCATTGTACAGTAAAAATTTGATTCCTGTTTTTCCTTAATACTTGACTTTTGATAAATACTTTGACTTAATACTTTGACTTGACCAAGGTAAACATGCTCTCATTGTGATCAACGGTTTGAATATCCATATACTAGATAGATTAATGGATCTTTAGATACAAATTAAATTATGATGTCATTCAGTACAAAATTAACTTAAATATAATCACTATAATATAATAATTCATCGCTATCATAATCAAAATTCACTATAGTATAATAATCCATCATTATAATAATCAACATTCACTATAATATAATAATCCAAAACTACTTTAAAATATTTATAGAAATGCACATATATTCAGCTGCCGAAGTAGAAATGTTCATCCAGACAGGGGACAGAAAACTCAACAGACAAATATACCACAAAACACCAGCTATTCGACCTTCAGCTCCAACACGACTCTTATGAATCAGACACTCATTTCGACTGTGTGGCTTCATTGGGACAGCCAACTTCCCTCCATCCTTGCTCCGATGCGGCTACTCAAACCTTGGTTACATTGATGATAGAAAATTGAAGGTATATGCTGCTCCTGCAGTAGATGCTTAGAAGATGAGCCACATAACTAACGACCTTATGAGAAGCGTTTTATGCGCATTTATATAATCACTATATGGAAGTTTTTTCGTTTGCTGGCGATGATTAAGAATCCCAAGTCACCAAGTAATACTTTTATTTCTATTTAATTTGCAGTCTTATGGTTTTTATACCAAATCGAATTTTAATTTAATGCATTAGCAAATAACTTTAGCGGAAGCTTAACACATTTTCAGCAAACTATTACTTTTTCGTTTGCGCACTCTGCAGCACGCGAACGTCTTCACTTCGATTTACTACTGAACTGTCCTCAGTATAATTTTTCTGTAGCTTCGCTGTAGCTGTATGTTCAAATCTGCAGCCCGTTTGGAAGTTCAACTATTGTCTTAAAAAAAAACTATTACTTGGAAAGAGAATTTATAACCGAGCTAACATGATATTCTATAACTTTTTATTCCTGTATTCGTAATTTGATGTAAACGACGATGAAAACATAATAAATTGCATATCTTATTGGAAAAAAAACTATTATTTTGAAACTAAATTCACGAAGACAGTACGTTTATAGAACGCGAATTTCAATAAATTCCTTATCTTAAATTCGAATAACATTATAATTGAATAGTGCTGTGTTTGCCTAATTCTTAATTTGTGTATTTAATGTATGAATGTACATATAGAAATGAGTTGATTTTATAAAGCATGTATGCGACTTATATAAATATATATTAAAATTAAATACAAATATATGAAAATCGCTTAAATTGATAAAAATATACATAATACGAACTTAATTCTTGATTTTTAAAATAGAAAACTAAACTATTTAAAACTAAAAGTTCTAAGAATTTCAGCTTAAAAACGTAAAAAAAATAAGCTAAAGTCTGAATGGTTTACTAACACTATTAAAGTTCTTTTGATTTCCTTTATCGTTAGTTTAACTGTATGTATATTCTTAAGTTTATATAAATATATAGTTATTTTGATATAAAAATGGTACTTAAGGGCTGTTAAACATTTTTGATTTTAAAAGCTATCTCATTGTACAGTAAAAATTTGATTCCTGTTTTTCCTTAATACTTGACTAATGATTAATATAATATTAAAAAAAAAACCCAAAAGAATGTTTTATTTACTATACTTTCTCTTTTGCTTAATTTTCGCAAATATCTTCGTTTCAAAAAAAAAACAACATACGTACAAAATTCGACCCAAAGCATCTCTTATATATTAAGATAGGTAGATGAAGTGGAAAATTTTACCTTAACTTTCGTTAATTAACAACTTATCTTCATTTCAAAAGTTTAATATTTTTAAAATATTACGACTATAATAATTCCATTCTCCAAAAACATTGTTTGTTAAAATATTTGAACGTAATTCTAACGTAATTTTTAATCATATGCTATTTAAATTCCTCATAGTAATTTCACAAAGAAATAGTAGTTTCAAGTAAAAAATAATTAATCCTCAATACAAAAGATAATATATCTTCTTAACATTATGAGTATATATGCACACATGAAATAAAAATCTCAACAATAAAAACTAATAAAAATATATACAACTCTATCATAATAAGCTTAAGTTTAAAAAAAAAAAATATTAATATTAAAAAAGAAACAAACAAAACCGAATTTCTTTCACTAGAAATTATGATCGGGCTAATTACTTCAATTTATTATTTATAATTAATTCAATAATTCAAAAATTCACGCAATGGAAAAGTCTGCAATTAAATGTTATAATCGTCAAACAATGTTATTAAACGTAATAATAAAAATTATGTGAAGAAGCATTCCTCTGTTATTTATAAAAAGTCTAAAGTAATGCAAAGATTTATAAAATAACATAATTTACGCAATGAAAACGTTTGTAATAATTATTAAAAAAAATTATATAATAAAGACCGAAACCAGGAAAAATGCACTCGTTGCTTGTTCTACTCGCCAAACAAAACTTTCATCCTACAAAATCCAGCTGACAGGGTAAATTTAGCTCAAATATAATAAAATTCCGCTATTATGGAACAATATGAAAGAGTTAAAACAAATATTCATTGCATTGCATAATATTATCATTAATTTTTCATTGAAGAAACGGAAAGGAAAAAAAAAAACGTTACTAGATTTCAGTGAAAACATTTTTTTTTCAAGTAATTGTGATTTTAATACATATTTAAAATGTGTCTGACATGTATTTGTTGCCAAGGTTTAAACAATTTAAGGAATTTCTTACACTTGGCAATATATCTAACTTATCCACCACTCTATCTTCTACATGGCCCATTATCTAATATTTAAGTTTCTTCAAAGTAATACATATTTCAAATGTTAGCAGTGGTTATTCCAAATGTTACAAAGGATTGAAATGTTATTTCTCCGGGACAAAATGTTAATTGTACGTTATTTAAAATTAGCACTCACCTGACTCCGAGCTGTTAACTGGTGGCGCCACAGCAACGTGCGGAATCTGGGATGAAATTGACACTGAAATTACAGAAAATCATTTGGATAAGGTAACAAAAAAAAACCAAGAGTTCATTAGCTCTCCACCTATACAAACTATATAAAATTAGATCTCCTGATCCCAAGGTAAACATGCTCTCATTGTGATCAACGGTTTGAATATCCATATACTAGATAGATTAATGGATCTTTAGATACAAATTAAATGTGATGTCATTCAGTACAAAATTCACTTAAATATAATTACTATAATATAATAATTCATCGCTATCATAATCAAAATTCACTATAGTATAATAATCCATCATTATAATAATCAACATTCACTATAATATAATAATCCAAAACTACTTTAAAATATTTATAGAAATGCACATATATTCAGCTACCGCAGTAGAAATGTTCATACAGACAGGGGACAGAAAACTCTACAGACAAATATACCACAAAACACCAGCCATTCGACCTGCAGCTCCGACACGACTCTTATGAATCAGACACCCATTTCGACTGTGTGGCTTCATTGGGACAGCCAACTTCGCTCCATCCTTGCTCCGATGCGGCTACTCAAGACTTGGTTACATTGATGATAGAAAATTGAAGGTATATGCTGCTCCTGCAGTAGATGCTTAGAAGATGAGCCACAAAACTAACGACCTTATGAGAAGCGTTTTATGCGCATTTATAAAATCACTATATGGAAGTTTTTTCGTTTACTGGCGATGATTAAGAATCCCAAGTCACCAAGTAATACTTTTATTTCTATTTAATTTGCAGTCTTATGGTTTTTATACCAAATCGAATTTTAATTTAATGCATTAGCAAATAACTTTAGCGGAAGCTTAACACATTTTCAGCAAACTATTAATTTTTTGCTTGCGCACTCTGCAGCACGCGACCGTCTTCACTTCGATTTACTACTCAACTGTTCTCAGTATAATTTTTCTGTGGCTTTGCCACCGACAATGCAGACATCGCTGTCTCCTTCCCTCCCATCAATTTCTGCACTCTAAGCAGGTCCCGTAGTATGGCGTGATGCGAAGTTCATATAAAAAAAACCTTCTAGAACATTCGATCCCGCCATAATACGGGATCCGCTCTCTCAGCCACATGGTGGGGAGAGGCAGACACCGATATCTGCATTGCGGCACGGCGAAATGGAACGCGTGCGAATGCAGATCACAGGGTGACCTCAAAACGTCTCAATCATTAACACAGGGTGGCCTCACAAAACAGGTGGTGTTCATCACTTTGAGCCGGAACAACAGCTGGAAAAGGCCACCACATGTATATTCAAATCTGCAGCCCGTTTGGAAGTTCAACTATTGTCCTCAAAAAAAACTATTACTTGGAAAGAGAATTTATAACCGAGCTAACATGATATTCTATAACTTTTTATTCCTGTATTCGTAATTTGATGTAAACGATGATGAAAACATAATAAATTGCATATCTTATTGAAAAAAAAATTTTTTTTTGAAATTAAATTCACGAAGATAGTACGTTTATAGAACGCGAATTTCAATAAATTCCTTAGCTTAAATTCGAATAACATTATAATTGAATAGTGCTGTATTTGCCTAATTCTTAATTTGTGTATTTAATGTATGAATGTACATATAGTTGTACATATAGTTTATGAGTTGATTTTATAAAGCATGTATGCGACTTATATAAATATATATTAAAATTAAATACAAATATATGAAAATCACTTAAATTGATAAAAATATACATAATACGAACTTAATTTTTGATTTTTTAAAATAGAAAACTAAACTATTTTAAACTAAAAGTTCTAAGAATTTCAGCTTAAAAACGTAAAAAAAATAAAAGTCTGAATGGTTTCCTAACACATTAACATTTTTTATTTTAATTGCCATCTCATTGGCAATTGGTTTTTCCTTAATACTTGACTTATGATTAATTTAATATTAAAAAAACCCAAAAGAATGTTTTATTTCCTATACTTTCTCTTTTGCTTAATTTTCACAAATATCTTGGTTAAAAAAAATAACCTACGTACAAAATTCGACCCAAAGCATCTCTTATATATAAAGATAGGTAGATGAAGTGGAAAATTTTACCTTAACTTTCGTTAATTAACAACTTATCTTCATTTCAAAAGTTTAATACTTTTAAAATATTACGACTATAATAATTCCATTCTCCAAAAGCATTGTTTGTTAAAATATTTGAACGTAATTCTAACGTAATTTTTAATCATATGCTATTTAAATTCCTCATAGTAATTTCACAAAGAAAGAGTAGTTTCAAGTAAAAAATAATTAATCCTCAATACAAAAGAAAATATATCTTCTTAACATTATGAGTATATATGCACACATGAAAAAAAAATCTCAACAATAAAAACTAATAAAAATATATACAACTCTATCATAATAAGCTTACGTTTTAAAAAAAAAATATTTATATTAAAAAAGAAACAAACAAAACCGAATTTCTTTCACTAGAAATCATGATCGGGCTAATTACTTCAATTTATTATTATTAATTAATTCAATAATTCAAAAATTCACGCAATGGAAAAGCCTGCAATTAAATGTTATAATCGTGAAACAATGTTATTAAATGTAATAATAAAAATTATGTGAAGAAGCACTCCACTGTTATTTATAAAAAGTCTTAAAGATTTAAAGTAAAGCAAAGATTTATAAAATAACATAATTTACACATTGCAAACGTTTGTAATAATTATTACAAAAAAAAATTATATAATAAAGACCGAACCTTTGACCTGAGATTATATGGTCGGGTGTTTTTCGTAAGATCATCAAAAAGAAAACTACATAATTCGTAAAAAAAATGTAGGAATTAAATTACAGAGCCGCGGTCCCCTCATCCAAGCGACCCGCATACTTCCACACACTCCATCAAGGCGACAAAGGCCGTAGCCCATCATCATCCATGTCCTCCGTCAGGGTCCTCAGTAGCGACCACTAGAGAAAACATAAGAATTCAGGGGCTAAACTACAAAAAAAATTTTAATTTGGGCGTCAACCAACGAGTCACTAACGATTATTAACCATTAAGGGAAATCTCCAATTGGACAAGGCCTCAATATTAACAAAATTCACAACAATATATGGTTGGTCAAGCGAGCATCTTTGGCGAGTTGCGCAACCGAGAAAACTCCCACTTGGCAAGATCTCGAGCCAAGAGAATACTCAATTTAAAGTGAGTTATATACAAAAATTCTCAAAAAAAATATTAACATTAATGATTTTTTCTTCTGCGGAATGACTCGAAAGTCAAGCAATCGCAAGAAGAAATGATTCAGCGGTACGCATCGAACCTAAAAAATTCAATCGCGTAAATCCAGCGAGAATCACCTCTTCTGCGGAATGACCCGAAAATCAAACAATCGCAAGAAGTAATGATTCAGCGGTACGCATCGAACCATAAAAAATTTCAATAGCGTAAATCCAGCGAGAATCAATTTAGAAACCACGAGAAAACCAAAAGTTAATCAATTTAATTACAAAAACAAATTACAGTCACTACTGATCCTTTTGCTCCACTGTACTGAAACTCGTAAGAAATCGGACAGACAAAAAAAATTGTAGAGTGGGCAGAGTGGGACCAGAATCCGGCCCCACGTTGGGCGCTATTTTGTAACGTCCAACGTGGCTTGTGGAACACTTCGTCAGCATACCAGAACTGTGAGCAAGAGAGAAACCATCTTCAGGTTCATCTCCAGGATCTCCTCTTCTATAGCATGGCAAGGAAGTTCGGGCCCCAAGTTGGGCGCCATTTTGTAACGTTGGGGGGGGGTATTTGCTTAATAAACGGCTCATCCGGCCGTGCCCCGGCTCCGGAAAAGTTGGGGGTTCTTTAACCCCAACAGCGGATTGGATACCCCGGTTACAAACAAACCGACATAGAAGCCAAGACTTACCAAGGCGATACAGCCTCTGGATGAAGGTAAGCACAAATGCCTAATCACACTCTGACGGCGGGCAGAGACGAATTATGGAGTGGAAGGAAAAAGAGAGAGGGGAGGAGTAGGTGTTGTTTTTCCTACCCCTGTCTTTACCCACCCAACCTGGCTGGTGCGGTGGTTGCTGTGCACCAGCCCCTTTTGTGCAGGTCGCTCAGCCCGTGGCGGGGGGTCGCTTACTTCATGTCAACTTAGTAATACATAATAATAACCAAAACTCGTATCTTAATGAGTAATTTTATTGGTCATAATATTATTTCGGTAAATTAAACATAAGAAAACTTACAAAATGATTTCATTTTTGTTGTATAGAAACAGCGAAAGCCAAATGGAACTTGATTAATTATCTGACAATTTCATTGATTTAAACTTAAGAAAAGAAAAAAAAACGAATTGCGGGTAGTTTTGTCCTATGTTTTAAAAACAATTTGCTTTTGTTTTGGTTTGGGAAAATATTTACATGCGTAAAGGTTGAGTAATAGTTTTAATGTTTTTCATTTTTAAGTATTTTAAGTCTACACGGATGCAACAGGACTTTTTTTCTTTTTTTAATATAATAAATTTATATTTATTTATACTTTCCAAGTAAATAAAATGTTTTTATACTTATCTACTATGAATCAATATTTTTCACTTACTGAAGTGATTTTTTTTCTTATACATATCTCGCTGATGGCTTTGAATTCTTAAATATTGTTTATAAACATTTCTTAGCAACATTTTGTATGCAACTCGTAATCGTGTAGGCGAATTGAAACAAGAAAAAATGTACTCGTTGCTTGTTCTACTCGCCAAACAAAACTTTCATCCTACAAAATCTAGCTGACAGGGTTAATTTAGCTTCAAATATAATAAAATTCCGCTATTATGGAACAATATGAAAGAGTTAAAACAAATATTCATTGCATTGCATAAAATTATCATTAATTTTTCATTGAAGAAACGGAAAGGAAAAAGACGTTGCTAGATTTCAGTGAAAACATTTTTTTTTAAGTAATTGTGATTTTAATACATATTTAAAATGTGTCTGACATGTATTTGTTGCCAAGGTTTAAACAATTTAAGGAATTTCTTACACTTGGCAATATATCTAACTTATCCACCACTCTATCTTCTACATGGCCCATTATCTAATATTCCAAGTTTCTTCAAAGTAATACATATTTCAAATGTTACCAGTGGTTATTCCAAATGTTACAAGGGATTGAAATGTTATTTCTCCGGGACAAAATGTTAATTGTACGTTATTTAAAATTAGCACTCACCTGACTCCGAGCAGTTAACTGGTGGCGCCACTGCATCGTGCGGAATCTGGGATGAAATTGACACTGAAATTACGGAAAATCATCTGGATAAGGTAACAAAAAAAAACCAAGAGTTCATTAGCTCTCCACCTATACAAACTATATAAAATTAGATCTCCTGATCCCAAGGTAAACATGCTCTCATTGTGATCAACGGTTTGAATATCCATATACTAAATAGATTAATGGATCTTTAGATACAAATTAAATTAAGATGTCATTCAGTACAAAATTCACATAAATATAATCACTATAATATAATAATTCATCGCTATCATAATCAAAATTCACTATAGTATAATAATCCATCATTATAATAATCAACATTCACTATAATATAATAATCCAAAACTACTTTAAAATATTTATAGAAATGCACATATATTCAGCTGCCGCAGTAGAAATGTTCATCCAGACAGGGGACAGAAAACTCTACAGACAAATATACCACAAAACACCAGCTATTCGACCTGCAGCTCCGACACGACTCTTATGAATCAGACACCCATTTCGACTGTGTGGCTTCATTGGGACAGCCAACTTCGCTCCATCCTTGCTCCGATGCGGCTACTCAAACCTTGGTTACATTGATGATAGAAAATTGAAGGTATATGCTGCTCCTGCAGTAGATGCTTAGAAGATGAGCCACAAAACTAACGACCTTATGAGAAGCGTTTTATGCGCATTTATATAATCACTATATAGAAGTTTTTTCGTTTGCTGGCGATGATTAAGAATCCCAAGTCACCAAGTAATACTTTTATTTCTATTTAATTTGCAGTCTTATGGTTTTTATACCAAATCGAATTTTAATTTAATGCATTAGCAAATAACTTTAGCGGAAGCTTAACACATTTTCAGCAAACTATTAATTTTTCGCTTGTGCACTCTGCAGCACGCGACCGTCTCACTTCGATTTACTACTCAACTGTCCTCAGTATAATTTTTCTGTGGCTTCGCCACCGACAATGCAGACATCGCTGTCTCCCTCCCTCCCATCATGTTCTATATATATATATATATATATATATATATATATATATATATATATATATATATATATATATATATATATATATATATAATATATATATATATATATATATATATATATATATATATATATATATATATATATATATATATATATATATATATATATATATATATATATATATATATATATATATATATACAGGGGCATGCATATATATATATATATATATATATATATATATATATATATATATATATATATATATATATATATATATATATATATATATACAGGGGCATGCAATAATTCAACATACTCCGCCTCAAACCAAATTCGTTATAATATATATATATATATATATACATATATAATGAAATTGTAATCAAATATGTGCCATCATCAGAAAATGTTGCGGACTTGTTTACTAAAAATTTCAGTAAAGAAAAACATATTAATTGTTGCAAAATGTTATGAACATAAGTTCACATAAAGATTAGTTATATATATAAGTATATATATATATATATATATATATATATATATATATATATATATATATATATATATATATATATATATATATATATATTTAGTCTAAGATTAGTTATATATATTAGTTATATATATAAGTATATATATATATATATATATATATATATATATATATATATATATAACTAATCTTTATGTGAACTTATGTTCATAACATTTTGCAACAATTAATATGTTTTTCTTTACTGAAATTTTTAGTAAACAAGTCCGCAACATTTTCTGATGATGGCACATATATGATTACAATTTCATTATATATGTATATAATGAAATGAAAATTGAAGCCGATGGACCATTCGAAGCGACGTACGTTCTCCGATTGGGCTCTGGAAAAGATGCGCCAAGATGATCAATTTCATCGCAAAATCATCTTTAGTGACGAAGCTCATTTCTGGCTCAATGGGTTTGTCAATAAACAAAATATGCGGTATTGGGCGGGTGAAAATCCACATGTGCTTAATGAAAAACCACTTCATCCACAAAAGACAACTGTTTGGTGCGGTTTGCATGCCGGCGGCGTCATAGGGCCATATTTTTTCGTCGACGATAGTGGTCGCCACGTTACTGTGAATGGTGATCGTTATCGCGCCATGATTATCGATTATTTTAGGCCCGAATTGGAATATATGGACTTGGACAGCATGTCGTTTCAACAGGACGGCGCCACAAGCCACACAGTACACGTTACAATCGATTTATTGAAGAACAAGTTTGATGAGCGTGTTATCTCAAGAAATGGACCAGTCGATTGGCCGCCTCGTTCGTGCGATTTAACGCCTCTAGATTTTTTTCTTTGGGGCTACGTCAAGTCATTGGTCTATGCTAATAAGCCGACGACGTTGGAAGAGCTCAAAGCCAACATTGAACGCGAAATAGCAGCCGTTTCGGCCGAAACGTGTATGAATTTTAACATCAAAGAAGAAACTAGGTGTAGCCAAGCTTTCTTTAAGAAGCCAGCTTCAAGAACCCGCTTCGAGAAGACAGATGTGGCCAAGGCCTTTGGGTGTAGGGTATAATAATAATAATGAATTATGTAATGAAGCAACTAATAAATAAATTGTGTAACAAAAGTGGTTGTGTACACAAGTTTAACAAGCATAAAAAAATTCCCAAACGAAACTCGAAATAGTGGCCGCAAAGTGGACTTCGGCTCACTGACTTTCTCTCGCTCTTTAAACCTACTATGTGTATCCTAACCATAATCTAAGCGAGCATAATCTAACCATAAAGGCCTGCGCCGATTGAGTACGTCAGACTTCGACTTCAAAGTCTGGGCAGACAAAACGAGTCTGCAAAAATTGAGAGCGCCTAGTGAATACTTTGCTGACGGATTCAGTGTTGTTGTTTCAGTATACGAAATGTAAACTAACGAATGAGAATGTACACAATGCAACAACAACAACAACAATCTCTCAAAAAAGCTGACGCAGTCGAAAAGTTGAGAGTTGCCCAACTTTCAACTTTGAAGTTGACGGCCGCGTCGCTTATGGGCGTTTGCTCATAAGATTGGATACATTTACTGATTTTGACTTAGCAGAACTTCGAAGTCGAGGTATGAAGTACTCTATGGGCGCAGGCCTTAAGTCAGATCGTTATCGCTGCCAGAAATAACGAGTTGCGAAACTGTCCACTATTCCATACACATTTCTACAGATTTCTTTGATGAATTAGTGAAATCAGGCAAAATTAGCCGAAACTCGAATCTCGGAATTCAGCACTTTGCTTTTTCGCATGGTATCAGTCAATTTCAGATTAAGGAAGGTTATTAATTCAAAACGTCGAACATATACATCCTGCATTAATGTAATGATAACTATAAGAAATTGGTTCGTCTACAACCAAAATTTGACGAGAGATGACGGAAATTATTTATTAAATTGCCGAAAAAAGGAATTTACAAAATAACTACTTAAAGAAATGTCGTTCGAGTTTATACCGTCGAAATGCGAAGATAGATTTATAAATTTTTTTAAAATAATTTGAAAATATTTTTTTTAGGTACACCGGCATACATTATCTTCAGCGCCTATTGTTATAGACCAGAAAAGTTTCACCACTTTTGTTTACAAGTTGAAATTTTCACTGAAATTTAGGGTAAGCTCACACAACGATCGCTTGAGCAACGAAAATCAAACATTTTACTATATTTTTTCGCCCTCTCGTAAATATGACTGCATCATGTTCGTTTGACTGAGCTTGCGCAAATCAAAATTTACTACTACTAATTGCAACTTTTCCACTACGTACTTTTTCTTCTTTCGACTTGTAACCAAAAAGAGCTTTAACTTCTTGGATATGCAAATTTACGTTTGCGTAAATGTTTTTCATATATCTTTTTTATTTATAATAATAATGAAATTTCTTTGAAAGAAAGGTTGAAAGCCAAATTATCAGTAAATCCTTTTTACGCATGAAACGATATTCACCGAAAAGTTTATTTGTTCGGATATTTGACTACAAAACTACAATATTTCCGTATTATTTTGCTCCGTTCAACAAAACAGCATGGTTGATAATGCAACCATGGTTCAGTCTTGATCGTGTGATTCAGGTCTAAAGCTGCATCAAAATTTGACCAAGTGATTGCGGTATATTGTGCTCATTTTGGCTCTTACAAATTGCTCATTTCTCTTTTACATGTCAAAGCAATAAATTTGATTCTGGTTGGCAAAGACAACAAGACTGGAAACTCATTTTTTGCTTTCATTGTGTTAGTGAAATCAGACTGAAGTGTGTAAATTACACAAACAAAATGCATGCACTTTTGACAACTTGAAGAAAATTTTGACAACTTGGAAAAATATTGTTTACAACATTTTGAGAGAGGATTTACATTTTTTGAGAGAGAATTGCAACTCTTGTTCTTCTTCACCGCACTAGCCTAGAAACATCATTTTTAAAATACGTAAAGAAGACAAGGAGATAGGCTTTAAACCAACTTATGCTTTTAGAAATGCACAAGAAATCTTTTCCAAGTCATGTAGCTGCATTATATCATATATTTTGCGAAGGAAACCAAGTCAAATTCCATAAAATTTGCTCGATTCGCAAATATAAACAGCTGTTTTTACCTACCACACGAACTTTTAGCTGTAAGAGATGCCAACATATTTTAGTTTAGATTGTGGTGAAAATTTCCACACCACCTCAAAGATGGTGTGGAAATGTAGCAAAAGCTTTTTTATAAAGTTATTAAAATAGTTAGAAAGTAACTTAAAAATCATTGTGTTATAATGTTTAAAAGGCTTTTCTTTTACAAATTACAAAACAAGTCAGTTTACATTACTGCTTACATATTGTTTATTGTTTACATACTGTTTGTTGTATATTTCCAAACAGTTAAGGAATCATCAAAACCGCGCAGGATCTTACATGCAATGAAGTTTTTCTATTAAAGCTTACTTAAAAATCTATATAAGTAATATTTAAGATATAATTAAGAAGTAATATATAAGATTGTGTCTCGTTTGTATCCCTGTCATGAACTCACCCTATCATCTTAAGACGGTGTGGTAACAAACCGGAATGGTTTACTTTTCCAGTTAACTTACTTTGCAATAGCCAGTTTTAGCTTCTAACAAGCAGACAATTTCACCATAAAACTCACATACGCTGTACATGAGCACGCGGACGGACATGTTTTCGAGCTCGCTCACGAAATGGGAGGAGTTTCCAGTCTTGTTGTCTTTGCTGGTTGGTCAAATGATCGTCCTGTGAGCTCACCGTTACTTTTTTATCTCGTCTGGAATTTAGGTTAAATTCCACAATGTGCTTAACAAGTTGTTTAGCAGAGATAACGAGATGCGAAACTCTTAACTACTACATGCACATTTCTTCAGATTTCTTTGATAATGGTAGTGAAATCGGGCAAAATTAGTCGGAATTCTGTACTCAATTCTCGGAATTCTGTACTTTTCGTTTGCGAATGGTAGCAGTCAATTTCGGATTTAGGAGGGCTTTTAATTCTAAATGTCAAACGTATACATCCTACATTATTCTATGATAATTAAAAAAAACTAAAAAACTAAGAACGGAAATAGACACTGAAGATGGCACAACGCCGAAATTTGATTGTCTGCAAACCAAATTTGAAGACAAACCAATTTCGGTAAATTTGTAGACGAACAATTACATGAAATCATTTATTAAATTTTCAAAACAAGGAATTTATAAATTAACTTCTTAAATAATTGTCGTTCAAGTTTATACCGCCGAAATGCGAAGGTAGATTTATAAATTTTTTCTAAAATCATTGAAAATAATGGTTTTAGGTACACCGGGGGAATAAATTCTCTTCTGCACCTCTTGTTTTAGACCAGAGAAGTTTTCACCACCTTTGTTTACATGTGGTGAAATTTAAAAATTCATGTGATCGCGATTTTTGTTACTCAGATTGGTTCTTGAACAATTTATTCATAAAATTATATTTGCAGATAGCAAAATGAGGAGAAAATATGTAAGGAAATGGGTTGGAATTTTTAAATAAATCGGCTGATATGTTAATTAATATTTGTATTCATTTGCTATGGGAGTGGTTTCACCTCAGAACATGATACTGAGTGGAAATATTCAATGAAGTTTAGGGCAAGCTCACCTGACGGTCAATTGACCAACGAAAATCAGAAATTTTACTCTTTTTTCGCCCATCGTAAATTTGACTGAAAATAAATTGCGATAAATTGTGTTCTTTTTGCCTCTCGCAAATCGTTAATTTTTCTTTTTACATGTCAAAGTAACAAATTTGATTCTTGATGGTCAAATGACCGTGATGTGAGCTTGCCCTTACTTTTTCACCACGATTTTTCACGTACAATGTACGTGAATTCAACATTGGATAAAAAATAGACGTCAGAGCGATTTTCATCAGCTGTGAAAGTAGAGTTTCGCATCTCGTTATCTCTGTTGTTTAGCAAGCGAATTGTCACGCTAGTAATTATTTAAACACAAAGATTTTGGTAAAAGTGGGTTTTTCAACATGCTTGTACCTAAGCAAGGTAGCTGTGCCGGCAAACACAAGGTTTGTACAGATATCTCGTATGGAATTTAGGTTAAATTCCACAATGTGCTTAACAAGTTGTTTAGCAAGCGAATTGTCATTTGCTAAGCAACGTTTAATTCCATTTGAGTTTTGCAGAGTTGGTATCAGCTCCTTCTTCCCTGTGCGATGCCAATGTTCCTTTACAATATGACGTCTGTGACAATAGATCCATCAGTGAAAAAATTGGAACAGATCTACTTTACCGTCGGTGTCCCGATTTTGTTGCTTTTTTTTGGACGGACAGATCTTGGCCTTGAAAAGAGGAAAATAAAAAAATAAGGTGTCGCCTTCTATTAGTTTAGGACTTCGAAGTTGTAAAATTTCACTTCGACATCTCCTAAACGATGCCAGTTATGTGGTTAGTACTAGTATAATTCGATATATCATTGCATTTAATTTGTAATATACAATATTATTCCGAAAAGTGAATAGTTTTCAAGATGTAGGCGTCTTTAAACAGCATTTAATGCTACGCAATAAGCAATTTTTTTAGCCAATTTCTTTCCGCGTGAGCGGCATTCGGCCGCGATGGGGATTACTCCCTTTAGTAAGTCCAACACCGGCTTCACATTAAACAGTGTTTTTTGCCTGTTTTTATATGTAAGAGTGTCAGCAGGCGCCAACTTTTTTGCAATATTTTGAAGTACTTTGGACAGGGGACTACTATGAACGACGCATTACTATTTACCAAATGAAAGCTAAAAGATCAGTCTTTCATTAATTTGGACAATTCCTTGCATGGATAATGTATTTTTTTGAGGAAAAATCATTTCTTCATTAAAATTTTACAAACAAAATAAAAATCTCATTATATCTTAAAAACTATTGAGTGTTCTGGAAATTATTAAATATAATAAATTAAATAGAATTAAAAACTTTTAAAACGCAGTAATATTGTAATAAACATCTGTACGGTTTAGAAGATATCGGAAAAAAAGAGTCATACTTTAAAGGCCCGTAACTCTTAAACTAAACGAGAGCAATATTTTTAACGTACTTGTGATTAGGATGTTTAACTTCATTGAGATTAAGGGATGAAGGTTTATTAACTTCATTAGGATTAAGGCTTAAATCTAGTTTGCAGACGGAGTGCGCAATTTTTTGGCTTATAGAGTTAAGCCAAAAAATTTGTGTGTGTACTCATCTGATTTCTGACTTATAGGCATTCAAAGTTTAAAAATTTCTGGCCTATGGCTCATAACATTTTGTCGTAAAATGTTTACTTTTAGAGCAAACTAAAATGTTCGGCTTTGAATAAGTTATTTTGAATAAGAAGGGGAAAACTTATTCAAAGACAAATATTTTAGTATTAAAAACAAATTCCATTTTTTCGATGAAATGTTATATATAGTACATGATAGTTCAGAAAGCTATTAACGGTAACCATATCACTCAGATACATTATAAACTTTGGGAGATATAGCGATCGACTTTATGTCAAAGGCGTCATCTTTGAATTTTTTTTGTGGTTTTGCTAATAGGCCACTGTTCTTGAATTAAACAGATGGAATACAATAGTCGAATGATTTAGTTTAATTCCCGAATATTATGTTAAACTGTTTCGGCTAAAGCCGAAATGTTAAAATTTCAATCCTACCAAATCTGTCAAACCTATTTTTAAGAGATTTCAAACCAGCGATTTGCAAAATTTGATATAATGAAAATATCTATATGCAATATTTAAAAAATGAATGTATGCTACCTTGTGTTAAGTTTATATTTAACTACACGTTTGAATAACTATTTAACTGGAATAAAAGTAAAGTTACGCCATCTTTAGAAAACCGCACGAATTAACCGGTATATGTATATATATAGTATATATAGTAATTCTTCATTACTTCAATATGAAGAAAAAGGCTGCAACAATTTGGACAAGCTGCCATATAAGATTTTACATATCGTTTCATGCGAGGAAACCAAAACTCTTTCCTCATCCTCTCCAACGTTTTCTCTGAACCAAAGTGGCTCGTCTCATCGTGGTATGCCTGACAAAATCGCCACCACGTAGACTGAGGAACAACACGCTACTTGCTTTTTTTTATGGCAGATAGAACCAAACTCAGGGGATGCCCTCTATCAATGCAAAGCATTCGTTGGTTTAGAAGGGAAAAGGTTAGTGGGAAGAGGAAAAGTGGGAGTAGCGTCGATTTACACCCCTTTTAAAAGCATCGACGTTATAAGTGAGTGGGAAAACATGCGCGGGGAAACTATTCCACAACTTAACTGCGCGACCGAAAAACGAATTCTCGCGGTAGTGGGTAGTGCGATGGAACGGGATCGAGACGTAAGAGGCTTGCACCGCTCTGGAAAGCCGAGTAGATCTGTTGAATACCTGAACCGAAGGAATCAGGCTGGCTACTTCAGAGGAACAATTACCATTAAAGTATCGGTAAAATAAGGTTACACAACCCACTTCCTGACGACATCCCAAAGTTTCAATAGAGCTGTGTACCACCCATATTTAAAGGTGGAAAGTTGTCGCCCGCCAGACGCTTGTGGGTCAACAAACAGCATTGACCTCCAGAAGATCATTGATAAAAATGAGAAAAAGCGTTGGAGACAGGACGGAACCCTGCGGAACTTCAGCATTAATGGAGTGCTCTTCGAAAGCAAAGCCGTCTATCACAACCCGAATAGAACGGCCGCTGAGGAAACTCGATATCAAACATGGTGAATGTGTTACCGACACCATAAGCAGCCAATTTAGACACGAGTGCTTTATGCCACACCCCGTGAAGTGCTTTATGCCACACCCTTGAAGATATCCAAAGCAACAACCTTACTCTCACCGAATTGGTGAACACAACTGTTCCACCGATCAATGAGGAACGCCATCAAATCGCCTGTGGAGCGGTGAGCACGGAAACCGTACCGGCGATCACTGACCAATTGGTTGCTCTCCAGATACCTCATCAGGTTAAAATTTATAACGCTCTCCATAACTTTGGAGAGCATTGAACAGATTGCTATGGGCCGGTAATTGACAGGATTCGTAGCCTCACCTTTTTTGGGAACTGGCTGAACATTCGCAATCTTCCAGGAAGAAGGAAAGACTCCTGAAGTAAACGATAAATTAAACAGATTGCGCAATGGGCGAGTCAGTGTTGAGGCTCTCTTCTATCAACTTTCCGATACAAACGCTTAAATTGAATTGCGTATTCTTGCCGGACTTGCTCGACGTCATCTGCTGCCATCTGTGATATGTTCAGGCTACCATCTGTGAGATGTTAAAAATCTTCTCCGCTACGGTTTCCGTAGTCGCGGGAGGTAGAGCAGGTAATCGACTCATTGCATCTACGTGCGCCATCTTCACACCCGGCCGATGCAAGCAATCAAAATCGAATTCCAGCAATTTCATCCACCATCTTGCTACACGCGACGGCATCGTTGAACTTTTTTTATGCTGACGATTGCATTGCAATCAGTATATTCGGAATCTTTGCAACGAGTCCACAATGGCAAGGACTTCGAGCTCGAGACTTGAGTATCGACTTTCTACGTCTGTAAACTGCCGACTATAATAAAAAACTGGCCGCAAGTCCTCATTTTCGTTCTGGAAAAGTATCCCAGATATTCCCACCACGCATGAATCTGTATGGACTTTGTGTTGCTTCTTTGCATCATAGAGCGTGAGGATTGGCTTGCTGGTAATAGCTGCTTTCAATTCTTGGAAGGCTTTTTCTTGTTCGGTGGTCCACTAAAACACAGAATTTTTTTCCGCAGCTTCGTGAGTGAACTCGATATATAACTATACTTATCTACAAACTTCCTGAAGAATCCAGTGACTCCCTAGAATTGACTGCTGTAGTGATTGTAGGTACTGGGAACTCCTTAATGCTTTGAGTTTTCAGCTTACCTGGGCGGACGCCGTCGACACTGATATTATGGCCCAGGAATTCAACGGTATTTACCAAAAGGGTGCACTTGGACGGCCTCAGCGTAAGACCTGCCTGTTGAATTGCTTCCAGGAATTCTCGCAGAGCTTATACACCACTAGTTGCTGTTGGTGTAGCGATGATGACTTAATCTACGTAACTTATGATCTGGTCCCGATGTTTAAGCGGCTTAATGATGTTAACAATCATCTCTTGGAACCACATCGGCGCGTTTATGAGTCCTAATGGCATCACGTTGTGCTCAAACAAACCTTCGTGAGTAAAAAATGCAGTATAAGGCTTGCTGTGCTCCTCCAGCGGAATTTGGTAGTAACCAACCGGGAGTCATATCTAGCGTGGTAAAATATCTGTTACCTGAAAGTCTAGATAACTGTTCCTCTAGCACTGGCATTGGGTAGTGCTTTTTAATAGTGACTGCATTCTGCGCTCTATAGACACACATTCTATTTTCGTTATTTGCCTTCTTCACTAAGAGTACTGAGGATGCGTGCGGTGATGTGCTTGGCTCAATGATATTGTGTTGCTGCAAGTCACGAAGTATCTCTGTCAACTTGTTACGTTCGTTAAATGGAACCATGTACCGCTTCCCTACAATTCTTTTGTCGGTAGTTACCTCGATGCGCATCTGTATTGTCTTGCATCTGCCTAAGCATTTGAGGTCTTCTGCAAAGTAAGTCGGGTACTCCTCAACCAGTGCGTTGATCATAATCCTCTGTTTTCCGCCTAAATTCTTTCCCACTTTAACATGGTTCAAGGGTTGCATCTTCAGCGCCCCTGATTCAATCACCTGCGCTGCGAGCCGTCACAGAGTACATCCCGTTCTAGCAGCGCCTCAGTTGATAGTGATTCTTCCGGCACAATCAGAAAATTGTCATCGATTTTTTGTCCATTCATGGTGATCGTTGTAGTAACCATTTCGTTACACTCGACGATTGAGTCCCCAAAACCTTTTAAAAGTCTTGCACAAGGCTGTCTTGTTGCTTCTGTATCGATTGAATCACAAAGCAATGAGCAATCGCTGCCCGTGTTTACGAATGCTGTTACCTCTTTGTCTCTCAAAGTGATTCTCTTTATAACTGGTGGCGGCGTCTCGCTCGAGGTTTCTTTGGTTATCTGAACAACGTTTGCCATTGACCGACACTCCTTTGCTTCGTGGCCTATTCTATTGCACTTAGTCCACCGTGGCTTTTTTTGTGGACGTGGACATTTCGTTGCAATGTGACCACGTTCGTTGCAATTAAAGGATTTCGGACCTCGTGCATCTCTGGTTTCCGAGATATCACTTCGTGTGGACGTTGTGGAAATAATTCGTGGCGGATGCGATGGCTGCACTGTCGGCATTGTCTCTAAATTTTCTATTGATCTAATTAGAGCAGCGCATGATGCAAAATTCATCGCTAGCAATGTTCGTGTCGTGTTTGCATCGTTCAAGCCATTTATTATATAAAAATTTATAGATTGATCGTCCATTGCACCTCGCCTTCCCATGGTCAACATGACGTAATAATAATCTACCGGGCTTTTAGTTTTATTACGTTTACAGCCCGCCATCTCTTGATGCATTTCGTTCCGAATTTTTCTGACGTCATGGTCTTCAGTGGATCAAATTCTGCCAGGACACCATTTATATCTTGCGGCTGCTGCATGCTTTGAACTGAGAGCGTTTCAGTTCTTTGACGCTCTTCTCTATTTTCTAGCATTACCGGCGTGGATGCTCTTTGGCAAGTCGTTGTGAGCTCTCCCACTACTTGTGCTAAATTTTCAATCGTCCTCCGTAAGTCGACAATTTGCTGGCAAGTGTTCTCTTCCATCGCTCCGGCAGAACGAAATTCCTCCTCCGAAACCTCGTCCGTTCCTAAGATTTCCGTCTGCGTTGCTACCTTATGAGCTTTGGTACCTGACACAATGCTTTCGTGCATCATTAATAATTCATTTAACTGCGCCACTTTTAACCCGGCTACGCTTAAAAAAAAAGACCCTAATAAGTTTTTTTGGGTCCATTTGGACCCATATTAAATTTATTGAATATTTAGCTATTAAATAATTTTTTTTTAATTTTTATAATACATATATTATACTCTTTTTACATTTATTTCTCATATCTATAGTATATTTGGTAATACTACATCACGTTCTGTAATTAAATTAATCTAATCTGAATCTATATTTGTACATTCAATGCAAAGTGTGTCTCTGTGCTCCCTACAAATGAATTTTGAGCAATTACTGCAAACCACATCACATTTGTTATCTTTTTTAGTGCCTGTGCAAAATGTGCAACGTCCTCTTGACCTTTTTGACTTGAAAACTCCAGCCAGAAGTAAAATTCCGATGTAGGCGTCAAAGCTATCCGTATCCAAATTTACCCAATTGGCTATCATTCGAAAGCCATATTCGTTCGTATGCTTTATAATGATATCACATATAATTTTTGGCAGCAACGCTTTGAAGGCAGGTCCTATAGAATCTATGCGGGAAATTGCATATCGTGTTATGCCTGGTTTCACTGTCAAAACGTTTTCTGTCTGCCGATGATATGTGGATTGCAATTGGGGTGGACTTTCTTCCCACACCATTCTTCGCAACCATTGCGGAAACAACGTGGTGGAGTTCCTCTTGATCGGAATCGGATGAATTATCCTCGTGCTCTGGATTATATTCATCTTCGCTGACAGCGGAAAATATATCTTCATCATTAGAAGGTTTTTCAACTTCACTTTCATCACATTCTTGTAGAAATCTTTCTATTTCTGCCTCGTTCAAATTTCGTCGTGCCATTGTACAAAACCACTTATCACTTTCACTTCAAGTAACGTAATATATCAGAATTTTACCAACACCGAATATATATGGCAAAAGTTTGAAATGCAGAAAATAATTGCATTCAAGGCAAAAGCCAATCACCATTGGACAAAGCTTACTTGGACAATAAACTACACCAATCACCATTTGCGTTGCAGGTGAAAATTTGATAAAAAACGGAAGCGATCTGCAAATTGGTCTTTGATAGGCTCGCTTGGTCAAAGTGCGAAGGCAGCACACCAGATCAGGCCAGGCATTGAGGAGACAGGGTTTTTCATGAGAAGAGCTAACAAAACAGATCATGCCACTCCTTATGGACCCAATTATAAAAGAAGGGATAATGAAACAAACGCAATTTTTTTTTGTGTCTACAATCCTCGGAATACATTCTTGGAATTTCGAATTATGCAGCCCACCTGATCACGTCAGGTATTTTTGTATGTAGAAGAAGTAAAAAACCGCTTTTCACCGCTTATAGTCCCCATTATGAGAAAGAGGTAACAAGGCCAATATAATTTTATTACGTGTGCGGTCCTCGGAATACAGTATTAGAAATTCTGTTCATTAAGCAGTCGTTTTCATGTCTGTGAAGTTGGCACCTCATTTTTTAAAAAGTCAACTTTTTTTGGAGTTCTGAGTGCACCCCAAAGAGTTCTGGAGTTCTCTACCAGTTTTGGAAATAGTTCTGGCGAATTAAGCAAAAAAAAACACTATCAAAGTTTGGGGTGCTAACTTCACGAATTGGATTTTGAATTTCGGCCATAAATCTTAAACTATTGGAGATAGATATATCGTGTAGTAAACTTTTCTGTAGAACTATTGGGGGGCTATTCAGAACTCTAAAAAAATTTCAGAAATTCGAAAATTTTTTTTTTCAAAATCCAAAATTTAAATTTTTTTTTTTTTTTTAGAGTTCTGGATAGCCCCCCCGAATATATTGAGATACCAATAAATCCCAGAAAAAGTTCTAGCGAACTAAGTGCAAAAAACATGATTTTAAAAAAAAAATTTTCAAAAACGGCCATAACTTTCAAAATACTGGATCTAGAGCATGAAGTTTCTAGACGAAATCTTTAGAACTATGGGGGGGCTATTCAGAACTCTAAAAAAATTTCAGAAATTCGTAATTTTTTTTTTCAAAATCCAAAATTTAATTTTTTTTTTTTTTTTAGAGTTCTGGATAGCCCCCCCGAATATATTGAGATACCAATAAATCCCAGAAAAATTTCCAGCGAACTAAGTGCAAAAAACATGATTTTTTAAAAAAAAATTTTCAAAAACGGCCATAACTTTCAAAATACTGGATCTAGAGCATGAGGTTTCTAGACGAAATCTTTAGAACTCTGGGGGGGCTATCCAGAACTCTAATAAAATTTTTGGATTTCCGAAAAAACAAAAATTTAGTACATATACCGGATGTAGGGTACCAAGTTACCATACTAAATCTTCAGAACTATTGTAGCAATGCTCAGAACTGCAATAATTTTCTTACATTTCCAAGAAACATTTGTTGGTACTTGAAATTTTCAAAAAATGAAAATTAAAATCGGCCATAACTTTTAAAATACTCGATATAGAGCATGAGGTTTCTATATGAAATCTTTAGAACTCTGGGGAGGCTATCCAGAACTCTAATAAAATTTTTGGATTTCCGAAAAAACAAAAATTTAGTACATATACCGGATGTAGGGTACCAAGTTACCATACTAAATCTTCAGAACTATTGTAGCAATGCTCAGAACTGCAATAATTTTCTTACATTTCTAAGAAACATTTGTTGGTACTTGAAATTTTCAAAAAATGAAAATTAAAATAGGCCATAACTTTTAAAATAGTCGATATAGAGCATGAGGTTTCTAGACGAAATCTTTAGAACTCTGGGGGGGCTATCCAGAACTCTAATAAAATTTTTGGATTTCCGAAAAAACAAAAATTTAGTACATATACCGGATGTAGGGTACCAAGTTACTATACTAAATCTTCAGAACTAACACCAATTTTCTTCCAAATGGCCCTTCCCACACGAGAACAATTATGCCTGCACAATTTTTGTTTTCATCGCACACAGGAGATGAATTAAAGTAGTACAGAAAATGTATACCTGGACACTGACAGTATACATTTTTTGCACTACTTTTATTCATATGGTGTGTGTGGACGAAAACAAAAATTATGCACATTGTGCTCGTGTGTGAAGGGCCACTAAGCAGCTACATGCGCCAACCCCAAATTTTTTCATTGGAAATTTATGGGTAAACCTGAAGTGCTTGCGCCCAGCAACAATTGACATTATTTGAAATTTTTACAGGGTGGGTGCCAACGATTTACAAATTAAAAAATTTTTCGAAAATCAAAAATTTTAGTGGAGTCCTCTAGAGTTATGAATATTTAATCTAAAGACCTCATGTCCTATGAACTGTATTTTAAAAGTTATGGCCGTACTTATATTATGCATAATACAATGTACATACTTTGTGTAAATTTCTTATTGAATACAAGTAAAATTAAATAAATGAACACATACAGTTTTATTAATTTCTTCAATTTCAGGAAGCTTAAAAAATTAATTTAAAGAGTTCTAGGAATTTTATAAAGTTACTAGACAAACTTCAGAACCTTTGCTCTCAGAACTCCAATAAAATTTATGGATTTGTAAGGAGAAAACATTTTTTAGGTCTTTGAAACTGACTCGAAAATGATATAAAAAAGAGCCATAACCAATAAAATTTTTTTATTTATTACTTTAAATTATAGTTTGTAAATCGCTGGCGCCCTGTAAAAGTTTGTAACAATTGAATAATTGTTGCTGGGTGCAGGCACCTACAAATTTCCAATGAAAAAATTTGTGGTTGGGGCATAACTTAGGACTTGTGCACAAATCTTCATCGAAGCAGAATCTCTTGTAGAGTGAATTTACTGATCTCAGTTTTATGCAAAATTTTCAATAAAAGACGCCTCTAAAAGCACATTATTGAGGAGTTTGATTCTCTCAGTTGCTCTAAGCAGTTGTTGCTTACTAACTCTAAGATTGCTTTCGTTAAAAATCTGTGCACAAGACCTAAGCACATGCGCCAACGATAAATTCTTTCCTGGAAATTTGTCCGCAAACCTGAAGTTTTTTAGCCCAACAACAATAATGACTATTTGAAACTTCTACAGTGGCCAGTGAATTTTAAAACAGATATTAAAAAAATTTTTTTGGGAAAATTCAAAATTTTTATTGGAATCCTAGAGAGTTCTGAAGATTTGATATAGTAACTTGGTACCCTACATCCGGTATATGTACTAAATTTTTGTTTTTTCGGAAATCCAAAAATTTTATTAGAGTTCTGGATAGCCCCCCCAGAGTTCTAAAGATTTCGTCTAGAAACCTCATGCTCTATATCGAGTATTTTAAAAGTTATGGCCGATTTTAATTTTCATTTTTTGAAAATTTCAAGTACCAACAAATGTTTCTTAGAAATGTAAGAAAATTATTGCAGTTCTGAGCATTGCTACAATAGTTCTGAAGATTTAGTATGGTAACTTGCTACCCTACATCCGGTATATGTACTAAATTTTTGTTTTTTCGGAAATCCAAAAATTTTATTAGAGTTCTGGATAGCCTCCCCAGAGTTCTAAAGATTTCATCTAGAAACCTCATGCTCTATATCGAGTATTTTAAAAGTTATGGCCGATTTTAATTTTCATTTTTTGAAAATTTCAAGTACCAACAAATGTTTCTTAGAAATGTAAGAAAATTATTGCAGTTCTGAGCATTGCTACAATAGTTCTGAAGATTTAGTATGGTAACTTGGTACCCTACATCCGGTATATGTACTAAATTTTTGTTTTTTCGGAAATCCAAAAATTTTATTAGAGTTCTGGATAGCCTCCCCAGAGTTCTAAAGATTTCATCTAGAAACCTCATGCTCTATATCGAGTATTTTAAAAGTTATGGCCGATTTTAATTTTCATTTTTTGAAAATTTCAAGTACCAACAAATGTTTCTTAGAAATGTAAGAAAATTATTGCAGTTCTGAGCATTGCTACAATAGTTCTGAAGATTTAGTATGGTAACTTGGTACCCTACATCCGGTATATGTACTAAATTTTTGTTTTTTCGGAAATCCAAAAATTTTATTAGAGTTCTGGATAGCCTCCCCAGAGTTCTAAAGATTTCATCTAGAAACCTCATGCTCTATATCGAGTATTTTAAAAGTTATGGCCGATTTTAATTTTCATTTTTTGAAAATTTCAAGTACCAACAAATGTTTCTTGGAAATGTAAGAAAATTATTGCAGTTCTGAGCATTGCTACAATAGTTCTGAAGATTTAGTATGGTAACTTGGTACCCTACATCCGGTATATGTACTAAATTTTTGTTTTTTCGGAAATCCAAAAATTTTATTAGAGTTCTGGATAGCCTCCCCAGAGTTCTAAAGATTTCATCTAGAAACCTCATGCTCTATATCGAGTATTTTAAAAGTTATGGCCGATTTTAATTTTCATTTTTTGAAAATTTCAAGTACCAACAAATGTTTCTTAGAAATGTAAGAAAATTATTGCAGTTCTGAGCATTGCTACAATAGTTCTGAAGATTTAGTATGGTAACTTGGTACCCTACATCCGGTATATGTACTAAATTTTTGTTTTTTCGGAAATCCAAAAATTTTATTAGAGTTCTGGATAGCCTCCCTAGAGTTCTAAAGATTTCATCTAGAAACCTCATGCTCTATATCGAGTATTTTAAAAGTTATGGCCGATTTTAATTTTCATTTTTTGAAAATTTCAAGTACCAACAAATGTTTCTTAGAAATGTAAGAAAATTATTGCAGTTATGAGCATTGCTACAATAGTTCTGAAGATTTAGTATAGTAACTTGGTACCCTACATCCGGTATATGTACTAAATTTTTGTTTTTTCGGAAATCCAAAAATTTTATTAGAGTTCTGGATAGCCTCCCCAGAGTTCTAAAGATTTCATCTAGAAACCTCATGCTCTATATCGAGTATTTTAAAAGTTATGGCCGATTTTAATTTTCATTTTTTGAAAATTTCAAGTACCAACAATTGTTTCTTACAAATGTAAGAAAATTATTGCAGTTCTGAGCATTGCTACAATAGTTCTGAAGATTTAGTATAGTAACTTGGTACCCTACATCCGGTATATGTACTAAATTTTTGTTTTTTCGGAAATCCAAAAATTTTATTAGAGTTCTGGATAGCCTCCCCAGAGTTCTAAAGATTTCATCTAGAAACCTCATGCTCTATATCGAGTATTTTAAAAGTTATGGCCGATTTTAATTTTCATTTTTTGAAAATTTCAAGTGCCAACAAATGTTTCTTGGAAATGTAAGAAAATTATTGCAGTTCTGAGCATTGCTACAATAGTTCTGAAGATTTAGTATGGTAACTTGGTACCCTACATCCGGTATATGTACTAAATTTTAGTTTTTTCGGAAATCCAAAAATTTTATTAGAGTTCTGGATAGCCCCCCCAGAGTTCTAAAGATTTCGTCTAGAAACCTCATGCTCTATTTCGAGTATTTTAAAAGTTATGGCCTATTTTAATTTTCATTTTTTGAAAATTTCAAGTACCAACAAATGTTTCTTAGAAATGTAAGAAAATTATTGCAGTTCTGAGAATTGCTACAATAGTTCTGAAGATTTAGTATGGTAACTTGGTACCCTACATCCGGTATATGTACTAAATTTTTGTTTTTTCGGAAATCCAAAAATTTTATTAGAGTTCTGGATAGCCTCCCCAGAGTTCTAAAGATTTCATCTAGAAACCTCATGCTCTATATCGAGTATTTTAAAAGTTATGGCCGATTTTAATTTTCATTTTTTGAAAATTTCAAGTACCAACAAATGTTTCTTAGAAATGTAAGAAAATTATTGCAGTTCTGAGCATTGCTACAATAGTTCTGAAGATTTAGTATAGTAACTTGGTACCCTACATCCGGTATATGTACTAAATTTTTGTTTTTTCGGAAATCCGAAAATTTTATTAGAGTTCTGGATAGCCTCCCCAGAGTTCTAAAGATTTCATCTAGAAACCTCATGCTCTATATCGAGTATTTTAAAAGTTATGGCCGATTTTAATTTTCATTTTTTGAAAATTTCAAGTACCAACAAATGTTTCTTGGAAATGTAAGAAAATTATTGCAGTTCTGAGCATTGCTACAATAGTTCTGAAGATTTAGTATGGTAACTTGGTACCCTACATCCGGTATATGTACTAAATTTTTGTTTTTTCGGAAATCCAAAAATTTTATTAGAGTTCTGGATAGCCTCCCCAGAGTTCTAAAGATTTCATCTAGAAACCTCATGCTCTATATCGAGTATTTTAAAAGTTATGGCCGATTTTAATTTTCATTTTTTGAAAATTTCAAGTACCAACAAATGTTTCTTAGAAATGTAAGAAAATTATTGCAGTTCTGAGCATTGCTACAATAGTTCTGAAGATTTAGTATGGTAACTTGGTACCCTACATCCGGTATATGTACTAAATTTTTGTTTTTTCGGAAATCCAAAAATTTTATTAGAGTTCTGGATAGCCTCCCTAGAGTTCTAAAGATTTCATCTAGAAACCTCATGCTCTATATCGAGTATTTTAAAAGTTATGGCCGATTTTAATTTTCATTTTTTGAAAATTTCAAGTACCAACAAATGTTTCTTAGAAATGTAAGAAAATTATTGCAGTTCTGAGCATTGCTACAATAGTTCTGAAGATTTAGTATAGTAACTTGGTACCCTACATCCGGTATATGTACTAAATTTTTGTTTTCTCGGAAATCCAAAAATTTTATTAGAGTTCTGGATAGCCTCCCCAGAGTTCTAAAGATTTCATCTAGAAACCTCATGCTCTATATCGAGTATTTTAAAAGTTATGGCCGATTTTAATTTTCATTTTTTGAAAATTTCAAGTATCAACAAATGTTTCTTAGAAATGTAAGAAAATTATTGCAGTTCTGAGCATTGCTACAATAGTTCTGAAGATTTAGTATAGTAACTTGGTACCCTACATCCGGTATATGTACTAAATTTTTGTTTTTTCGGAAATCCAAAAATTTTATTAGAGTTCTGGATAGCCTCCCCAGAGTTCTAAAGATTTCATCTAGAAACCTCATGCTCTTGTGGGCTTCTAATGAGTTGTTACTCTAAATCTTTATTTACACAAATCTTAAATTTTTACAATTATTTACAAGTTCACATCAAATTAACTGATTCGCAGTAATTCAACTTTACACCGAATGTTTCGCAGTTAACTTGAAACTGAATGTTTCGCAGTTAACTTTAAGCCGCGAGTCGCGTAGAGCACCGAGTGTCGCTATGATGACGCCGAAAACTCAACTGTCCTTTCAAAGAAGTCGCTCGCTGTTTTATGGTGTTGGCAGCATATCCCAGAGGGAATGCCACCACCACCACTGCAGAAAATATTTCGCCGCGAAATACAAGACGGTCGCCGAAAACAGACCGATGGTCACGTACTTCCACATTGTTGCAATGCTCCCACGATGCATCGCGCTGGGCCTTATAAACAACCCCTCCTACGTCAGCGCTAACGATAGGAGAGCTGCGCTGGCCAGCGCTCGCATGCTGACGCTGCGTCTTTACAATAGACGAAAGCGAGCTCGATGCACTGATGAGTCAAGGCGGCGGGTAGCTACTCCGCCGTCTCAAATCGCAGCGCCGACGTTCGTTAGCGTCAGCAATGAGCGCGCCAGGCTACAGCCTGCAGCGAATCAGATGACTGTCGCCGATCGTTATCGCACTCCGCGATGAGCAACAATGTGGAATGCGGGCACTGAAACCCAAACCGAATTTGCGCTAATTTGCGTTCAACGACTCGCGGCTTCGATGCTTGTGGGGACCACCAGGTCCGCCACAGTACTCCCCCCCTAATAAAGTATTTGCGATAGCACAAATCTCGCCGGAATCTTCACGTGTCGGCCGCTTCTTGTCTTCTTCTCTGCGCCCTCTGGTCTTGAAGTCGTCGGTTTCGCCGGCTCGCTGTTGTCGCTAGTAGTGAACGCAGCTTTCAACCTGTCGATGGCGATCTTCGCAGCTCTTCCGCGTAGCCTTAGCGTAAAGTATTTCTCGCTGCGCTTAAGGATGCGGAAGGGGCCCTCGTAACGTGGCTGTAACGGTCGCTGGACTTTGTCGATCCTCACGAAGGCGTGTGAGCACGTACTGAGTTCTGGTTGGATGAAGACTCTCGTGGTGTCGTGATGCGCGGCTGGGACTGGCGCTACCTTCGCCATTCTGCGTCTCAAATCCTTTACGAACTCGGACTCAGAAATTTTCGATGGCGTGGGCATCAGGAATTCGCCTGGTAACCGGAGCGTCGTACCATAAACCAACTCCGCTGGTGTCGCTGCGATGTCTTCTTTAAATGTTGCGCGCAGCCCAAGCAGCACGAGTGGTAATATTTCGCTCCACTCGTCATGCTTGTAGCAGATTATCGCTGTCTTCAACGTCCTGTGCCAGCGCTCGATCATCCCGTTCGCTTGGGGGTGATATGGTGTCGTTTTATAATGCTGCACGCCGAGCATCTCGTTTAACTGCCGGAAAAGCTCGGATTCGAACTGCCGTCCGAGATCGGTTGAAATCCTCACCGGGATCCCGAATTTCGCGAACCAGCCTGAGATGAGGTTCTTCGCTACGCTCTCCGCTGATATGTCGATAAGCGGAATTGCCTCAGGCCACCTGGTGAATCTGTCGATCACGGTGAGGCAGTAGCGGTATCCTTCGGACGCTGGCAGCGGCCCAATTAAATCGATATTTAGGTGCTCGAATCGCTGATCTGGGCCATCATATCTGCCCACCTCCGCGCGATTATGACGCTGCACTTTGCTTTGCTGGCACGGGCCGCAGCAGCGGACGAACTCTCGTATATCCTTGCTCATGCCTGGCCACACGAAACGTTGTCTCACGAGCTCAATGGTTGCCTTCGCGCCCGGGTGCGCTAGTCCATGCATCTTTTCCATGACCGATTTCCTGCATCGGGAGGGCACCCAAGGTCGGATCTTGCCGTGTGCTACGTCGCAGACTAATGTCGTATTCGATTGCGGAAGTGTGAGGGGCTGAAGCTGCAGCGTTGACGTTGCTTTCGTTGCTCCGGACCATTCCGAAATTTCTGAGTCGCGCTGCTGTTCCCGTGCGAGCTCTTCGTAGTCGATGCCGCCGCCTGCGTAAGTGATCGACTGGGCTCGTGATAATGCATCGGCCACCTCGTTGTCTCGTCCCGCTACGTGTCGGACGTCTGTCGTGAACTGACCGATGTAATCCAGTTGGCGGGCTTGTCGTGGCGCTGCCCGCTCCGAGCTCTGCTTGAAGGCGAACGTCAAAGGCTTGTGGTCCGTAAAAACTGTAAATTGTCTGCCTTCGACCATATGCTTAAAATGCCGCACCGCCTGATAGATTGCCGTCAACTCCCGATCATAGGTGCTGTATTTTCGCTGGGCGTCAGTCAGTTTTTTCGAGTAAAACCCCAACGGTTGCAACTCGGTACCCACTTGCTGCTGTAGGACCGCCCCTACGGCTGTATCCGACGCGTCGACATTCAAGCATAAAGTCGCGTTCGGCGCGGGGTGAAACAACATGGTCGCCTGTGACAACGCTTTCTTGCACATTTCGAAAGCGTTTACCGCTTCAGATGTCCACTCGATTCGCGTGACGTCGTTTTTTCGGTTGCCGCACATCAAACTCTGCAGGATCATCTGGCTTTCCACCGCGCGCGGAATGAAACGACGGTAGAAGTTTATCATGCCAAGGAAACGTTTCAGTTCGCGGGCCGTCGCTGGTCTCTTGAAGTCGTTGATCGCTTTTACCTTCTCATCATTCGGTAGAATGCCTTCGCTGGAGACCGTGTGACCCAAGAATTTCACCGTTGTTTGCCCGAGGACGCACTTCGCCAAATTTATCGTGAGTCCGTTTTCGCGCAGCAGCTGGAAAATCCGCCGTAGGTGCCGCTCGTGCTGCTCCCATGACTCGGACGCGACGCAAATGTCGTCGATGTAAACGAATGCGTATGCCGTCTCGCCTGCCAACAAATTATCTATGTGGCGCTGAAAGGTTTGCGCCGCATTTCGTAACCCGAAAGTCATATATTTAAATTGAAATAACCCGAAAGGCGTCGTAATAGCCGATTTAGGGACGTCGCTGGGCTCGATTGGGATTTGATGATACGCGCGCTGCAGGTCAATGGTGGAGAAAACACGCTTTCCGTACAAGATATGTGTGAAATCCTGGATGTACGGAATTGGGTAGCGATCGGGAACGGTGATCGCGTTGAGCGCTCGGTAGTCGCCGCATGGTCGCCAGGATCCGTCGGACTTCCTTACCATGTGTAACGGACTCGCCCAACTGCTGTCAGATGCCTCGCAAATTCCTTTTTCCAACAAATAGCGGAATTCTTCCCGCGCCGCTTCGAGTTTCTCCGGAGACAGGCGCCGGGGGCGCGCGTAAACCGGAGGTCCATGCGTAACTATATGATGCGTGACGTCTGACTTGCTCGCTCCGCTTAAGGGTCGCATCACGGTAATGTCGCGGAATTCTCGAACCAAACTGGAGAAAGGTGCGTTGTCGCTAACTGTTGAAATGCTTTCAATAACGTCCGCCGGTGTGCCGCTGCATTCCAGTTTCGTCACCCCGTCGATCAGTTTGTCGTTCTTCGCATCCACCAACAACCCGTAGTGCTTCAGGAAATCCATCCCTAATATCGGGGCTTTGACCTGTGCTATTACGAATTCCCATGTAAATTTTCGTCGCAACCCGAGATCGAGCCCGATTCGCTTCCGGCCGTACGTAAGAATGGGCGTTCCGTTCGCTGCGTAAAGCTGGTAAGAATCGGGTCGATCGAGCAGCTCGTGCTGCGTTGGCGGTAATACTGAAACGTCGGCACCCGTGTCTACGAGGAATCGCTTCTTTGTTGCTGCGTCCCTTACGTAAACTCGGTTAACTACGCTCGCTTCACGAGCCCCCGCTGGCGGAATATGGGGGCACTCAGTTTTTTTGGCGGGACCCATTCTGGGTCGCTGGCTTTGCGAAATCGCACGGAGGCCGGCATAGCTTCGCGCGCTCTCCGTGGACGTGATGATACCAGCAGATGACTCGCCCCCAGTTAAGGTCGTCGTCGCGGCGCTTCTCATGCGCCGACGGTGTGCGCGAGGGGGACCTGTGACACCGGTTACGGTACGTCACCGTCTTCGGTGGTTGCGGCGCCCTGCCACGGCCACCGCAATAGAGCGCGGCATCTTCGTGCTCCGCTGGCAGCCCAACTCGCCGTAGGTCAGCTTCGAATGATGTCGGTGCGCGTCGTTCGCGAACGTTGAGCGAAGCGAGTGCTGACTCGATGCGCTGCACTCGCTGCTGCATGTCGTCAACTGGACGCGCCGCTTGCATAAGCGATGCAGATTCGCTACCGGGCTCGTTAGCTACTTCGGCGATTTTGTCCGCAAGATTCGCCTTCTCCTCTAATGCTCCGCTGGACGCCTGTAGGATCGCGCGGATATGTCGTGGGAGACGGCTCATCCACATGCTGTCGAGCAATTGGTCAGTTAGATTTGCGCCGCCTAACCGCCGCATCTCACCGAGCAACTGGGAGGGTCGCCTGCCGTCCAGCTCGACCCCTGCGAGCAATATCTTCAGCTTCTGCTGCTCCGAGGCCCCAAACTGCTCCAGCAGGCGCTTCCTGAGGTTCGCGTAGCGCTCGCGGGCTGGTGGCTGCGTAACCGCGTCGTACACCTGCTCCAGGATACGACTTTCCATGGCGCCGACCACCAGATTAAAGCGCGCTACGTCCGAGGAAATGCGCGCGGTTGCGAATTGCGCCTCTACTTGCGCGAACCAGACCTCCGGGTTCGTCTGCCAGAAGGGAGGAACTCTAATTGTGATACGGCTTACCTCGTCGCTCGCCGGTGGTTGCTCCCCAATACCTGCATTGGCCGCCGTCGCTCCGGCCGAGGCTCCTGAGTCGCTGTTCGCTGCGGCCTCCACGGTGGCCGTATCTGTCGCCGAGCTCGCCGCCGCTGAGTCATCCTTCACTTCTGACATTGTCCGTGCCCGGTTTGTTCCTTCACTAACCGTAAAATTATCGCGATAATTAAGAGCGCGACGCACTGCCCTAAAGCGTTCACAATTTGTATCATAAAATGTTCACTTCACTCGTCGGGGTCACCAATTGTGGGCTTCTAATGAGTTGTTACTCTAAATCTTTATTTACACAAATCTTAAATTTTTACAATTATTTACAAGTTCACATCAAATTAACTGATTCGCAGTAATTCAACTTTACACCGAATGTTTCGCAGTTAACTTGAAACTGAATGTTTCGCAGTTAACTTTAAGCCGCGAGTCGCGTAGAGCACCGAGTGTCGCTATGATGACGCCGAAAACTCAACTGTCCTTTCAAAGAAGTCGCTCGCTGTTTTATGGTGTTGGCAGCATATCCCAGAGGGAATGCCACCACCACCACTGCAGAAAATATTTCGCCGCGAAATACAAGACGGTCGCCGAAAACAGACCGATGGTCACGTACTTCCACATTGTTGCAATGCTCCCACGATGCATCGCGCTGGGCCTTATAAACAACCCCTCCTACGTCAGCGCTAACGATAGGAGAGCTGCGCTGGCCAGCGCTCGCATGCTGACGCTGCGTCTTTACAATAGACGAAAGCGAGCTCGATGCACTGATGAGTCAAGGCGGCGGGTAGCTACTCCGCCGTCTCAAATCGCAGCGCCGACGTTCGTTAGCGTCAGCAATGAGCGCGCCAGGCTACAGCCTGCAGCGAATCAGATGACTGTCGCCGATCGTTATCGCACTCCGCGATGAGCAACAATGTGGAATGCGGGCACTGAAACCCAAACCGAATTTGCGCTAATTTGCGTTCAACGACTCGCGGCTTCGATGCTTGTGGGGACCACCAGGTCCGCCACACTCTATATCGAGTATTTTAAAAGTTATGGCCGATTTTAATTTTCATTTTTTGAAAATTTCAAGTACCAACAATTGTTTCTTAGAAATGTAAGAAAATTATTGCAGTTCTGAGCATTGCTACAATAGTTCTGAAGATTTAGTATAGTAACTTGGTACCCTACATCCGGTATATGTACTAAATTTTGGTTTTTTCGGAAATCCAAAAATTTTATTAGAGTTCTGGATAGCCCCCCCAGAGTTCTAAAGATTTCGTCTAGAAACCTCATGCTCTATATCGAGTATTTTAAAAGTTATGGCCGATTTTAATTTTCATTTTTTGAAAATTCCAAGTACCAACAAATGTTTCTTAGAAATGTAAGAAAATTATTGCAGTTCTGAGCATTGCTACAATAGTTCTGAAGATTTAGTATAGTAACTTGGTACCCTACATCCGGTATATGTACTAAATTTTTGTTTTTTCGGAAATCCAAAAATTTTATTAGAGTTCTGGATAGCCTCCCCAGAGTTCTAAAGATTTCATCTAGAAACCTCATGCTCTATATCGAGTATTTTAAAAGTTATGGCCGATTTTAATTTTCATTTTTTGAAAATTTCAAGTACCAACAAATGTTTCTTGGAAATGTAAGAAAATTATTGCAGTTCTGAGCATTGCTACAATAGTTCTGAAGATTTAGTATGGTAACTTGGTACCCTACATCCGGTATATGTACTAAATTTTTGTTTTTTCGGAAATCCAAAAATTTTATTAGAGTTCTGGATAGCCCCCCCAGAGTTCTAAAGATTTCGTCGAGAAACCTCATGCTCTATATCGAGTATTTTAAAAGTTATGGCCGATTTTAATTTTCATTTTTTGAAAATTTCAAGTACCAACAAATGTTTCTTGGAAATGTAAGAAAATTATTGCAGTTCTGAGCATTGCTACAATAGTTCTGAAGATTTAGTATGGTAACTCGGTACCCTACATCCGGTATATGTACTAAATTTTTGTTTTTTCGGAAATCCAAAAATTTTATTAGAGTTCTGGAGAGCCCCCCCAGAGTTCTAAAGATTTCGTCTAGAAACCTCATGCTCTATATCGAGTATTTTAAAAGTTATGGCCGATTTTAATTTTCATTTTTTGAAAATTTCAAGTACCAACAAATGTTTCTTGGAAATGTACGAAAATTATTGCAGTTCTGAGCATTGCTACAATAGTTCTGAAGATTTAGTATGGTAACTTGGTACCCTACATCCGGTATATGTACTAAATTTTTGTTTTTTCGGAAATCCAAAAATTTTATTAGAGTTCTGGATAGCCTCCCCAGAGTTCTAAAGATTTCGTCTAGAAACCTCATGCTCTATATCGAGTATTTTAAAAGTTATGGCCGATTTTAATTTTCAGTTTTTGAAAATTTCAAGTACCAACAAATGTCTCTTAGAAATGTATGAAAATTATTGCAGTTCTGAGCATTGCTACAATAGTTCTGAAGATTTAGTATGGTAACTTGGTACCCTACATCCGGTATATGTACTAAATTTTTGTTTTTTCGGAAATCCAAAAATTTTATTAGAGTTCTGGATAGCCTCCCCAGAGTTCTAAAGATTTCGTCTAGAAACCTCATGCTCTATATAGAGTATTTTAAAAGTTATGGCCGATTTTAATTTTCATTTTTTGAAAATTTCAAGTACCAACAAATGTTTCTTAGAAATGTAAGAAAATTATTGCAGTTCTGAGCATTGCTACAATAGTTCTGAAGATTTAGTATAGTAACTTGGTACCCTACATCCGGTATATGTACTAAATTTTTGTTTTTTCGGAAATCCAAAAATTTTATTAGAGTTCTGGATAGCCTCCCCAGAGTTCTAAAGATTTCATCTAGAAACCTCATGCTCTATATCGAGTATTTTAAAAGTTATGGCCGATTTTAATTTTCATTTTTTGAAAATTTCAAGTACCAACAAATGTTTCTTGGAAATGTAAGAAAATTATTGCAGTTCTGAGCATTGCTACAATAGTTCTGAAGATTTAGTATGGTAACTTGGTACCCTACATCCGGTATATGTACTAAATTTTTGTTTTTTCGGAAATCCAAAAATTTTATTAGAGTTCTGGATAGCCCCCCAGAGTTCTAAAGATTTCGTCTAGAAACCTCATGCTCTAGATCCAGTATTTTGAAAGTTATGGCCGTTTTTGAAAATTTTTTTTAAAAAAATCATGTTTTTTGCACTTAGTTCGCTGGAAATTTTTCTGGGATTTATTGGTATCTCAATATATTCGGGGGGGCTATCCAGAACTCTAAAAAAAAAAAAAAATTTAAATTTTGGATTTAAAAAAAAAAATTTCGAATTTCTGAAATTTTTTTAGAGTTCTGAATAGCCCCCCCATAGTTCTAAAGATTTCGTCTAGAAACTTCATGCTCTAGATCCAGTATTTTGAAAGTTATGGCCGTTTTTGAAAATTTTTTTTTTAAAAATCATGTTTTTTGCACTTAGTTCGCTAGAACTTTTTCTGGGATTTATTGGTATCTCAATATATTCGGGGGGGCTATCCAGAACTCTAAAAAAAAAAAAAAAAATTTAAATTTTGGATTTTGAAAAAAAAAATTTTCGAATTTCTGAAATTTTTTTAGAGTTCTGAATAGCCCCCCAATAGTTCTACAGAAAAGTGTACTACACGATATATCTATCTCCAATAGTTTAAGATTTATGGCCGAAATTCAAAATCCAATTCGTGAAGTTAGCACCCCAAACTTTGATAATGGTTTTTTTTGCTTAATTCGCCAGAACTATTTCCAAAACTGTTAGAGAACTCCAGAACTCTTTGGGGTGCACTCAGAACTCCAAAAAAAGTTGACTTTTTAAAAAATGAGGTGCCAACTTCACAGACACGTCGTTTTCTAAAATTTTTGTAAATTTTTAGACGAAGTTTACTGAAAATATTTTATGGGTCCATTTGGACCCTAAATAGCTTATGTGTGAGAATCTTTGTTACAGCTATTTCAAAAAGTATTTTGGATCTTTTGTTTTAAGAGGATAGTAGATTTGCATTAAATATTATATATATATATATAATATTTAATGCAAATATATATATATATATATATATATATATATATATATATATATATATATATATATATATATATATATATGCAAATATATATATATATATATATATATATATATATATATATATATATATATATATATATATATATATATATATATATATATATATATATATATATATATATATATATATATATATATATATATATATGCAAATTTATACTTATACTTATTCTTATTCTTATATATAAATATAAGAATAAGTTACAAGAATATGCAGCGGAAGTAACTGAGTTACTTAAAATTCAATCTTTTATGAGTGGTATACGAGATGCGGATACCAAACGTGCAGTCTACTCCATGCCAAAGAAGACGTTTGCCGAAACAGTGTCATTTCCCTTGACGCAGGAAACAGCAAGCCTTTTAAGCAATAAAGCACATAGAGTTCATCCGCTGGAAGTTGAGCCAAGTGAATCCCTAGAGAAAACCATAAGGGATCTCATCCAGACTATTTCTCAGAAGATGACAACCTCGCGTAAGGGCTCTGAACTAAAGTGTTACAGCTGTGGAATATCAGGACACCTGGCACGGAATTTTAATGCTTACCAGACGCAGACGAAAAACGAAGATGCAAGTGGCGGTTCTGAAGAGAAACGATCGTTAAACTAAAACGAACCAGTTCAAAGGGGCGTGAGCTGGTTCCTACAACTGATTGCCCCACTGTCTCCGTTTCACAAATACAGCGTAAAAACCATAATTTAACCATAAACGGGACTGTAAACGGACGATCGCTGGGTTTAACTCTGGACACGGGCGCAACACATTCCATCATTCGATCAGACCTAGCAGGGGATAACGTTGTGCCGCTGATTGGTTGGTTCAGATTGGAACGTTAGAAGTGGTTCACACCTTTTTAGTGGCTGGAATAATGGACGAGGTAATAATCGGCGTGGATTTTATGCTAGCCCATGGTCTTACTCTGGATCTGAAGAAAAGAATGCTGACGTGCCAGAACATAGAGATACCCCTAAGCACTGGGTATGAACGGCATCAGATCAGGAATGTAAGTGTAAGTCACCGTCAGCAGATTCCACCAAAGTCCGAAGCAGTACTGTGGGCATGTGTAGAGGGAGACTGTGGAGCAAGCAGGCTGTGGGTAGTAGAGGCATCAGAAAGGACTGCAAATATATTGGTTGGACGAATCTTGGTACAAACGGGAAATAATATGCGGATCCCAATTCGAGTGATGAATGAGTTCAGGTCACCGATCACTTTGGAGAATGGAGAGTTAGTAGGACAATGCCAAGCTGTGGAAGCCGTGGTTAATTGTGACAATCCTCCCCAGGAATGCAAAAACGAGGTTCTCAAAGATGGCATGAAAATTCCTAACATCGTGGGTACCTGGTTGAATGAGGTGAGCGGTCCAGAAAAGATGAAAGCAAAACGGCTACTCCATATTTGCCAACGATGGCAATAAATTTTGAAGAATTGCCATTGTGCAACATCAGATAGACACTGGCGATGCAAGACCGATTCGGCAAGCTCCACGCAGAGTCCCACTAGCAAAACGAGAAAAAGCGGGACAGATAATAGACAAAATGCAAAAAGTGGAGTTATTGAACCACCAACTAGCCCATGGTGTTCACCGGTCGTGTTAGTTAAAAAGAAAGATGGAAGCACCCGGTTTTGCGTTGACTATCGGAAGCTGAACGATGTCACTAAAAAGGACAGCTACGCACTGCCGCGAATAGACGACACCTTGGACACGTTATCCTGTGCGAAATGGTTTTCAACGCTGGATTTACAAAGTGGTTACTGGCATGTGGAGATCGAGGAATCCGGTCGCGAAAAAACTGCTTTTAGCATCGGGGGTGGATTGTGGCAATTCTCCGTGATGCCATTTGGACTCATAAAAGCGCCGATGTGGTTCCAAGAGATAATTGTTAACATCATTAAGCCGCTTAAACATCGGGAACAGATCATAAGTTACGTAGATGAAGTCATCATCGCTACACCAACAGCTAGTGGGGTAGAGTCTCTGCGAGAATAAGTTACGTAGATGAAGTCATCATCGCTACACCAACAGCTAGTGGGGTAGAGTCTCTGCGAGAATTCCTGGAAGCAATTCAGCAGGCAGGTCTTACGCTGAGGCCGCCCAAGTGCACCCTTTTGGTAAATACCGTTGAATTCCTGGGCTATAATATCAGTGTCGACGGCGTCCGCCGAGGTGAGCTGAAAACTCAAAGCATTAAGGAGTTCCCAGTACCTACAATCACTACAGCAGTCCGTCAATTCTTGGGAGTCACTGGATTCTTCAGGAAGTTTATAGATAAGTATAGTTATATATCGAGTTCACTCACGAAGCTGCGGAAAAAAATTCTGTGTTTCAGTGGACCACCGAACAAGAAAAAGCCTTCCGAGAATTGAAAGTGGCTATTACCAGCAAGTAACCACCTCACGCTCTATGATGCAAAGAAGCAACACGAAGTCCATACAGTGTTGCACAGACAGTTTACAGACGTAGAAAGTCGATACTCAAGTCTCGAGCTCGAAGTCCTTGCCATTGTGGACTCGTTGCAAAGATTCCGAATGTATTTACTGGGCCAACATTTTAACATTGTTACAGATTGCAACGCAATCGTCACCAGAAAAAAAAGCTCAACGATGCCGTCGCGTGTAGCAAGATTGTGGATGAAATTGCAGGAATTCGATTTTGATTGCTTGCATCGGCCGGGTGTGAAGATGGCGCACGTAGATGCAATGCGTCGATCACCAGCTCTACCTCCCGCGACTACGGAAACCGTAGCGGAGAAGATTTTTAACATATCACAGATGGCAGCCGACAATTGGGTAATGGCATGGCAACTGCAAAATAACAGGCTGAGAGAGATAGTAGAAGTACTCAATGGAAAGATGACTGATGAAGTCGAGCAAGTCCGGCAAGATTACGCAATTCAATTTAAGCGTTTGTATCGGAACGTTGATAGAAGTGCGCCTCAACACTGGCTCGCCCATTGCGCAATCAGTTTAATTTATCGTTTACTTCAGGAGTTTTTCCTACTTCCTGGAAGATTGCCAATGTGCAGCCAGTTCCCAAAAAAGTTGAGGCTACGAATCCTGCCAATTACCGGCCCATAGCAATCTGTTCAATGCTCTCCAGTTATGGAGAGCGTTATATATTTTAACCTGATGAGGTATCTAGAAAGCAACCAATTGGTCAGTGATCTCCAGTACGGTTTCCGTGCTCACCGCTCCACAGGTGATTTGATGGCGTTCCTCACTGAGCGGTGGAACAGTTGTGTTCGCCGGTTCGGTGAGAGTAAGGTTGTTGCTCTGGATATCTTCAAGGCACTTCACCGGTTGTGGCATAAAGCACTCGTGTCTAAACTGGCTGCTTATGGTGTCGGTAACACATTCACTCGATGGATATCGAGTTTCCTCCGCGGCCGTTCTATTCGGATTGTGATAGACGGCTTTGCTTCCGAAGAGCACTCCATTAATGATGGAGTTCCGCAGGGTTCGGTCCTGCCTCCAACGCTTTTTCTTATTTTTATCAATGACCTTCTGTCATTGACATGAAACCCCGTCTACTCGTTTGCTGATGACAGCAGCATTTGTCATTCATATTCATTCTCCAGGCGTCCTTCTATTCTGGAGATCAACAGAAAACGCAGAATTATGAATGACACACTCCAATCTGACCTCAACAAAATCCAGGAGTGGGGTCAAGCGAATCGGGTCGATTTTAATGCGCGGAAGACCCAATGCTGTTTGTTGACCCTCAAGCGTCTGGCGGGCGACAACTTCCCACCTTTAAATATGGGTGGTGTGGATATTAATGAGTCGGAGGCTCTTGATGGGCATGTCAATACAATGCGATCTTCGTTGGAACGATCACATTTTTGATGTGTCAAAAGAAGCAGCCAAGTGCTTAGGCTTTTTAAAGCGGTGCATGAAATACTTCACTCCAACCGACCTTTGTTGTATCTACACCACTTATATCCGTCCGAAAATGGAGTTCCCTTCGCATATTTGGTCGGGAGCTTCGAAAACATATCTTCAGTGTTCTCTTCCTGTTTGTTGCCATATATATAGTATATATGGTGTATGTTGCCATATATATATGGCGAGGTACCCGGGGCATTACCAATCTGCTTGCCAAAAATGGGCATACCATGCCTACTCATATATTTGATCAATATCTCATAAATGGTATAAGATATTAAGAGGTATTTTTATCACGACGTATCTGGATGATGAATTGCCTATATGTCTGCCAAAAGTAGGCGTAGCACGCCCACTCATACGGATGTTGTCGATATATGATAAACAGTACAAAATATTCATATGTGATTATATCCCGAGATACCTAGATATATTAGCAAAATGTTTGCAAAAAATGGGCGTGGTCTGTATACTTATACAATTGTTATAATTATTTTATTTGTTATTATTTTTTTAGCTACTCGGGTGTAGGGTACTTAGACTTCGACCTGGCCGACGATAAAACTTTTAGTTGTTTTACTCTCATTATTCGGAAGAGTTCGGAAATTTGTATTTGACATTTTCGTATTTGGACTGCATTTTCATAGTTCCTGAACTACTCTAAAACTAACAATTTCATTTGGTGTTGTCAGGTCACATTTAAGTCAACCATTTCTCAATGATTTAATTATGTGCGGAAAATCATATACAGAGAAAACTTTACCAGCATTATGTTGTAATATTTAAGATCTGGCAACTTCATATTTTGTATTCAATTTGTAATGTTCTCAATTTTTCCTTTTCTACTTACAGCCCTATTCTCGTAGACAACTTGACACCAAGTTGTCAAGTCGAGCTCTCAGTGTTCTTGTAAATACTTTTCATATTTGTAGTCTGGGAGTAAATTGTTTCTGTAACGTTTAGTAAATCAGCAGCTAAACGTTACAGAAACTCAAATGTAATTTTTGACATGCAGACAGAATATCAGTCATTAATTAGTGAGCTAATGTATTTAGCCCGGGCATCATTCACTCCAGCTGCAAGTTGTCACAAGGAAATGGTGATCCACACGCCGAACATGAGTCTGCAGCTGAATATGTACTTCGCTACTTAAAGGGTGCAAAGGATTTCATGCTCCATTATCACAAAACAGGAGTACCGGTGAAATGTTACTTTGATGCTGATTGGGGCGCAGACACCACGGATAGGAAGTCATATACAGGATGTGCTTTTGTTGTAGCAGGCTCTGTTTGCTAAATCTTAGAAACTCTCACATATTGCGTTATACATTAGAAGAAAGGCTATTATTGAATTACCTTTCCACCTTGTGAGGAAGCTTTTGGGTTGCCGGGGATATATTCGCCGGATGTTCCAAACTTTCGGCACAGATATTTGTTTTAAGAGACTTGGCCCGGGTGTTTCCTTTTGTTGTTTTATTTAAATGCTACTTTTATTATAATTTTGTATGTTATTCCACTTATAATTTAATTCTTATTGTATGCTTTATTCTAAAAGGTGTTGTCGGTTGGGCCGACTAAAAGAAGGTGATGCGTGAGCTTGACCCTTACTGTTTCTTGCTGCTGGGTTTTTTTGTTCGGACGTTTTTATAGATGGCACGTCGTCTTGATGAAGAGCAGTAGTTCATTGCTGCGATGTAGAGACAGCTGTCGTTGCTCAGCCGAGGCGGCTGATTGAACTCGAGCGGTGCGCTGTGTTGGAGTGTTGTTATGTTCCCCGTCGAGGTGGCTAAGGAAATTCCAAGCAGTGTGTTGTGTTTTTTCTTTCCCGGAGAGAGAGAGGGAGTTGGAATTTTCTCTGCCGAGGCGACTAAGATAATTAGTTTTGAAATTTCTAAGATAAAGAGTTTTGAAATTTCTCAGTCGAGGCGAGTGAGAAACTAACAGCAGGGCTGTTTTTCTCGATGAGAGTTGCATTTTTTCAGTCGAGGCGACTCAAAACTAAAAGCGGTGTCTTATGTCTTTCAGAGAATGTGTCGAGGTGGCTGAACAATCTTGAAGCCGTGTATTGTTTTTAAAGTGAGTGAGATCATTTTCTTCATCGAGGTGATTAAGAATATTAACAGTTCCGCTGTCTCTGTAAGGAGAGAGAGTTGTGGTTGCTTAGTAGTGGCGACTAAGGAACTCGAACCAGTGCGCCGTTCCTACACGAAAAGAGTTGTGGTTTCTTAGACGAGGCGACTCAGAACCTCGAAGTACTGCCCTATTCTTTTGAAGTGTAGTTTTATGAGGGAGAATATCGAAATTTGTTTAATCGAGACGACCAAAAAAAATTAACAGTGGTGCTGTATTAGTCGAGGCGACTAGGAAACTAACAGAATATTGCTGTATTCCCTTTGAGAGTTGTAGTTTCTCAGTCGATGCGACTCAGAAACTAACAGCGGTGTTCTTTTCAGAGAAGGAGAGACGGTCATTTTCTCAGTCGAGGCGACTCAGAAAGCGACGAGTTGTTTAATGCCTGTCTCTTGCAAGAAGCGACTTGCTGGGCTACTAACCAAATCGAGGGGCTAACAGCTTCTGGCAAGGGAAGATCGGAGTTTCACAATCGAGACGAGTGTGAAGAGCTTACCGCTTGGTTGGCCCAGGGACAACTCCAAGCTTTTTTCTTGTGGGCGGGTTCACACGCTTGTTCTTTTTAATTTTTTTTTAAGAATCAATTTTTTCTTTTTTATTATATGTTTAGTATATTTATTTATATACAATATGTTTTTATTTGTTATGTTATATACAATACAAAATTTTTAATTGTGTGGGCAAAAATATCTGGGAGGATTTTTATCCGTCACACTTACCTTTTACTTCGGGGGTGGCGTGGGTTTGGGCGTGAATTTCCAGGACGCGAATAGCGGTGCTTTTTGCCGCGTGAACTTTAAATCGGCGTGAACCGATCTTTTTTGCGAAGACCAGCCGTTGTTGTAGATGGCGTCGGGGCCAGTCGTCTGCTACTGCCTGGTGCATGGCTTCTTTCTCGGTGGGGAGGATGGGTTGTCCGGGAAACGGTTGGATGCGGTAATTGGTTGGGACCGATGTGTTATTGGTCTGTGTTGTTGCTGGGGAGGGTGGTTCAGGTTGTGGGGTCTGGGATTCGACGGGTATTGTTGATTTGGTGTTCTTGGAGCTGTTGCTACTGGAGCTGTTGCTGCTGCTGCTAGAGGTACTGTCGCTGCTGGAGCTGTTCTTTTTCCTCGAATTGCTCACGCTTCGATGTTTCCTCTTTCTGGGATTACTCTCGGTCGCTGGCCATATTTGATGGTTCCCGTCTGGAGGACCGAAGTTGGATGCTGAGGTGCTGGCTCTTGCTCTCGGTAGGGATCCGGCGGCAGCGGGGCGTCGTAGCGGCTGGGTGTTGTCGCTTAATCTTTTCCCGCATAATACTTCGTATTCGGCCCCGAGCCTCTGATTCTTGATTGTTGGACCGGTTTTTCTTTAAGCGTCTTATAGGTGGCTATTGCTTTACTGAACTTATCCATGGATATCTATTGGAAGATATGCAGTATCTAGTTTGCTTGTAAAAATTTGAATTGATTTATGAGAATGTGTGAAGTGGTGGGTATGTGGTAGGATGCGGATTGGAAAAATGAAGGTATTAATGTTGGTAAGTGATATTGGTTAGAAGCGAAAATGGGTTTTTCTAAGTAAATCATAGTATTTAAAGGTCGGACAAACTTCCACCGCTCAGTGAGGAACGCCATCAAATCGCCTGTGGAGCGGTGAGCACGGAAACCGTACTGGCGATCACTAACCAATTGGTTGCTCTCCAGATACCTCATAAAGTTGAAATGTATAATGCTCTCCATAACTTTGTTATGAACAGATTGCTATGGGCCGGTATTTAGCAGGATTCGGAGTCTCACCTTTTTTGGGAACTGTCTGCACATTGGCAATCTTCCAGGAAATAGGAAAAACTCGTGAATTATATGACAAATTAAAGAGATTGCTCAATGGGCGAGCCAGTGTAGAGGTGAACTTTCTCAACACGTGGGCTGAAATGCCATGTGGTCCCGAGGATTTATTAACGTTGACGTTTACAAGCACTCTTTTAACAGTCCGCGTTCTAAAGTGCATCTCGGGCATAATATGAGGCAAACCTTCGATCACGGATAGTGGTTGGCACGAACGACCAGAAGTTCCTGTTCGCTGTTCGTAGAGAACTTTTTTGCGCTTTAGAATGGCATTGCACCTACTTCTGGCTTGATTGCGCAGCAGTTAGGTCGGCAGTTTTGTTTAAACGCCAATTCCTAAATTCTTCCTGTTTAGACCAGAGTGCTTGTCTGCAAGTCGCATTAAACCAGGAATGGTCTTTTGGTTTAATGGAAATTCTTTTATTGGGTATGAAAGACCTCATACCAAATAAAATTATATTTTCTACCAATTTTGCCGCAGCATTTATGTTTCTATCCCTGAAACACAATTGCCAATTGAAACGGCTAAAAAAGGAGTTCAGCGCATACCAATTAGCCTTCTCATAAAGCCACACTGTCCGCTTCGGAGCTGGCTGGTGAGCGGATTGAAGACTAGAATATGGGAAGGTAGCAGAAATTTTAGCGTTGTCCGAATTACTAAGAGGTGCAAGAAGATTTACATCCTACTTGCTGTGATGTGAAGTTAGAAAAAAGTCCAGAATATTTTGGTTTTGCCCGTCAACGCAGGGAAAGTGCGTTGGTTCCTTCACTAATTGAGTCAAATTATTAGACTCAGCAAATAACTCGACATACAAACCCTCGGGTGTTGTGTGACTCGAATGACGTAGCCAATTGGAATTATGAACATTGAAATCACCAGCAACAACAATTTCACTCTTCGAATACGATTCCAGAATTATTGAGATCGAATCAGAGAGACTCTCCAGTTTATTAAAAGTGCGCAGCCTCTCTAGACCCGGGCTTCTATAAATGAAGCAGAAGTGCAGGATGTGCGACTGGATTTTGAACTTAAACCACATGGAGCTAAATTCGACATCCGTCGTGCAAATGTGTTGCTGACACTGGTATGCAACATCACTGCGAATGTATAAGGCGAGGCCTCTGTGGGGTAAAAACAATGGCAGTAAATGTTACCCAGGCATGTGAAAATCCAGTGGATCTGCACCCTCAGACACAGGGCTCTCACATAGTGCCATTACATGCGGTTTGTGGGTACAAATATTCGCCTAGACCGCGAAAAAATTCGCCCTAAAGCCACGTATATGAGTGGCATCTACGCGAAATTTTCATCGCCACTGTAAGGAAGTGTAAGGTGAGCTGTACAAGCGGCCACGCGTACGTCGCAATCAAAGCAAAAAGCGACAAGACAAGTGTTATGCCTTTATCTTGCCGCGCTTCAGCCTACGGTGCACTCACACCCGCCTGCACACCTAACGGGACCTGGAGGAGGGAGGAGGAGTGAAAACAAACGAAATGCTAAGCTTTACTGCGGCAAGCATAAATAAGCCCCTCGCTTGGAGTGAAGCTTAGCATTTCGTTTGTTTTCAATCCTCCTCTCTGCATTCCGTTAAATTGGCTATTGAATTATTTAAGTTTGTTTTTGGTGCATATTATTGATTTTTGTTTATTGGTTTTAATGTTTCACTGCATTTCTGTGATATATTGTGATGTTTTAGGATGAGGTAAGTTTCGTTTTGGCTATTTTTCGCGAGCTCTCGTCACGAACACTAAATTGTGGTGGGAAGTGACGTCCACCTTCGCCCGCGGTCACGACACAAGTGATAGGTATACACTCTGTTATAAACCAATTGGTTGAGTGGAAACTCGGTCATGAAATTATTAATTATGTTTAAAATTTCATGACAAATAGAAAAATAAAATTCCGCGTTTCGGTTCGCTATTCCCATGTGCTTCCCTCGCTAATGGTATTCCGCAAGGATCACCTCTTTCCGTCATATTCTTTCTTATTGCTTACAACAAATTATCTAACACTATTTCACTGCTTAAAGATACCAATTTATGCGCTTTCGCAGATGACTTTCATTTAGTTAAAAAATTGGACAAAAAGAAATATATGTCAATAAATTTTGATATGATTATTTACGATATTTTGTCCTGGTGTGATTACTCAGAAGCAATGTTGTCTATTTCTAAATGTAAGCACCTTTACACTTGTAGAAAACAGAATTGTACGTTTACTATCCAAGCAAAATTTTACTATTGAAAACGTTAATTCTTTAAAAATATTAGGAGTTATGTTTGACAGAAATTATAGATGGAATTCCCATATTGAATTCCTACTTCCATCCTTATCAAACTCAATGTTATTAAATGCCTCTATAGTTGTAAATTTAATTGTCGCACCTACACTCTTATTACGTTGGTAAATTTTCTACTAATTTCAAAAGTAGACTAGGGTCTATTTCTTTAGGTCAGTTTAAAAAATCCTTGTTGTTTAAATTACAATCAATAACAAATTCACCGCTGCGTTTGACCACTGGAGCATTCCGCACCACGCTCATAAAAAAGTTGTTACTCGAATCCAAGGCATAATAGCCTATGGCCTTGGCTAGATCTGTCTTCTCGAAGAGGGTTCTTGAAGCCGGCTTCTTGAAGAATGCTTAGCTACACCTAGTTTCTTCTTTGATGGTAAAATTCATATACGTGAATTCGTGTGAGTGAAATTTGCTGAATTTCGGAATGTTCGCCAGAGTTGCCAGAGAGTTGCCATAATTATATTGCATGATGATTAAAACGTAAAAAAAAAGAATTTCGATGTATGTATAATTTCTTTTAAATTAAAATGAATCGCATAGTTGCAAAATACGGCCGTAATCGTGGCCAAAATAGGACAAGTAAACTAAATTTCTAAAAAAGAGAACTTTTACAAAGAACTTGGGTATGGCAATCATACAATTTCATTATGGCGGACACTCGGTTTGTTGTTCTTTTGTTTTTCAGTTTTATAATATACATACTTGTTTTTTTTATATCAACACTTTAGAGTTTATAACAGCAAAACTTTTTAAATTGTTCTTATTCAGTTATGATTCTCCACTCGCTAAAGTCACTAATACTGTATTAAAGAATCGCAAATTGCCCAAAATTCCCTCAATCGTTTATAAAGTTATACAAACATGTTCCAAATTAAATATTCTTTTTAAACCTTCCCGTTCTCCCGCTCATAAAAATGCCCCTTGGAAATTGTCACCTTCCGCCATTAACACCTCTATAAGTAAATTCATTAAACCTGCAACACCATCAAAATTCCATGACTTAAAAGTAACACTAAATGTTTACAACTTCATATATACATACTGATGGTTCTAAATCAGACGATTATTGTTGTTATAGCATCACGTCGGATGATACAATAATCAAAACCTTAATCCTTCCTAACTACACTTCTGCTTACTCTGCCGAATTTATAGCCATTTACGAAGCGGTATCATACGCCGTTAAAAAATCTTATAAATTTGTACTTTGTTCAGATTCTCTTTCTTCATTGCTCGCCATTTCTAACCTCAACAACACTGAATATTATCCATCACAGATCAGGAATATATTAGTTGATAATTACCCGAATATCATACTAGTTTGGATTCCTGGCCATGTAGGAATTCCTGGTAATGAATTTGCAAATAAAAAATAGTAGTATATTTTTTAATAGTAGTATATTTTCTAATAAAATATTTTCTAATAAAATATACTAGTACAATATTAAGGTCTTTTTAGCTTCTATTTTGAAAAATAGAGACAGAATTACTTGATGACACATAAATATATTTTTGTTCAGCATCACCTGAGTCGATTTAGTTTTGTCCACTAGAAATATTAGTTTTGGCTATTATAAACCAATTACAACTGCCCACAACCAAAAGGAACTTTTTATACTTGGTGTCATGCTACATGCTCATTTTTAATTGACGCTGCTCTGTTCAAAAACATGCCCTTTCTCTAGTTAGTATAGCATTATCTCCAAAAAATTACGGAAAATCTTAATTAAGAAATTTCTTACTTCCAGAATGAGTCTGCTGCGACAAGCTTTTTACGACAACTAAAATCAGATGTTAAAGAAAATATAAAGAATGGAGTGGAAAGAAAATATGAATGTTTGGGAGAACTAGTCGTTTCCGAAATTAATAAAATCAAAGATGAAGAAATCCAGGAAGCTGTTGCTTGGGAAATACAGCGGATACTACATCAAGTCCTGTCCAAAGATATATTACTTCGCCAAAAAAATAAGCTGTATGACTAAAAGTTAATGCCTCGTTCGCACGGAGGCTTCAGATTAAAAAACCAATTTCGTTATAGAAAAAAACAAACCTTGGTGTTCAGTTTTAACCTGATCCGGCTTTTAAATTTTGTAAATGTAGCAATAACAGGAAAGACACTCAGATTCCGGTGTTGTACAATATTTTAACAAGAGGCTAGCAAAGAATCATGAGTTACCAGATGGATTATTATTATTATTCCAAAAAGAGGCCAGTTTAAAAGCTTCATGTTGCTTTGCATATAAAATAATTTTATTCGGCTTAGATAAAGTAAAAACAAGCAACTATAAATTTACTTCTTTGTATATTTCAGAATACGAATTGTTGTTGTTTATTACTTAATGTATTGGATGCTTGATTACGCAAATGTTTTGAAAACTGGTTTACCATCGGTTGAACACGTGTGCGCTATAAAGTTTTAAAAAAAGTTAATTTCTTTGCATATTTTAAAACACGAAATTTTGTCCTTTATTAATTAAAGTATTGAAAGTATGATTATACAAACGTCTTTCAAGAGAGTAAGCTCGGCTGCGGGCTCTCCCCGCGGCAGTTGGCGCAGCCGACGCAGTTTTTCTCTGGACCCATCGATCGCCGCTGGACCCATACTGGCAGTTGCGTTTGAACTCGACTGAAGAACACTTGCGTTTTTGGAGGCTGTTGCTGTTTTTTATTTCCTGTTAAACACTAAACATTTAGACATTGTGAAATTGTAATTTAAACAGTGATTTGAAGAAGTGAATAAACATTGAATCTTTGTGATTTCGCACTTAACATTTTGGTCCAGACGAGCCGGATTGCCGTCGCCCAGGGACCATCGTCACCGACGCCCAAACCATTTTCACCGACGCCCAAATCATCGTCACCGACGACACACCAATCCACTGAGTCGAGTGCAGAAAGATAAGTTCACTTTAGGGAATTTAATTTGGCACCTGCTTTTGGGAAACCTCTGCGCCAGAATAGATTCTGGTCTATTAGTCTTAAGAGCAGCCTTCTGCTGAGCTCTCCCAATAACTTGCTTATTGTTTCGAGCTCTTCTGCTTGCTCTGCCCATGCACACAGAGTGCACACAGAACGAAAAACCAGTTTTTCTGACTTTTTTACAAATAAAATAAAAAATTTTTCCGAAATAAGTTCGCGGTTCGTTTTCTTTTGGTTTTTTTACTTCCTTCGCCGCCCCTATGAAAGGGTGCTTGCGGAATTGGACTCGACGAAGGACAAAGACAAAGAATTAGAAGGCGTAAAGGAAAAGCGGCGCCAATGCTATGCGGTATATCTGCACTGCGCGGGAAAAATTGATCAACTGACCGAATCCGCAGCGACCCCTCCGCCGGTCAGCGACCCTTTCGCCGGTCCAAGCTGAGATGCCCCAATCTGATTATAATATTAGCCTACCCCCTGGCGACACCCAAGCCTTCCATGGCGATTATCTCTCTTAGCCCTCTTTTCGGGATATGTTGACGGCCCTTTATATACAAAATACCCGAATTGCGCCAGTTGAGAAGCTTTTCCACCTGAACCAAAAAACTACGGGCGAAGCGAAAGAAATCGTGCAGAAATCCCCTCACGAATGAAGGTTTTGCCTTCTGAAGCGTGGAAAAATCTGTCCAACAGATACGAGAACAGGCGCGTCCTCACCAACGCCCATTTAAAGAAGCTCTTCGGCCTGTCCCCCATCACGAAAAAAACCGGTAGCGCTATTAAAGACCTGCAGCGCGAAATAAACAACATTCTCGCCGCACTCGCGCTACAAGGGGTTGATACCTCCCATTGGGACGCGGTAATCGTCTTTTTGTGTTCCAGCAAGCTCCCGGAAGCAACGCTTTCTTTCTGGGAGCAATCTCTCACTAATAAAGCGGAGATCATAAAATGGACAGATCTGGATGCGTTTCTCGCTCATCGCTTGAACCTTGAGACTTGAAACTGTGCAAGATATTAAATGCACACCCGCCTCGAAGTCTACGCAGCCCCCAACTCCGACTCACTCGACTACAGCCTCTAAACGCGTCAACATTTTTCAATTGAGAGTGTCTCAATATAGCTGCCCTCTTTGTCAGAAGCAGCAGAAGTTGAGATCCTGCTCTCAGTTCATGTACTGCCAACCATAAAGGCATCCTGGCAGACTTGCCTGCATCCCATCTACTGAACACCGATTTCCTGACGCTCGAAGATTCCAGCACCACCAAAATGCTTGGAATTCGCTGGAACGCGACCCATGATGATTTCTACTTTGACGTCCAAGCCATCGTCATCCAATTAGCGTGTACCAAACGGGAAATTTTGTCTCTGGTCGCCAAGCTGTTCGATCCAGCTATCGGCTAGCTCCGATCATCGTTGCAGCAAAAATTACGATTCAACAAGTCTGGTTGGACCAAATCGAATGGGATGACATTCTGCCTCAGGTAACTCACAATAACTGGTTAAATTTTCTACAGAATTACCAGCACATGCGCTCTATTCGCATCCCGCGATGGGTGAGTTACACCCCCGACAGCGAAGTGGAATTCCATGTGATGCCTCTCAAAAAGCCTACGCAGGAGTCATTTATGCCCGCATCAAGGTCGCTCAGGAAGTCCGAGTTTTCCTTTTATATTCCAAAACTCGTGTAGCCCCGATTAAAACTTTGTCTCTCCCCAGGTTAGAATTGTTGAAATTAGATTTGAAATTAGAATTGGAGCCACTCTAGTTGCTGAGATGATCGACACTCTCGTGACTACGCTGCAGCTGCCCCATTACACGATCTACTGTTGGAGCGACTCCACCATTGTTTTGTCCTGGCTGAAGAAATCCCCTTGCATTTGGGCGACGTTCCTTGCAAACTTAGTCGCCGAAATTATCGAGAAGGTGCCACCTTCGCAATGGTTCCATGTGAAATCCCAGGACAACCCCGCGGATTTAGCCAGTCGCGGTGCCACGCCGCAAGATCTCGCTGAGAGCACCCTTTGGTGGAATGGACCTGTTTGGTTTGCCCAGGACAAGGATCGTTGACCCGCATTCCACGCCTCAGACGAATATGTCACCACACTGCAGAAGACTGTCAAAACGCTGCACACCCATTGTGCTACCGATGAGGATCCTCTCGAACGATTTTCGTCACTGCCACCAGCCTTACGCGTATATTCATACGTATATAGATTTCTCCACAACGCTCATCCAGCTCAGCCGCACCTGCATTCGCACCCAACCCTGCGCCTCCCACCGGGAGAAAGAAAGGAAAGTAAACGCTGGCTCGCGATATCCTGCCAGAAGATTCATTTTGCGGACAAGTACGCCGCTCTAGAAAACCACACGATGCTGCGAATTAAAAGCAGCTTACCTTGGTTGAACCCCTTTCTCTACACGGACAACACGATGCGCGTTGGCGGACGGTTGTCCTCGTATCCCAATTTGCCTTTCGACGAACGGCACCCGATTATTCTGCCATACGGCTGCCAATTTTCGCGATTGCTCGTTCGGTTTATACACGAAATATCACTACACGGGGGAAACCAATTAGTTCTTCGTCTGGTCCATACCCAATTCTGAATACCCAAGATTAAAAACCTTATCAAAACGACGACTCATACCTGCAAGCCTTGCATCCTACATCGGAAGAAGCAACGAACCCAACTCATGGCAGCATTGCCACCAGAACGCATCACGTTCTCTCGCCCATTCACCAATACCGGAGTCGATTTTGCCGGCCCTTTCGATTTTCAAAATTACACAGGACGCACGTGCTTAATTACAAAACGCTGTTTTTGCGTCTTTGTCTGTTTCGCAACGAAGGCCATTCATTTGGAACCCACTAGCGACCCCTCAACTGCTACATTCCTTGCTGCCTTTTCCCAGTTCACATTTGATGAATTTACCACTCTTCTGAGCAAGATCGAATCGTGCTTTAATTCACGCCCCCTCACTGTGTCCTCAGAAGACCCAACCGTGATGGAAGCCATCACCCCCGGCCATTTTCTAGTTGGCGGGCCCTTACTAGCTCCAGCGGAACTCGAACAGCACAATAATCCTCTCTCCATTCTTAATCGGTGGCGATGAGTGCAAGCTCTTGCTCAGCATCTCTGTCAAAGATGGAAGACAGAATATCTCCGAGAACTTTCTGCACATATGTGCAGCAATTGCTTGGCACGCTCCCACCAGCTGTCCGCGTGCCAGAGCCCCATGCGCTTCCGAAAGTGCGGGGAGGCGCATCATACCCTTCTGCACTAAGCAAGAGCCGATGCGCGGCGCCTGTTTTCGGGGTTTAGGGCTTGCAGTCCTGAAAGGCGGGCGGTATGTTAACGCCAATTGCCGCTCGCCAGAGGTGCTACCTCACCGATCTCTCGAGAGAGTAAGCTTGGCTGTGGGCTCTCCCCGCGGCAGCTAGCGCAGCCGACGCAGTTTTTCTCTGGCCTGCAGCGATCGCTGCTGGACCCATACTGGCACTTGAGTTTGAACTCGACTGAAGAACACTTGCGTTTTTGGAGACTGTTGCTGTGTTTTTTATTTCCTCTTAAACATTAAACAGATAGACGTTGTGAAATTGTAATTTAAACAGTGATTTGAAGAAGTGAATAAACATTGAATCTTTGTGATTTCGCACTTAACAATCGGTTGAACACATGCGCGCTAAACAGTTTTCAAAAACACGCGCGGTCAATAAGAAAAATTTTTACCTTTAGCAAAAAATGTCTATAGGTTTTATAACGATTTACAAAAGAATTGAGGAAAATTTATTGCGAGCAAACTCTTAACAGGAACACTATTCTTCGCTCACAAAGTTGCTTATTGTGTATTTTTATTATAGAATTTGAGCTCTTTGAATCGATTAATCGAATATTTAGTTTATGGTTAATGTATATTGATGAAACCTACTAGCTTGGCAGTTAACCGCTAACCCTGCCACACAAAGATCTAATTAAACAGTGCCAAATAAAGAACTTATCAAACGGTGCCACACAAAGTACAACATATAAATTTTTTCAGCGTTGCTTAACTAGTATAATTCGTTATATTTTAGGACTTTTTAAATACTTTGGTACTCTTTAGCAAAGTGTGTTATTTTAGTACATACACTATTTGGAACTATACTATTATATTTGGTGGTTACCAAATATAAATTTTATTATTATGTCGAGAAAACTTTCGATATAAAAGCAGTGCTAATATATATTTATATGCTAAATACAATTATTAGTATTATTATTGTTTATTAACATAAATTCCAGCGTGAAAATTTCTAAAAGTTGTTAGTATGGAGTGGTTTTCCATAGAACATTTTAACTATTTCAATAATTTACCAGGACATGTCAAATTAAACGAGTCCCTAAATATTTTTAAAAGTATAAATACATTTTTTTAAGCATCATTAAACAAAGACGTAAAAATTTAATACGATAACCGAACACAAATGTATTTAGTATTTAATGATTCCAATGGTGTTTAAAGAATTATGCAGCTTTTACATTCAGTTGTCCTCAAAAAGTAAACAATGTCGTGTGAATAATGCCAACTGCTTTACACTCTTTAACGGAAGACAGGTCTTGTAACTCCTATTGGTTGGTTGGTCTTTTAATTCCTATTCTTTTATTTAATGAAATCTTATCCTACTGTAAAAAATGTGAAAAAATTAATTGCAAAATGTGGAGTTGTGCGTGCACGTTCAAAAGCTGCAAAAGAAAAAAACCTCAGCACCCCTCAAAACGTCAAATGTTCGAAAATGAAAGAAAGAGGGTTGCCACTTGTCCAAAAACATCTTAAAATTCCGTCCACCTCGTCCAAACTTGCGACGAAATATTATGACCGCTCACCGTAAATGATCTGTTAATCTGCTATGGGTAGTACTGCTTGTTTTGAAATCGCTCTCTTAACGACGGACGACTGAGTTCGAAAGGTGAGCACTCTGACTCGGTCGTCACCTCCAGGATGAACGTTGATGACTCTTCCCATTGGCCATTGAGTAGGTGGTACACACTGCTCTCGCATCAGGACCAAGTCCTCAATCTTCACATTTCACTTCGCTTGACGCCATTTACGTCTTACTTTCAATTCATGCAAATATTCACAACTCCATCTCCAGAAATCCTGGTGCATCTGTTGGAGTTATTTCCATTTAGAAATGCGGTTAGTGGTTATTTCCGGTAATGTCGATTCACTAGCGGAAATAAGGGGCCACCCACCAAAAAATGGCCAGGAGTAAGAGCTGCTAAATCACTTGGGTCATCTGAAAGCGCAGATAGCGGACTTGAGTTCAATACAGCTTCGACTTGCTTAACTGTGTGAAATTCTTCAAAGGTAAGCTTGGCCTCACCGATGGTACGATGGTACTGCAGTTATAAAATGTACGACATCACCTCAAGCGTAGGATGCGAATAGAGCGCATGTGTAATTCTGTAGAAAATTTAACCAGTTATTGTGAGTTACCTGAGGCAGAATGTCATCCCATTCGATTTGGTCCAACCAGACTTGTTGAATCGTAATTTTTGCTGCAACGATGATCGGAGCTAGCCGATAGCTGGATCGAACAGCTTGGCGACCAGAGACAAAATTTCCCGTTTGGTACACGCTAATTGGATGACGATGGCTTGGACGTCAAAGTAGAAATCATCATGGGTCGCGTTCCAGCGAATTCCAAGCATTTTGGTGGTGCTGGAATCTTCGAGCGTCAGGAAATCGGTGTTCAGTAGATGGGATGCAGGCAAGTCTGCCAGGATGCCTTTATGGTTGGCAGTACATGAACTGAGAGCAGGATCTCAACTTCTGCTGCTTCTGACAAAGAGGGCAGCTATATTGAGACACTCTCAATTGAAAAATGTTGACGCGTTTAGAGGCTGTAGTCGAGTGAGTCGGAGTTGGGGGCTGCGTAGACTTCGAGGCGGGTGTGCATTTAATATCTTGCACAGTTTCAAGTCTCAAGGTTCAAGCGATGAGCGAGAAACGCATCCAGATCTGTCCATTTTATGATCTCCGCTTTATTAGTGAGAGATTGCTCCCAGAAAGAAAGCGTTGCTTCCGGGAGCTTGCTGGAACACAAAAAGACGATTACCGCGTCCCAATGGGAGGTATCAACCCCTTGTAGCGCGAGTGCGGCGAGAATGTTGTTTATTTCGCGCTGCAGGTCTTTAATAGCGCTACCGGTTTTTTTCGTGATGGGGGACAGGCCGAAGAGCTTCTTTAAATGGGCGTTGGTGAGGACGCGCCTGTTCTCGTATCTGTTGGACAGATTTTTCCACGCTTCAGAAGGCAAAACCTTCATTCGTGAGGGGATTTCTGCACGATTTCTTTCGCTTCGCCCGTAGTTTTTTGGTTCAGGTGGAAAAGCTTCTCAACTGGCGCAATTCGGGTATTTTGTATATAAAGGGCCGTCAACATATCCCGAAAAGAGGGCTAAGAGAGATAATCGCCATGGAAGGCTTGGGTGTCGCCAGGGGGTAGGCTAATATTATAATCAGATTGGGGCATCTCAGCTTGGACCGGCGAAAGGGTCGCTGACCGGCGGAGGGGTCGCTGCGGATTCGGTCAGTTGATCAATTTTTCCCGCGCAGTGCAGATATACCGCATAGCATTGGCGCCGCTTTTCCTTTACGCCTTCTAATTCTTTGTCTTTGTCCTTCGTCGAGTCCAATTCCGCAAGCACCCTTTCATAGGGGCGGCGAAGGAAGTAAAAAAACCAAAAGAAAACGAACCGCAAACTTATTTCGGAAAAATTTTTTATTTTATTTGTAAAAAAGTCAGAAAAACTGGTTTTTCGTTCTGTGTGCACTCTGTGTGCATGGGCAGAGCAAGCAGAAGAGCTCGAAACAATAAGCAAGTTATTGGGAGAGCTCAGCAGAAGGCTGCTCTTAAGACTAATAGACCAGAATCTATTCTGGCGCAGAGGTTTCCCAAAAGCAGGTGCCAAATTAAATTCCCTAAAGTGAACTTATCTTTCTGCACTCGACTCAGTGGATTGGTGTGTCGTCGGTGACGATGATTTGGGCGTCGGTGAAAATGGTTTGGGCGTCGGTGACGATGGTCCCTGGGCGACGGCAATCCGGCTCGTCTGGACCAAAATGTTAAGTGCGAAATCACAAAGATTCAATGTTTATTCACTTCTTCAAATCACTGTTTAAATTACAATTTCACAATGTCTAAATGTTTAGTGTTTAACAGGAAATAAAAAACAGCAACAGCCTCCAAAAACGCAAGTGTTCTTCAGTCGAGTTCAAACGCAACTGCCAGTATGGGTCCAGCGGCGATCGCTGGAAGCCAGAGAAAAACTGCGTCGGCTGCGCCAACTGCCGCGGGGAGAGCCCGCAGCCGAGCTTACTCTCTTGAAAGACGTTTGTATAATCATACTTTCAATACTTTAATTAATAAAGGACAAAATTTCGTGTTTTAAAATATGCAAAGAAATTAACTTTTTTTAAAACTTTATAGCGCACACGTGTTCAACCGATGGTAAACCAGTTTTCAAAACATTTGCGTAATCAAGCACCCAATACGTTAAGTAATAAACAACAACAATTCGTATTCTGAAATATACAAAGAAGTAAATTTATAGTTGCTTGTTTTTACTTTATCTAAGCCGAATAAAATTATTTTATATGCAAAGCAACATGAAGCTTTTAAACTGGCCTCTTTTTGGAATAATAATAATAATCCATCTGGTAGCTGATGATTCTTTGCTAGCCTCTTGTTAAAATATTGTACAACACCGGAATCTGAGTGCCTTTCCTGTTATTGCTACATTTACAAAATTTAAAAGCCGAATCAGGTTAAAACTGAACACCAAGGTTTGTTTTTTTCTATAACGAAACTGGTTTTTTAATCTGAAGCCTAAAATAAATTGTTAACTCTCGCCAACGGCAAGACAATCTGTCTTCACCAGAGTTACCTAGTCACAATCCAGAAAAACCAACAGAAATTCACTCACCGTATATATTACCTACCAGGACTGAAAGCGGAATTCATTGTAGGTATGGATTTGCTATACAAGCTCAACTGATTATTGATGAAGAGGAGCTAGCCACCGTGGGATTTTTGGGCACTCCAAATGCACATACAATAACCAGCCGTATCTCCAAACGAAACAGCCTAACTGAAGCATTCGCATACAAAAAAAAAATGCGAGGAAGGCAATTACGAGGCACTGCAATATGAGCCGTCGCGACAACAGAGGACAGATCCGACCGAGCCGAGAGGGAAGGCCACCAGAAGCAGCCACCCAACCGCCGTCGGATCGATCACCGTCTGAAGTACCTCTAAGCAGGCATCAAACACAAAAAAAAGACATCCTCAACGGTTCAGCGGGCAATTCCACTCCCGACACACATCGTGGCCAAGGCCACACCGAGCCAACCATCATCAGCAACAAGCCCGAAGGGGAAGAGACCCCGAAAAGACACCAGACAAGCTCAACCACCATCCGGAAACAAAGTCGACACTAAAGGCCCCTCTAAGAGTATCCGAGTACTCCCCGGGCGTGACCAAAGGAAGAAAACAGCTTCGCATCCAGAAGAAATGGGGATTACTAAGTGACGGTACGGAATGGCTGAGCCAAGCTTCTACTCAGAACTCACGACCACCAGCAACAACCATACACCAGCTCGGCCTGCAGATTTTATTGGATTCCAGAGTAATGTTAAAGTATTTTGAATGAATTGTATTATTGATTTTCTTTGAAATGTCACGAAACATTTAAAATATAACCGCGTAATGATTTTAACGATGGGCATATTAAAAAAAAAATAACCGAATAGGTATGTATACACTTCCTTTTTTGTTCTATCCCGTTGTTAGGGTAGAATGTAGCGAACCAACAGGTTGCTACAAATATCAAATATATTTTATTTTTTAAAACTAAAATATAGCTGAATTAAGAATAAAATATAGATTTAATTAATATTTATATTTACTTAAATTAGCAATAAGTTGGTGTTAAGAATGATAATCATAACAATAAGCATTCAAATTAATAGCGTTGAAATAAGAAATACACAAGAAAGAATAAGCTAAACAACAACAAACCAGAATTAACTAAACAACAAAACCAGAAGTGAACCCGAAAAATTGTAAAAACAAATTAAGCCCCGCAACACACGCTAATATATATATACGCTCCGAGATATGACATACGACAAGTAGAGCAGCGGCAATTCTAAAAATAGAATCATGCGACAAGCTTATTTTCACTTTCTCTTTTCCTTTGCGCTTTCGCTGCCGCTGATCTAAAAATAGAATCAAGCATTCAGCTTACACATATTTTCTTTCGTCGCGCATACGCTGCATACGATTCTCATTTAGTTTTGATCAGCATGCGCTTTTAACGATTAGTTTGTTCAAGCTCAAGTCAGCCTTCTTCAAGTCAGCCGGTAAGCAAAGACTCAATTCTTGCTTGCTATCACAGAAACTCCTTTTGCGTGGAGCAGTTGACCACCTGGTTCGACAGCCCCAACTTTCGCATAACGACTGGCTCATTTTTGGAACGGGTTGATCAACTCGCAATACATTCAGTAGAGTAGAGGTAGTTGCCGGCATATTTTAGGAGTATCTTTGGGCGTATTTAGGACTATCCGGAATCATTCCTTTGGGAATTTCAAGGCTTCGGCCGGAATCATTCCTCCGGGAATTTCAAGGCTTCGGCCGGAATCATTCCTCCGGGAATTTCAAGGCTTCGGCCGGAATCATTCCTTCGGGAATTTCAAGGCTTCGGCCGGAATCATTCCTTCGGGAATTTCAAGGCTTCGGCCGGAATCAGTTCTTCGGAGATTTCAACCGTATTGTGAGCGGCCTTCTGCCGCGGAGCACTCAGCTCCTCCGAACTTTGTATTCACCAGCATTGTAAGCGGCCCTCTGCCGCGGGGCATTCGGTCCCTCCGTCACCTGTACACCCAACCACTGTTAGCGGCCTTCTGCCGCGGAGCACTTGGCTCCCGTCTTCTATACACACAAATTATTGTAAGCGACCCTCTGTCGCCTTTCGGCGATCAGGCATTCGGCCTGACAAAGCAATTGTAACCAGTGGAGTAGCAAGTAAGATTGTAAAAAGCCTTTTGTGAACTGAATAAAAGAATAAATAAAAGGAAAAAACGAACACCAACCCGCATACGTCCGAGCTGAATTTTCAGTGATAGATTTGCTTTACAGCAAATCGTGTGCAATTCTTGACCGTCGCGGTGGTTGGTACTTTGAGGGTTACGAGATCCCCCAAAATAGACCCTGGGGCGACTGACTGGGGTAGCCCCAGCTGGAAACAAAAACTCGTTACAAATGGCGCCCGAGCAGGGACTGTCTTCAACGAGAAGCAGTTTACAAACCAGAGAAAGCGAGAAGGAGGAAAAACTTCTCCCAGACAATTTAAGTTTTATTTACAAGCTGCGAAAAGAAGAATTGGAAGGACATATGCAGCTGATCGGATTGTCAACAGAAGGCACGGTAAAAGAGATGCGACAGAGACTCAACAGCTTTATTAGGGAGCAGCGAACCAGGAAGTCCACCGAGAACCTGGCAAAGGAGGAGTCACCAACTGAAAAGGCCACCACCATTATACCTGTACCCGACATGACCGCGAAGCATTCAACAACAACCAGCTACCTGCCAGCTGAATGCGAGATCATGAACACTATCAGAAAATGGGGCCTACATTTCAACGGCACTCGCTCTATTTTGGACTTCATAGAAAGCATCGAAGAGTCAGCAAATGGCTACCGCATCCATCACGACCAGTTACTGCTGCCGCTAAATGAGCTATTACGCGATCGCGCCAAAGATTGGTGGCGTTATAAAAGGGACGAAATCAAAACGTGGCCGCAATTCAAAGAAGCAGCAATGAACTTCTTACCGCCGAGACATCCTCAACGCCTAGAGGAGGATATTTTCCGGCGGCGACAAGGACCACGAGAAAAAGCGAAAGAATATGTCATGAGTATGATAGCCATGATTCGGCAACACCCCAGACTACACCCGGAAGATCACATCGACCGAATCTACGAGGGACTGCGACCAGATTAAAGCCTATACATTCGGCGCAGTGATTTTCAAGATCTGGACTCACTAATGAGTCGGGGTGTCGAATACGAGCATATACGTGGAGAAGAAACCCGGTTACAGCGAACGCACACGACCAATTGGGTTGCCGGCCAACCATATTCACGCTCCACCCACTGTTGGACATGTAAAGAGGAGGGCCACACACGTAGAAACTGCCGCGGAAAGAGACTACTCTTTTGTTCATATTGCGGCAAGCCCAACACACTAACACGGGACTGTTTCTGCCAGAAGAGAATAACAGTCAGCGAAAATACTCCGCAATCCGAAACCATCACACCTGAACCCCGCTATCAAATGAACATCATGTGTAATGGTCGCCAGACAATGGCATTCGTGGACACCGGGGCTACATTCTCCTTTGTGGGAGCTACCCTAAACGACTATTTGCGAAGCCACGCCCTCGTCATAAAGGAAAATAAATTGTTAACTCTCGCCAACGGCAAGATAATCTGTCTTCACCAGAGTTACCTAGTCACAATCCAGAAAAACCAACAGAAATTCACTCACCGTGTATATTACCTACCAGGACTGAAATTCATTGTAGGTATGGATTTGCTATACAAGCTCAACTGATTATTGATGAAGAGGAGCTAGCCACCGTGGGATTTTTGGGCACTCCAAATGCACATACAATAACCAGCCGTATCTCCAAACGAAACAGCCTAACTGAAGCATTCGCATACAAGGAAGGCAATTACGAGGCACTGCAATATGAGCCGTCGCGCCAACAGAGGACAGATCCGACCGAGCCGAGAGGGAAGGCCACCAGAAGCAGCCACCCAACCGCCGTCGGATCGATCACCGTCTGAAGTACCTCTAAGCAGACATCAAACACAAAAAAAGACATCCTCAACGGTTCAGCGGGCAATTCCACTCCCGACACACATCGTGGCCAAGGCCACACCGAGCCAACCATCATCAGCAACAAGCCCGAAGGGGAAGAGACCCCGAAAAGACACCAGACAAGCTCAACCACCATCCGGAAACAAAGTCGACACTAAAGGCCCCTCTAAGAGTATCCGAGTACTCCCCGGGCGTGACCAAAGGAAGAAAACAGCTTCGCATCCAGAAGAAATGGGGATTACTAAGTGACGGTACGGGATGGCTGAGCCAAGCTTCTACTCAGAACTCACGACCACCAGCAACAACCATACACCAGCTCCGCCTGCAGATTTTATTGGATTCCAGAGTAATGTTAAAGTATTTTGAATGAATTGTATTATTGATTTTCTTTGAAATGTCACGAAACATTTAAAATATAACCGCGTAATGATTTTAACGATGGGCATATTAAAAAAAAAATAACCTAATAGGTATGTATACACTTCCTTTTTTGTTCTATCCCGTTGTTAGGGTAGAATGTAGCGAACCAACAGGTTGCTACAAATATCAAATATATTTTATTTTTTAAAACTAAAACATAGCTGAATTAAGAATAAAATATAGATTTAATTAATATTTATAATTACTTAAATTAGCAATAAGTTGGTATTAAGAATGATAAGCATAACAATAAGCATTCAAATTAATAGCGTTGAAATAAGAAATACACAAGAAAGAATAAGCTAAACAACAACAAACCAGAAATAACTAAACAACAAAACCAAAAGTGAACCCGAAAAATTTTAAAATCAAATTAAGCCCCGCAACACACGCGAATATATATATACGCTCCGAGATATGACATACGCACAAGTAGAGCAGCGGCAATTCTAAAAATAGAATCATGCGACAAGCTTATTTTCACCTTCTCCTTTCCTTTGCGCTTTCGTTGCCGCTGATCTAAAAATAGAATCAAGCATTCAGCTTACACATATTTTCTTTCGTCGCGCACACGCTGCATACGATTCTCATTTAGGGCCTTATTTTGGATCTGCGAACGGTATGGCTCTTCTACGTTCCTCTTTGTTATATTCGTAAAACAGCTGATCAAAATGTGTGCACAAAATACACACCGCTGACGCTACTGTTGGCGCTACTGTACAGCTGGGTTTACAACAACAATTGCATACTTCTTACGTGCTTACGTTGAAAAATGGTATCTTGTAACAACAGAAGCGCTCGTGGTGGCCATTGTAGAGAAGCGGAAGCTAAAATGCTGCCGTTCGCACAGTTTGTGTGTAGAGCTCGACGAGTGAGGGAGTCTTTTGTTCAGTTATTTTTTATTTGTTTTTATTTTTTCATTTCATTTTTATTTAACGTATTTTTTTTTAATAAAAAAAATTAAATAAAATAATTTAAATAATTATTATAAAATTATATAATGGAAATTTCGAAGAAAGTGTAACTGCAATTATCTTTGAAGTGATCTCTAAAATCCATGCATTGCTTTTCAATGCTGGGTTGCGTACCCTGGCTGGAATGTTTGTTTCCTCCTCATTTTCCTGGTCTGAGCCACTTCATAACAAATCGAATAACATTTTTATTTTTACTTTATAAAAGTACAGCACAAAATAAAAATTTTGCATTATTATTCAAAAAATGCTCTAAACATCGATTTGCGATTTGTTCCCCGTTTTCAAACACACTGCCTGCCAGCTGGCTTTGATAAACAAAAGTTGATCGAGGCAAAAAAAAAAAACAGGTATAAGAACAAATTCATTGCATGCATTTAATCATAAGAAGGAAAGAGACGTGTGAATGTCGTCTTTGTGTACACCAAATACACAACATTTCCATACCAGCTGACTGGAACGCAAAAGACGTAAAGCCCAGTGCGCTCAACGGGGCTCAACGTAAGAGTTACAAAATACGGTTTTAACAGCAACGGGAACAGAAGCAGAAGCTTAGCCGTCGCTACCGTTCCGCAGATACAAAATAAGGCCCTTAGTTTTGATCAGCATGCGCTTTTAACGATTAGTTTGTTCAAGCTCAAGTCAGCCTTCTGCCGGTAAGCAAAGACTCAATTCTTGCTTGCTATCACAGAAACTCCTTTTGCGTGGAGCAGTTGACCACCTGGTTCGACAGCCCCAACTTTCGCATAACGAGTGGCTCATTTTTGGAACGGGTTGATCAACTCGCAATACATTCAGTAGAGTAGAGGTAGTTGCCGGCGTATTTTAGGAGTATCTTTGGGCGTATTTAGGACTATCCGGAATCATTCCTTCGGGAATTTCAAGGCTTCGGCCGGAATCATTCCTCCGGGAATTTCAAGGCTTCGGCCGGAAACATTCCTCCGGAAATTTCAAGGCTTCGGCCGGAATCATTCCTTCGGGAATTTCAAGGCTTCGGCCGGAATCATTCCTTCGGGAATTTCAAGGCTTCGGCCGGAATCAGTTCTTCGGAGCTTTCAACCGTATTGTGAGCGGCCTTCTGCCGCGGAGCACTCAGCTCCTCCGAACTTTGTATTCACCAGCATTGTAAGCGGCCCTCTGCCGCGGGGCATTCGGTCCCTCCGTCACCTGTACACTCACAACCATTGTTAGCGGCCTTCTGCCGCGGAGCACTTGGCTCCCGTCTTCTGTACACACAAATTATTGTACGCGACCCTCTGTCGCCTTTCGGCGATCAGGCATTCGGCCTGACAAAGCAATTGTAACCAGTGGAGTAGCAAGTAAGATTGTAAAAAGCCTTTTGTGAACTGAATAAAAGAATAAATAAAAGGAAAAAACGAACACCAACCCGCATACGTCCGAGCTGAATTTTCAGTGATAGATTTGCTTTACAGCAAATCGTGTGCAATTCTTGACCGTCGCGGTGGTTGGTACTTTGAGGGTTACGAGATCCCCCCCAAAATGGACCCTGGGGCGACTGACTCTACCCCAGCTGGAAACAAAAACTCGTTACAAACTAACTGTGTATATGTATATTTGGTGAATCTTACTTCTAAATACATACATATCACCATACACAATATTCTTATTTACTAAACAATTTTTATAGTTACTAAGATACAACCTATCCACCACAGATTTTTTAATACCTTTAGCCTTTATAGTATCTTTACTATTTACAGTGGCTATGGAGTACATTTTTGAGCGCTTGCCTATGAACTCCCTCATTATTTGCCCCTTATTTCGGTCTTTCATCATGCCGAGGACTTCAGTATTCTTAAGGGGGAAATTAAACACATTATCCTCCGGATATTGGGATGTATCAAATTTCGATTCGATATCATAACGAATATCCCTATAAAAATATTGAGTCTTTATTGAATATATATATTTTTTTTTATGGCAGATAGAACCAAACTAAGGTATGCCCCCTATCCATGCAAAGCATTCGTTGGTTTAGAAGGGAAAAGGTTAGTGGGAAGGGGAAAGGAAAAATCGCAAGTAAATGGGTTTATTATAAACAGTGCGGTGATTTGTACTCACTTTGATTTTGTACTCACTTTGATGATTTGTACTCACTTTGATGAATAGCAATCATGTCTTCAGTAAATTGCGAAGAACTGTGAAAATTGGATTTGGCAATTAGTGCGCGAGCTCCCAATCGAAATTTTTATCAAAAGTATTTCTTGCTAAACTGTGGTGATGGGTATTTAAGTCAATATATTGCTTTAGCCAGCAAGACTGTTTAAATTTCAATACTTTATGTACTTTCTTCAACACTAACCCATTCTGCAGGCATTGTTGAAGATTTTTGTAGTGAATTATATACTTAGTATTGCTAGTTAAATCAACAATTAACTTTTTGCACTTGGAGCTACCCACAGTTTTATTTTCAGCGCAAAATGGCAAAGCATATATTGGTTCCGAAGGGATGACAGGTTAATGGGAAGGGGAAAGAGGTAGTAATGACGGTTTACACTTCTCTTAAAGGTTTCGACACTGTAAGTGGGCGGGAAGACATTCTCAGGGAGATTATTCCACAATCTAATGACGCGACCGAAAAACGAATTCTTACGATAATGCGTGGTTCGTTGGAACGGAATCGTGACATAAAAGGGGTGCACCACTCTGGAAAGCCGAGTAATTCTGCTTAATACCTGAACCGGAGGAATCAGGCTGGCTACTTCAGAGGAACATTTACCATGAAAGTAACAGTAAAATAATGATGATATCAAGATGACGTTCCAAGGTTTCAATAGAGGTGGATACCGTACTGTCCCCTATAAATTTAAACGCACGACATTGGGCACGATCTAGGAGCTGAAGATATGTTCGCGAAACTCCCGACCAAGATACAACGAAGATCGATTGGAGTGAAGTATTTCTTACACCGCTTAAGAAAGCCTAAGCACTTGGCTGCTTCTTTCGACCCGTCAAAAAATGTGATCGTTCCAGCGAAGATCGCATTGGATTGACATGCCCAGAACATCAAGAGCCTCCGACTCATTAATATCCATACCACCTATATTTAGAGGTGGGGGGTTGTCACCCTCCAGACGCTTGTGTTTCAACAAACAGCATTGGGTCTTCCGCGCATTAAAATCTACCCGATTCGCTTGACCCCACTCGTGGATTTTGTTGAGCTCATATTGGAGTGTGTCCTTCATAATTCTGCGTTTTCTAGTGATCTCCGGAATAGAGAGACGCCTAGAGAATGAATATGAATGACAAATGCTGTTGTCATCAGCAAAGGAGTAGACGGGGTTTGATGTCAATGACAGAAGGTCATTGATAAAAATGTGAAAAAGAGTTGGAGACAGGACTGAACCCTGCGGAACCCCAGAATTAATGGAGTGCTCTTCGGAAGCAAAGCCGTGTATCACAACCCGAATAGAACGGCCGCTGAGGAAACTCGATATCCATCGAGTGAAATTATTACCGACACCATAAGCAGTCAGTTTAGACACGAGTGCTCTATGCCACACCCGGTCAAATGTCTTGGCGATATCCAGCGCAAAAACCTTGCTCTCACCGAAGTGATGAATACAACTGTTCCTTCGCTTAGTGAGAAACGCCGTCAGATCGCCGGTGGAACAGTGAGCACGGAAGCCGTACTGGCGATCGCTGATCAACTCGTTGCTCTCTAGGTACCTCATCAAGTTAAAGTTTACAATGCTCTCCATGACTTTGGAGAGCACTAAGCAGATTGCTATGGGGCGGTAATTTGCAGGATTCGTAGCCTCACCTTTTTTGAGAATTGGCCGCACATTGGCAATCTTCCAGGAAGTGGGAAAAACTCAGACTAAAAACAAGTACCCCACACAAAGCAAAAGAAAGAGATTGATTTTACAGATGAAACTCTTACCAAGAGTACTGAAGACGGAACCTTTTTTTCTCAAATGGATGATACAGATGATGCAAACTAATCAACAAAATTCTATCAACAAATTCTGTCACAACTAGAAGAACAAAATGAGCTGGACACCGCATAGGATCGAATGGTGAATGGAGGTTCGGAAATAGCGCTTTTAAAATGCATGGTGATAAAGTATTCATCTCAGACAAACTTTTTGGAACCTCACCCCTATTTGTTTCAACCTTACACCCGGTCTCTTTGAGTTATTGTTTTACAAGACACCATCAAAGTATGACGAAGCAGATCTACAAATTTACAAAATAATTTTCATCAATACTAATGCATACAAACGTACCTATAATGAAAATGAACAAATTAAGGAAACCACGGCTTTCAACTACACCAACGTTATAAAAGGATAAATCAGTGATAAATCTTTGCTGTCCACACCACTTCAACATAGAAAAGGAACCGGATTGATGAAAGTAAATCCTCAAAATCCTAATTATATTTTTTGTGATAATCCGAATGAATTAGTAGATAGATTAGGACTTTTATTATCATCACAATCGGCTGGACATAACAATCACACCAAGGAAATTATTTCCATCATTGAGGAATTGAGAGAAGCTAATATATAAGTATAAATGTGATATACAATAGAGTTGTAAGCATAACTGAAAATGAGAGTAGACAAGTTCGGTCGTTCCGCACTTAAAACATCAAATAATAGAATAAAGAGAAATATTTCAAAAGTGTTGGGTTTCAGTCTAGATAATGATAACAACTTAAATATCCGCTGGAAGAGTTTAAATAATGTTGGCACACCTATTGATGGTTATGACGCAGTAACCAAGTCTGTACTGCGTACCAAGATAATATGAAACAGATGGACTCAATAAGAAAGTCTTTTGTGAGAGATAGTATGAATCAGATGGATTCAGAATTAAAAAAAGAAAACAAAGCACTGAAAGAAAAAATTTATGAAGAATTTGGAATAGTTCACGGAAAGATTAATGATGCTAAAACATACATCGAAAGTAGTATTCAAGATTATACAAAATATATTAGTGAACAAATTGGTCGAATGGAAAGTTACCTCTTTCAACAAGCACTAAGACCTAAATCTGCAGTTACATTGGAGGAAAAAATTCTACAAGAAATGCCAAAATGAGTAAAAAGCGGGGTTCAGTAGAGAAGCTTCAGACACAAGCTCGAAAAAATTTTAAACAAAGACGTGTAATCACTAAAGGGATCGACGACCTTGTGACGAACCTTCTGCGGGCGGCGTGGAGGAGCTACTGCGCGTCCAGTGGTTCGGGTCACAATACCTGACGACAATAGTTGCACCTATATGTAAACCCTCCCTGACCCTTCTAATTTCGGAACACAAGCGTTTTACTGTGAATAACTTTATTTAGCGATTTGTTCTTAAATTAGGACTTAAATAACCTAGACGTATGGGACGTGGGGAAGTCAAGGATGGGAGCCCGTCGGTTAACAAACCACACGAGGAGACAGGATTGTGAAGGATTTAGGAGGGGTGCCCGTCGGTTAACAAACCACACGGGGAGACAGGATTGTGAAGGATTCAGGAGGGGAGCCCGTCGGTTAAAAAACCACACGGGGAAACAGGATTGTGATGAGGTTTCGCACCTACTGGTTACACTGGAAATGATTATAACTCACTCTGCTGAAAATCCGTCGACGGACGTTGGTTCTATATCGCAAAGGGATCAAGGTACGGTTAGAGGTGACCTTCGTTGAATACTCGCCACACTTCGCGTTAGCACTCGAGATGTTTGTCACTTTTTTTTTTAAGAGAAGAACTTGATGATACGCGAAACGCCTTGATGCGCGATGGCTAGAACACAGAGAATAGAGAGCGATTCCTGTACGTCGGCCTCTTAAATAGTCTCCCGCTGGACTTCCAGCGGCGGCGGTGTGAGCAGCTTCGCCACACGGCGTCCGGCTGTCTCCCTCCAGGGGGATCCCGTTATCCATGTTCTACTCTTCGTGAGTCACAATTTACTCAGCGCGTTGTTGTTTGCGGGATTTTTCCCGTCGCTGGCTGTTGGTGTTGGTAGGCTCTACTTCCTACTGCTGACGCTTGCCGCCGAAAGATGGCGCTACAACCGTCGAGGTTGTAGTCGCCGCTAAGTGTTGAGTAGTGGGGACCCACCGGTGGTGGATCCCTCCACAGGGTGACGATGTCTCGCTGTTGTTGTCTTCATCTCTTGTTTTGTGGGAACCCACCTTTGGTGAGTTCCTCACGCTCTCTTCCCACTTAGGGGTGGAGGGAAATGGTGGTCCCTTGGGAGCCCAGGGCGATCACCTCTCGATAATCCCTGAAGTGGTATCGCAGTCTCCGTTTGGCCTTGTTGGCCGTTGCGCGTCGCTGCAGCTCCTCGCACCGGAAAATGATGTTTGCGCAGATATGAGGAGGCAGCAGCTGGTGCCCTCTGGTGTGGAAGTCGTCCAGTCCTACGAACGACATCCCCTGGACTTGCGGTGGTACTTCGCGATTCTGCTCCAAGGTTTGCGGTGGCATCGCAGGTGTCTGATGTGTCATGCCAGAGACATTTCCCTCGGTCCCGGCTGTTACTGACGAAGTCAAATTTGCTGGAGGTGTGTCCTCGGCATGGATCTCCGCATAGAGCTTGTCGTAGAACCCTCCTTCGATCGGGTCGTAGAGGTACCCGAAACTGACTGGGCATTCTAGGGCCAGATCCTCTTCGCTAACCCGATGCCACGGGTGTTCGATCACCGTCTGGAGTATGAGGTCATGGCCTGGTGGTGACGGTGTTGGAGTCGAATTCATAGCGGCCATTGGAGGGGGCGGACTTGCCTCGGTGGCCCTGTTTAATGCGGCATCCACCTTCAATCCGTAACTGTTTCCTTCATATGGCTCTTGGCTGACTTTGACTCCTTGCACGGCCTCATCGTTGTTTCCCTCGGTCGTGTGTGCCAGTTGGGCTCTGATAGCGGCTAATTGTTCACTGCTCGTGTTATCTTCCTTTGCCTGAGTGGGCTGCGCCTCGTCGTCGAAGTCTCCTGCGAGCTCGGACGTGGCCTCGGGCTCCACCCGTAGGCTGCAACCTTCGTTGGACTTCGGCACGGGATGAAACTCATCATTGTGCTCCTTGGCCGACTGCGCTGTTGTGGTTTGGCGGTTACTCATTTTGTCGCCTTCCTGGGCCTGAGTGGGCTGCGCTTTGTCACCGAGGTCACCGGAGAGTTCGGACGTGGCCTCGGGCTCCACTCGTAGACTATAGCACACTTCCATAACCTTCGGCACGGGTTGGAGGTCAGTGGCTTTGGCTGTACACCTGTTTCGTGCATGCGTCGTCAGGTGTCTAGGGGCGAACTTCAATGTGGGGAAGACGCTTGCGTCCCTTCCTTGCTCCGTGGCGAGTTGTCTGAGCACTTGCGCGATCGCCTTGCGCTTCTCCTGTGGGTTGAACATGGTCTTGGCGTGCCAGCATTCTCGCCTTGAGGGCTGTTGGGTCCTTGATGATTTGTTCCACATAGTGGAGCATGAACACGCCACAGTCGTCGCCGTTTGTCTGTCGTGGTATCCTGGCGTTGATCAGCGGGAGATTCCCCTCCGTGAACCGGGATGGCTCCACCTGCAGCTCGCGGTCTCGGAATACCAGTGACAGGTACTCGCGTATCTGGGCTGCCCTCTCGGTGTCGGCTTGTTGATACAGCGAGTCCAGCTGTAGGATGCAACCGTACCCACGCTTAGTCCCGGCGCTTGGTAAGTAGGCAACCATTGCCCTCCAATGGTCCCCTGAATTTATGGGCCACACGAGGACCGTCATCGCCGTGAGGTCTATGTATCAGTTCAACTTGTGAGTATGACATCTTCTATTGTGGTCGGGGTTGTCTGGTCCGAGTTGGTTAGCTATAATGAAAGAAGAAGACGTTAGTGTATTCTAACGGTCCGGGTCGACCGCTCGTCGATTTGTCTGTTCGGATGCTTGTTCTGTCGTGTCTGTGGTCCGAGTGTCGGGCTACTCGGTCTGGCGGGCGCCCTTTCTTCCCCTTCGGAGTCGCAAGGAGATGTGTGGGCGTCTCGATATAGCTTCACTTCGCTGATATGTGCAGTGCGTATCCGCTCTTATTCTTATATCCTTCCAGTTTAAGCTGTACAATGACTGGGGAGCTAAATCCAATGACGCGGTACGGTCCGTCGAACTTCGGCGCCAGTTTCGCTGTAAATTTCTCGGCTGCGTTGGACAGGAAATGTGTTTTCGCCAAGACTCGCTGGCCAATCTGTGGTTCCCAAGGTCGATGCCGTAAATTGTAGTGCCGCGCCTGGGCATTTGCTGCGCGTCGAAGGTTGCTTCGTACAATTTCAAAAATTCCCTGTAATCTATGAGCTCGTTGATGTGGGCTCTGTTCTGGGTTGCCTGTGCCTAGTGTGTTTTCGTCGTATAATGCTCGCGGTAATCGTGGTTCTCTTCCCTGTGTGAGAAACGCTGGTGTGTACCCTGTGGACTCGGAGACTGTGGTGTTGATGGCAAGGATGATCTCTGGGAGTTGTTCGTCCCAGCGCTGTTGGATCCCTTTTGCCAACTGTGCAATGATACGTTTAACGTTTAGATTTGCTCTCAGCGCGTTTTTCTCGGTCGGGTTTTCCTGCGGCATGTATGGAGCGGTGAATTGCTGACGGATTCCCATCTTCTTTAAATAATCCTTGAAGTGGGCGCTGCTGAATTATGGTCCGTTGTCACAGATGAGGACCTTTGGTACTCCATAGCGGCAGACAATTCGCTCACGCAGGGCTCTCTGAAGGCTCTCACTTGTCGCCTTGCGCAGAGGAACTATCTCCGTCCACTTGGAGAACTTGTCGTACATGACCAGTGCCATGGTGTGACCCTGCGGCGTGCGCGGCAGCGGTCCGATGAAGTCCGCACCGATTGTCGACCATGGTTCGTTGCTCAGACGTGTCAGCATATGTCCGGCTGGTTTTTCTTGCGAGGGTTTGTATCTCTGGCAGGATTCGCAGCTGTTGACATACCTCTTAATATCCTGCGCCATGCCGGGCCAGTAGTAACGTTTGATTGTTGTCTTGCGAATCCCGTGATGTCTAGCAGTGGGGTTGTCGTGGTTCTCGGCGAGAACACGAGGTCGCAGATTCTTAGGGACGCACAACTTCCAAGGTGGCGAGTCATCGTCTAGATCGGATACTGGAAAGTGTCGGTAGAGTTGTTTCTCAGGGCTTGTCTTTACGTCTTGAAGCTTCGTGGCATGCCATCGGCAATCCGCGGGGTTGGCATCCTGAACTAATAAGACGTCCGCTGGATGCCTAGAGAGGGCATCTACCACAACGTTCCACTTTCCTCGTCTGTATTTTACTTGGAACTGGCACTGCTGTAGCTCCAAGGCCCACCGCGCGATCCTGCCGGAAGGGTTGTCTATGGAGTTGAGCCAGCGCAACGAGGAATGGTCAGTGAGGACGGTAAATTCGTACCCTTCCACTTACTGTCGCATTTTCCGAATGCCCCACACTATCGCGAGACATTCCTTCTCGGTGGTTGAGTATCGCTGTTCCACGTCGGTGAGGTGGCGGCTGGCATACGCGATCACTCGCTCTTCTCCTTCTTGCTCCTGCGTTAGCACCACGCCGAGGCCATACTTGCTAGCGTCTGTTTGGAGGACAAATTTTTGGTTAAAGTCCGGCTGCGCGAGGACGGGCGCTTCGATTAGTTTATTCTTTATTGTTTCGAAAGCCTGCTGTTGCTCGGTGTCCCATCGGAAGTGTTTGCCTTTCTTGAGAAGTGTCGTCAATTGTGTCGTGATGTCAGAGAAACCGGGTATGAATCTGCGATACCATGAAGCTGTGCCTAGAAAACGTCGTACGCCTCGTATGTCGGTAGGGGGTGGAAAATCTCGTATTGCCGTTACTTTGTCCGGGTCGGTGTGGATACCGTTCGCACTCACTACGTGACCGAGGTACTTGATTTCCTCTTGGAAGAACTTGCATTTTTCTCTGTTGATTTTTAATTTTGCAGCTTTCAACCGGCGTAACACTTCCCTCAGATTGTCCATGTGATCCTGCCATGATTTTCCGGTGACGATGATATCGTCTAAATATGCGAAAGCATAAGGCTCCAGTTCCGGCCCGATAACCTGGTCGAGTGCTCGTTGAAATGTGGCCGGCGCGGAGCAACCCGAATGGCATCACCCGCCACTGGAAAATGCCACGGCCAGGTACGGTAAATGCCGTAAACTTTTTGCTCTCGGGGTGCATCGGGATTTGCCAGTAGCCATTTTTGAGGTCGAGGCTACTTATGTACCGCGCTTCCCGTAAACGATCCAGAATGTGGTGTATCCTTGACAGCGGGTACGCGTCAGGTACAGACCGGGCATTAAGTTGGCGATAATCAACGCAGACGCGCCATTGTCTGCTCTTCTTCTTGACCAATACCAGAGGAGCGCTAAATGGGCTGTTTGATAGTTCGATGCATCCCTTCTGTAGTAGCTCATCCACTTCGTCGTTAATTACCTTCTGCATAGCGGGATTTCTCGGGTAATATCGCTGCTTGAGGGGTCGTTCGTCCTTCATCACAATGCGGTGCGTAGCTATGTTGGACGTGCCCTCCAATTCATCGAAGCCACGTAGTTCTTCGTCTAGGAATTTCTCGACCTGTTCCTCGACGGGTATGTCTTTGGTGACGCTAGCCTGTTGTCTTGTTGGGTTGCTTGCCTGTGGGTTGCAAGCCTGCCTTGTTCGATTGCTGCTGGGGTTTTGTTCTTGTCCGGTCGAGGTGTCCGGTGCCTGTGTAAGGGTGCATCGCTCTGTTGGGCAGGCTGCTCGTTCCCTGAGTTGGAGCCGTTGGCCTCCGCACTGTAGAATGGTACCAATTTTTGCCAGGAAGTCCATTCCTAGCACCAGCGGATCGATCACTCCTGGCATGACTAGTAGGTCTATTACGCCACTGCTATTGCCCAGTTGAACTTCTGCTCGAATAGACCGGTGTACCACCCGCACGGCACCGTCTGCCAGGTGGACCTTCACTCCTGTGCAGTCGGACGTCTCGGGAAGACCTAATTCCGCTACCCGACTGGCGCTGACGAAACTGCGCGTGGCTCCAGTGTCCAACGTCGCCTGCAAGTTCACTTCTCCGATTCTCACCTTTGCCAGGATCTTCCTGCCATCGCACAGCAAAGGTGCTGGTGCAGTCGTCGTGGTTGCCAACTGGTGTGGCTCATAGGGGAAGCTTGTCGCACCTGCTGTCACGTCGTAGTTCCTTGTATGTCTCATGTTTGATTGGGTTGGGGGGATGCATGGTCTTGTGTTGGGGGGATTTACTGCTCTTGAGGTCCCAACACCCCTCCTGTCGGTTGGTCCTCCTCGGCGTTTCCCGCTCGCCTTCTGCAGCACTCGATGGTGCGTACGCCGATTTTTCCGCACTCCCAGCAGAATTTTTTACTGGGATGCTGACACGCGTACTGTAAGTGCCCCTGCCATCCGCAGCGTCTGCAAGCAGCGCGCGGATCCCTGATGGTTTCTTGTGTTGATGCCTACGTAACTCGTCGAGGCTGCTCTGAAAGTCGCCGGGGCGGAAATTCTGGTTTTGAGGCCTGCGTCAGTTGTCGGTGTTGCTCTGGACGGGGTCGTGGTGGCGGTTCCTTTGCCTTTTCTCTCTCGATGTTCTCGAAATCCTCAGCGAGAGCGATTAATTCTTCTAAGTTCACGAAGTCCTTGCGTCGGATATAGAGCTGGTATTCGCTGCGACAATTCCGATAAATTCGTTGCAACTGCTGTTCGCTTTGAAGGTCGGCTTGCCTCATAAGTGTCTGTATCCCCGGCACGTAGTCCTTGAAAGTCTCCCGGGGGCGTTGAACGCGACGGCGTATGCTGTCGTCGAGGTCCTCGAAGTACCGAGCGGGCAAGAAAAATTTCCGGAAGTCGCGTTGGAAAGCCTGCCAGTTGTTCCAGTTACGATTGTTGTTGCGATACCATGCCAATGCCCGGTCTTTCAGTAGCTCCGGCATGGTGTGGGGCAGAGTGTCGAGGTTAACGCCGTACACCTTTGCCAATTCCTCAAGTCGTTCCAAAAATGCGAGTGGATCTTGTCCGCCATCATACCGCGTCGCCCATCTGCGGACCGTGTCAATAACTGACCCATGCGGGGTGTGGGCGTCCGTTTGGGCTGCCAGAGGTGTACCGGTATATAGCGTTGGTAATGGCGTCGTGCTGGTTGTCGTTGTCGTCGTCGCAAGGCTGACTCGTTGCTGCCCACTGGGCCCCGGTGAGGGGGAGCGCTTGTATTTCTGCTCGAGTTCCCTCAGGCGTGACTCCTCTGCGTCGCTTAACTCTGCTCTGGTGACGTAAACGCAAAATCTTCGACGTAACTCCTCTACCGTGCCTGTTGCTTCGAGCCCAAGTTCCTCCATAATTTTCTGGAACTCCTCCTTTTGTACGTTGTACACCCATCCCGTTTTTATGGGTTTGGCAGTGCTGGCATTCATTATTTTAGCTATTAAATTTTTTTTTTCGTATTTATTTTATGATTTTTCTTGATTTATTGAGATTTCAGTTAAATATTTGTTTCGTTATTATTTCGTTCTGGTTTACGGCTCTGTTGAATTCTTCGTGGTGAGTTTTCTTGTGGTGCGTGCTTGCGTGCTGTGTGTGTCTTGGCTTGCGTGCGGTATGTGTCTTGGCTTGCGTGCGGTGTGTGTCTTGGCTTGCGTGCGTTGTGTGTCTTGGCTTGCGTGCGTTGTGTGACTTGGCTTGCGTGCGTTGTATATCTTGGCTTACGATGTGGTTCTCCGCTGGGAGATCTTTCCTAACGATCTTGCTGGTGTGTTTCTCTGATGTTTACCTGCTTGGCCTGTTTCTTCACTGACCTCTGTCCGGTGTGTGTCTTGGTTGCTTGCTCGCTGGGTGCGCTGCTTGGCTTTTGTAACTCGAGCTTTTCCGGTGCCGCTTCTGCTTGTTTCTCGAACTTCCGGGCCTGGAAGCGTGGGATTTCTGCTGCTATTGTCGTCGCTGAATTTCGACCCCAAGGGTCCCTGTTCGGGCGCCAATTGTGACGAACCTTCTTCGGGCGGCGTGGAGTAGCTACTGCGCGTCCAGTGGTTCGGGTCACAATACCTGACGACAATAGTTCTCTGTTGCACCTATATGTATACCCTCCCTGACCCTTCTAATTTCGGAACACAAGCGTTTTACTGTGAATAACTTTATTTAGCGATTTGTTCTTAAATTAGGACTTAAATAACCTAGACGTATGGGACGTGGGGAAGTCAAGGATGGGAGACCGTCGGTTAACAAACCACACGGGGAGACAGGATTGTGAAGGATTTAGGAGGGGAGCACGTCGGTTAGCAAACCACACGGGGAGACAGGATTGTGATGAGGTTTCGCACCTACTGGTTACACTGTAAATGATTATAACTCACTCTGCTGAAGATCCGTCGACGGACGTTGGTTCTATATCGCAAAGGGATCAAGGTACGGTTAGAGGTGTCCTTCGTTGAATACTCGCCACACTTCGCGTTAGCACTCGAGATGTTTGTCACTTTTTTTTTTAAGAAAAGAACTTGATGATACGCGAAACGCCTTGATGCGCGATGGCTAGAACACAGAGAATAGAGAGCGATTCCTGTACGTCGGCCTCTTAAATAGTCTCCCGCTGGACTTCCAGCGGCGGCGGTGTGAGCAGCTTCGCCACACGGCGTCCAGCTGTCTCCCTCCCGGGGGATCCCGTTATCCATGTTCTACTCTTCCTGAGTCACAATTTACTCAGCGCGTTGTTGTTTGCGGGATTTTTCCCGTCGCTGGCTGTTGGTGTTGGTAGGCTCTACTTCCTACTGCTGGCGCTCGCCGCCAAAAGATGGCGCTACAACCGTCGAGGTTGTAGTCGCCGCAGTGTTGAGTAGCGGGGACCCACCGGTGGTGGATCCCTCCACAGGGTGACGATGTCTCGCTGTTATTGTCTTCATTTCTTGTTTTGTGGGAACCCACCTTTGGTGAGTTCCTCACAACCTCTGGCAAGCGGATTTAGTAGAAATGGGAAGTTATTCCACGGATAACAACGGATTTCATTTCCTTCTCACCGTAATAGATACATTTTCCAAATTCACCTGGGCTTGGGCTATGCCTTTAAAATCTAAAACATCCGCTCATGTAATCAAACCTATGGAAACGATATTCAATTTGGGTCGGATACCGAGAAATTTACAAACCGATGATGGTAAAGAATTCTTTAATCGACAATTTCAAAAATTAGTGACGAAATTCCATGTCAACCATTATTCTTCGTATAGTGTTTTAAAGGCGTCAATTGTTGAGCGTTTCAATAGGACACTGAAGCAGATGATGTGGAAGGAATTTAGTTACCATGGATCATGTCGATGGATTGACAATTATAAAAACTTGATCAACGAATACAATAAGAAAAAGCATAGAACGATAAATATGCCTCCCATTGGTGTGAATCCGTCTAATGAAGGGTTGTTATTAAAGATTGCCTACAATATTCTGAAAATATTTACAAAGTCAAAGTTCCGCATAGAAGATTATGTTCGTATCAGTAAACATAAACATGTATTCGAAAAAAGCTATATGTACACCGAATTGGACTACAGAGATTTTTAAAATTAAAAATATAAGAATTACAAACCCAACAACGTATATTCTTGAAGACTACCAGGGAAATACAATTAGAGGAGGATTCTACGAAACTGAACTACTGAAAACAAAATATCCCAACACCTGCCTCGTGGAAAAAGTTCTTAAAACAAGAGGAAGCAAAGTTTTCGTCAAGTGGTTAGGATTTTCGAATGAACACAATTCTTGGATCGATAGTAATGAAATTTTGTTAAATATATGTAAATAAATTTTCTGGTATAAAAAGATTGTTTTGTGTTTTCATTTCATCAGTTAATCAACATTTACGATTTCAATAACTCTTACTTTAAGTGGAAACAAATCCATTTTATCAGCTGATTACTTTCCACCCATAGATTTAGCTAATAAGTACGTGTGTGGTCTGGTCGACTTTTATAGTTAGAACACCATACCAAACGTCGACTACGAAAATAATTTATTTCACATTGGAGATCATGCAATTGAAATTCCTGTCGGTTCATATGAGCTTGATGATATTGCAGAAGTAAATATTTTAGTGTAGAACTGCATGAGAAGCTGCGTGATAAACTGGAAATAGCTGCCAACCCTAATACACTGCAAGCTATCATAGGATCCAGTGAACATGACATTTTCTTTAATGAAGATCAAAGCATTGATCCGATTTAGGGATTTAGTAAAAGAATTTAAAATATAAGCCGGAAAACTATATACATCGGACTTGCCTGTGAGTATAACAAAGATCAATGGAATACATATTGAGCGTGACATAGTTACGGGTTCATATATTAATATCGCACCGAAGAATACAACTCATATGTTTGTACTGAATGTCAGTCCTGGGTATAAAATAGATGAGATTCCGAAAAAATGTTATCTATTTACCATTAAAAACCAGACAGATAACTTCGATTACAGTAAAAATTGTTGATCAAAGCGGTAACCTAATTAATTTTTGTGGAGAAACTATAACCCTTAGACTACATTTAGAACCCCAAGAGTAATGAGTATCTATAATAAAAGCGCTTACATAGGTGCACCTTCATTCACATCTACCCTACCACTTGGACTAACAAGGTCGCAGAAGCCGCAGACAACACTTGACACTATACAACACAAACAGCTAGCGTTTGCAATTAAAGAGTATTTAAAATCTTTGGGTTTCAAACTAAAGAAAAACTAAATTAAAATGAGTCAAATACTTGATGTTGTACAAAAACCGCTGTATGATGATAGTATCATTAAAGAAGAATACCATAGCTACTCAGCGTACTTACAATCAATCATATAAAAGCAACGATGAGATAAGGATAGCAATCCTAAATGAAGATCTATTCGTTTTACCCAGTGAAAGCTTAATTTATATTGAAGGTAGGGTCACCTTGGAGAATGGGAATGCGACTTCTAATGCAAAATTAAACAAGTAAGAGTGTTGTCTTCGGCTTGGTCGAAATCAAATACCCTACACCCGAGTAACTGAAAAAATTATAATTTCATAAAATGTCTTTGTAATGTCTCTAGGTACTGCTAGATAGAATTACGAAGGTATTAATATTTTGAACCGTTCATGGGATATTGTCAACTTTTGTATAAGTGGGCGGACCACGCTCATTTTTTATATACGAATTGGTAATACGTGTATATACCTTGTGATTTCGTATTAATATCTTATACCGTTTACAAGGCATTGACAACTTTTGTATGAGTGGGCGTCGCGTGGCTGTTTACCTATATTTTCAATCCCAAACAGCCCTACATAACCAAGAATATTTGTGCCAAATTTCATCGCGATATCCCTTTTCGTTCTCTCGTAATCGTGATTTCAACAGACAGACGGACGGACAGGGCTAAATCGATCCAGGAGGCGACGCTGAGCAAGAATATATATACTTTTCTATATCTATCTCGTCTCCTTCTTTGCGTTACAAACGGAAGAACAAAGTGAATATACCATAAGTGAATATATATATGGTATAAAAATAAATGTGTGACATTCTTGTTTACTGAAATTCGCTGTGAGATTAATGGATTGGAGATTGATCGTGCACGTCACTTGGGTGTAACTGCAACAGTGAAATTTTTTTTTTTTTTTAATGACAGATGAAACCAAGCTCAGGGGATGCCCTCTATCCATGCACAGCATTTGTTGGTTCCGAAGGGATGACAGGTTAGTGGGAAGGGGGAAAGAGGGAGTAGTGACGGTTTACACCTCGCTTAAAGTTTTCGACACTGTAAGTGGGCGGGAAGACATTCGCAGGGAGATTATTCCACAATCTAACGACGCGACCGAAAAACGAACTCTCACGGTAATGCGTGGTTCGTTGGAACGGAATCGCGACATAAAAGGGGTGCACCGCTCTGGAAAGCCGAGTAGTTCTGCTAAATACCTGAACCAGAGGAATCAGGCCGGCTACTTCAGAGGAACATTTACCATGAAAGTAGCGGTAAAATAATGATACACACCCTACATCACGACGACGCTCCAAGGTTTCAATAGAGCTGGATACCCTACTGTCCCCTATAAGTTTTAACGCACGACATTGGACTCGGTCTAGGAGCTGAAGGTATGTTCGCAAAGCTCCCGACCATATATGCGAATTGTACTCCATTTTCGGACGGATATAGGTGGTGTAGATACAACGAAGGTCGGTTGGAGTGAAGTATTTCTTACACCGCTTAAGAAAGCCTAAGCACTTGGCTGCTTCTTTCGACACGTCAAAGATGTGATCGTTCCAGCGAAGATCGCATTGGATTGACATGCCCAGAACATCAAGAGCCTCCGACTCATTAATATCCACACCACCCATATTTAGAGGTGGGAAGTTGTCACCCGCCAAACGCTTGTGGGTTAACAAACAGCATTGGGTCTTCCGCGCATTAAAATCGACCCGATTCGCACGACCCCACTCCTGGATTTTATTGAGGTCGGATTGGAGTGTGTCATTCATAATTCTGCGTCTTCTAGTGATCTCCAGAATGGAAGGACGCTTGGAAAATGAATATGAATGACAAGTGCTGCTGTCATCAGCAAACGAGTAGACGGGGTTTGATGTCAATGACAGAAGGTCATTGATGATGAAAATAATTGAAGAAAATAAGAAAAAGTGTCGGAGACAGGACCGAACCCTGCGGAACTCCAGCATTAATGGAGTGCTCTTCGGAAGCAAAGCCGTGTATCACAACCCGAATAGAACGGCCGCTGAGGAAACTCGATATCCATCGAGTGAAAGTATTACCGACACCATAAGCAGCCAGTTTAGACACGAGTGCTTTATGCCACACCCGGTCAAATGTCTTGGAGATATCCAGAGCAACAACCTTGCTCTCACCGAACCGGTGAATACAACTGCTCCACCGCTCAGTGAGAAACGCCATCAGATCGCCGGTGGAACGGTGAGCACGGAAGCCGTACTGGCGATCGCTGATCATTTCGTTGCTCTTGTTGTGAGTCGCTACTTCCGCGGAACACATTTTCAGTCGACCATAATGGTGTCGCACTAAGCGTTTAATTCCGCATTGTAACTTGCCAAGGTCAATTCATCGAGCGCGCGCTAGCCGCTGGTGAAGCGCTATTGCACTTGTTGACCGTGGAACTAGTGACCCACTTTCTTGCGCTCAGGTGTTGAGGCAGGTCTTTTCCGCTACAGTGAGCATATTGTTGTTTCCGTATTTAAGCTTCCTCATACAGAAATATAAATAAGACTGGTATGAGTTAGTGGAAGAGAGTTGAGTTGCGTAAGTCAGTTGAGTAGTGAATACTGAATAGCCATTAGTGAAGCGGAGCTCCGGACCGTGTATAATTCTAAGTGTGATTTTAATAAAGCGATTGAATTAAAATTAAAGTGTTTGATTTCGAATCAGAAGCTGGAAAGGAAGAACTTCGGAGAAGCCCACGAACAGGATTCGACTGAAAAAACCACAACATATTTGGCGCAGCCGGTTTTTACGAACCGAAAATCGTTCGCGGGTGAGTTTGTATAAAATCTTAAAGGTAGGAATTTGTAGCGAATATATAATAATACTAGCACACATAAATAATCCTGGGCAAGACTCCCTTACCCGTAATCCTGTGGCTGAGTCTGGCTATATGGGGATTATTATAATAATTTGTTGTGCAAATTTTAAAATAGTGAAACAAATGAAAAATTGAATATTTTCTGATAATTTGTAAACAGTAGATTTAGCAGTTTTGCGAATGCTACGAGAAAAAAAAATTTTTTGAAAGAAAATTCGCGAAGTGTGGCTGTAATTAAAAAGTGACGCGAAACTCGAGAGTGCCGGTGGCACTTACGCTTGAGGTTGGATTTCAGCGCAAAACATTGCGGAGGTTTTGATTGTTTTTTGCTCATTTGCTCGTCAGATCCAAAGTGTCGGCAAAATTGCAAGCGTTGTCTTTTTGTTTTTGTGGTTTTTTTTGCTCTTTTATGGATATTTCATTCGATTTGGAGGCACGATTAAGGGATTTAGGAAGGGATAATAAAGATTTGGATGGGCAGTTAGATAGGTTCATTGAAAAAATTTGGGATAATCTTTCGTCTACTGTTAACAATAAAGAGAATTTGGTTTTAATAAAGGAAAAGATTAAAGATCTACGTAATCTCTCCAAGGTAGAGAAGGCGTATGCAATTTTAGAAGAATTGCTCAATTTTGTATCAAATAAAAATAAAAGTGCGCTAAAGGAATTAGAAAGGTGGAAAGCTGAATTTCACGCCTTAAAAAACAAATACGACAATTATTTAGCGGACAGAGAATTAGAGGCGATATTAGTAAAGGAAGTGGAAGAAGAAAATAATAGATTGAGAAAGTTGATCAATAAAAAGGGAGTTTCGGGAAATCTGCTCTCGACAGTTTTAAACCAAAAAAGCAGGGAAAGTTTTGACTCTTTAGAAGAGGCTCATAGGAGAATAGAGGAGTTAAAAGAAGAAAATAGACTCCTGCGACAAGAAGAATTTCTAGCAGATAAAACCCTGCCGCACAAAGATCCGATTGGACGTCCGTCACTACCTGCAACAAGTTTAAAAATCGTCAGGAGTAATACAGGCTTAAACATGAGTATAGAGGCAATTGCAAAAAATGTAAACAGATTAGTACCATTTTTCTCAGGTACCCGTTCGCCAGATTTGAGAAATGAAGTGTATAAATTTATTGAGGGATGTGAACTGGCAAGGAGGGGTATATCGGATTCCGAAATAGGTGACTTCTTGGCGTGCGTAAAACAAAGATTTCATGGGAACGCATACGGGTTAATTAGAGGAAAGAAAATAGCAAGCGCAGAAGAGCTATACAGTACCTTAGAGCTGTCCTATCTGAAGTGTAGATCTTTAGATACAATAATATCGGAAATACAGACAGTGTCCCAACTCCCAGGGGAAGAAATAGTGGAGTTCGGAGAAAGATTAATAAATCTAAGGACACAGGCAGAGGATATTACGAAATCCTATTATAATGAGACCCAGGATCATGGACTCATGTGCAGGCGGGAGCGTTAAAAGTAATGAGTCATTCCCAGAAGAAGTTAAAAGTTGTGAGGAGGTAATCGAAATTGGAGTTAAGCAAGCAGTTAATAACAAACAAACAGTAAAGCCGACGGCCGTTGAGTCAGTGGATACGTTTGGAGTTTTGACTTCATGCTTAAGTGCAAGCATTGCACAAATTTTCGTTTTTGTAGTATTGTCTCTGGGTGTAATAAAAGATGTAGTAAAAGAAAATAAGATTAAAATTTTCAATTATACTGAGCTATTTTTAAACAACAACAAGACAAACTTGAATTCATCGCAAAAAGACGCAACGAAAATGTTAGAAAATATTTTCTCAAAGATAGAAAATAGTACAAGTAAAAGCAGTAATATAAAACGGAATACAACGGAGAGAAGGGGACAAATAAATTCAGGATTGAACTGGCAGAAGGGCCGCCCAGACACCTTAAATGATGTGTTCATTGAAGTACCGTGTACGGGTGCAAGAAATGGAAAACTCATTTTACTGGTGAACTCAGGGGCGGACCCAAGCCTGGTTAAGGAAAATGCGCTAAGTCATTCGCTAGAAGTGGACACTAGCGAAATTAAAACCCTTAGTGGGGCATTCGGTGGATGCGTGACCACAAGAGGTTTGGTATTCGTTCACCATAATGATAATGAGCGCATTAAGTTTGCGCTACATGTGGTATCTTCAGAGGAAGGAGTGCCAGGGGATGGCATAGTTGGAAGGGATAACTTGTGGAATAGATCCATTATAAATACCCTCACTAAAGAGGTGACATTCTTAAGAGGAGACAAAGAGAGTGTTGGGACTCTAATTATGAGGTCAAAGGAAGCAATAGATGAAGACTCTTACAGAGAGAGAGCCAAAGTATTAGCACGGACAATAAGAATAGTTCCAGTTGGAATTAAAACCAATATTCCAGTGGTAGTAGTACATAAACAGGAAATTACGCCAGGGGTATATATGGGAGAGACACTGGTAAATGTACAAGAGGATACAGTTTATGTGCCAGTGTTAAATTCAACGGATAAGGATGTAAATATTAGCAGTAACTTTAGACCAAAGTTTACTGATTTCAATAAGTTTTAAACACCGGGTACCGGTGCGGTAAGTAGAATAGAGGAGATAGACGTTAGGGATAGAATAGGCACACTTATAGGTAAAATACGATTAGATGAAAGTTTGAATAAGGAGGAAAGAAGCTCAGTAGAGAGAATGTGCGCAGCATTCAATGATATTTTCCTTCTGGAAGGGGATAAACTGTCTTACACGCCCGTTTTGGAGCACGAGATACCAACCTTGCAGGATCAGCCTCCGGTTAATCAGAAGCAGTATAGGCTTCCACAGGTGCATAGGGAGGAGATTAATAGACAGGTGGGGAAAATGTTAGATGACGGGATTGTCTCCCACAGCAAATCTCCTTGGAATTCGCCCTTGCTACTAGTGCCAAAAAAGCCTCAAAGGATGGACAGAAAAAATGGCGACTAATGATTGACTATAGAAAATTGAACGATGTAACTATAAAGGCTTCCACAGGTGCATAGGGAGGAGATTAATAGACAGGTGGGGAAAATGTTAGATGACGGGATTGTCTCCCACAGCAAAAAATTCAATTCGTTCAATTTTCTATAGTCAATCATTAGTCGCCATTTTTTCTGCCCATCCTTTGAGGCTTTTTTGGCACTAGTAGCAAGGGCGAATTCCAAGGAGATTTGCTGTGGGAGACAATCCCGTCATCTAACATTTTCCCCACCTGTCTATTAATCTCCTCCCTATGCACCTGTGGAAGCCTTTATAGTTACATCGTTCAATTTTCTATAGTCAATCATTAGTCGCCATTTTTTCTGTCCATCCTTTGAGGCTTTTTTGGCACTAGTCTTTCCGATTCCAAGAATTGAGGAAATTCTGGAGCAGTTGGGACACTGCAGGTATTTCTCGACTCTAGATCTTGTTAGTGGATATCATCAAGTTTTAGTTGACGAAAGGGACTGGGAGAAAACTGCTTTTAGCTCGAGTCTAGGACATTTCGAGTTTAACAGAATGCCATTCGGGTTGACTGGAGCGCCTGCAAGCTTCCAGAGAATAATGAATCATATTCTCACTGGACTTCAGGGGATAGACTGTTTTGTTTATTTAGATGTCATAGTAGTTTACGGTAGAAACCTACAACAGCATGAGGATAGGTTATGTAAAGTATTTAAGGTTCTTAGAGAAAATAATATAAATTGAACACAGAGAAGTGTCAATTTTTAATGCGAGAAATTGTATATTTAGGTCATAAGTGTTCAGAACAGGGTGCACTCCTCGACCCACAGAAGGTGGAATGTGTAAAAAATATAAAGCCACCAAGGAGTAAAAAGGAAGTGCAAGCATTTTTAGGGTTAGTAAATTACTATAGGAAGTTTATTGAAAATACAGCAAAAAATAGCGTTGCCAATAAACAAACTATTGAGAAAAGAAGTAAAATTCCAATGGACAGATGAATGTTAAGAAGCGTTTGAAAGTTTGAAGAAAGCAATAATTTCACCACCGGTACTAGCTTACCCTAATTTTTCGAAACCGTTTTTATTAACAACAGACGCCAGCAACGAGGCTCTGGGCGCGGTGTTGTCCCAAGGTATAGTAGGCCAAGACAGGCCAATAGCTTTTGCCAGTAGGGCATTGAATGAAGCCGAGAAACGGTATTCCACAATTGAAAAGGATTTTTTGGCTTCGTAGGTGGTGCAAGGGGAAATTCTATGTTTACCAGGACGACGGAAAAGAGAGGACTGGATCCCATTAACTGCGACGCCGCAAATTGATAAGTAAGTACGCCCGAAGTTGCTCATCCATATAAAACCGTTTTGGCTAGTATATTTTTAAGCGGAATTTTCTATAGCTAACCGGACACTTACTAATTTTGCTTACTAACAAAATGTATTAATTAATTACAGAATTTGTTTAAACCATATATTTAGGTTTGGTTAAGGCAATATATTATTTATGTTGATTATTTTGCTTTTTATGTTGTTTTATTGCTTTATTATGTTGTTTACATTGTTTACAAGTGCATGTATATGGTTGAAACGATATAAACTTAGTTTTAATTCAATTTGTACTTGGACCTAATCCTATTTATCACAAGTCCAAGTTGCAATAATTTTTGGGTAGATAGTTCGTAGACGATTTTGTCACATGGTGTCAGGGCGCCATGACATTATGTGGCATCGCAGATCACTCTTCTGCTACATGTAATGAATACGTTTGATATACAAGCGTGTGGTATTACATTTTAAGGAAAGGGAGCAAGTAAAATAGAATTTACTTTTCAACTTGTTAAAGAGTTAAATTAAATTAAATACTTGTAAAATTTAATTAATTAAATAATTTTAATGGTAATATAGAAGTCATAAACTAATAGAGCTGTTAGTTGTGGATAGCAATAAGAGAAAAATAGTTGAAGTAATTGTACATAAAAAAAAAAACAAACTGACAAAACTCTTGAGTAAAAGGAAGAAGAAAGAACAAGAGAGAAGATAGAAGAGAAGATAAAAGAAGACAAAAAGAAAACAAACAGAAAAAAATAATAAATATAAAAAAAAAAGAAAGAAAACAAAGGAAAAAAAATATGAAAGAAAAAAAAAATGGGACAGAAAAAACATTCTGAAAAATGTGTGAAAATAAGGAACAAGTTTAAAAAAAAAGGGGAAAGAATGAGCACGGAGATTTTATTAAAAAGAAAATGTAGTGTCGTGACCACGGACGAGGGTGGATGCACCTACCCACCGCAGTGCAGTGTTTAGTGTGCTCGCGGAAACAAACAAATTTAAGAAATATTTTCAAACAAACATAAAATCTCAGTGCAGAAACATTGATTCAGATAACAGTGCATTAAAACTTAACAATAGACATTAATAAATTCGCTAAAACAATAACACCAAATAACATAACCAAATATCACAAATAGACAATTAAACGGAATGCAGAGAACTAAGCGAAGGGCTTATTTATGCCCTCCGCAATAAAGCTCAGCATTTCGTTGCTTTCTTCTCCTCCTCCTTCTTCCTGGTCCCGTTAGGTGTGCAGGCGGCTGTGAGTGCACCGTGAGCTGAAGCGTGGCAAGATAAAGGCATAAAACTTGTCTTGTCGCGTTTTGCTTTGCCTGCGGTGTAGGCTTGACCGCTTGTGCAGCTGACTTTATACCTCTTTACAGTGGGTGGCGATGACAAAATTTCGTATAGACTCCACAAATGTGCGTAGCTTGAGGGCGAATTTCTTCGGGGTCTATGCGTATGTTTGTACACACCAACCGCATATAATGGAACTGGGTGAGACCCAGGTGTCTGAGCGTGCAGATCCACTGGATTTGCACTTGCCTGGGTACCACTTACTGCCATTATTTTCATCACACAGAGGCCTCGCCTTATATATTCGCAGTGATGTTGCGTACCAGTGTCAGCAACACCTTTGCACGACGGATGCCGAATTTAGCTCCATGTGGGTTAAGTTCAAAATCCAGTCGCACAACCTGCACTTCTGCTTCGTTTATAGAAGCCCGGGTCTAGAGAGGCTGCCAAGTTTTGATAAACTGGACAGTCTCTCTGATTCGATTTCTAAAATCCTGGAATCGTATCCGAACAGTGAAATTGTTGTTGCTGGTGATTTCAATGTTCATAATTCCAATTGGCTACGTCATTCGAGTCACACGACACCCGAGGGATTGTATGTTGAGTTATTTGCTGAGTCCAATAATTTGACTCAATTAGTGAAGGAACCTACGCACTTTCCCTGCGTTGATGGGCAAAACCAAAATATTCTGGACCTCTTTCTAACTTCACATCACAGCAAGTGTGATGTGAATGTTCTTGCACCTCTTGGTAATTCGGACCACGCTACAATTTTTGCTACCTTCCCATATTCTAGTCTTCAATCCGCTCAACAGCCAGCTACGAAGCGGACAGTGTGGCTTTATGAGAAGGCTAATTGGGATGCGCTGAACTCCTTTTTCAGCCGTTTCAATTGGCAATTGTGTTTCAGGGATAGAAACATAAATGCTGCAGCAAAATTGGTAGAAAATATAATTTTATTTGGTATGAGGTCTTTCATACCCAATAAAAGAATTTCCATTAAACCAAAAGACCATTCCTGGTTTAATGCGACTTGCAGACAAGCAGTCAGGTCCAAAGAGGAAGCATTTAGGAATTGGCGTTTAAACAAAACTGCTGATACTAAACTGCTGCGCAATCAGGCCAGAAATAGGTGTAATGCCACTCTAAAGAGCGAAAAAACTCTCTACGAGCAGCGCCTCAGACGTAGAGTTCTTCAATACCATAAGGGTAGTAAGTACTTTTGGTCGTTCGTGGGGAGGGTGAAGAATTAGACGCGATCGTCTATTCCAACTCTCCTCAAGGATGATCAGATCTTCACTCACTCGGTTGATAAGGCAAACTTATTAGCCAAAAGTTTTTTTTTTTTTTTTTGATGGCAGATAGAACCAAACTCAGGGAATGCCCCCTATCCATGCAAAGCATTCGTTGGTTTAGAAGGGAAAAGGTTAGTGGGAAGGGGAAAAGTGGGAGTAGTGATGATTTACACCTCTTTTAAAAGCTTCGACGTTATAAGTAGATGGAAAGACATGCGCAGGGAGACTATTCCACAATTTAACTGCGCGACCGAAAAACGAATTCTCGCGGTAGTAGGTGGTGCGTTGGAACGGGATCGAGACGTAAAAGGGGTGCACCGCTCTGGAAAGCCGAGTAGATCTGTTGAATACCTGAACCGAAGGGATCAGGCTGGCTACTTCAGAGGAACAATTACCATTAAAGTATCGGTAGAATAAGGTTACACACCCCACATCCCGACGACATCCCAAGGTTTCAATAGAGCTGGATACCCTACTGTCCCCTATAAGTTTTATCGCACGACCTTGTATACGGTCCAGAAGCTGAAGATATGTTTTCGAAGCTCCAGACCAAATATGCGAGTTGTACTCCATTTTCGGACGGATATAAGTGGTGTAGATACAACGAAGGTCGGTTGGAGTGAAGTATTTCTTGCACCGCTTTAAAAAGCCTAAGCACTTGGCTGCTTCTTTCGACACATCAAAAATGTGATCGTTCCAACGAAGATCGAATTGTATTGATATGCCCAGAACATCAAGAGCCTCCGACTCATTAATATCCACACCACCCATATTTAACGGTGGGAAGTTGTCGCCCGCCAGACGCTTGTGGGTCAACAAACAGCATTGGGTCTTCCGCGCATTAAAATCAACCCGATTCGCTTGACCCCACTCCTGGATTTTGTTGAGGTCAGATTGGAGTGTGTCATTCATAATACTGCGTTTTCTATTAATCTCCAGAATAGAAGGACGCCTGGAGAATGAATATGAATGACAAATGCTGCTGTCATCAGCAAACGAGTAGACGGGGTTTGATGTCAATGACAGAAGGTCATTGATAAAAATGAGAAAAAGTGTAGGAGACAGGACCGAACCCTGCGGAACTCCAGCATTAATGGAGTGCTCTTCGGAAGCAAAGCCGTCTATCACAACCCGAATAGAACGGCCGCTGAGGAAACTCGATATCTATCGAGTGAATGTATTACCGACACCATAAGCAGCCAGTTTAAACACGAGTGCTTTATGCCACACTCGGTCAAATGCCTTGGAGATATCCAAAGCAACAACCTTGCTCTCACCGAACCGGTGAATACAACTGCTCCACCGCTCAGTGAGAAACGCCATCAGATCGCCGGTGGAACGGTGAGCACGGAAGCCGTACTGGCGATCGCTGATCATTTCGTTGCTCTCTAGATACCTCATCAATTTAAAATTTACAATGCTCTCCATGACTTTAGAGAGCACTGAGCAGATTGCTATGGGCCGGTAATTTGCAGGTTTCGTAGCCTCACCTTTTTGGGAACTGGCTGCATATTGACAATCTTCCAGGAAGCTGGAAAAACTCCTGAAGTATAAGATAAATTAAAGAGATTGCGCAATGGGCGAGCCAGTGTTGAGGCGCACTTTCTCAACACGTGGCTGAAATACCATCCGGTCCCGAGGATTTATTGACATTGAGGTCCGCAAGCACTCTTTTAACAGCTCGCGTTCGAAAATGTATCTGAGGCATAGCATGAGATACATCATCGACCGCGGGCAGTGGTTGGCTACTCTCAAGAAGAGAGCAGTTTTCAGCAAACATTTTGGCTAATATGTTTGCCTTATCAACCGAGTGAGTGAAGATCTGATCGTCCTTGAGGGGAGTTGGAATAGACGATCTCGTCTGATTTTTCACCCTCCCCACGAACGACCAAAAGTTCTTGCTACTCTTATGGTATTCAAGAACTCTGCGTCTAAGGCGCTGTTCGTAGAGAACTTTTTCGCGCTTTAGAGTGGCATTGCACCTATTTCTGGCCTGATTGCGCAGCAATTTAGTATCAGCAGTTTTATTTAAACGCCAATTCTTAAATGCTTCCTCTTTAGACCTGACTGCTTGTCTGCAAGTCGCATTAAACCAGGAATGGTCTTTTGGTTTAATGGAAATTCTTTTAATTGGGTATGAAAGACCTCATACCAAATAAAATTATATTTTCTACTAATTTTGCTGCAGAATTTATGTTTCTATCTCTGAAACACAATTGCCAATTGAAACGGCTGAAAAAGCAGTTCAGCGCATCCCAATTATCCTTCTCATAAAGCCACACTTTCCGCTTCGGAGCTGTCTGGTGAGCGGATTGAAGACTAGAATATGGGAAGGTAGCAGAAATTGTAGCGTGGTCCGAATTACCAAGAGGTGCAAGAACATTCACATCATACTTGCTGTGATGTGAAGTTAGAAAGAGGTCCAGAATATTTCGGTTTTGCCCATCAACGCAGGGAAAGTGCGTTGGTTCCTTCACTAATTGAGTCAAATTATTCGACTCAGCAAATAACTCAACATACAGACCCTCGGGTGTCGTGTGACTCGAATGACGTAGCCAATTGGAATTATGAACATTGAAATCACCAGCAACAACAATTTCACTGTTCGGATACGATTCCAGGATTTTAGAAATCGAATCAGAGAGACTGTCCAGTTTATCAAAAGTTGGCAGCCTCTCTAGACCCGGGCTTCTATAAACGAAGCAGAAGTGCAGGATGTGCGACTGGATTTTGAATTTAACCCACATGGTGCTAAATTCGGCATCCGACAAAGGTGCAAAGGTGTTTTAAATTATGTCTCTTTGAATCCGACTGAAAGTAATATACAAAAAAATGCTAGTTTTTCGAAGAATGTACTTTCAATAAAGGATGGATATGTTAATTATTGTATACCATTGAAAATGCTACTGGGATTTGCTGAAGACCTTAGTAAATTTATCTTAAATTTTAAACATGAACTTACATTACTACGCTCGAAATCGGATGAAAATGCTGTTTATTCAACCGATGCAAACGAAAAATTAAAACTGAGTATAACTAATATTATGTGGAAAATTCCGCATGTACAATTAGCTGATTTTTCAAAACTACAACTCTTTCCAAATAATCCAAAGCGGTCAACCTATATCAATAGCATTCCGCAGTTGGGATCGTCATTTCAATCCGCTACTTATCCAAGAAACCAACCATTTGTGGAACGTTAAATTGTCTCCACGAAATCAAAGACCACGTTTTATACTGATTGTTTTTCGAAAGGACAACTAGTTTCAACATTGTCATTTAATTGATGTTAAAGTCCACTTAAATTCCTATACATATCCGTATGATGACCTCAACCTGAATTTTGATCGTAATCGTTATGCTCTGCTGTATGATATGTACGCAAAATTTCAACAAAGCTATTTTACTCGTGAATCTCAACCTCTGCTGCTGCCTGAAGATTTCAAAGATACTGCACCTATAATTGTGGTGGATGTTAGTCATCAAAACGAAGCTATTAAAAGTGGACCAATTGATATTAGAATTGAATTGAACACATCAGAGAACATTCCAGCCAATTCATCGGCTTATTGTCTACTTATACACGATAGAATAATTGAATATACTCCAATGACCCGCAAAGTTAAAAAAGTCGTCTAAGTGAAAAATGGAAAATGTAAAATTTATTACTCTGGATGTACAGGGTTTCAAAGGCAATTTTAATGAATTTATCGTCAAAGATTTGGCAATCACCTTCAGCTTTAATGAGTATCAAAATTTTATTATTAGGTGTACCGGTTAATTCGTGCGGTTTTTTTCATCCCATTGCTTTTAGACGATCGGAAATGGTTTGTTGAGCGACGCCAAGTGATTTTGCAAGTTCTTCTTGCGTTTGGGATGGATCTTGGTCGAGCAATGTCTCCAATTCGTGATCTTCAAACTTTTTTGGCTGTCCGGGCCGTTCATCGTCCTCCAAGTCAAAATTGCCATTTTTAAACCGTGCATACCACTTCTGGCACGTACGCCCAGCTAGAGCATGCACACCATACACTTCCACCAAAATACGATGACTTTCGGCAGCCTTTTTCTTCATATCGAAGTAATGAAGAAGTACTCCCCGCAAAAACACTTTATTCGGCACGAAATTCGACATTTTCAGAGTAAAAAAAAGGATTGTTGTCTACGCTTCAGCTAAATGACACATACTGATTCTGAAACTATATGACAGTAGCTTTCCAACACATATTTGGAAAGGTGAATCACTGGAAAAAGTCAAGTTACGCCATCTGTTAGAAGACCGCACCGGAAAACGAATTAACCGGTACACCTAATATAAGGTCCCCATATGGATTTAACAAATTAACACGTCAGTCCCAAAAACAAGTACACTGCTTATATCGTAATCACCATGGTTTCACATGCAATGGTGGCTTTATCGACTTGAACAGTGTAAAATATTTCGTAAAGAAAAATCTTAAAAATATGCCCGTGTACGTTAAGGGAGCTAAAAAATCCAAATGGGTTGAAGAAATTTTAGACGAGCCCGTATTTACCGTTGAAGAATTGGTGCAGTTACTTTGAAAGTTTACAGCAGACATACTTACTACAACGGATGTACCATTCCCATATTGGCTGTTGTGCGCTTCCAAATGCTCTGCTGTTAAGAAATTTCATAAATTCCATCAATAAATACAAAGAAAATTTGTATAATTTTAATATTTAAATTTTTATCCACAGATTTCATAAATCTAACAATCGTTTTCTTAATATGAATGAACAATATTTATAATTTTTATACTTTTGTTTATTAACTTATCTTTTGCGTTTACTGTATATGGGTACAATTTTAAATTTTTATTAATTTATATTTTGTATTTGTACAATTTTCAATTTATATTAATAAATATTTTATTTAATTATGATAAAATTGTTTCTCAAAATTTCTTTCCTATTTTCTAATTATATTTACACATTTTTAAAAAAATTTTCAAACTAAAGTATCAAATTATTTTATACTTATTAATAAAATTGAATTTAATTATTAAAATCAAAAATTTCTGAAAATATCTTCGTCTATATCTAATTGCATTTCTAAATCTATTTTGTGATGGCGGCACGCATAAGTGTAGATGCCATCACTTCTTATGTAGCGCTTATAATCGCTACAAGTTAAAGCTATTTATAAACTAACTGTGTATATTTATATTTGGTGAATCTTACTTCTAAATACATACATATCACCATACACAATATTCTTATTTACTAAACAATTTTTATAGTTACTAAGATTTAACCTTTCCAACACAGATTTTTTAATACCTTTAGCCTTTATAGTATCTTTACTATTTACAGTGACTATGGAGTACATTTTTGAACGTGGTCCTATGAACTCCCTCATTATTTTCCCCTTATTTCCGTCTTTCATCATGCCGAGAACTTTAGTATTCTTAAGCGGGAAATTAAACACATAATCCTCCGGATATTGGGATGTATCAAATTTCGATTCGATATAATCACGAATATCCCTACAAAAATCTTGAGTCTTTATTGAATATATGAAAGATATCCATATAATTAATTGAATAAAAGACTGTTGGAATTTCGGAGCCATTTCAATTCAATTTCAAGCACAATTCGAGCACCAAAAATCCCAAGTAAATGGGTTTATTATAAACGGTGTGATTCGTACTCACTTTGATACTTTGAATGGCAATCATGTCTTCAGTAAATTGCGAAGAACTGTGAAAATTGTATTTGGCAATTAGTGCGCGAGCTCCCATTCGACTTCCTCGACTTTCCCAGCTATCCACATTCTCCATTGTTTTCCCATAAATTGTTTAGCAGTTTAACTCAACTTTTAATCAGGTAATTCTGCTAAATACCTGAACTCAGGTAATTCTGCTAAATACCTGAACAGGAGGAATCAGGCTGGATACTTAAGAGGAACATTTATCACGAAAGTAACAGTAAAATAATGATACACCCCCTACATCTCGACGACGTTCCAAGGTTTCAATAGAGCTGGATACCGTACTGTCCCCTATAAGTTTAAACGCACGACATTGGACACGATCTAGGAGCTGAAGATATGTTCGCGAAGCTCCCGACCATATATGCGAAATGTACTCCATTTTCGGACGGATATAGGACGGATATAGGTGGTGTAGATACAACGAAGATCTGTTGGAGTGAAGTATTTCGTACATCGCTTAAGAAAGCCTAAGCACTTGGCTGCTTCTTTCGACACGTCAAAAAATGTGATCGTTCCAGCGAAGATCGCATTGAATTGACATGCCCAGAACATCAAGATCCTCCGACTCATTAATATCCATACCACCCATATTTAGAGGTGGGAAGTTGTCACCCGCCAAACGCTTGTGGTTCAACAAACAGTTGTGATGTGACCGCGGACGGAGGCGGACGGTGCGCCCGCCAATTCAGTTCATAAACAGTGTCGCGAAAATAAACAAAACAATAGTGAAAACCCACGCCGCGAAAATAAAACAATAACGCTTCACCAAACAACACTTTAATAAACAAAATAGTGCACTACTTAATAACTCAATACTTGATAACAAATAAATAAAACCTGATGAAAATATAACATATAAATAGACAATCTAACGCAATGCAGAGAAACATGCGAGGGGCTTGTTTATGCTCTCCGCAGTAAAGCTCAGCATTTCGTTGGTTTTCACTCTTCCTCCTTCTTCCTGGTCCCGTTAGGTGTGCGGGCGGCTGTGAGTGCACCGTGGGCTGAAGCGCGGCAAGATAAAGGCATAACACTTGTCTTGTCGCGTTTTGCTTTGCTTGCGACGTACGCGTGGCTGCTTGTACGGCTGACCTTACACTTCGCTACAGTGGGCGGCGATGACAAAATTCCGCATAGACTCCACTAATGTACGTGGCTTGAGGGCGAATTTCTTCGCGGTCTATGCGCATATCTGTACTAACCAACCGCATATAATGGCACTAGGTGAGACCCAGGTGTCTGAGGGTGCAGATCCACTGGACTTTCACATGCCGGGGTACCATTTACTGCCATTGTTTTTACCACACAGAGGCCTCGCCTTATACATTCGCAGTGATGTTGCGTACCAGTGTCAGCAACACCTTTGCACGTCGGATGCCGAATTTAGCACCATGTGGGTTAAATTCAAAATCCAGTCGCACATCCTGCACTTCTGCTTCATTTATAGAAGCCCGGGTCTGGGGAGGCTGCCAACTTTCGATAAATTGGACAGTCTCTCTGATTCGATTTCTAAAATTCTGGAATCGTATCCGAACAGTGAAATTGTTGTTGCTGGTGATTTCAATGTTCATAATTCCAATTGGCTACGTCATTCGAGTCACACAACACCTGAGGGTTTGTATGTTGAGTTGTTTGCTGAGTCTAATAATTTGACTCAATTAGTGAAGGAACCAACGCACTTTCCCTGCGTTGATGGGCAAAACCAAAATATTCTGGACCTCTTTCTAACTTCACATCACAGCAAGTATGATGTGAATGTTCTTGCACCTCTTGGTAATTCGGACCACGCTACAATTTCTGCTACCTTCCCATATTCTAGTCTTCAATCCGCTCACCAGACAGCTCCGAAGCGGAAAGTGTGGCTTTATGAGAAGGCTAATTAGGATGCGCTGAACTGCTTTTTCAGCCGTTTCAATTGGCAATTGTGTTTCAGAGATAGAAACATAAATGCTGCAGCAAAATTAGTAGAAAATATAATTTTATTTGGTATGAGGTCTTTCATACCCAATAAAAGAATTTCCATTAAACCAAAAGACCATTCCTGGTTTAATGCGACTTGCAGACAAGCAGTCAGGTCTAAAGAGGAAGCATTTAGGAATTGGCGTTTAAATAAAACTGCTGATACTAAATTGCTGCGCAATCAGGCCAGAAATAGGTGCAATGCCACTCTAAAGCGCGAAAAAGTTCTCTACGAACAGCGCCTTAGACGCAGAGTTCTTGAATACCATAAGGGTAGCAAGAACTTTTGGTCGTTCGTGGGGAGGGTGAAAAATCAGACGAGATCGTCTATTCCAACTCTCCTCAAGGACGATCAGATCTTCACTCACTCGGTTGATAAGGCAAACTTATTAGCTAAAATGTTTGCTGAAAACTGCTCTCTTCCTGAGAGTAGCCAACCACTGCCCGCGGTCGGTGATGTATCTCATGCTATGCCTCAGATGCATTTTCGAACGCGAGCTGTTAAAAGAGTGCTTGCAGACCTCAATGTCAATAAGTCCTCGGGACCGGATGGCATCTCAGCCCATGTGTTGAGAAAGTGCGCCTCAACACTGGCTCGCCCATTGCGCAATCTCTTTAATTTATCTTATACTTCAGGAGTTTTTCCAGCTTCCTGGAAGATTGTCAATATGCAGCCAGTTCCCAAAAAGGTGAGGCTACGAATCCTGCAAATTACCGGCCCATAGCAATCTGCTCAGTGCTCTCTAAAGTCATGGAGAGCATTGTAAATTTTAAATTGATGAGGTATCTAGAGAGCAACGAAATGATCAGCGATCGCCAGTACGGCTTCCGTGCTCACCGTTCCACCGGCGATCTGATGGCGTTTCTCACTGAGCGGTGGAGCAGTTGTATTCACCGGTTCGGTGAGAGCAAGGTTGTTGCTCTGGATATCTCCAAGGCATTTGACCGGGTGTGGCATAAAGCACTCGTGTCTAAACTGGCTGCTTATGGTGTCGGTAATACTTTCACTCGATGGATATCGAGTTTCCTCAGCGGCCGTTCTATTCGGGTTGTGATAGACGGCTTTGCTTCCGAAGAGCGCTCCATTAATGCTGGAGTTCCGCAGGGTTCGGTCCTGTCTCCGACACTTTTTCTTATTTTCATCAATGACCTTCTGTCATTGACATCAAACCCCGTCTACTCGTTTGCTGATGACAGCAGCATTTGTCATTCATATTCATTTTCCAGGCGTCCTTCCATTCTGGAGATCACTAGAAGACGCAGAATTATGAATGACACACTCCAATCCGACCTCAATAAAATCCAGGAGTGGGGTCGTGCGAATCGGGTAGATTTTAATGCGCGGAAGACCCAATGCTGTTTGTTAACCCACAAGCGTTTGGCGGGTGACAACTTCCCACCACTAAATATGGGTGGTGTGGATATTAATGAGTCGGAGGCTCTTGATGTTCTGGGCATGTCAATCCAATGTGATCTTCGCTGGAACGATCACATCTTTGACGTGTCGAAAGAAGCAGCCAAGTGCTTAGGCTTTCTTAAGCGGTGTAAGAAGTACTTCACTCCAACCGATCTTCGTTGTATCTACACCACTTATATCCGTCCGAAAATGGAGTACAATTCGCATATATGGTCGGGAGCTTCGCGGGCATATCTTCAGCTTCTCGACCGTGTCCAATGTCGTGCGTTAAAACTTATAGGGGACAGTAGGGTATCCAGCTCTATTGAAACCTTGGAGCGTCGTCGTGATGTGGGGTGTGTATCACTATTTTACCGCTACTTTCACGGTAAATGTTCTTCTGAAGTAGCCAGCCTGATTCCTCCGATTCAGGTATTTAGCAGAACTACTCGGCTTTCCAGAGCGGTGCACCCCTTTTATGTCGCGATTCCGTTCCAACGAACCACGCATTACCGTGAGAGTTCGTTTTTCGGTCACGTCGTTAGATTGTGGAATAATCTCCCTGCGAATGTCTTCCCGCCCACTTACAGCGTCGAAACATTCAAGCGAAGTGTAAACCGTCACTACTCCCTCTTTCCCCCTTCCCACTAACCTGTCATCCCTCCGGAACCAACAAATGCTGTGCATGGATAGGGGGCATCCCCTGAGCTTGGTTTCATCTGTCATAAAAAAAAAAAAAAAAAAAATAAAACAGCATTGGGTCTTCCGCGCATTAAAATCGACCCGATTCGCTTGACCCCACTCGTGGATTTTGTTGAAGTCATATTGGAGTGTGTCCTTCATAATTCTGCGTTTTCTAGTGATCTCCAGAATAGAGGGACGCCTAGAGAATGAATATGAATGACAAATGCTGCTGTCATCAGCAAACGAGTAGACGGGGTTTGATGTCAATGACAGAAGGTCATTGATAAAAATGAGAAAAAGAGTTGGAGACAGGACTGAACCCTGCGGAACCCCAGAATTAAGGGTGTGCTCTTCGGAAGCAAAGCCGTGTATCACAACCCGAATAGAACGGCCGCTGAGGAAACTCTATATCCATCGAGTGAAATTATTACCGACACCATAAGCAGTCAGTTTAGACACGAGTGCTTTATGCCACACCCGGTCAAATGTCTTGGAGATATCCAGCGCAACAACCTTGCTCTCACCGAAGTGATGAATACAACTGTTCCATCGCTCAGTGAGAAACGCCGTCAGATCGCCAGTGGAACAGTGAGCACGGAAGCTGTACTGGCGATCGCTGATCAATTCGTTGCTCTCTAGGTACCTCATCAAGTTAAAGTTTACAATGCTCTCCATGACTTTGGAGAGCACTGGGCAGATGGGGTGGTAATTTGCAGGATTCGTAGCTTCACCTTTTTTGAGAACTGGCTGCACATTGGCAATCTTCCAGGAAGTGGGAAAAACTCAGACTAAAAACAAGTACCCCACACAAAGCAAAAGAAAGAGATTGATTTTACAGACGAAACTCTTACCAAGAATACTGAAGACGGAACCTTTTTTTCTCAAATGGATAATACAGATGATGCAAACAAATCAACAAAATTCTATCAACAAATTCTGTCACAATTAGAAGAACAAAATGAGCTGGACACCGCATAGGATCGAATGGTGAATGGAGGTTCGAAAATAGCGCTTTTGAAATGCATGGTGATAAAGTATTCTTCTCAGACAAACTTTTTGGAACCTCACCCCTAATTTGTTTCAACCTTACACCCGGTCTCTTTGAATTATTGTTTTACAAGACACCATCAAAGTATGACGAAGCAGATCTACAAATTTACAAAATAATTTTAATCAATACTAATGCTCACAAACGTAACTATAATGAAAATGAACAAATTAAGGAAACCACGGCTTTCAACTACACCAACATCATAAAAGGATTAATCAGTGATAAATCTTTGCTGTCCACACCACTTCAACATAGAAAAGGAACCGGATTGATGAAAGTAAATCCTCAAAATCCTAATTATATTTTTTGGGATAATACGAATGAATTAGTAGATAGATTGAGACTTTTATTATCATCAAAATCGGCTGGACATAACAATCACACCAAGGAAATTATTTCCATCATTGAGGAATTGAGAGAAGCTAATATATAAGTATAAATATGATATATAATAGAGTTGTAAGCATAACTGAAAATGAGAGTCGACAAGTTCGGTCGTTATTCCGCACTTAAAACATCAATTAATAGAATAAAGAGAAATATTTCAAAAGTGTTGGGTTTCAGTCTATATAGTGATAACAACTTAAATATCCGCTGGAAGCGTTTAAAGAATGTTGGCACACCTATTGATGGTTATGACGTAGTAAACAAGTCTTTACTGCGTACCAAGCTAATATGAAACAGATGGACAATAACAAAGTCTTTTGTGAGAGATAGTATGAATCAGATGGACTCGGAATTAAAAAAAGAACACAAAGCACTGAAAGAAAAAATTTATGAAGAAGTTGAAGTAGTTCACAGAAAGATTAATGATGCTAAAACAGACATCGAAAGTAGTATTCAAGATTATACAAAATATATTAGTGAACAAATTGGTCGAATGGAAAGTTACCTCTTTCAACAAGCACTAAGACTAAATCTGCAGTTACATTGGAGGAAAAAATTCTACAAGAAATGCCAAAATGAGTAAAAAGCGGGGTTCAGTAGCGAAGCTTCACACACAAGCTCGAAAAAATTTTAAACAAAGACGTTTAATCACTAAAGGGTTCGACGACCACTGGCAAGCGGATTTAGTAGAAATGGGAAGTTATTCCACGGATAACAACGGCTTTCATTTCCTTCTCAGCGTAATAGATACATTTTCAAAATTCGCCTGGGCTATGCCTTTAAAATATAAAACATCCGCTCATGTAATCAAACCTGTGGAAACGATATTCAATTTGGGTCGGATACCGAGAAATTTACAAACCGATGATGGTAAAGAATTCTTTAATCGACAATTTCAAAAATTAGTGAAGAAATTCTATGTCAACCATTATTCTTCGTATAGTGTTTTAAAGGCGTGTTGTGAGTCGCTACTTCCGCGGAACACATTTTCAGTCGACCATAATGGTGTCGCACTAAGCGTTTAATTCCGCATTGTAATTTGCTGGTGAAGCGGTATTGCACTTGTTGACCGTGGAACTAGTGACCCACTTTATTGCGCTCAGGTGTTGAGGCAGGTCTTTTCCGCTACAGTGAGCATATTGTTGTTTCCGTATTTAAGCTTCCTCATACAGAAATATAAATAAGACTGGTATGAGATGGTTGAAGAGAGTTGCGTAAGTTAGACAATAGGAGTCAGTAGTAATCAGTGAGTAGTCAGTAGTGAACGTGGAAAACGTATTCCAGACAATAAAGCGCCCAAAGTAAGATAATAGTGTTTTTATTCGGACAGACTGTGGACTTTGGAGGAGCCCACAGCGAGGACTTTTCAGGAGAACCACAACATATTTGGCGCAGTCGGTTTTTACGAACCGAAAATCGTTCGCACAGGTGAGTTTATGAAAACATAAAATTTTAAGGGTGATAAATGAAGATAGGGATTTGTAGCGAATATATATAAATACTAACACGCATAAATAATCCTGGGCAAGACTCCCTTACCCGCAATCCTGTGGCTGAGTCTGGCTACGGGGGGATAAGTATTTTTACTAACATTGTTCTTCTTTTTGAAATTATTGGGGTAAATGAAATAAGAAGTGTGAAAAAAAAGTAATTGTGTTTGCTATGAAGATACAAAACGTTTAAGACACGAGCGCAATCAATTAGTACGCAAATTTTTCTGTGGGGTTTCAAGTTTCGTAATTCAAGTGCAGCTACTGGCGCTTGCTTGGGGTTCGTTTTTATGTGCGCGAACATTCCGTCGGTTGTTTTCCCTCCTTTTTATTTTGTCGCGTGCACAAAAGGAAGTGAAAAAAAAGAAGAGTTGTGTTTAGTTCAGTGAAGGCTGATACATAAAAATACCTAAAGAGGAAAAAAAAGGAAAGCATACGAAATAGTAGCGGTTGCAGTGCAAGTTTTTATGGATACCTCATATGACATAGAAATTCAGTTAAGGGAATTAAGCAGTGATCATAAAAACTTGGTGGGAGAATTGGATAGATTTGTAGAAAAATTTGGGGTAGTCTTGCGTGTACTATAGGTAATAAAGAGAATTTAGAACTGATAAAGGAAAAACTTCGTGGCTCAGGCAGGCTTTCTAAGGTAAAAAAGCAGATGCAATTCTAGAAGAGTTACCAAACTTTATAGATAGTAAGAATAAAAGTGCGCGAAAGGAATTGGAAAAAAATACGAGAACTTATTAGTAGAGAGAGAAATAGAAAGTGGTTCGGTAAGGGAAGTTGAAGAGGAAAACGAGAAATTGAGAAGGTTGGTGGAAGAAAAGGGAATTTCTGAAAATTTTCTCGCGAAATTTCTAAACCGAAGAAGCAGGGAAGATTTTGACTCTCTAGAAGAAGCCCACAGGAGAATAGAGGAGTCGAAGGAAGAGAATAGACTCCTTCAGCAGGAAAATTTTTTGGCAGACACAACTCTCCCTCACAAGAATCCAGTGGGACGCCCGTCAGTAGTTTCAACAGATTTTAAGATCCCGAGGGGTAAAACCGGCGTAGATATGGGTATAGAAGCAGTGGCCAAAGTAGTGAACCAATTAGTACCTTTGTTCTCGGGAACACCCTCCCCACATTTGCGCAATGAAGTATATAGATTCATTGACGGGTGCGAATTGGCGGTTCAATGTATTGAGGAAGGAAACAAACAATATTTGATACCTTGCATTAAGCAGAGATTGCATGGGAACGCGTATAGTTTGCTCAGATCTAAGAAATTCAGTACAGTTGAGGAATTTTGCACGACGATACGAAAAAGTTATTTGCAGATTAGTTCGTTAGACACAGTGCGGTTAGAACTGCAACAGGTTTGTCAATTGCCAGGGGAAAATGTGAGGCAATATGCAGAGAGGTTGTACGCGTTAAAGTCGTAAGCGGAAGAAATTATAGGGATCAGGTACAAGGACCAAGCTGGCACGGGCTTAATGCAGGATTTGGAAAGATCGGCAGTACAGTGTTTCAAAATGGGTCTCAATGAACCGACGCTAAGGTTACACATGCTAGGGTCAAAAGCAAATTGCTTGGAGGATTCGGTAGAGGAAGCAGTGAGGTTTAGCCATGAGATTCACCAGTGTAACCTGAGGCAGCTAAACCATCAATATGCGATTAGAGAGCAAGCGCAAGAGATGAGTAATATAGCGCTCCTGCGGGGTAACAACAGGGTGGACCCAACACTGCAACAGGCAGCATTTCGCGGTGACGCTAACTCTTTCGCGCAGCGGAAAACTGCGAGCCCGCCGGCACAGTTCAGGAACAAAAATGATACTGGGAAGAAATCATTAGAGGCTAACGTGACCTGCAGTTTCTGCAATAAGAAGGGACACACCAGAGAAGACTGCATCACGCGAAAGAACACGCCTTTCTGCCAAGAGTGTAAAATATATGGACATGAGACGAGCCGAAGGTGTGCAAGTTCGTCAGAAGTGAGGTGCGATACGGGCTGGAATAATTACCGGACGGGACCACGGGAATTCATGCAATCACCAAGACTTAGGCAAGGAAATCAGATAAATGGAAACCGACAATTATCGGAGAATATCGGGAACACAGGTAGGTTTAACCAGCGCGGGAAACCTACAGACGAGTCTGCCAATCATTTGAGATGAAATGAACGATGAGTAAGTTGATGCGGGCAGCAAGATATTGGAAACGGAAGTGAAACAAAAAGTAAATGACAACAAAACAGTAAGTCCGACGGCCGTTGAGTCAGTGGATACGTTTGGAGTTTTTGCTTCTTGTTTAAGTGCAAGCATTACACAAATTTTCATTCTGGTTTTGTTGCTCGCGACTATAATAAAAGACATTATTGGGGAACTAAATATATTGGTCTTTAATTGTTGTGGCAGGTTATGGAATAATCGCAAGACGTTTTCACATATGTTGCAAAAAAGCGCAATGAAAACGTTGAAGGGTTTTTACTCGAAAGTTGGCGGCAGGAAAATTTCAAATGCCAAAAATTATATATGACTACAAGCAGGAAGGTATGCAGAAAGAATAAACTCGGGGTACAATAGGCAGAGGTGCCGCCCAGACACCTTAAATGATGTGTTCATTGAAGTACCGTGTACGGTTGCAAGAAATGGAAAACTCATTTTACTGGTGGACTCAGGGGCGGACACAAGCCTGGTTAAGGAAAATGCGCTAAGTCATTCGCTAGAAGCGGACACTAGCGAAATTAAAACCCTTAGTGGGGCATTCGGTGGATGCGTGACCACAAGAGGTTTGGTATTCGTTCACCATAATGACAATGAGCGCATTAAGTTTGCGTTACATGTGGTATCTTCAGAGGAAGGAGTGCCAGGGGATGGCATAGTTGGAAGGAATAACTTGTGGAATAGATCCGTTATAAATGCCCTTACTAAAAAGGTGACATTCTTAAGAGGAGACAAAGAGAGTGTTGGGACTTTAATTATGAGGTCAAAGGAAGCAATAGATGAAGACTCTTACAGAGAGAGAGCCAAAGTATTAGCACGGACAATAAGAATAGTTCCAGTTGGAATTAAAACCAATATTCCAGTGGTAGTAGTACATAAACAGGAAAACAAGGGTATTATTGCCGTACAGACTCGCTCTAAGACTAAAGCGCAGGAGCGTGAGGACCAAGTGGAGCCAAGAAACACGCAGACAACCACAGGCGATATGGACAGTGAAAGCGGTCTAGAGGTTGACAAGGCGGCAGTTTTAACAAGGCCGGCGCATTAGAGAACAGTTCAGGTGGCCTGGTATGCAAAGACAAGTTAAGGATTATGTCAGGAATTGTCTGAAGTGCCAAGCAAATAAAAGTTCGGGACTTACGAAAATGCCGATGGTGTTAACTGATACACCGAAGCGTCCTTTTGAAAAGGTGTATATGGATATAGTAGGTATTTTGCCGGAGACTGTGTCAGGAAATAAATACATACTCACTTTTCAGGATGACTTCTCAAAACTAATGGCGTGCGTAGCAATTCCGGATGCGGAAGCGAGCACAGTAGCCAAGGCATTTTTCGACGAGATAGTAACTCGCTACGGAGTTCCAAAAGTGTTAGTAACGGACAATGGGACTAATTTTATTTCCAAAATATTCTCGGACACTTGTAAGATGTTAGGCATTAGGAAGTTGCATATCACTCCGTACCACCCCCAGGCCAATGGTTCACTTGAACGCAGCCATAGACCGCTAGCGGAATATTTGCGCAGCTTCGCTAAACAGGACGGTTCCAATTGGGACCAATGGTTGTCGGCAGCGATGCATGTGCATAACCATACGCCCCATACTAGCACTAGACAAACACCCTTCCGTACTTTATACGGGTTTGAATCAGAAATGCCAACCAACTTGAGACGTAAGTGGAGTCCGGTGTATAATCCGGACGATCCCTCGAAGATTCAGAAATATCAGATCCAGAAAGCGCATGAAATAGCTCGACAAAACCAAGAGAAGGCGAACGTGTTGTCTAAAAGACAATATGATAGCAAGTTAAATCCTATTGTTTTTAAGGTAGGTGACAAGGTCTTAATGAAAAATCAAACCAGGAAAAGTAAGTTTTCACCTATCTGGTCGGGTCCATTCCAAGTAATTTCTGTCAACAGTCCAGTCACCACAACAATTTCAATTAAAAGTAAATGTAAAAAAATTCACAACAACCTGCTCAAAATTTTTAATGAGTAGTAATTTTTTCTTCATTCAAGAATTGTATTAATTTGTCTAGTAGGAATGAATTTATAATTTATTAGGGTAATGATAGTTTTTTTTTATGTTTTAAGGATGAAGTGGCAGAGGATATTGGTTCTGACAATCATTGTAGAGGGATGCACCGGGGCTGGCGGAATTGGGACGTCCAACGTTCTCAGGTATCTCCGGATTGTCTACGTTGGGTTCAACACCTTTGGGGGTTGCAACTCAAGGGCCATCTCCTGCGACACACGAGGACACGGCAATGTGGGATTTCGTATAGGAATACGAATGAGTAGCGAATGGTAAGCAAGCTCAAAACTGTAAATCGGAGTTTCGGGGTTGATTCAAGTTTTTTCTGTAGTGTAGCATTTCGAGTTCATTGAAAATCAGCCTGAAATTTTCAACGCGGAAGAGTTCGCGAAATAGCGAATAACGCGAAATCTGCGTTTTATTGGAAATTTTTGGTCGATAAAATGTAAGTCAGTGTTACTGCCGAAATTGATTGAATGAAAATTTCGGGCGATTTGGTAGCTATGCCGAGAATCAGGAGCGCCGTTTTGGGGGGCCGGAATTGAGCCGGTCGGCGCATCAACAGTAAGCTGAGGTAACTGAAAATGAAAAAAGTGTAAAAAAACAACAGTCAGCTATGAGCAGCGCACTTCGCATTAGCACTAGACCAGGGTGGGAATACAGTGAATGAAGTGGCAACAGCTCATGTTCTTGCTAGGCAGAATTTCTTGCTCAGCGAAAACCTGAGGGAAGTCGTTTCCACTGCAATTAAAACGTATTAAATTGAGTTCTGATCTAAATAAGAGTAAAGTCAAATTAAGTGGTATAATGAGAATAAAATTAACAGAATCATTACTAACTTAACTAGATGTATTAACTTAGTTTAACGTATTAACTTAATACTCATGCAATGTATAATAAGTGCACTTTAGTAAGTACGTCAGGAATGCTCTTATTAACACAAAACGGTTTAGGTTTTAGTATGTGGTTTTATGGGATATTTTGTTTAAATATTTGGACACTAATGTAACTTGCTTACAATATGTATTAATTAATTATCGAATTTGTCTTAACCATATATCCAGGCTTAGTTAAGGCAGTATATTAAGTTTATGTTGTTTCCAAGTGCATGCATATGGTTGAAACAATATAAACTTAGTTTTGATTCAATTTTTACTTGGACCTAATCCTATTTATCAGAAGTCCAAGTTGCAATAATTTTTGGGTAGATAATTCGTAGACGGTTTTGTCACATTATGTCAGGGCGCCATGGCATTATGTGGCATTGCAGATCACTCTACCGCTACATGTAATGAATACGTTTGATATACAAGCGTGTGGTATCACATTTTAAGGAAAGGGAGCAAGTAAAATAGAATTTTAAGTTAGCTTGCTAAAGAATTAAATTAAATGAAGTTAATAATTGTTAAATTTAATGAATTAAGTAATTTTAATTGTTAAGTTAATTTAAGTAGAGTTAATAATTGTGTATAGCAATAAGGGAAAAGTTGTACATATAAAAAAAAAACAAACTGACAAAACTTTTGAGTAAAGGGAAAAAGAAAGAAAAAGAGAGAAGAGAAGAAGAAAAAAGGAGGAAAAAAACAAAAAAAAATAAATATCAAAGAAAAAAAAAGAAAGAAAACAAAGGGGGAAAAAGAAGAAAGAAAAAACATTCTGAAAAATGTATAAAAATAAAGAAAAACAATTTTAAAATGAAAGGAAAAGAAAATGAGAATGAAAAAAGAAAAGAAACTAGATATAAGGAAAATATTTTTAAGGACACATAACGAAAAGTGTAAAAAATTTCACCTAAAATTTAATGGTTTCACTTGATGAATATATTGGTTCGATAATCGAATACGAACGCAAGTTGTATATAGTCATAAGTATATAAATATTACAGAACAAGCATAAGATACTCATGAAATAACAAATGTCATTGAATTACTTCGTAGTATAAGTATTAGAAAATAAATAGGATAAGCCACCAACAGCATCAACACGTAGCTGGTAGCTTCAATTTAATTATGGACTCCAAGATACGAGCGGTACATCGAAGTTGCTTCTCAGAACCATCACGTTGTACGGCACCATCACAGAAATAAGAGACACCATTGTTCGACAAAGACGGCCATGGCGATGTTTTCTCGCTAGCATTAGTCAACAGGGTGGACGTGCTAAAATATTTTTCTTTGGACCATCCCCGCAAATCATCTGACTACAGATCATAGTCGCGAATTAGAGCTAACGTCCCGAAGTGAGACAAGACAATCGTGAAGCCACAGTCAGAGCTTCTTCGATCAACTAGCGTCAAGTAAGGTGGGAGGTCCACCAGACAGTTAACAACGTAGCACACAACCCCAGCAGTCCGAGAAAACGAGAAAGAAACCCCGAAGGCCACATCACTCCGTTCAAGGTAGACTACGAAGAGCATGTCCAATCGGTGCAGTCACATAATTACACACCGTTTTTTCAAATGTGGGTGCCCTGCAACGCGTGATATCAAGACGAGACGACCATTCGTAGCGGCAAAAGCATAATTTGGTAGAACCATCATCATCTCCAATCAGCATGTCCGAGGGAAGCCAGACAAGAAGCGGTTATGGTATTTACTTAAGAAATTTGTAATAGCATTAAGACTAATATCAAACAGTTAACCATCCAGTAGAAGCATTGTAATAAAAGGAAAAATTAACATCGTTCACGCTATTAATTTTTCCTTTCCCTAGGGGTGGAGGGATGTTGTGAGTCGCTACTTCCACGGAACACATTTTCAGTCGACCATAATGGTGTCGCACTAAGTGTTTAATTCCGTATTGTAACTTGCCAAGGTCAATTCATCGAGCGCGCGCTAGCCGTTGGTGAAGCGGTATTGCACTTGTTGACCGTGGAACTAGTGACCCACTTTCTTGCGCTTAGGTGTTGAGGCAGGCCTTTTCCGCTACAGTTAGCATATTGTTGTTTCCGTATTTAAGCTTCCTCATACAGAAATATAAATAAGACTGGTATGAGTTAGTTGAAGAGAGTTGCGTAAGTTAGACAATAGGAGTCAGTAGTAATCAGTAAGTAGTGAGTAGTGAGTAGTGCACGTGGAAAAAGTATTCCAGACAATAAAGTGCCCAAAGTAAGATAGTGTTTTTATTCGGACAGACTGTGGACTTTGGAGGAGCCCACAGTGAGGACTTTCCAGGAGAACCACAATTGTTGAGCGTTTCAATAGGACACTGAAGTAGATGATGTGAAAGGAATTTTGTTACCATGGATCATATCGATTGACAATTATAAAAACTTGATCAACGAATACAATAAGAAAAAGCATAGAACAATAAATATGCCTCCCATTTATGTGAATCCGTCTAATGAAGGGTTGTTATTAAAGACTGCATACAATATTCTGAAAATATTTACAAAGTCAAAGTTCCGCATAGGAGATTATGTTCGCATCAGTAAACATAAACATGTATTCGAGAAAAACTATATGTACACCGAATTGGACTACAGAGATTTTTAAAATTAAAAATATAATAATTACAAACCCAACAACGTATATTCTTGAAGGCTACCAGGGAAATACAATTAGAGAAGGATTCTACGAAACTGATCTACTGAAAACAAAATATCCCAACACCTACCTCGTGGAGAAAGTTCTTAAAACAAGAGGAAGCAAAGTTTTCGTCAAGTGGTTAGGATTTTCGAATGAAAATAAGTGGTTAGGATTTTCGAATTCTTGGATCGATAGCAATGAAATTTTGTAAAATATATGTAAATAAATTTTCTGGTATAAAAAGATTGTTGTGTGAGTGTTTTCATTTCATTAGTTAATTAACATTCAAGATGTCAATAACACTTACTTTAAGTGAAAACAAATCCATTTTATCAGCTGATTACTTTCCACCTATAGATTTAGATAATAAGTACGTGTGTGGTCTGGTCGACTTTCATAGTTACAACGCCATACCAAACGTCGACTACGAAAATAATTTATTTCACATTGGAGATCATGCAATTGAAATTCCTGTCGGTTCATATGAGCTTGATGATATTGCAGAAGTAAATATTTTAGTGTAGAACTACATGAGGAGCTGCGTGAGAAACTGGAAATAGCTGCCAACCCTAATACACTGCAAGCTATCATAGGATCCAGTGAACATGACATTTTCTTTAATGAAGATCAAAGCATTGATCCGCTTTAGGGATTCAATAAAAGAATTTAAAATATAAGCCGTAAAACTATATACATCGGACTTTCCTGTGAATATAACAAAGATCAATGCAATACATATTGAGCGTGACATAGTTAGCGGTTCATATACTAATATCGCACCGGAGAATACAACTCATATGTTTGTACTGAATGTCAGTCCTGGCTATAAAATAGATGAGATTCCGAAAAATGTTATCTATTTACCATTCAACACCAGACAGATAAGTTCGATTACAGTAAAAATTGTTGTTCAAAGCGGTAACCTAATTAATTTTTGTGGAGAAACTATAACCCTCAGGCAACATTTAAAACCCCAAGAGTAATGAGTATCTATAATAAAAGCGCTTACATAGGTGCACCTTCATTCACATCTGCCCTACCACTTGGACTAACAAGGTAGCAGAAGCCGCAGACAACACTTGACACTATACAACGCAAACAGCTGGCGTTTGCAATTAAAGAGTATTTAAAATCTTTGGGTTTCAAACTAAAGAAAAACTAAATTAAAATGAGTCAAATACCTGATGTTGTACAAAAACCGCTGTATGATGATAGTATCATTAGAGAAGAATACCATAGCTACTCAGCGTACTTACAATCATATAAGCGACGATGAGATAAGGATAGCAATCCTAAATGAAGATCTATTCGTTTTACCCAGTGAAAGCTTAATTTATATTGAAGGTAGGGTCACCTTGGAGAATGGAAATGCGACTTCTAATGCAAAATTAAACAAGTAAGAGTGTTGTCTTCGGCTTGGCCGAAATCAAATACCCTACACCCGAGTAACTGAAAAAATTATAATTTCGTAAAATGTTTTTGTAATGTCTCTAGGTACTGCTAGATAGAATTACGAAGGTATTAATATTTTGAACCGTTCATGGGATATTGTCAACTTTTGTATAAGTGGGCGGACCACGCCCATTTCGGGAAAATGTTTTTGTAATGTCTCTAGGTACTGCTAGATAAAATTACGAAGGTGTTTATTTGAGATTCACAAAAATTTACAATTGTTTTTATTGGAAATATAGTTTTACACTTTTTCTATTTGCTTGATGGCACCACAGAATAATTGCAAGCGTTTCGAACACTACCACTCTGCACGCGTCAGATGTTGGAGAGTAAGTGACTCGTGTGGGTCCAGCGACGATCGCTGTAAGGCGGTCAAACCGCGCCAGTTGCCGCGGAGAGAGCCCGCAGCCGGGCTTACGCTCCCGAGAGAGGCGCCGCGGATGCCGTTAAATTCCGCTGCGCTGGTGTCTGTTGCCGAAACAGCTGACAACGGCTCAGCACATGCCGCCCCGTACACAGGGGACAGCACAGCTCGCGCTCGCGGCCCTCCGTAGGAAGCCGTTGGGCTGGCGGGCATCAGGCGTGCCGCCTGGCCTGCATCACTGGCGCGCGTCGTGGGGCCGGACGACCTGGAGGCGCGTGTCTTGGGGACGATGGTGCTGATGGAGCCGGCGGTGCTGGTGGTGCACGTCGCGGCACCGGTTCTGGCGTATCGGGCCGCAGACGTCTCGGGGCCGGCGAAGGTGGTGAGGCCGCACGTCTCTGGGCCGGCTCTGGTGGGGCATGCGGCAAGTGGCGCGGCGGATGTCGCACCGACATCGCGCGAACTCGGAGACTTCCGCGTATACGGAGGTCGTCACAGTAGAGGGCCCTCGGTGATGGGGCCGGATCGGAGGAGGCTTCCTCGAACCGGACGAAGAAGCTTCGTCCGGTAACTTACAATATATATTAATTAATTATCGAATTTGTCTTAACCATATATCCAGGCTTAGTTAAGGCAGTATATTAAGTTTATGTTGTTTCCAAGTGCATGCATATGGTTGAAACAATATAAACTTAGTTTTGATTCAATTTTTACTTGGACCTAATCCTATTTATCAGAAGTCCAAGTTGCAATAATTTTTGGGTAGATAATTCGTTGACGGTTTTGTCACATTATGTCAGGGCGCTATGGCATTATGTGGCATTGCAGATCACTCTACCGCTACATGTAATGAATACGTTTGATATACAAGCGTGTGGTATCACATTTTAAGGAAAGGGAGCAAGTAAAATAGAATTTTAAGTTAGCTTGCTAAAGAATTAAATTAAATGAAGTTAATAATTGTTAAATTTAATGAATTAAGTAATTTTAATTGTTAAGTTAATTTAAGTAGAGTTAATAATTGTGTATAGCAATAAGAGAAAAGTTGTACATATAAAAAAAAACAAACTGACAAAACTTTTGAGTAAAGGGAAAAAGAAAGAAAAAGAGAGAAGAGAAGAAGAAAAAAGGAGGAAAAAAAACAAAAAAAAAATAAATATCAAAGAAAAAAAAGAAAGAAAACAAAGGGGGAAAAAGAAGAAAGAAAAAACATTCTGAAAAATGTATACAAATAAAGAAAAACAATTTTAAAATGAAAGGAAAAGAAAATGAGAATGAAAAAAGAAAAGAAACTAGATATAAGGAAAATATTTTTAAGGACACATAACGAAAAGTGTAAAAAATTTCACCTAAAATTTAATGGTTTCACTTGATGAATATATTGGTTCGATAATCGAATACGAACGCAAGTTGTATATAGTCATAAGTATATAAATATTACAGAACAAGCATAAGATACTCATGAAATAACAAATGTCATTGAATTACTTCGTAGTATAAGTATTAGAAAATAAATAGGATAAGCCACCAACAGCATCAACACGTAGCTGGTAGCTTCAATTTAATTATGGACTCCAAGATACGAGCGGTACATCGAAGTTGCTTCTCTGAACCATCACGTTGTACGGCACCATCACAGAAATAAGAGACACCATTGTTCGACAAAGACGGCCATGGCGATGTTTTCTCGCTAGCATTAGTCAACAGGGTGGACGTGCTAAAATATTTTTCTTTGGACCATCCCCGCAAATCATCTGACTACAGATCATAGTCGCGAATTAGAGCTAACGTCCCGAAGTGAGACAAGACAATCGTGAAGCCACAGTCAGAGCTTCTTCGATCAACTAGCGTCAAGTAAGGTGGGAGGTCCACCAGACAGTTAACAACGTAGCACACAACCCCAGCAGTCCGAGAAAACGAGAAAGAAACACCGAAGGCCACATCACTCCGTTCAAGGTAGACTACGAAGAGCATGTCCAATCGGTGCAGTCACATAATTACACACCGTTTTTTCAAATGTGGGTGCCCTGCAACGCGTGATATCACCAAGACGAGACGACCATTCGTAGCGGCAAAAGCATAATTTGGTAGAACCATCATCATCTCCAATCAGCATGTCCGAGGGAAGCCAGACAAGAAGCGGTTATGGTATTTACTTAAGAAATTTGTAATAGCATTAAGACTAATATCAAACAGTTAACCATCCAGTAGAAGCATTGTAATAAAAGGAAAAATTAACATCGTTCACGCTATTAATTTTTCCTTTCCCTAGGGGTGGAGGGATGTTGTGAGTCGCTACTTCCACGGAACACATTTTCAGTCGACCATAATGGTGTCGCACTAAGCGTTTAATTCCGCATTGTAACTTGCCAAGGTCAATTCATCGAGCGCGCGCTAGCCGTTGGTGAAGCGGTATTGCACTTGTTGACCGTGGAACTAGTGACCCACTTTCTTGCGCTTAGGTGTTGAGGCAGGTCTTTTCCGCTACAGTTAGCATATTGTTGTTTCCGTATTTAAGCTTCCTCATACAGAAATATAAATAAGACTGGTATGAGTTAGTTGAAGAGAGTTGCGTAAGTTAGACAATAGGAGTCAGTAGTAATCAGTAAGTAGTGAGTAGTGCACGTGGAAAAAGTATTCCAGAAAATAAAGTGCCCAAAGTAAGATAATAGTGTTTTTATTCGGACAGACTGTGGACTTTGGAGGAGCCCACAGTGAGGACTTTCCAGGAGAACCACAATTGTTGAGCGTTTCAATAGGACACTGAAGCAGATGATGTGAAAGGAATTTTGTTACCATGGATCATATCGATTGACAATTATAAAAACTTGATCAACGAATACAATAAGAAATAGCATAGAACAATAAATATGCCTCCCATTTATGTGAATCCGTCTAATGAAGGGTTGTTATTAAAGACTGCCTACAATATTCTGAAAATATTTACAAAGTCAAAGTTCCGCATAGGAGATTATGTTCGCATCAGTAAACATAAACATGTATTCGAGAAAAACTATATGTACACCGAATTGGACTACAGAGATTTTTTAAAATTAAAAATATAATAATTACAAACCCAACAACATATATTCTTGAAGGCTACCAGGGAAATACAATTAGAGGAGGATTCTACGAAACTGATCTACTGAAAACAAAATATCCCAACACCTACCTCGTGGAGAAAGTTCTTAAAACAAGAGGAAGCAAAGTTTTCGTCAAGTGGTTAGGATTTTCGAATGAAAATAAGTGGTTAGGATTTTCGAATTCTTGGATCGATAGCAATGAAATTTTGTAAAATATATGTAAATAAATTTTCTGGTATAAAAAGATTGTTGTGTGAGTGTTTTCATTTCATTAGTTAATTAACATTCAAGATGTCAATAACACTTACTTTAAGTGAAAACAAATCCATTTTATCAGCTGATTACTTTCCACCTATAGATTTAGATAATAAGTACGTGTGTGGTCTGGTCGACTTTCATAGTTACAACGCCATACCAAACGTCGACTACGAAAATAATTTATTTCACATTGGAGATCATGCAATTGAAATTCCTGTCGGTTCATATGAGCTTGATGATATTGCAGAAGTAAATATTTTAGTGTAGAACTACATGAGGAGCTGCGCGAGAAACTGGAAATAGCTGCCAACCCTAATACACTGCAAGCTATCATAGGATCCAGTGAACATGACATTTTCCTTAATGAAGATCAAAGCATTGATCCGCTTTAGGGATTCAATAAAAGAGTTTAAAATATAAGCCGGAAAACTATATACATCGGACTTTCCTGTGAATATAACAAAGATCAATGCAATACATATTGAGTGTGACATAGTTAGCGGTTCATATACTAATATCGCACCGGAGAATACAACTCATATGTTTGTACTGAATGTCAGTCCTAGGTATAAAATAGATGAGATTCCGAAAAATGTTATCTATTTACCATTAAACACCAGACAGATAAGTTCGATTACAGTAAAAATTGTTGATCAAAGCGGTAACCTAATTAATTTTTGTGGAGAAACTATAACCCTCAGACAACATTTAAAACCCCAAGAGTAATGAGTATCTATAATAAAAGCGCTTACATAGGTGCACCTTCATTCACATCTGCCCTACCACTTGGACTAACAAGGTAGCAGAAGCCGCAGACAACACTTGACACTATACAACGCAAACAGCTGGCGTTTGCAATTAAAGAGTATTTAAAATCTTTGGGTTTCAAACTAAAGAAAAACTAAATTAAAATGAGTCAAATACCTGATGTTGTACAAAAACCGCTGTATGATGATAGTATCATTAAAGAAGAATACCATAGCTACTCAGCGTACTTACAATCATATAAAAGCAACGATGAGATAAGGATAGCAATCCTAAATGAAGATCTATTCGTTTTACCCAGTGAAAGCTTAATTTATATTGAAGGTAGGGTCACCTTGGAGAATGGAAATGCGACTTCTAATGCAAAATTAAACAAGTAAGAGTGTTGTCTTCGGCTTGGCCGAAATCAAATACCCTACACCCGAGTAACTGAAAAAATTATAATTTCGTAAAATGTTTTTGTAATGTCTCTAGGTACTGCTAGATAGAATTACGAAGGTATTAATATTTTGAACCGTTCATGGGATATTGTCAACTTTTGTATAAGTGGGCGGACCACGCCCATTTCGGGAAAATGTTTTTGTAATGTCTCTAGGTACTGCTAGATAGAATTACGAAGGTGTTTATTTGAGATTCACAAAAATTTACAATTGTTTTTATTGGAAATATAGTTTTACACTTTTTCTATTTGCTTGATGGCACCACAGAATAATTGCAAGCGTTTCGAACACTACCACTCTGCACGCGTCAGATGTTGGAGAGTAAGTGACTCGTGTGGGTCCAGCGACGATCGCTGTAAGGCGGTCAAACCGCGCCAGTTGCCGCGGAGAGAGCCCGCAGCCGGGCTTACGCTCCCGAGAGAGGCGCCCCTCACGACCGGCAGCCTGACAGGAGAGAGACTGGAGTGCTCACTCCTGACACCCTACCGATCGATGAGGGAGCACCTCTGGCGAGCGGCAGTTGGCGTTAACATACCGCCCGCCTTGCAAGACTGCAAACCCCCAAACCCCGACAACTGGCGCCGTGCCTCGTCTCCGGCCTAGTGGAGGAGCGTGTGGTGCGCCTCCCCGCACTTGCGGCAGCGCATGGGGCTCCGACACTCAACCAAACGGTGCGACCGCGCCAAACAGTTGCGGCACATGTGTCTTGCGGATGCCGTTAAATTCCGCTGCGCTGGTGTCTGTTGCCGAAACAGCTGACAACGGCTCAGCACATGCCGCCCCGTACACAGGGGACAGCACAGCTCGCGCTCGCGGCCCTCCGTAGGAAGCCGCTGGGCTGGCGGGCATCAGGCGTGCCGCCTGGCCTGCATCACTGGCGCGCGTCGTGGGGCCGGACGACCTGGAGGCGCGTGTCTTGGGGCCGATGGTGCTGATGGAGCTGGCGGTGCTGGTGGTGCACGTCGCGGCACCGGTTCTGGCGTATCGGGCCGCAGACGTCTCGGGTCCGGCGAAGTTGGTGAGGCCGCACGTCTCTGGGCCGGCTCTGGTGGGGCATGCGGCAAGTGGCGCGGCGGATGTCGCACCGACATCGCGCGAACTCGGAGACTTCCGCGTATACGGAGGTCGTCACAGTAGAGGGCCCTCGGTGATGGGGCCGGATCGGAGGAGGCTTCCTCGAACCGGACGAAGAAGCTTCGGCCAGCTCGGGTCGGCGGGGTGGGCGAGCGCCGTGCCGTGGCGATCGCCTGTGCCTCCTCAGCCGAGACGTCGAGCACTAGGACGTCGGCGCTTGGGGACGGCTCCCGGTGGGCAGCAATGGGTGGCGCGGCGGTGGAGGCAGCACAGATGGGCACAGCCCCGGGTGGTGCTAGCAGCCGCCCTCTGCGGGTCCGCGCATATTGCCGGCGGATCAGATACATGATGATGCTGTAATGAGAAAAGACGGGGTTACTAACAGGCTGTCATGCACAGGTTAAGGGCACTAGTTTCGTAATGGGACGCGTGACGTGACCCCTTCCGGTTAAGAGGTCAGCCACGCGTACGCGGTTGTCTTGTCCGCGGTGGACAGCTGTAACCCGGCCTAAGCGCCACGAGTTCGACGGCAAGTTATCGTCGCGAATGACCACGAGATCGTTGAGTTGGAAATCGCGCTGTGGAGTCATCCACTTTATACGGCGGGAAAGTTCGCGCAGGTATTCTGTCTTCCATCTCAGACAGAGATGCTGAGCGAGAGCTTGCACGCGTCGCCACCGATTGAGAATGGAGAGCGGGTTGTTATGCCGCTCGAGTTCGGCGGGAGCGAGTAAGGGTCCGCCAATTAGAAAATGGCCGGGGGTGATGGCTTCCATCACGGTTGGGTCTTCGGAGGAAGCAGTGAGGGGGCGTGAATTAAGGCACGACTCGATCTTACTCAGAAGAGTGGATAATTCTTCGAAGGTGAATTTTATGGCTGGGGCCACCTTCCGGAGATGGGTTTTGAGGCTCTTGACCCCCGCTTCCCATAGGCCGCCCATGTGCGGGGCTCCTGGCGGCAGAAAATGCCAGGAGACGTCTTGGTGTGAAAACCGGATTTCTATCAGTTCCTTTGTACGCGACATGAAGTCCGGGAAGTCACGCCGGAGCTCCTTGGAGGCGCCTACAAAATTGGTGCCGTTATCCGAGTATAGGTTGGCAGGGCAGCCTCTGCGGGCGGCGAACCGGGAAAATGCGGCAAGGAAGGTAGCGGTTGAGAGGTCGCTAGTGGGTTCCAAATGAATGGCCTTCGTTGCGAAACAGACAAAGACACAAACATAGCCCTTGGTGATTAAGCACGCTCGTCCCGTGTAATTTTTGATATCGAACGGGCCGGCGAAATCGGCTCCGGTATTGGCAAATGGGCGGGAGAACGTGATGCGTTCTGGTGGCAAGGCGGCCATGAGTTGGGTCCGTTGCTTCTTCCGATGTAAGATGCACGGCCTGCAAGTATGGGTCGTCGTTTTGATGAGGTTTTTCACCTTGGGGATCCAGAATTGTGTACGGACCAGACGAAGAACTAATTGGTTGCCCCCGTGTAAAGATATTTCGTGTATAAAACGAATGAGCAATCGCGAAAATTGACAGCCGTATGGCAGAATAATCGGGTGCCGTTCGTCGAAAGGCAGATTGGGACACGAGGACAACCGCCCGCCGACGCGCATCGTGTTGTCCGTGTGGAGGAACGGGTTCAACGAGAGTAGGCTGCTTTTGGATCGCAGCATCGCGTGGTTTTCTAGCGCGGCGTACTCGTCCGCGAAGTGAATCTTCTGGCAGGTTATCGCGAGGCAGCGTTTTGTTTCCTTTATTTCTCCCGGTGGGAGGTGCAGGTTGGGGTGCGAGCGACATTGCCGCTTAGCCGGATGAGCGTGGTGAAGAAATCGGTATACGTATGAGTATACGCGTAGGGCTCGTGGCAGCGACGAAAATCGTTCGAGCGGATCCTCCTCGGGAGCGCAATGGGTGTGCAGCGTTCTGACAGTCTTCTGCTCCAGTGTGGTGACGTAGTCGTCTGAGGCGCGGAATTCGGGCCAGCGATCCTTATCGTGGGCGAGCCAAGCAGGGCCATTCCACCAGAGGGTGCTCTCAGCGAGATCTTGGGGCGTGGCACCGCGACTGGCTTAATCCGCGGGGTTATCCAGGGAATCCACATGGAATCATTGCGACTGTGGTACCTTCTCGATGATTTTGGCAACTCGGTTTGCCACGAACGTCGCCCAAACGCAGGGGGATTTCTTCAGCCAGGCCAAAACAATGGTGGAGTCGCTCCAACAGTAGATCGTATAATGGGGCAGCTGCAGCGTAGGCACGAGAGTGTCGATCATCTCTGCTACTAAATTGGCTCCACACAATTCTAACCTGGGGAGAGACAAAGTTTTAATTGGGGCTACACGAGTTTTGGAGTACAAGAGGAAAACCTGGACTTCCTGGGCGACCTTGATGCGGGCATAGATGACTCCTGCGTAGGCTTTCTGTGAGGCATCGCAAAACGCATGGAGTTCAACTTCGCTTTCTGGGGTGTAACTCACCCATCGCGGGATGCGGATGGCGCGGATGTGCTGATGATTCTGGAGAAAACTCAACCAGTTAGCATAAGTTACCTGAGGCAGAGTGTCATCCCAGTCGATTTTGTCCAACCAGACTTGCTGAATCAAAATCTTTGCTGCAACGATGATCGGAGCCAGCCAACCGGCTGGGTCGAACAGCTTGGCGACCAGAGACAACATTTCTCGTTTCGTGTACGCAGCTTTGATAGCGATGGCTTGGACATCGAAGTAGAACTCATCATGGGTCGCGTTCCAGCGAATTCCAAGCATTTTGGCGGTGTTGGAATCTTCTAGCGTCAGAAAATCGGAATGGAGCAGATGGGATGCCGGTAAGTCTGCCAGAATGCCTTTATGGTTGGCAGTCCATTTTCGAAGGGCAAACCCTGCCGAGTCGAGAGCCGCTATGAGTTGGTCGCGGGTCTGGGTAGCTGTCACCAGGTCATGCGTGCCTGCTAACACATCATCCACGTACATGGAATGCTGTAGAATGTGTGCTGCAAGCGGAAACTGGTGCTTCACGTCGTCTGCCAATTGAAGAAGGGTGCGTATTGCCAGGAACGGGGCGCAATGAACTCCAAACGTTACGGTTTGAAGCTCGAAGTCGGTAAGTTCGGACTTGTACGGGTCTCGGAAGAGAATGCGCTGATAAGGGGTGTGCTTTGGGTCAACCAATATTTGGCGATACATTTTTTTAATGTCTCCGTTGAAGACATAGCGGAAGAAGCGCCAACGAAGAATTAGAAAAGTCAAATCGGTCTGTAGCACGGGGCCTGTGTGAATGACATAATTGAGGCTTAGTCCGCTGGTGGTTGGACTGGACGCGTCAAAGACGACTCTGACCTTCGTCGAGGTGCTTTCGGGCTTTATGACGGCATGGTGGGGCAAATAGTAGTTATTTCTAGGAGCTTGCGGCTCTGGGGGATTGACTACTCTCATGTGGCCTAAATCGACATGCTCATTTAACACCGTGTCGTACTGGTGCTTGAGGCCTTCGTCTTTCCCTAATCGTGCTTCCAGACGCGTGTATTGTTTGAGCGCAATGTGTCTCGAGGTCCCTAGGCGGAGCGTGTCTGTAAAGCAGATTTTAAAGGGCAGTGATACGATATAGCGGCCGTCATCGCGTCTTCGCGTTGTTTTCACGAAATTTTCTTCGCAAAACTTGTCGGAGGGGGATAGCCATCTAGTTTTGGGAAGTTCCTCCACCTCCCAAAAACGTTCGAACTGTTGTTCGAAGGAAACTTTATTGAAGTAAGCCACTTTTATGGATGCCGTGGCAGATTGTGTATTGGGAACCGGGCCGGTTAGGATCCAACTGAACACGGTTTGCTGAGCCATGAGAGAGCCCAGTACTTGGCGGTGGATGTCGTCCAGCAGGATTGCTGGGTATAAATCGGCTCCGATGAGGACGTCGACCTGCTCGCTTCTGGAGAAGTTAACATCTGCGAGCTCGATGTCTTGCGGGAGGCCACTGAGAAGTGACCTGTCTAACGAGCGGGAGGGCAACCGCCCTGTGATTTGTGAGAGCACAAGCGCCGTCACCTGAATTTGGAATTTGGGATCAAGCGGCGAATTCAGGAGAAAATCGCACGATCTTGATATTTTTGCTGACACGGTCTCGTTGAGACCGGAAACTACGGCTGCAGTTGGCCGCGCTGGGAGCTTTAAGAGCTTTTGAATGCGTTCCGAGATGAACGACACTTCGGACCCAGGATCAATTAAGGCGCGCGATGTAACATGTACCGTGGTGGCGGATTGTTACCATGGCAGTCCCTAACAAAACCTGTTTTGGTGCTTTCGCGAAGCACACCTGATGCTTGTCCTGTGCATTTCGCTGTTGCGCGGGGGGAGAAGTGGACTGTATATGCGTGGGAGGTCGCATCGAAGAATGCGGCCTTTCTTGCTGGGAAGCATGTTGAGTCGAACCTGGAATGAAGTTCGAATAGGCAGGGGCTTGAGTACGCGGAGCGTTTTCAAACCGCCGCTCTTGATGTGAGGCACGTGGGGTCGAATCTGATACAGCATTCGATGAGGATGGAGCGTGCTCACGATGCAAGAGGGTGTGATGCCTGCCATTACATTTGACGCAATTGAATCTGCTTGGACAGTTTTTCACGGAATGAGATCTGGCCAAGCAGTTGCTGCACAAGCGGTTTTTCTGAACGGTATTCAGCCGCTGTGGGACGGGCAAGTTGAGAAACTGAGCGCAAGATCTCAACTTGTGCTGCTCCTGGCAAAGAGGGCAGCTATCTTGGGACACCTTCAACTGGAAGGTGTTGACGCGTTTAGAGGCAGGAGTTGAGTGAGTCGGAGCTGGGAGCTGTGTTGACTTCGATGCGGGTGTGCACTTAATATCTTGCACCGTTTCAAGGTCTGGAAGCGATGCGTGAGAAACGCATCCAGATCTGTCCATTTTGGGATCTCCGTTTTGTTCGTGAGAGATTGTTCCCAAAGGGAAAGCGTTGCTTCTGGGAGCTTGCTGGACAAAAAGACGATTATTGCGTCCCAATGCGAGGTATCGACACCTTGTAGCGCGAGTGCGGCGAGAATATTATTGATTTCGCGCTGCAGGTCTTTAATAGCACCACCGGTTTCCTTCGTGATGGGGAACAGGCCGAAGAGCTTCTTTAGATGGGCGTTGGTGAGGACGCGTCTGTTCTCGTACCTGTCGGACAGATTTTTCCTCGCTTGGGCAAAACCTTCATTCTTGAGAGGGGATTTCTGCACGATTTCTTTCGCTTCGCCCGTAGTTTTTTGGTTCAGGTGGAACAACTTCTCCACTGGCGCAATTCGGGTATTCTGAATATACAGGGCCGTGAACATATCCCTGAAAGAGGGCCACGAAAGGAAGTCGCCATGGAAGGCGACCTTCGAATTCTTTGCCTATGTGCTTCGTCGAGTCCAGCTCCGCAAGCACCTTTTCATAGGCGCTTTTAATCAGCAGCCACTGCGATTGTATTTCCTCCCGCTGAATCCCAAGGGTGTAAACGGTGTGGTCCGTGGTGTGTGTCTTGTCGAAGTCCACCTCGAACTCGATCAGCGCATCGGCCAGGCGAATGAAGGATGCGAGCGCCGCCATTATGTGTCTGGTTTACGGATAGGGGCGGTAAAGGAGGTCGCAAAATCGAAATGAAAACGAAATAAAACGCTCCGAAAACTGATTCCGGAAAAACTTTTTATTTTATTGGCAAAAAATAGCAAAAATATTTTCGGGTCGCTATGCGATGGCGTTGGGGCTTGAAAAGCTTGCTGCCGAAAATTAACCACGCGTTGTCTCTTAAATTGGCAACTAGTTACAAAGAGACTAGTCGCTGCAAACACTTCTGCCTACCGGGTGTCTCGCTCTTTCGATTTCGCGTTGGGTCACCGTTGAATAGTGAATCTTACACTGCTATCACTTGGGAGAGTGCAGACAGGAAAAACAGGTTTTTGTGTTCTGTGTGCACTCTGTATGACTGATCAACGCAAGCAGAAGAGCGTGAGCAGCAGAAAAAAGTACCCGCAAAAACCAGCCAGCAAAAGGTGGTGGTTTTTCGACTTGCACTAAGCGCACAAGTAATTCGCTCTTCGAGAAGCTAGACGAGCGCAAACCAAGAAAGCGAAAGTGTGAAATGCTTTCACTTTCTTTGTGAGAGCGCGGGGCTTAGTAGAAATCAAGCGGCAAATTTTTAATGTGGGCTTCGCAGCAAGCAATGCTTGCGAAGACGGTCAGCAACAAAAACCTCAAGCCTTGGTGCTGCCGTTATTCTTGGGGACCGTTACCCACGAATCGACGATTCTCGAAGGTTTGACGGTCAAATGAAGGGTATATATATATAAAATGTATATGGCCGGAAGGGCTCTACGGGGCTAGAGTGACGGGCACGGATTCAAAGTGCACCGTGCTCACTAGCTAGTGCACGAGACGCACTTTTAAACTCGCAAGTAGACTTGCGTACAAGTTCGCACAAAAGCGGTGGCCAAATTAAATGAAACACGGTGAACTTACCGTTTCACTCGGCTAGGTGATTGGGGCGTCGTTGACGATTGTTCAGACCTGGGCGTCGTTGACGACGGTTCCTGGGCGGCGGCAATCCGGCTCGAAGGACCAAAATGTTTATTTAAGATTCACAAAAATTTACAATTGTTTTTATTGGAAATATAGTTTTACACTTTTTCTATTTGCTTGATGGCACCACAGAATAATTGCAAGCGTTTCGAACACTACCACTCTGCATGCGTCAGATGTTGGAGAGTAAGTGGCTCGTGTGGGTCCAGCGACGACGCTGGAAGGCGGTCAAACCGCGCCAGTTGCCGCGGAGAGAGCCCGCAGCCGGGCTTACGCTCCTGAGAGAGGCGCCCCTCACGACCGGCAGCCTGACAGGAGAGAGACTGGAGTGCTCACTCCTGACACCCTACCGATCGATGAGGGAGCACCTCTGGCGAGCGGCAGTTGGCGTTAACAGAAGGTATTAATATTTTGAACCGTTCATGGGATATTGACAACTTTTGTATAAGTGGGCGGACCACGCCCATTTTTTATATACGAATTGGTAATACGTGTAGATTCGTATTAATATCTTATACCGTTTACAAGGCATTGACAACTTTTGTATGAGTGGGCGTCGCGTGGCTGTTTACCTATCTCGCTCATTTTCAATCCCAAACAGCCCTACATAACAAAGAATATTTGTGCCAAATTTCATCGCGATATCTCTTTTCGTTCTCTCGTAATCGTGATTTCAACAGACAGACAGACGGACAGGGCTAAATCGATCCAGGAGGTGACGCTGAGCAAGAATATATATACTTTTCTATATCTATCTCGTCTCCTTCTCTGCGTTACAAACGGAAGAACAAAGTGAATATACCATAAGTGAATATATATATGGTATAAAAATAAATGTGTGACATTCTTGTTTACTGAAATTCGCTGTGAGATTAATGGATTGAAGATTGATCGTGCACGTCACTTGGGTGTAACTACAACAGTGAAAAATTATGTCTCTGTGAATCCGACTGAAAGTAATATAAAAAAAAATGCCAGTTTTTCGAAGAATGTACTTTCAATAGAGGATGGATATTTTAATTTTTGTATACCATTGAAAATGCTACTGGGATTTGCTGAAGACTTTCGTAAATTTAAATTTATCTTAAATGTTAAACATGAACTTACATTACTACGCTCGAATTCGGATGAAAATGCTGTTTATTCAACCGATACAAACGAAAAATTAAAACTGAGTATAACTAATATTATGTGGAAAATTCCGCATGTACAATTAGCTGATTTTTCAAAACTACAACTCTCTCTCTAAATAATCCAAAGCGGTCAACCTATATCAATAGCATTCCGCACTTGGGATTGTCATTTCAATGCGATCCTTACTCAAGAAACCAACCATCTGTGGAACGTTAAATTGTCTCCACAAAATGAAAGACCACGTTTTATACTGATTGTTTTTCGAAAGGACAACAAGTTTCAACATTGTCATTTAATTGATGTTAAAGTGCACTTAAATTCTGATACATAGCCGTAACCTCAACCTAAATTTTGATTGTAATCGTTATGCTGTGCTGTATGGTATGTACACAAAATTTCAACAAAGCTATTTTACTCGTGAATCTCAACCTCTGCTGCTGCCTAAAGATTTCAAAGATACTGCACCGATAATTGTGGTGGATGTTAGTCATCAAAACGAAGCTATTAAAAGTGGACCAATTGATATTAGACTTGAATCGAACATTCAGAGAACATTCCAGCCAATTCATAGGCTTATTGTCTACTTATACACGATAGAATAATTGAATATACTCCAATGACCCGCAAAGTTAAAAAAGTCGTCTAAGTGAAAAATGGATAATGTAAAATTTATTACTCTGGATGTACAGGGTTTCAAAGGCAATTTTAATAAATTTATCGTCAAAGATTTGGCAATCAGCTTTAGCTTTAATGAGTATCAAAATTTTATTATTAGGTGTACCGGTTAATTCGTGCGGTTTTTTCATCCCATTGCTTTTAGACGATCGGAAATGGTTTGTTGAGCGACGCCAAGTGATTTTGCAAGTTCTTCTTGCGTTTGGGATGGATCTTGGTCGAGCAATGTCTCCAATTCGTGATCTTCAAACTTTTTTGGCTGTCCGGGCCGTTCATCGTCCTCCAAGTCAAAATTGCCACTTTTAAACCGTGCATACCACTTCTGGCACGTACGCCCAGCTAGAGCATGCACACCATACACTTCCACCAAAATACGATGACTTTCGGCAGCCTTTTTCTTCATATCGAAGTAATGAAGAAGTACTCCCCGCAAAAACCCTTTATTCGGCACGAAATTCGACATTTTCAGAGTAAAAAAAAGGATTGTTGTTTACGCTTCAGCTAAATGACACATACTGATTCTGAAACTATATGACAGTAGGTTTCCAATACATATTTGGAAAGGTGAATCACTGGAAAAAGTCAAGTTACGCCATCTGTTAGAAGACCGCACCGGAAAACGAATTAACCGGTACACCTAATATAAGGTCACCATATGGATTTAACAAATTAACACGTCAGTCCCAAAAACAAGTACACTGCTTATATCGTAATCACCATGGTTTCACATGCAATGGTGGCTTTATCGACTTGAACAGTGTAAAATATTTCGTAAAGAAAAATCTTAAAAATATGCCCGTGTACGTTAAGGGAGCTAAAAAATCCAAATGGGTTGAAGAAATTTTAGACGAGCCCGTATTTACCGTTGAAGAATTGGTGCAGTAACTTTGAAAGTTTACAGCAGACATACTTACTACAACGGATGTACCATTCCCATAATGGCTGTTGTGCGCTTCCAAATGCTCTGCTGTTAAGAAATTTCATAAATTCCATCAATAAATACAAAGAAAATTTGTAAAATTTTAATATTTAAATTTTTATCCACAGATTTCATAAATCTAATAATCGTTTTCTTAATATGAATGAACAATATTTATAATTTTTATACTTTTGTTTATTAACTTATCTTTTGCGTTTTCTGTATTTGGGTACAATTTTAAATTTTTATTAATTTATATTTTGCATTTTGTATTTGTACAACTTTCAATTTATATTAATAAATATTTTATTTAATTATAATAAAATTGTTTTTATTATTTTCTTTCCTATTTACTAATTATATTTACACATTTTTAAAAAAATTTTCAAACTAAAGTATCAAATTATTTTATACTTATTAATAAAACTGAATTTAATTATTAAAATTAAAATTTTTGAAAATATCTTCGTCTATATCTAATTGCATTTCTAAATCTATTTTGTGATGGCGGCACGCATAAGTGTAGATGCCATCACTTCTTATGTAGCGCTTATAATCGCTACAAGTTAAAGCTATCTTATAAACTAACTGTGTATATTTATATTTGGTGAATCTTACTTCTAAATACATACATATCACCATACACAATATTCTTATTTACTAAACAATTTTTATAGTTACTAAGATTTAACCTTTCCAACACAGATTTTTTAATACCTTTAGCCTTTATAGTATCTTTACTATTTACAGTGACTATGGAGTACATTTTTAAGCGGGGGCCTATGAACTCCCTCATTATTTTCCCCTTATTTCCGTATTTCATCATGCCGATGACTTTAGTATTCTTAAGCGGGAAATTAAACACATAATCCCCCGGATATTGGTATGTATCAAATTTCGATTCGATATAATCACGAATATCCCTACAAAAATCTTGAGTCTTTATTGAATATATGAAAGAATCTGTATCCATATAATTGAATCAAAGACTGTTGGAATTTCGGAGCCATTTCAATTCAAATTCAAGCACTATTCAAGCACCGAAAATCCCAAGTAAATGGGTTTATTATAAACGGTGTGATTCGTACTCACTTTGATACTTTGAATCGCAATCATGCCTTCAGTAAATTGCGAAGAACTGTGAAAATTGGATTTGGCAATTAGTGCGCGAGCTCCCATTCGACTTCCTCGACTTTCCCAGTTATCCACATTCTCCATTGTTTTCCCATACAGCGCATTGTTTAGCAGTTTAACTAAATTGCGGTGATGGGTATTTAAGTCAATATATTGCTTTAGCCAGCAAGACTGTTTAAATTTCAATACTTTATGTACTTTTTTCAACACTAACCCATTCTGCAGGCATTGTTGAAGATTTTTGTAGTGAATTATATACTTAGTATTGCTAGTTAAATCAACAATTAACTTTTTGCACTTGATTTTCAGCGCAAAATGGTAAATCATTATTTTTTTTTATGGCAGATGGAACCAAGCTCAGGAGATGCCCCCTATCCATGCAAAGCATATATTGGTTCCGAAGGGATGACAGGTTAGAGGGAAGGGGAAAGAGGTAGTAATGACGGTTTACACTTCTCTTAAAGGTATCGACACTGTAAGTGGGCGGGAAGACATTTGCAGGGAGATTATTCCACAATCTAATGGCGCGACCGAAACACGAATTCTTACGATAATGCGTGGTTCGTTGGAACGGAATTGTGACATAAAAGGGGTGCATCACTCTGGAAAGCCGAGTAATTCTGCTAAATACCTGAACCGGAGGAATCAGGCTGGATACTTAAGAGGAACATTTACCATGAAAGTAACAGTAAAATAATGATACACCCCCTACATCACGACGACGTTCCAAGGTTTCAATAGAGGTGGATACCGTACTGTCCCCTATAAGTTTAAACGCAGGACATTGGACACGATCTAGGAGCTGAAGATATGTTCGCGAAGCTCCCGACCATATATGCGAATTGTACTTCATTATCGGACGGATATAGGTGGTGTAGATACAACGAAGATCGGTTGGAGTGAAGTATTTCGTACATCGTTTAAGAAAGCCTAAGCACTTGGCTGCTTCTTTCGACACGTCAAAAATGTGATCGTTCCAGCGAAGATCGCATTGGATTGACATGCCCCGAACATCAAGAGCCTCCGACTAATTAATATCCATACCACCCATATTTAAAGGTGGACAGTTGTCGTTCGCCAGACGCTTGTGGGTCAACAAACATCATTCGGTCTTCCGCGCATTAAAATCGACCCGATTCGCTTGACCCCACTCGTGGATTTTGTTGAGGTCACATTGGAGTGTGTCCTTCATAATTCTGCGTTTTCTAGTGATCTCCAGAATAGAGGGACGCCTGGAGAATGAATATGAATGACAAATGCTGCTGTCATCAGCAAACGGGTAGACGGGGTTTGATGTCAATGACAGAAGGTCATTGATAAAAATGAGAAAAAGACTTGGAGATAGGACCGAACCCTGCGGAACTCCAGAATTAATGGAGTGCTCTTCGGAAGCAAAGCCGTGTATCACAACCCGAATAGAACGGCCGCTGAGGAAACTCGATATCCATCGAGTGAAATTATTACCGACACCATAAGCAGTCAGTTTAGACACGAGTGCTTTATGCCACACCCGGTCAAATGTCTTGGAGATATCCAGCGCAACAACCCTGCTCTCACCGAACTGATGAATACAACTGTTCCACCGCTCAGTGAGAAACGCCGTCAGATCGCCGGTAGAACAGTGAGCACGGAAGCCATACTGGCGATCGCTGATCAACTCGTTGCTCTCTAGGTACCTCATCAAGTTAAAGTTTACAATGCTCTCCATGACTTTGGAGAGCACTGAGCAGATTGCTATGGGCCGGTAATTTGCAGGATTCGTAGCCTCACCTTTTTTGGGAACTGGCTGTACATTGGCAATCTTCCAGGAAGTAGGGAAAACTCTTGAAGTAAACGATAAATTAAAGAGATTGCGCAATTGCCGAGCCAGTGTTGAGGCGCACTTTCTCAACACATGGGCTGAAATGCCATCAGGTCCTGAGGATTTGTTGACATTGAGGTCTGCAAGCACTCTTTTAACAGCTCGTGTTCGAAAATTCATATCAGGCACAGGCCCCAATGCCTTTTCACAAATGTGGCAGACATTGTACTCAGACTGATGTCGGAGCTCTTCCGAACTCAAGGGAACCATAGGCCACACGACACTAATATAATTATCATAAATTTCTTTACAATCACCCACTAAACTTTGAATAAATTTAGTGGGGGCATCACCCGAATATATAACAAACTAATTAAAATTAGAATTCTACTTGCAAACTATATTATAGCTAAAGGCTATAGGTATATGCTTATCTACATTTTTATTATTATTATTTAAACTTATATCTAAACTACTTCTACACTCAAAATCTGCATAAACTACAAAGAGAACATCTAGCTTAAGTTCTACATTCTTAAAACTAAGCGATGCCTCCATCTCCTTAGGCATCACCATTACCACTTTCTTACAAATTAATTTGTGCTGCTCTGCAGTAATCGCATTGTACGAATACTGCAGGCAGCTGCTGCAGAAGAACAAGCTTCTTTTGTGCGCCGTCTGCTGAGATTTTATCAATGTGAAAAGAAAAGAGTGAAAATACAAAATTAGTGTTATGAAAACCACTAATCATTAGTTTAATTTAAATTGCCTTGAAATATTCTTTATCCAGACATAGTGGAACCGCTCCCCCTCCTCATGAACTAATATGAGGTTAATGTGGGTAACCTTCTCCAGCTTGGTGGAGTAATAGCGTCCCACGATGCCACACTTCCTCGTCGTATCGAAACACATTTACACTCATGTGTGGGTTAAACTCCACGAATCGGGAGAATTCTGTGACATGTAGCGGGACGTCAGTCCATTGAAGGCCAACGTCACTCCATTTCCCAGTAAAATTTCCTCACCTTCAATGTTATTTACATGATAGCTGGAAGCTCTATGTGGATTATAATCAGATGGGTTTACGGTCGATATTATGGCTCACTTGAAGCTGTATGCGTCGTTATTTTTAACGTTAACGCACGCATACTTCTCCTGCATCTTTTTTGGAAGTGGATTGTATGACGATCCCTTCAGTGGCCGATACTCGTTGACGTTGACCTCCAGGTGACATATTTTTATTAATGTTCAGCCGCTGTCCTTATCTTGGAATTGAAACACTTTTTTTCTTATCTGGTCGCACATATCAGCATAAGCATTTTCAAGTCTTCCTTATGATGAATAATTACCATTTTTGTTTGGAATGATTTTATTTCTACAATTCCATCCTCCATCTCAGAATTCATTTTAACATACCCAGCATAAATCTCCATATTGAATTTATGTGCTAGGCGTTTTATCAATAAATTTTATAGAGCAGGAAAAACTGGTTCCTCTGCCTTTTTAAAGAAAGACTCTGGGATTAGTAAACCCTCATCCTTGTTTTCGTAAATCAGCGTTTCAAATCTTTCTTTGAAAGCAGATTTTATCGATTTGAGGTGCTCATTCATCGGAATGCCAGCCCAGTCTTTCTTCAAGACATTCTCATTGCAAATGGGGCACCGAACTTGATCTGGTATTGATGCTGATGTTAAAGGTTGAGGATTGGTTAAAGATGCCGCTGCTGCTGCTACTGACGATGATGATAATGCTGCTGATAATGATGATGACGGTGGTTGAGGGTGAAACAAAGTGCTTTTTCAGATTGTCGCGTCGGGTAAATTTCTGCTGACATTTGTCACACTCGAATACTTGCTTTTCAGCATGTTTGTTTAAAATATGTCTTTTGAGATTGTGGTTTAAGCCGAATCGCTGTCCACACTTATCACACGAATCAAACGAATCCTGTCACTTTTTGGTTGTTGTTGGTGGTGACGGTGTCGGTGCTGACGCTGGAGGTGTCGGCGATGTTGATGTTGATACTTTTGTTGCTGCTCTTGGTCACAGTGGTGACGGTGTCGGTGATGTTGATACTGCTACTTTTGTTGTTGCTGCTGTTTTTGTTGTTAATGAAGGTAATGGTGTTTTGTTGATTTGTTATTGTTATTTCTGCTGCTGTTGATATTGTTGGTGCTGCTCCTGCTGTTGATGCTGTAAATTAAGAGAATATATTAAACTTATAAATATAGTATACAGACTACAGAAAAAGAAAATATTAAAAATATTCCTATTATATTATTTTATATTCTTCAATAAAATATTGTTTGTATTAATATTATCATTATAATTGTAATTATACTTATATAATACTTTCAACTACCAATTATTAATTGCCATTTATTAAATACTATTTTATTATAGGTATTTATTTTATAAATAAATTCACTTACCTCGTAAATAATGCGGTTTTATCCTTCTCTGTAGTTGTACTTCTTCTTCTTCTTATTGTTGTTCTTATATTGTTTTTATTTCGTTGTTCTTGAAACAAGTTTGTTGTTTTCCTGTCTTGTCTTTTGTGTAAATTTTTTTTTAGAGTTTTTCGCTCTTTAAAATGTTTCTGAATTTTTTAAAATTCCTTTATCAATAACTGTTTTTATACCCTACACCCTAAGGTATTTTTTTCCAGAACATATAGCGCCATTAGTAAAATTTTTACAAAACATGGGCGTACCACGCCCACTCATAACAAAGTTGGCAATATCTCATGAACGGTATAAGATATTGTGATGCAATTTTGCTACGATGTTGTAAGGAAAAAATATTTTTTTCTTACAACTCCGGGTGTAGAACCTGGCCTGCATCCCAACCGAGCCCGTTTTTAATAAACGTAAACTGAAAACGCGGTGTCCTGGGTTGTGCGGACCTAACTTCAGGTGGAATAAATTCTATCGACAACAATAAAAAGAAAAAAAAGGCAACGTAGCAAAGGCGAAAATATGCAAAACTAACAATAACAACAACAACCACATTAACTCGCTTGCTAACAAAGGGATTAAAAAACCACAGTCACACAGAATACATGAACATACATACTGTTTTACAACAATTACAACACAGACCGAGACGCGAAACCAGCAAGCAAAAATTCAAGCAGAGCCTTGGGAAATTACTAATAAAATCAGGTGGAATACTGTTTACAACAATTACAACACAGACTGAGACACGAAACCAGCAAGCAAAAATTAAATTAGAGCGTGGGAAGCTACCAACAAAATCAAAAGAATTTATTTCTAGAAATAAGCAGAACAACAACAAGTACGTTGTGTGCCGCTATGCAGATTAGAAAATTCTGGAATGTGAACAAGAACTACCACCAAAATCTAGAGAATGTGTTTTTCAGTTCCCTATCTAAGATTCTACGTTACTTGTTTAAAAAGTTTTATGTATAATAATGAATTGTAGAGTTTGAAGCAAAAATAAATTATTGACTTCAAACCCTGGAATTTTCAGTTAAAAAATCTTTACAATCAAAAAATCTTTACAATCATAAAATCCAAAATTCGCGATTTTCTGTGTGGTAAATAAAAAAGGTTGTCAAATAACTTGACAATCATTTTTCGAACCCCACAGAGTATTTGATCCTCTCTTTGAAATTGAGAGAAAAGAAACGGACCTGTCTAACCTGCTTAAAAATTCCCTAACCTGCTTAAAACTAGAACTAGCCCTATGGCCATGGTCGTCATCGTCACGTTAGTTGGTGGTGTTTAGATGCATGCGCAGTGTCTACGCACCCGATACCTGACTGGACGATATCAGGTCGGCACTAACGTCATGCCACCATGTCGGTATCTGTCGGTCCGTGTGGGTCACTGTAGTTCGTATTATAGTCTGTCACGTCCTGTCTGCTAAATGATGAAAACAAAAAACATTTACTAAATAAATATGTAATCATATATGTATGAATAAGAGAGAAAGTGTTTTTGGGTTTCCTATCTAAGATTTTACGTTACATATTTATTAAATTTTATACATAATAAGTTCTAGAGTCTGAAGAAAATAAGTTATTGAGAGAATGTGTTTTTGGGTTCCCTATCTAAGATTCTACGTTACTTGTTTAAAAAAGTTTTATGTATAATAATGAATTCTAGAGTTTGAAGAAAAAATAAATTATTGACTTCAAACCCTGGAATTTTCAGTTAAAAAATCTTTACAATCAAAAAATCTTTACAATCAAAAAATCCAAAATTCGCGATTTTCTGTGTGGTAAATAAAAACGGTTGTCAAATAACTTGACAATCATTTTTCGAACACCACAGAGTATTTGATCCTCTCTTTGAAATTGAGAGAAAAGAAACGGACCTGTCTAACCTGCTTAAAAATTCCCTAACCTGCGTAAAACTAGAACTAGCCCTATGGCCATGGTCGTCACCGTCACGTTAGTTGGTGGTGTTTAGATGCATGCGCAGTGTCTACGCACCCGATACCTAACTGGACGATATCAGGTTGGCACTAACGTCATGCCACCATGTCGGTTTCTGTCGGTCCGTGTGGGTCACTGTAGTTCGTATTATAGTCTGTCACGTCCTGTCTGCTAAATGATGAAAACAAAAAACATTGACTAAATAAGTATATATGTATCAGGAAGGAAAGAAGGAGGAGCAGTGAAAAGAAATAAAATGGTATGGTAAAATGGTAATTCACATCAGGAGAAAAATTGGAGAAGAATTATTTTTGGTTGTTTTTAGAAGACACCTAGTTAAAAAATAAAACAAAAAGGAAACTATTAAAAGGTATATGCCGTGACGGCCAAGGGCTTCCCAAGAAGCTTTTCGCCTCCTGCCAGAGAGGCTCATCAGTTGGGTTTTTGTAAATTATGATTGTGTTAATGCACGTATGCATTCTGTGAGAGTGCGCATAAGGCTCACTCAGAAGAAATTCATTTATATAAATAAAACATTTGAGATTAAAAGAGTTGAAAGGAAAGAAATATATGAAGGGGATGGATGGATAGTAAATAGTAAGATAGAATTGAGGTAGAAATGAGGTAAAATTATACAATAATAATATAATAATAATATAATATATAAATATATAAAATATAAAATGAGATGATAAATTGGAATAAATAAAAGATGATAAATGGAATAAATAAATAAATAAACATAAGATATATTTGAGAACAAATGAAAATGAAGGGTGGAAGAATAACAATAAAGATAAGAATAAAAATAAAGACAAGATATTCTAATTATATTTTAGATAATCTAATTATATTTTAAGCTAAAAAATACTCTACAATACCTTATTCTACAGAGGGCATTATTGGTGTTGCATTGGAAACACGCAGCGAGACATATTTCAATTTTCATGTCTCGTGCCGTTCCGCAACGGGTCGTTTAGGGGCACCTTTTGGTGTTTGGACGTGGTATCACCGCTGGTCTTAAAATTATTAATATACCTACTGCTAGCCGTGACATACTACCGCTCACCAAATAACGCAAATTATGAGATCCCAGTGCACATATTATTATATATATCAATTGTACGATTGGAAATTAATATATTTACATTTGAAAATTAAATTATACAAATGTAATTAATTGAAATTGAGTTATATTATAACTGTGTCCGAACTGTGGATATTGTACCGTCGGCAGGTGCGCAAGGCACGAACTACTTTCGGAACCATTTAAGCTGCCCGTACATCCACCAGGCGGGGTCCTACTCTTTCCTTAACTTAGTGTCTATGCTAGAACTTAATAGAACTAATTTATAGTTAACCTATCAATTCTCCCCGAGGTTGGGTATTTTAGGGGCCACCCGCCTAAGTCCTTCATGTCCCTACTTGGCCATGCTGCAACTCATGAAGGATTTTTTACCTACCTAGCTAATGAAAAGCAAAATGTTCGAATCTAGAGAAAGTGTTTTTGGGTTTCCTATCTAAGATTTTACGTTACATATTTATTAAATTTTATACATAATAAGTTCTAGAGTCTGAAGAAAATAAGTTATTGACTTCAAACCCTGGAACTTCAAATACAGAAATTAAAATTTTTACAATCAAAAAATCATTGCAATCAAAAAATCGAAAATTCGCGATTTCTGTGTGGTAATTCAAACGATTGTCGAATAACTTGACAATCATTTTTCAAACCCCACAGAGTATTTGATTCTCTCATTGAAATTGAGAGAAGGAAACGGACCTATCTAACCTGCTTAGAATTCCCTAAACCTACTTAGAACTAGAACTAGCCCTATGGCCATTGTCGTCACTGTCACGTTAGTTGGTGGTGTTTAGATGCATGCGCAGTGTCTACGCACCTGATACCTGACTGGACGATATCAGGTCGGCACTAACGTCATGCCACCATGTCGGTATCTGTCGGTCCGTGTGGGTCACTGTAGTTCGTATTATAGTCTGTCACGTCCTGTCTGCTAAATGATGAAAACAAAAAACATTGACTAAGAGAAAGTGTTTTTGGGTTTCCTATCTAAGATTTTACGTTACATATTTATTAAATTTTATACATAATAAGTTCTAGAGTCTGAAGAAAATAAGTTATTGACTTCAAACCCTGGAACTTCAAATACAGAAATTAAAATTTTTACAATCAAAAAAATCTACACAAATCTTTACAAGGTCGGCACTAACATGGTGGCATGACGTTAGTGCCGACCTGATATCGTCCAGTCAGGTATCGGGTGCGTAGACACTGCCCATGCATCTAAACACCACCAACTAACGTGACAGTGACGACAATGGCCATAGGGCTAGTTCTAGTTCTAAGTAGGTTTAGGGAATTTTAAGCAGGATAGATAGGTACGATTCCTTCTCTCAATTTCAATGAGAGAATCAGATACTCTGTGGGGTTTGAAAAATGATTGTCAAGTTATCCGACAATCGTTTGAATTACCACACAGAAATCGCGAATTTTCGATTTTTTGATTGCAATGATTTTTCGTTTGAATTACCACACAGAAATCGCGAATTTTCGATTTTTTGATTGCATTGATTTTTTGATTGCAATGATTTTTTGATTGTAAAAATTTTAATTTCTGTATTTGAAGTTCCAGGGTTTGAAGTCAATAACTTATTTTCTTCAGACTCTAGAACTTATTATGTATAAAATTTAATAAATATGTAACGTAAAATCTTAGATAGGAAACCCAAAAACACTTTCTCTAGGTGTCTTCTAAAAACAACCAAAAATAATTCTTCTCCAATTTTTCTCCTGACGTGACAGACTATAATACGAACTACAGTGACCCACACGGACCGACAGAAACCGACATGGTGGCATGACATTAGTGCCGACCTGATATCGTCCAGTTAGGTATCGGGTGCGTAGACACTGCGCATGCATCTAAACACCACCAACTAACGTGACGGTGACGACCATGGCCATAGGGCTAGTTCTAGTTTTAAGCAGGTTAGGGAATTTTTAAGCAGGTTAGACAGGTCCGTTTCTTTTCGCTCAATTTCAAAGAGAGGATCAAATACTCTGTGGGGTTCGAAAAATGATTGTCAAGTTATTTGACAACCGTTTTTATTTACCACACAGAAAATCGCGAATTTTGGATTTTTTGATTGTAAAGAATTTTTAACTGAAAATTCCAGGGTTAGAAGTCAATAATTTATTTTTTCTTCAAACTCTAGAATTCATTATTATACATAAAACTTTTTTAAACAAGTAACGTAGAATCTTAGATAGGGAACCCAAAAACACATTCTCTCAATAACTTATTTTCTTCAGACTCTAGAACTTATTATGTATAAAATTTAATAAATATGTAACGTAAAATCTTAGATAGGAAACCCAAAAACACTTACTCTCTTATTCATATAAGATTACATATTTATTTAGTAAATGTTTTTTGTTTTCATCATTTAGCAGACAGGACGTGACAGACTATAATACGAACTACAGTGACCCACACGGACCGACAGATACCGACATGGTGGCATGACGTTAGTGCCGACCTGATATCGTCCAGTCAGGTATCGGGTGCGTAGACACTGCGCATGCATCTAAGCACCACCAACTAACGTGACAGTGACGACAATGGCCATAGGGCTAGTTCTAGTTCTAAGTAGGTTTAGGGAATTTTAAGCAGGTTAGATAGGTCCGTTTCCTTCTCTCAATTTCAATGAGAGAATCAAATACTCTGTGGGGTTTGAAAAATGATTGTCAAGTTATTCGACAATCGTTTGAATTACCACACAGAAATCGCGAATTTTCGATTTTTTGATTGCAATGATTTTTTTATTGTAAAAATTTTAATTTCTGTATTTGAAGTTCCAGGGTTTGAAGTCAATAACTTATTTTCTTCAGACTCTAGAACTTATTATGTATAAAATTTAATAAATATGTAACGTAAAATCTTAGATAGGAAACCCAAAAACACTTTCGCTATGCGGATTAGAAAATTCCAGAATGTGCACAAGAACAACGACTGCAGCGAAGTTATTTTGATCGGTATATAAAAGGGCCCACCGCGCTGAAATCGATCTCTTTTGGAATCTAGTGCTCCAAGTGGTAAGTCGTCGAACCTTGAACCTCTAGTACCTCGTAGTGGCTGAGTGCTCTTAAGCGGACGCCAATCCCAATTCCAAGTAAATTTTAGTACCTTGTCCTGGATGAGTGCTCTTAAGCGGACGCCAATCCCAATTCCAAATAAATTTCAGTACCTCGTCTTGGCTGAGTGCTCTTAAGCGAACGCCAATCCCGATTCCAAGTAAATTTTAATACCTAGTCCTGGATGAGTGCTCTTAAGCGGACGCCACTCTCAATTCCAAGTAAATTTTAGTACCTCGTCCTGGCTGAGTGCTCTTAAGTGGACGCCAATCCCAATTCCAAGTAAATTTTAGTACCTCGTCTTGGCTGAGTGCTCTTAAGCGGACGCCAATCCCAATTCCAAGTAAATCTTGGTACCTCGTCCTGGCTGAGTGCTCTTAAGCGGACGCCAATCCCAATTCCAAGTAAATTTGTAGTACCTCGTCGTGGCTGAGTGCTTTTAATGGGACGCCAATCCTGAATCAAAGTAAATGCTAGTATCTCGTAGTGGCTGACGCCGACAATCATAAAACCTCGTATTCTAGAACTCTGTGTATATAGATTTTGTATTTTTACGGACTGAGTGCTATTCAGCGGACGTTAGAACTAAAGGAACTAGTTTTAAGAATACTGTTAGCAATAAAATACCGAAAAATAAAACTTTGAATTACGGTGAATAAATAGTCGAAAAACTGTCAAAAGAAAACCGAAAGCTTTTTATTTAAGTGTTCGGTACGGGACTCTGGCGAGACTGAGTATACCCCGACAAGAAACTTCGTTACAAAATGGCACCCGAACAGAGACAATAGTTTCCGAGAAAAATCAAAAACTATAGTGCAGTGCTGAATCGCGAAAAAAACGGTACTTTAGAAAAAAACGGTATTATAAACATTACGCGAAACATTACGCGGTAAATCGAACAAATAATTGAACGCTAAACTGTGCTAACGGCGAATTCAAATAAAAAAAAAAACATTGTGCAAAAAAAAAAAAAAAAAATAACGCGGTATTTCAAGGGAACAGTTACGCGAAATAAACGGAACAAAATAGAAAAACATCGTGCAAAGAAAGAACGCGGAAACAGTTACGTGAAATAAACGGAAAATCGAAATGGGTAAACGGTGGATTTATAATGTTCCGAAAGAAAATCTGCAGGAGATTTTACGTGAATTCGGTGTGGAATCAAAAGGCACGATCGACGAACTTCGGAAAGTGCTCTCTGGGTTTATGATGTCGCCTGATCTGACCGACGAGTTGATCGACAGGTTACGCGAACTTGAAGTGCAGTGGAATCGCGGTGTTTCTCCAAGTGCGCGACCGGCGACGCCATCATTGCAAGGTGCGGTTCCGAAACACAGCGAACAGAGGGCAAATCCAACCGAAGTGCTTAACATGAACCCCGGCAATAAAGTTTCCGTGTCAACAGGTGGTTGCATAGCAGCGAGGTGCGAGACAGAGAGTGTGGCCCATAGTAGGATTGCCTAAGCATATGCTGCCACGAACCATGCCGGATTTGCTGAAGGACAAAGCTCTTTGTTGGTACAGGAAAAACAATAGGATTGTGAATTGTGAATGTGTCAAGATGGGAATTGTTTAAAACCGATTTCCTGAAATTCTTCTTGCCATCGAGATATTTCGAAGAACTGGAGGACAATATTAGGAAAAGGATCCAAGGGCCTCGCGAGAAGTTCAAGGACTATGTACTGGCCATGCAGACATTAATGCGACATGTGAACTATACAGAGGAGCAAAACTACAGAGGATTTACAAGAATTGCCATAGGGATTATCTTCTTTACATAAGGAGGTCTGATTTCTCTGCGTTGGAGGATCTCATTGAATTGGCTGAAGATTTTGAAGGCATACGAAAGGAACCCGAACCTCCACGAGAAATTCATATTCAGCACCGACAATTACCAGGGACGCACAGGATGATGACCATAGAAAACACAGGAAAACAGCGAGACCTTCGAACAGCCTGTAGAAGATGTGGCGAAAGCGGACATTTTCAACGAGAATGCCGAAACTCAAGGAAACTTTTCTGTTTTCTGGAAAGGAGGGGGTCCGGACGATTGAATGCTGCAAGAAACCTTCGGGAAACGCGCAGGGAGTCCAGCAGGGACGAGGGCTGCTGGAACCGAACAAGATAGACTCTCCTCGTACCCCACGAAGTGCTTAAACTACAATCGAGACCGGATTTACGCCAAGGTATCCTTAGGAAGGGAACTCGTCACAGGTACTCTAGACACAGGAGCCTCGCGGAGCTTCATTAGCAACGCGGCGGCTGTGATGACAGACGGAAAGCTGATGGAGGTGGACGTACGGGTCAAAATGGCCGACGGCACCGTGCGTACCGTGAAGGAAGCCGTCGAAGTCTGCGTGCGTTTGGGGACTGCAGAGTGTAAGCTCCCACTTCTGATTCTACAGGATGTGACAGACCATGTGATCCTGGGTTTGGACTTCCTGACAAGCATAGGAGCTTCTATTAGCTGTGGTGGTGAGACGATTACGCTGGGAGACTCGAAAGCCGAACGAGCGACTTGCTCGACAGTTTACACGGATTGCGCCCAAGTTCCTGAGGCAAAACTGTTGGAGAAGACAGACGTGGAGGACGAACAAGACTCTGAACCAGGCGGAGAAACCAACAACTCGCGGAAAGAAGCAACACATCATCAACGAATTTCTAAAAACAGAGCATGAGAAATTCGAGATGCTGGAAGGACCTTCCAACATAACGACCCATAAAATCGTCATGAGAGTTGATAGGCCAATAAAGCAGAGGTATTACCCCAAGAACCCTGCAATGCAAGCGATAATTAACAAGGAGATAGACGAGCTCCTGGAAAAAGGCTGTATCGAGCCCTCACATAGCCCTTACAGTGCACCAATTGTCCTTGTTAAAAAGAAGAATGTGCAATGGCGACTTTGCGTGGATTATCGTCAGCTAAATGCAAGATCAGTGCCTGACGCATACCCACTTCCGAGGATACAACATATTCTAGATCGCCTCCGCGACGCGCAATATATTAGTACACTTGATCTCAAGAACGGTTACTGGCAAATACCCATGAGTCCAGGAAGCAAGCAATACACCGCGTTCACAGTACCAGGAAGAGGACTCTTTCAATGGAAAGTTATGCCGTTCGGCCTACATTCGGCACCCGCGACGTTCCAAAGGGCATTGGACCAAGTCATTGGACCGGAGATGGAACCACACGCGTTTGCTTACCTGGACAACATCATTGTAATAGGAAAGACGCTGGAACAACACATGAACAATTTACAGGAAGTATTTCGACGTTTAAGAGCGGCTAATTTGAAAATCAACAAGGAGAAGTGCGAGTTTTTCCAGCAAGATTTGAAATATTTAGGTCACGTCGTGAGCCGCAGAGGAATTCACACAGATCCATACAAGGTAGCGGCTATTCAGGAACTGACGGCCCCAACAAATGTCAGAGGCGTTAGGTGATTCCTCGGGATAGCATCCTGGTACCGGCGGTTCGTACCGGACTTCGCCAAATTCGTAGTCCCACTCACCAGCCTTCTTAAGAAGGACAAACGCTGGCAATGGACCGACGAGCAACAGCAGGCGTTCGAGAACCTCAAGGAAAAGCTCACGAAGGCACCAGTACTGGCGTGCCCAGATTTTTCCAAACCATTTACGCTGCAGACTGACGCGAGCAACCACGGGTTAGGAGCTGTTCTCACGCAAGAAACCGATGAGGGAGAGAAGGTCATCGCCTACGCAAGCCGGCATTTAAATAAGGCCGAAATCAACTACTCAGCGACAGAGAAGGAGTGCCTCGCGTTCGTTTGGGGAATCAGGAAAATGCGACCGTATTTAGAAGGCTACAGGTTCTGCGTCGTCACAGACCACCTCTCACTGAAGTTTTTGAACTCTTTGGAAAATCCTTCAGGGCGTATAGCAAGATGGGCGCTTGAGTTACAACAGTACATGTTCGACGTGAAATACCGCAAGGGCAATTGGAACGTGGTCGCAGACGCACTTTCCAGACAGCCAGTAGAAAAACTGAGCACGGTTACGACTAACGGGGAAAAGTGCAACTGGATAGAAACCAAAATGGCAGAAATTAAGAGGAATCCAGAGAAATTTGCCGATTATACTATGGAAAACGGTCAACTGTATCGACATATCCCAGGGCAGGTAAACGACGAGGATTGTGCCGCATGGAAGCTCTGTGTTCCGAGGTATCTTCGTGCCCAACAGGTACTACTGGCCAGGCATGTTCAGGGATATAAGGAAACACGTGCGCTGCTGTGAATCATGTCAGCGATATAAACCTTTGCAGAGCAAAGCCGCCGGGAAAATGCTGACACAGTTACCAGAGGAGCCTTGGTCAGTCGTCTCTGCCGACTTCGTTGGACCATTACCCCGAAGCAAGCACGGCAACACGATGATTCTAGTTTTCTTTGACAAATTCTCCAAGTGGACCGAAATCGTACCACTGAGACAAGCAACCGCAGACAGTGTGAAGAAGGCGTTTCGAGAAAGGATTCTAGCGAGGTATGGAGTTCCAAAAGTTCTCGTCACGGACAAAGGCGTTCAATTCAACAGTAGGACACTGCAGCGATTTCTTCAAGATTTAGGAATCCGACAACAGTTTACATCACCTTATACCCCCCAGGAGAACCCAACAGAAAGAGCCAACCGAAACGTGAAAAAAATTCTTGGACAAGTGGCCGATAATAGGCAAACCCAATGGAATGAGTTGATCCCAGAAATTTCTTTGGCAATCAACAGCATGGCATCGGAGACGACAGGTTTCAGCCCCGCTTTCCTTACACAGGGACGAGAACTGCGGCTTCCAGGATCGCTTTTCGATGAGGTTACCATCGGTACAGGGTCAGCACCACAGAGTGCCGAATACAAGGGTAACCGGCTGCAGGAGATCTTCAACCTCGTGAGGAGAAACATCGAACGAGCATCCAAGGACCAAGCCCGACACTATAACCTTCGGCGAAGACAATGGAACCCGGCAGTAGGAACGTGGGTATTATAGAGAAGTCATCCCCTATCGAAAGCAGTGGACAAGTTTACCGCCAAGCTGGCTCCAAAATACGACGGGCCATACCAGATCCAGAGATACATATCACCAGTTATCGTCGAGCTCAACTCCCAGGGAAATACGAAAACTCGCACGGCTCACATTGGGGAGCTCAAAGAATACCACCATGCAACCGAAGTATCCCGTGTCACTGACCCCTAAACGGATCACTGTCCTGGTATCCGAAATAAAGGGGGGAGTGTAAGGAAAAAATATTTTTTTCTTACAACTCCGGGTGTAGAACCTGGCCTGCATCCCAACCGAGCCCGTTTTTAGTAAACGTAAACTGAAAACGCGGTGACCTGGGTTGTGCGGACCCAACTTCAGGTGGAATAAATTTTATCAACAACAATAAAAAGAAAAAAAGGCAACGTAGCAAAGGCGAAAATATGCAAAACTAACAATAACAACAACAACCACATTAACTCGCTTGCTAACAAAGGGATAAAAAAAACCACAGTCACACAGAATACATGAACCACATACTTTTTTACAACAATTACAACACAGACCGAGACGCGAAACCAGCAAGCAAAAATTCAAGCAGAGCCTTGGGAAATTACTAATAAAATCAGGTGGAATACTGTTTACAACAACTACAACACAGACTGAGACACGAAACCAGCAAGCAAAAATTAAATTAGAGCGTGGGAAGCTACCAACAAGATCAAAAGAATTTATTTCTAGAAATAAGCACAACAACAACAAGTACGTTGTGTGCCGCTATGCAGATTAGAAAATTCTGGAATGTGAACAAGAACTACCACCAAAATCACAAGAAATATTTCTCGAAATAAGCACAACAACAACAAGTACATTGTGTGCCGCTATGCACATTAGAAAATTCCAGAATGTGCACAAGTACAACGACTGCAGCGGAGTTGTTTTGATCGGTGTATAAAAGGGCCCACCGCGCTAAATTCGATCTCTTTTGGAATCTCGTGCTCCAAGTGGTAAGTCGTCGAACCTTGAACCTCTAGTAGCTCGTAGTGGCTGAGTGCTCTTAAGCGGACGCCAATCCCGATTCCAAGTAAATTTTAGTACCTTGTCCTGGCTGAGTGTTCTTAAGCGGACGCCAATCCAGATTCCAAGTAAATTTTAGTACCTTGTCCCGGCTGAGTGCTCTTAAGCGGACGCCAATCCCAATTCCAAGTAAATTTTAGTACCTCGTCCTGGCTGAGTGCTCTTAAGCGGACTCCAATCCCAAATTCCAAGTAAATTTTAGTACCTCGTCCTGGCTGAGTGCTCTTAAGCGGACGCCAATCCCGATTCCAAGTAAATTTTAGTACCTCGTCCTGGCTGAGTGCTCTTAAGCGGACGCCAATCCCAATTCCAAATAATTTTTAGTACCTCGTCTTGGCTGAGTGCTCTTAAGCGAACGCCAATCCCGATTCCAAGTAAATTTTAATACCTAGTCCTAGATGAGTGCTCTTAAGCGGACGCCAATCCCAATTCCAAGTAAATTTTAGTACCTTGTCCTGACTGAGTGCTCTTAAGCGGACGCCAATCCCGATTCTAAGTAAATTTTAGTACCTTGTCCTGGCTGAGTGCTCTTAAGCGGACGCCAATCCCGATTCCAAGTAAATTTTAGTACCTTGTCCTGGCTGAGTGCTCTTAAGCGGACGCCAATCCCAATTCCAAGTAAATTTGTAGTACCTCGTCGTGGCTGAGTGCTTTTAAGCGGACGCCAATCCTGAATCAAAGTAAATGCTAGTATCTCGTAGTGGCTGACGCCGACAATCATAAAACCTCGTATTCTAGAACTCTGTGTATATAGATTTTGTATTTTTACGGACTGAGTGCTATTCAGCGGACGTTAGAACTAAAGGAACTAGTTTTAAGAATACTGTTAGCAATAAAATACCGAAAAATAAAACTTTGAATTACGATGAATAAATAGTCGAAAAACTGTCAAAAGAAAACCGAAAGCTTTTTATTTAAGTGTTCGGTACGGGACTCTGGCGAGACTGAGTATACCCCGACAAGAAACTTCGTTACAAAATGGCGTCCGAACAGGGACAATAGTTTCCGAGAAAAATCAAAAACTATAGTGCAGTGCTGAATCGCGAAAAAAACGGTACTTTAGAAAAAAAACGGTATTATAAACATTACGCGAAATATTACGCGGTAAATCGAACAAATACTTGAACGCTAAACTGTGCTAACGGCGAACTCAAATAAAAAAAAACATTGTGCAAAAAAAAAAAAAAAATAACGCGGTATTTCAAAGGAACAGTTACGCGAAATAAACGGAACAAAATAGAAAAACATCGTGCAAAGAAATAACGCGGAAACAGTTACGCGAAATAAACGGAAAATCGAAATGGGTAAACGGTGGATTTATAATGTTCCGAAAGAAAATCTGCAGGAGATTTTACGTGAATTCGGTGTGGAATCAAAATGCACGATCGACGAACTTCGTAAAGTGCTCTCCGGGTTTATGATGTCGCCTGATCTGACCGACGAGTTGATCGACAGGTTACGCGAACTGGAAGTGCAGTGGAATCGCGGTGTTTCTCCAAGTGCGCGACCGGCGACGCCATCATTGCAAGGTGCGGTTCCGAAACACAGCGAAGAGAGGGCAAATCCAACAGAAGTGCTTAACATGAACCCCGGCAATTAAGTTTCCATGTCAACAGGTGGTTGCATAGCAGCGAGGTGCGAGACAGAGAGTGTGGCCCATAGTAGGATTGCCTAAGCATATGCTGCCACGAACCATGCCGGATTTGCTGAAGGACAAAGCTCTTTGTTGGTACAGGAATAACAATAGGATGGGAATTGTGAATTGTGAATGTGTCAAGATGGGAATTGTTTAAAACCGATTTCCTGAAATTCTTCTTGCCATCGAGATATTTCGAAGAACTGGAGGACAACATTAGGAAAAGGATCCAAGGGCCTCGCGAGAAGTTCAAGGACTATGTACTGGCCATGCAGACATTAATGCGACATGTGAACTATACAGAGGAGCAAAACTACAGAGGATTTACAAGAATTGCCATAGGGATTATCTTCTTTACATAAGGAGGTCTGATTTCTTTGCGTTGGAGGATCTCATTGAATTGGCTGAAGATTTTGAAGGCATACGAAAGGAACCCGAACCTCCACGAGAAATTCATACTCAGCACCGACAATTACCAGGGACGCACAGGATGATGACCATAGAAAACACAGGAAAACAGCGAGACCTTCGAACAGCCTGTAGAAGATGTGGCGAAAGCGGACATTTTCAACGAGAATGCCGAAACTCAAGGAAACTTTTCTGTTTTCTGGAAAGGAGGGGGTCCGGACGATTGAATGCTGCAAGAAACCTTCGGGAAACGCGCAGGGAGTCCAGCAGGGACGAGGGCTGCTGGAACCGAACAAGATAGACTCTCCTCGTACCCCACGAAGTGCTTAAACTACAATCGAGACCGGATTTACGCCAAGGTATCCTTAGGAAGGGAACTCGTCACAGGTACTCTAGACACAGGAGCCTCGCGGAGCTTCATTATCAACGCGGCGGCTGTGATGACAGACGGAAAGCGGATGGAGGTGGACGTACGGGTCAAAATGGCCGACGGCACCGTGCGTACCGTGAAGGAAGCCGTCGAAGTCTGCGTGCGTTTGGGGACTGCAGAGTGTAAGCTCCCACTTCTGATTCTACAGGATGTGACAGACCATGTGATCCTGGGTTTGGACTTCCTGACAAGCATAGGAGCTTCTATTAGCTGTGGTGGTGAGACGATTACGCTGGGAGACTCGAAAGCCGAACGAGCGACTTGCTCGACAGTTTACACGGATTGCGCCCAAGTTCCTGAGGCAAAACTGTTGGAGAAGACAGACGTGGAGGACGAACAAGACTCTGAACCAGGCGGAGAAACCAACAACTCGCGAAAAGAAGCAACACATCATCAACGAATTCCTAAAAACAGAGCATGAGAAATTCGAGATGCTGGAAGGACCTTCCAACATAACGACCCATAAAATCGTCATGAGAGTTGATAGGCCAATAAAGCCGAGGTATTACCCCAAGAACCCTGCAATGCAAGCGATAATTAACAAGGAGATAGACGAGCTCCTGGAAAAAGGCTGTATCGAGAACTCACATAGCCCTTACAGTGCACCAATTGTCCTTGTTAAAAAGAAGAATGTGCAATGGCGACTTTGCGTGGATTATCGTCAGCTAAATGCAAGATCAGTGCCTGACGCATACCCACTTCCGAGGATACAACATATTCTAGATCGCCTCCGCGACGCGCAATATATTAGTACACTTGATCTCAAGAACGGTTACTGGCAAATACCCATGAGTCCAGAAAGCAAGCAATACACCGCGTTCACAGTACCAGGAAGAGGACTCTCTCAATGGAAAGTTATGCCGTTCGGCCTACATTCGGCACCCGAGACGTTCCAAAGGGCATTGGACCAAGTCATTGGACCGGCTGATGGAACCACACGCGTTTGCTTACCTGGACGACATCATTGTAATAGGAAAGACGCTGGAACAACACATGAACAATTTACAGGAAGTATTTTGACGTTTAAGAGCGGCTAATTTGAAAATCAACAAGGAGAAGTGCGAGTTTTTCCAGCAAGATTTGAAATATTTAGGTCACGTCGTGAGCCGCAAAGGAATTCACACAGATCCATACAAGGTAGCTTCTATTCAGGAACTGGCGGCCCCAACAAATGTCAGAGGCGTTAGGCGATTCCTCGGGATAGCATCCTGGTACCGGCGGTTCGTACCGGACTTCGCCAAATTGGTAGTCCCACTCACCAGCCTTCTTAAGAAGGGCAAACGCTGGCAATGGACCGACGAGCAACAGGCGTTCGAGAACCTCAAGGAAAAGCTCACGAAGGCACCAGTACTGGCGTGCCCAGATTTTTCCAAACCATTTACGCTGCAGACTGACGCGAGCAACCACGGGTTAGGAGCTGTTCTCACGCAAGAAACCGATGAGGGAGAGAAGGTCATCGCCTACGCAAGCCGGCATTTAAATAAGGCCGAAATCAACTACTCAGCGACAGAGAAGGAGTGCCTCGCGTTCGTTTGGGGAATCAGGAAAATGCGACCGTATTTAGAAGGCTACAGGTTCTGCGTCGTCACAGACCACCTCTCACTGAAGTGGTTGAACTCTTTGGAAAATCCTTCAGGGCGTATAGCAAGATGGGCGCTTGAGTTACAACAGTACATGTTCGACGTGAAATACCGCAAGGGCAATTGGAACGTGGTCGCAGACGCACTTTCCAGACAGCCAGTAGAAAAACTGAGCACGGTTACGACTAACGGGGAAAAGTGCAACTGGATAGAAACCAAAATGGCAGAAATTAAGAGGAATCCAGAGAAATTTGCCGATTATACTGTGGAAAACGGTCAACTGTATCGACATATCCCAGGGCAGGTAAACGACGAGGATTGTGCCGCATGGAAGCTCTGTGTTCCGAGGTATCTTCGTGCCCAACAGGTACTACTGGCCAGGCATGTTCAGGGATATAAGGAAACACGTGCGCTGCTGTGAATCATGTCAGCGATATAAACCTTTGCAGAGCAAAGCCGCCGGGAAAATGCTGACACAGTTACCAGAAGAGCCTTGGTCAGTAGTCCCTGCCGACTTCGTTGGACCATTACCCCGAAGCAAGCACGGCAACACGATGATTCTAGTTTTCTTTGACAAATTCTCCAAGTGGACCGAAATCGTACCACTGAGACAAGCAACCGCAGACAGTGTGAAGAAGGCGTTTCGAGAAAGGATTCTAGCGAGGTATGGAGTTCCAAAAGTTCTCGTCACGGACAAAGGCGTTCAATTCAACAGTAGGACACTGCAGCGATTTCTTCAAGATTTAGGAATCCGACAACAGTTTACAGCACCTTATACCCCCCAGGAGAACCCAACAGAAAGAGCCAACCGAAACGTGAAAAAAATTCTTGCACAAGTGGCCGATAATAGGCAAACCCAATGGGATGAGTTGATTCCAGAAATTTCTTTGGCAATCAACAGCATGGCATCGGAGACGACAGGTTTCAGCCCCGCTTTCCTCACACAGGGACGAGAACTGTGGCTTCCAGGATCGCTTTTCGATGAGGTTACCATCGGTACAGGGTCAGCACCACAGAGTGCCGAATACAAGGGTAACCGGCTGCAGGAGATCTTCAACCTCGTGAGGAGAAACATCGAACGAGCATCCAAGGACCAAGCCCGACACTATAACCTTCGGCGAAGACAATGGAACCCGGCAGTAAGAACGTGGGTATTATAGAGAAGTCATCCCCTATCGAAAGCAGTGGACAAGTTTACCGCCAAGCTGGCTCCAAAATACGACGGGCCATACCAGATCCAGAGATACATATCACCAGTTATCGTCGAGCTCAACTCCCAGGGAAATACGAAAACTCGCACGGCTCACATTGGGGAGCTCAAAGAATACCACCATGCAACCGAAGTATCCCGTGTCACTGACCCCTAAACGGATCACTGTCCTGGTATCCGAAAGAAAGGGGGGAGTGTAAGGAAAAAATATTTTTTTCTTACAACTCCGGGTGTAGAACCTGGCCTGCATCCCAACCGAGCCCGTTTTTAGTAAACGTAAACTGAAAACGCGGTGACCTGGGTTGTGCGGACCCAACTTCAGGTGGAATAAATTTTATCAACAACAATAAAAAGAAAAAAAGGCAACGTAGCAAAGGCGAAAATATGCAAAACTAACAATAACAACAACAACCACATTAACTCGCTTGCTAACAAAGGGATAAAAAAAACTACAGTCACACAGAATACATGAACCACATACTTTTTTACAACAATTACAACACAGACCGAGACGCGAAACCAGCAAGCAAAAATTCAAGCAGAGCCTTGGGAAATTACTAATAAAATCAGGTGGAATACTGTTTACAACAACTACAACACAGACTGAGACACGAAACCAGCAAGCAAAAATTAAATTAGAGCGTGGGAAGCTACCAACAAAATCAAAAGAATTTATTTCTAGAAATAAGCACAACAACAACAAGTACGTTGTGTGCCGCTATGCAGATTAGAAAATTCTGGAATGTGAACAAGAACTACCACCAAAATCACAAGAAATATTTCTCGAAATAAGCACAACAACAACAAGTACATTGTGTGCCGCTATGCACATTAGAAAATTCCAGAATGTGCACAAGAACAACGACTGCAGCGGAGTTGTTTTGTGTTCCATCGGTGTATAAAAGGGCCCACCGCGCTGAATTCGATCTCTTTTGGAATCTAGTGCTCCAAGTGGTAAGTCGTCGAACCTTGAACCTCTAGTACCTCGTAGTGGCTGAGTGCTCTTAAGCGGACGCCAATCCCAATTCCAAGTAAATTTTAGTACCTTGTCCTGGCTGAGTGCTCTTAAGCGGACGCTAATCCCGATTCTAAGTAAATTTTAGTACCTTGTCCTGGCTGAGTGCTCTTAAGCGGACGCCAATCCCGATTCCAAATAAATTTTAGTACCTCGTCCTGGCTGAGTTATCTCTTAAGCGGACGCCAATCGCAATTCCAAATAATTTTTAGTACCTCGTCTTGGCTGAGTGCTCTTAAGCGAACGCCAATCCCGATTCCAAGTAAATTTTAATACCTAGTCCTGGATGAGTGCTCTTAAGCGGACGCCACTCTCAATTCCAAGTAAATCTTAGTACCTCGTCCTGGCTGAGTGCTCTTAAGCGGACGCCAATCCCAATTCCAAGTAAATTTTAGTACCTCGTCTTGGCTGAGTGCTCTTAAGCGGACGCCAATCCCAATTCAAAGTAAATATTAGTACCTCGTCCTGGCTGAGTGCCCTTAAGCGGACGCCAATCCCAATTCCAAGTAAATTTGTAGTACCTCGTCGTGGCTGAGTGCTTTTAATGGGACGCCAATCCTGAATCAAAGTAAATGCTAGTATCTCGTAGTCATCACAATCATAAAACCTCGTATTCTAGAACTCTGTGTATATAGATTTTGTATTTTTACGGACTGAGTGCTATTCAGCGGACGTTAGAACTAAAGGAACTAGTTTTAAGAATATTGTTAGCAATAAAATACCGAAAAATAAAACTTTGAATTACGATGAATAAATAGTCGAAAAACTGTCAAAAGAAAACCGAAAGCTTTTTATTTAAGTGTTCGGTACGGGACTCTGGCGAGATTGAGTATACCCCGACAAGAAACTTCGTTACAAAATGGCGTCCGAACAGGGACAATAGTTTCCGAGAAAAATCAAAAACTATAGTGCAGTGCTGAATCGCGAAAAAAACGGTACTTTAGAAAAAAAACGGTATTATAAACATTACGCGAAATATTACGCGGTAAATCGAACAAATAATTGAACGCTAAACTGTGCTAACGGCGAACTCAAATAAAAAAAAAACATTGTGCAAAAAAAAAAAAATAACGCGGTATTTCAAACGAACAGTTACGCGAAATAAACGGAACAAAATAGAAAAACATCGTGCAAAGAAATAACGCGGAAACAGTTACGCGAAATAAACGGAAAATCCAAATGGGTAAACGGTGGATTTATAATGTTCCGAAAGAAAACCTGCAGGAGATTTTACGTGAATTCGGTGTGGAATCAAAAGGCACGATCGACGAACTTCGTAAAGTGCTCTCCGGGTTTATGATGTCGCCTGATCTGACCGACGAGTTGATCGACAGGTTACGCGAACTGGAAGTGCAGTGGAATCGCGGTGTTTCTCCAAGTGCGCGACCGGCGACGCCATCATTGCAAGGTGCGGTTCCGAAACACAGCGAAGAGAGGGCAAATCCAACAGAAGTGCTTAACATGAACCCCGGCAATTAAGTTTCCATGTCAACAGGTGGTTGCATAGCAGCGAGGTGCGAGACAGAGAGACATTCTCAAGATGGGAATTGTTTAAAACCGATTTCCTTAAATTCTTCTTGCCATCGAGATATTTCGAAGAACTGGAGGACAACATTAGGAAAAGGATCCAAGGGCCTCGCGAGAAGTTCAAGGACTATGTACTGGCCATGCAGACATTAATGCGACATGTGAACTATACAGAGGAGCAAAACTAGAGAGGATTTACAAGAATTGCCATAGGGATTATCTTCTTTACATAAGGAGGTCTGATTTCTCTGCGTTGGAGGATCTCATTGAATTGGCTGAAGATTTTAAAGGCATACGAAAGGAACCCGAATCTCCACGAGAAATTCATACTCAGCACCGACAATTACCAGGGACGCACAGGATGATGACCATAGAAAACACAGGAAAACAGCGAGACCTTCGAATAGCCTGTAGAAGATGTGGCGAAAGCGGACATTTTCAACGAGAATGCCGAAACTCAAGGAAACTTTTCTGTTTTCTGGAAAGGAGGGGGTCCGGACGATTGAATGCTGCAAGAAACCTTCGGGAAACGCGCAGGGTGTCCAGCAGGGACGAGGGCTGCTGGAACCGAACAAGATAGACTCTCCTCGTACCCCACGAAGTGCTTAAACTACAATCGAGACCGGATTTACGCCAAGGTAGCCTTAGGAAGGGAACTCGTCACAGGTACTCTAGACACAGGAGCCTCGCGGAGCTTCATTAGCAACGCGGCGGCTGTGATGACAGACGGAAAGCTGATGGAGGTGGACGTACGGGTCAAAATGGCCGACGGCACCGTGCGTACCGTGAAGGAAGCCGTCGAAGTCTGCGTGCGTTTGGGGACTGCAGAGTGTAAGCTCCCACTTCTGATTCTACAGGATGTGACAGACCATGTGGACTTCCTGACAAGCATAGGAGCTTCTATTAGCTGTGGTGGTGAGACGATTACGCTGGGAGACTCGAAAGCCGAACGAGCGACTTGCTCGACAGTTTACACGGATTGCGCCCAAGTTCCTGAGGCAAAACTGTTGGAGAAGACAGACGTGGAGGACGAACAACACTCTGAACGAATCATCAACGAATTCCTAAAAACAGAGCATGAGAAATTCGAGATGCTGGAAGGACCTTCCAACATAACGACCCATCAAATCGTCATGAGAGATGATAGGCCAATAAAGCAGAGGTATTACCCCAAGAACCCTGCAATGCAAGCGATAATTAACAAGGATATAGACGAGCTCCTGGAAAAAGGCTGTATCGAGCCCTCACATAGCCCTTACAGTGCACCAATTGTCCTTGTTAAAAAGAAGAATGTGCAATGGCGACTTTGCGTGGATTATCGTCAGCTAAATGCAAGATCAGTGCCTGACGCATACCGAGGATACAACATATTCTAGATCGACTCCGCGACGCGCAATATATTAGTACACTTGATCTCAAGAACGGTTACTGGCAAATACCCATGAGTCCAGAAAGCAAGCAATACACCGCGTTGACAGTACCAGGAAGGGGACTCTTTCAATGTTAAATGATGGGAAAGTTATGCCGTTCGGCCTACATTCGGCACCCGCGACGTTCCAAAGGGCATTGGACCAAATCATTGGACCGGAGATGGAACCACACGCGTTTGCTTACCTGGACGACATCATTGTAATAGGAAAGACGCTGGAACAACACATGAACAATTTACAGGAAGTATTTCGACGTTTAAGAGCGGCTAATTTGAAAATCAACAAGGAGAAGTGCGAGTTTTTCCAGCAAGATTTGAAATATTTAGGTCACGTCGTGAGCCGCAGAGGAATTCACACAGATCCATACAAGGTAGCGGCTATTCAGGAACTGACGGCCCCAACAAATGTCAGAGGCGTTAGGCGATTCCTCGGGATAGCATCCTGGTACCGGCGGTTCGTACCGGACTTCGCCAAATTGGTAGTCCCACTCACCAGCCTTCTTAAGAAGGGCAAACGCTGGCAATGGACCGACGAGCAACAGCAGGCGTTCGAGAACCTCAAGGAAAAGCTCACGAAGGCACTAGTACTGGCGTGCCCAGATTTTTCCAAACCATTTACGCTGCAGACTGACGCGAGCAACCACGGGTTAGGAGCTGTTCTCACGCAAGAAACCGATGAGGGAGAGAAGGTCATCGCCTACGCAAGCCGGCATTTAAATAAGGCCGAAATCAACTACTCAGCGACAGAGAAGGAGTGCCTCGCGATCGTTTGGGGAATCAGGAAAATGCGACCGTATTTAGAAGGCTACAGGTTCTGCGTCGTCACAGACCACCTCTCACTGAAGTGGTTGAACTCTTTGGAAAATCCTTCAGGGCGTATAGCAAGATGGGCGCTTGAGTTACAACAGTACATGTTCGACGTGAAATACCGCAAGGGCAATTGGAACGTGGTCGCAGACGCACTTTCCAGACAGCCAGTAGAAAAACTGAGCACGGTTACGACTAAGGGGGAAAAGTGCAACTGGATAGAAACCAAGATGGCAGAAATTAAGAGGAATCCAGAGAAATTTGCCGATTATACTATGGAAAACGGTCAACTGTATCGACATATCCCAGCGATTTCTTCAAGATTTAGGAATCCGACAACAGTTTACAGCACCTTATACCCCCCAGGAGAACCCAACAGAAAGAGCCAACCGAAACATGAAAAGAATTCTTGGACAAGTGGCCGATAAAAGGAAAACCCAATGGGATGAGTTGATCCCAGAAATTTATTTAGCAATCAACAGCATGGCATCGGAGACGACAGGTTTCAGCCCCGCTTTCCTCACACAGGGACGAGAACTGCGGCTTCCAGGATCGCTTTTCGATGAGGTTACCATCGGTACAGGGTCAGCACCACAGAGTCCCGAACACAAGGGTAACCGGCTGCAGGAGATATTCAACCTCGTGAGGAGAAACATCGAACGAGCATCCAAGGACCAAGCCCGACACTATAACCTTCGGCGAAGACAATGGAACCCGGCAGTAGGAACGTGGGTATTATTGAGAAGTCATCCCCTATCGAAAGCAGTGGACAAGTTTACCGCCAAGCTGGCTCCAAAATACGACGGGCCATACCAGATCCAGAGATACATATCACCAGTTATCGTCGAGCTTAACTCCCAGGGAAATACGAAAACTCGCACGGCTCACATTGGGGAGCTCAAAGAATACCACCATGCAACCGAAGTATCGCGTGACACTGACCCCTAAACGGATCACTGTCCTGCTATCCGAAAGAAAGGGGGGAGTGTAAGGAAAAAATATTTTTTTCTTACAACTCCGGGTGTAGAACCTGGCCTGCATCCCAACCGAGCCCGCTTTTAGTAAACGTAAACTGAAGCCGCTTTTAGTAAACGTAAACTGAAAACGCGGTGAATTGGGTTGAGCGGACCCAACTTCAGGTGGAATAAATTTTATCAACAACAATAAAAAGAAAAAAAAGGCAACGTAGCAAAGGCGAAAATATGCAAAACTAACAATAACAACAACAACCACATTAACTCGCTTGCTAACAAAGGGATAAAAAAACCACAGTCATACAGAATACATGAACCACATACTTTTTTACAACAATTACAACACAGACCGAGACGCGAAACCAGCAAGCAAAAATTCAAGCATAGCCTTGGGAAATTACTAATAAAATCAGGTGGAATACTGTTTACAACAACTACAACACAGACTGAGACACGAAACCAGCAAGCAAAAATTAAATTAGAGCGTGGGAAGCTACCAACAAAATCAAAAGAATTTATTTCTAGAAATAAGCACAACAACAACAAGTACGTTGTGTGCCGCTATGCAGATTAGAAAATTCTGGAATGTGAACAAGAACTACCACCAAAATCACAAGAAATATTTCTCGAAATAAGCACAACAACAACAAGTACATTGTGTGCCGCTATGCACATTAGAAAATTAGTACAACGACTGCAGCGGAGTTGTTTTGATCGGTGTATAAAAGGGCCCACCGCGCTGAATTCGATCTCTTTTGGAATCTCGTGCTCCAAGTGGTAAGTCGTCGGACCTTGAACCTCTAGTAGCTCGTAGTGGCTGAGTAAATTTTAGTACCTTGTCCTGGCTGAGTGCTCTTAAGCGGACGCCAATCCCAATTCCAAGTAAATTTTAGTACCTTGTCCTGGCTGAGTGCTCTTAAGCGGACGCCAATCCTAATTCCAAGTAAATTTTAGTACCTCGTCCTGGCTGAGTGCTCTTAAGCGGACTCCAATCCCAAATTCCAAGTAAATTTTAGTACCTCGTCCTGGCTGAGTGCTCTTAAGCGGACGCCAATCCCAATTCCAAATAATTTTTAGTACCTCGTCTTGGCTGAGGGCTCTTAAGCGAACGCCAATCCCGATTCCAAGCAAATTTTAATACCTAGTCCTGGATGAGTGCTCTTAAGCGGACGCCAATCCCAATTCCAAGTAAATTTTAGTACCTTGTCCTGACTGAGTGCTCTTAAGCGGACGCCAATCCCGATTCTAAGTAAATTTTAGTACCTTGTCCTGGCTGAGTGCTCTTAAGCGGACGCCAATCCCGATTCCAAGTAAATTTTAGTACCTTGTCCTGGCTGAGTGCTCTTAAGCGGACGCCAATCCCAATTCCAAGTAAATTTGTAGTACCTCGTCGTGGCTGAGTGCTTTTAAGCGGACGCCAATCCTGAATCAAAGTAAATGCTAGTATCTCGTAGTGGCTGACGCCGACAATCATAAAACCTCGTATTCTAGAACTCTGTGTATATAGATTTTGTATTTTTACGGACTGAGTGCTATTCAGCGGACGTTAGAACTAAAGGAACTAGTTTTAAGAATACTGTTAGCAATAAAATACCGAAAAATAAAACTTTGAATTACGATGAATAAATAGTCGAAAAACTGTCAAAAGAAAACCGAAAGCTTTTTATTTAAGTGTTCGGTACGGGACTCTGGCGAGATTGAGTATACCCCGACAAGAAACTTCGTTACAAAATGGCGTCCGAACAGGAACAATAGTTTCCGAGAAAAATCAAAAACTATAGTGCAGTGCTGAATCGCGAAAAAAACGGTACTTTAGAAAAAAAACGGTATTATAAACATTACGCGAAATATTACGCGGTAAATCGAACAAATACTTGAACGCTAAACTGTGCTAACGGCGAACTCAAATAAAAAAAAACATTGTGCAAAAAAAAAAAATAACGCGGTATTTCAAAGGAACAGTTACGCGAAATAAACGGAACAAAATAGAAAAACATCGTGCAAAGAAATAACGCGGAAACAGTTACGCGAAATAAACGGAAAATCCAAATGGGTAAACGGTGGATTTATAATGTTCCGAAAGAAAATCTGCAGGAGATTTTACGTGAATTCGGTGTGGAATCAAAAGGCACGATCGACGAACTTCGTAAAGTGCTCTCCGGGTTTATGATGTCGCCTGATCTGACCGACGAGTTGATCGACAGGTTACGCGAACTGGAAGTGCAGTGGAATCGCGGTGTTTCTCCAAGTGCGCGACCGGCGACGCCATCATTGCAAGGTGCGGTTCCGAAACACAGCGAAGAGAGGGCAAATCCAACAGAAGTGCTTAACATGAACCCCGGCAATTAAGTTTCCATGTCAACAGGTGGTTGCATAGCAGCGAGGTGCGAGACAGAGAGACATTCTCAAGATGGGAATTGTTTAAAACCGATTTCCTTAAATTCTTCTTGCCATCGAGATATTTCGAAGAACTGGAGGACAACATTAGGAAAAGGATCCAAGGGCCTCGCGAGAAGTTCAAGGACTATGTACTGGCCATGCAGACATTAATGCGACATGTGAACTATACAGAGGAGCAAAACTACAGAGGATTTACAAGAATTGCCATAGGGATTATCTTCTTTACATAAGGAGGTCTGATTTCTCTGCGTTGGAGGATCTCATTGAATTGGCTGAAGATTTTAAAGGCATACGAAAGGAACCCGAATCTCCACGAGAAATTCATACTCAACACCGACAATTACCAGGGACGCACAGGATGATGACCATAGAAAACACAGAAAAACAGCGAGACCTTCGAATAGCCTGTAGAAGATGTGGCGAAAGCGGACATTTTCAACGAGAATGCCGAAACTCAAGGAAACTTTTCTGTTTTCTGGAAAGGAGGGGGTCCGGACGATTGAATGCTGCAAGAAACCTTCGGGAAACGTGCAGGGTGTCCAGCAGGGACGAGGGCTGCTGGAACCGAACAAGATAGACTCTCCTCGTACCCCACGAAGTGCTTAAACTACAATCGAGTCCGGATTTACGACAAAGTAGCCTTAGGAAGGGAACTCGTCACAGGTACTCTAGACACATGAGCCTCGCGGAGCTTCATTAGCAACGCGGCGGCTGTGATGACAGACGGAAAGCTGATGGAGGTGGACGTACGGGTCAAAATGGCCGACGGCACCGTGCGTACCGTGAAGGAAGCCGTCGAAGTCTGCGTGCGTTTGGGGACTGCAGAGTGTAAGCTCCCACTTCTGATTCTACAGGATGTGACAGACCATGTGATCCTGGGTTTGGACTTCCTGACAAGCATAGGAGCTTCCATTAGCTGTGGTGGTGAGACGATTACGCTGGGAGACTCGAAAGCCGAACGAGCGACTTGCTCGACAGTTTACACGGATTGCGCCCAAGTTCCTGAGGCAAAACTGTTGGAGAAGACTGACGTGGAGGACGAACAACACTCTGAACCAGGCGTAGAAACCAACAACTCGCGAAAAGAAGACCAACACATCATCAACGAATTCCTAAAAACAGAGCATGAGAAATTCGAGATGCTGGAAGGACCTTCCAACATAACGACCCATCAAATCGTCATGAGAGATGATAGGCCAATAAAGCAGAGGTATTACCCCAAGAACCCTTCAATGCAAGCGATAATTAACAAGGAGATAGACGAGCTCCTGGAAAAAGGCTGTATCGAGAACTCACATAGCCCTTACAGTGCACCAATTGTCCTTGTTAAAAAGAAGAATGTGCAATGGCGACTTTGCGTGGATTATCGTCAGCTAAATGCAAGATCAGTGCCTGACGCATACCGAGGATACAACATATTCTAGATCGACTCCGCGACGCGCAATATATTAGTACACTTGATCTCAAGAACGGTTACTGGCAAATACCCATGAGTCCAGAAAGCAAGCAATACACCGCGTTCACAGTACCAGGAAGGGGACTCTTTCAATGTTAAATGATGGGAAAGTTATGCCGTTCGGCCTACATTCGGCACCCGCGACGTTCCAAAGGGCATTGGACCAAATCATTGGACCGGAGATGGAACCACACGCGTTTGCTTACCTGGACGACATCATTGTAATAGGAAAGACGCTGGAACAACACATGAACAATTTACAGGAAGTATTTCGACGTTTAAGAGCGGCTAATTTGAAAATCAACAAGGAGAAGTGCGAGTTTTTCCAGCAAGATTTGAAATATTTAGGTCACGTCGTGAGCCGCAGAGGAATTCACACAGATCCATACAAGGTAGCGGCTATTCAGGAACTGACGGCCCCAACAAATGTCAGAGGCGTTAGGCGATTCCTCGGGATAGCATCCTGGTACCGGCGGTTCGTACCGGACTTCTCCAAATTGGTAGTCCCACTCACCAGCCTTCTTAAGAAGGGCAAACGCTGGCAATGGACCGACGAGCAACAGCAGGCGTTCGAGAACCTCAAGGAAAAGCTCACGAAGGCACTAGTACTGGCGTGCCCAGATTTTTCCAAACCATTTACGCTGCAGACTGACGCGAGCAACCACGGGTTAGGAGCTGTTCTCACGCAAGAAACCGATGAGGGAGAGAAGGTCATCGTCTACGCAAGCCGGCATTTAAATAAGGCCGAAATCAACTACTCAGCGACAGAGAAGGAGTGCCTCGCGATCGTTTGGGGAATCAGGAAAATGCGACCGTATTTAGAAGGCTACAGGTTCTGCGTCGTCACAGACCACCTCTCACTGAAGTGGTTGAACTCTTTGGAAAATCCTTCAGGGCGTATAGCAAGATGGGCGCTTGAGTTACAACAGTACATGTTCGACGTGAAATACCGCAAGGGCAATTGGAACGTGGTCGCAGACGCACTTTCCAGACAGCCAGTAGAAAAACTGAGCACGGTTACGACTAACGGGGAAAAGTGCAACTGGATAGAAACCAAGATGGCAGAAATTAAGAGGAATCCAGAGAAATTTGCCGATTATACTATGGAAAACGGTCAACTGCATCGACATATCCCAGGGCAGGTAAACGACGAGGATTGTGCCGCATGGAAGCTCTGTGTTCCGAGGTATCTTCGTGCCCAACAGGTACTACTGGCCAGGCATGTTCAGGGATATAAGGAAACACGTGCGCTGCTGTGAATCATGTCAGCGATATAAACCTTTGCAGAGCAAAGCCGCCGGGAAAATGCTGACACAGTTACCAGAGGAGCCTTGGTCAGTCGTCTCTGCCGACTTCGTTGGACCATTACCCCGAAGCAAGCACGGCAACACGATGATTCTAGTTTTCTTTGAAAAATTCTCCAAGTGGACTGAAATCGTACCACTGAGACAAGCATACCCAGACAGTGTGAAGAAGGCGTTTCGAGAAAGGATTCTAGCGAGGTATGGAGTTCCAAAAGTTCTCGTCACGGACAACGGCGTTCAATTTAACAGTAGGACACTGCAGCGATTTCTTCAAGATTTAGGAATCCGACAACAGTTTACAGCACCTTATACCCCCCAGGAGAACCCAACAGAAAGAGCCAACCGAAACGTGAAAAGAATTCTTGGACAAGTGGCCGATAAAAGGAAAACCCAATGGGATGAGTTGATCCCAGAAATTTCTTTGGCAATCAACAGCATGGCATCGGAGACGACAGGTTTCAGCCCCGCTTTCCTCACACAGGGACGAGAACTGCGGCTTCCAGGATCGCTTTTCGATGAGGTTACCATCGGTACAGGGTCAGCACCACAGAGTCCCGAACACAAGGGTAACCGGCTGCAGGAGATCTTCAACCTCGTGAGGAGAAACATCGAACGAGCATCCAAGGACCAAGCCCGACACTATAACCTTCGGCGAAGACAATGGAACCCGGCAGTAGGAACGTGGGTATTATTGAGAAGTCATCCCCTATCGAAAGCAGTGGACAAGTTTACCGCCAAGCTGGCTCCAAAATACGACGGGCCATACCAGATCCAGAGATACATATCACCAGTTATCGTCGAGCTTAACTCCCAGGGAAATACGAAAACTCGCACGGCTCACATTGGGGAGCTCAAAGAATACCACCATGCAACCGAAGTAACGCGTGACACTGACCCCTAAACGGATCACTGTCCTGCTATCCGAAAGAAAGGGGGGAGTGTAAGGAAAAAATATTTTTTTCTTACAACTCCGGGTGTAGAACCTGGCCTGCATCCCAACCGAGCCCGCTTTTAGTAAACGTAAACTGAAAACGCGGTGAATTGGGTTGTGCGGACCCAACTTCAGGTGGAATAAATTTTATCAACAACAATAAAAAGAAAAAAAAAGGCAACGTAGCAAAGGCGAAAATATGCAAAACTAACAATAACAACAACAACCACATTAACTCGCTTGCTAACAAAGGGATAAAAAAAACCACAGTCACATAGAATACATGAACCACATACTTTTTTACAACAATTACAACACAGACCGAGACGCGAAACCAGCAAGCAAAAATTTAAGCAGAGCCTTGGGAAATTACTAATAAAATCAGGTGGAATACTGTTTACAACAACTACAACACAGACTGAGACACGAAACCAGCAAGCAAAAATTAAATTAGAGCGTGGGAAGCTACCAACAAAATCAAAAGAATTTATTTCTAGAAATAAGCACAACAACAACAAGTACGTTGTGTGCCGCTATGCAGATTAGAAAATTCTGGAATGTGAACAAGAACTACCACCAAAATCACAAGAAATATTTCTCGAAATAAGCACAACAACAACAAGTACATTGTGTGCCGCTATGCACATTAGAAAATTAGTACAACGACTGCAGCGGAGTTGTTTTGATCGGTGTATAAAAGGGCCCACCGCGCTGAATTCGATCTCTTTTGGAATCTCGTGCTCCAAGTGGTAAGTCGTCGAACCTTGAACCTCTAGTAGCTCGTAGTGGCTGAGTAAATTTTAGTACCTTGTCCTGGCTGAGTGCTCTTAAGCGGACGCCAATCCCAATTCCAAGTAAATTTTAGTACCTTGTCCTGGCTGAGTGCTCTTAAGCGGACGCCAATCCAGATTCCAAGTAAATTTTAGTACCTTGTCCTGGCTGAGTGCTCTTAAGCGGACGCCAATCCCAATTCCAAGTAAATTTTAGTACCTCGTCCTGGCTGAGTGCTCTTAAGCGGACTCCAATCCCAAATTCCAAGTAAATTTTAGTACCTCGTCCTGGCTGAGTGCTCTTAAGCGGACGCCAATCCCGATTCCAAGTAAATTTTAGTACCTCGTCCTGGCTGAGTGCTCTTAAGCGGACGCCAATCCCAATTCCAAATAATTTTTAGTACCTCGTCTTGGCTGAGTGCTCTTAAGCGAACGCCAATCCCGATTCCAAGTAAATTTTAATACCTAGTCCTGGATGAGTGCTCTTAAGCGGACGCCACTCTCAATTCCAAGTAAATTTTAGTACCTCGTCCTGGCTGAGTGCTCTTAAGCGGACGCCAATCCCAAATCCAAGTAAATTTTAGTACCTCGTCTTGGCTGAGTGCTCTTAAGCGGACGCCAATCTCAATTCCAAGTAAATTTGTAGTACCTCGTCGTGGCTGAGTGCTTTTAAGCGGACGCCAATCCTGAATCAAAGTAAATGCTAGTATCTCGTAGTGGCTGACGCCGACAATCATAAAACCTCGTATTCTAGAACTCTGTGTATATAGATTTTGTATTTTTACGGACTGAGTGCTATTCAGCGGACGTTAGAACTAAAGGAACTAGTTTTAAGAATATTGTTAGCAATAAAATACCGAAAAATAAAACTTTGAATTACGATGAATAAATAGTCGAAAAACTGTCAAAAGAAAACCGAAAGCTTTTTATTTAAGTGTTCGGTACGGGACTCTGGCGAGATTGAGTATACCCCGACAAGAAACTTCGTTACAAAATGGCGTCCGAACAGGGACAATAGTTTCCAGTCCTGAATCGCGAAAAAAACGGTACTTTAGAAAAAAACGGTATTATAAACATTACGCGAAATATTACGCGGTAAATCGAACAAATAATTGAACGCAAACTGTGCAAACGGCGAATTCAAATAAAAAAAAAACATTGTGCAAAAAAAAAATATTTTTTTTTTGCGTGAGACACGAAACCAGCAAGCAAAAATTAAATTAGAGCGTGGGAAGCTACCAACAAAATCAAAAGAATTTATTTCTAGAAATAAGCACAACAACAACAAGTACGTTGTACAACAACAACAAGTACGTTGTGTGCCGCTATGCAGATTAGAAAATTCTGGAATGTGAACAAGAACTACCACCAAAATCACAAGAAATATTTCTCGAAATAAGCACAACAACAACAAGTACATTGTGTGCCGCTATGCACATTAGAAAATTAGTACAACGACTGCAGCGGAGTTGTTTTCATCGGTGTATAAAAGGGCCCACCGCGCTGAATTCGATCTCTTTTGGAATCTCGTGCTCCAAGTGGTAAGTCGTCGAACCTTGAACCTCTAGTAGCTCGTAGTGGCTGAGTAAATTTTAGTACCTTGTCCTGGCTGAGTGCTCTTAAGCGGACGCCAATCCCGATTCCAAGTAAATTTTAGTACCTTTTCCTGGCTGAGTGCTCTTAAGCGGACGCCAATCCAGATTCCAAGTAAATTTTAGTACCTTGTCCTGGCTGAGTGCTCTTAAGCGGACGCCAATCCCAATTCCAAGTAAATTTTAGTACCTCGTCCTGGCTGAGTGCTCTTAAGCGGACTCCAATCCCAAATTCCAAGTAAATTTTAGTACCTCGTCCTGGCTGAGTGCTCTTAAGCGGACGCCAATCCCGATTCCAAGTAAATTTTAGTACCTCGTCCTGGCTGAGTGCTCTTAAGCGGACGCCAATCCCAATTCCAAATAATTTTTAGTACCTCGTCTTGGCTGAGTGCTCTTAAGCGAACGCCAATCCCGATTCCAAGTAAATTTTAATACCTAGTCCTGGATGAGTGCTCTTAAGCGGACGCCAATCCAGATTCCAAGTAAATTTTAGTACCTTGTCCTGGCTGAGTGCTCTTAAGCGGACGCCAATCCCAATTCCAAGTAAATTTTAGTACCTCGTCCTGGCTGAGTGCTCTTAAGCGGACTCCAATCCCAAATTCCAAGTAAATTTTAGTACCTCGTCCTGGCTGAGTGCTCTTAAGCGGACGCCAATCCCGATTCCAAGTAAATTTTAGTACCTCGTCCTGGCTGAGTGCTCTTAAGCGGACGCCAATCCCAATTCCAAATAATTTTTAGTACCTCGTCTTGGCTGAGTGCTCTTAAGCGAACGCCAATCCCGATTCCAAGTAAATTTTAATACCTAGTCCTGGATGAGTGCTCTTAAGCGGACGCCACTCTCAATTCCAAGTAAATTTTAGTGCCTCGTCCTGGCTGAGTGCTCTTAAGCGGACGCCAATCCCAATTCCAAGTAAATTTTAGTACCTCGTCTTAGCTGAGTGCTCTTAAGCGGACGCCAATCTCAATTCCAAGTAAATCTTAGTACCTCGTCCTGGCTGAGTGCTCTTAAGCGGACGCCAATCCCAATTCCAAGTAAATTTGTAGTACCTCGTCGTGGCTGAGTGCTTTTAAGCGGACGCCAATCCTGAATCAAAGTAAATGCTAGTATCTCGTAGTGGCTGACGCCGACAATCATAAAACCTCGTATTCTAGAACTCTGTGTATATAGATTTTGTATTTTTACGGACTGAGTGCTATTCAGCGGACGTTAGAACTAAAGGAACTAGTTTTAAGAATATTGTTAGCAATAAAATACCAAAAATAAAACTTTGAATTACGATGAATAAATAGTCGAAAAACTGTCAAAAGAAAACCCAAAGCTTTTTATTTAAGTGTTCGGTACGGGACTCTGGCGAGACTGAGTATACCCCGACAAGAAACTTCGTTACAAAATGGCGTCCGAACAGGGACAATAGTTTCCGAGAAAAATCAAAAACTATAGTGCAGTGCTGAATCGCGAAAAAAACGGTACTTTAGAAAAAAAACGGTATTATAAACATTACGCGAAATATTACGCGGTAAATCGAACAAATAATTGAACGCAAACTGTGCAAACGGCGAATTCAAATAAAAAAAAAAACATTGTGCAAAAAAAAAAAAATAACGCGGTATTTCAAAGGAACAGTTACGCGAAATAAACGGAACAAAATAGAAAAACATCGTGCAAAGAAATAACGCGGAAACAGTTACGCGAAATAAACGGAAAATCGAAATGGGTAAACGGTGGATTTATAATGTTCCGAAAGAAAATCTGCAGGAGATTTTACGTGAATTCGGTGTGGAATCAAAAGGCACGATCGACGAACTTCGTAAAGTGCTCTCCGGGTTTATGATGTCGCCTGATCTGACCGACGAGTTGATCGACAGGTTACGCGAACTTGAAGTGCAGTGGAATCGCGGTGTTTCTCCAAGTGCGCGACCGGCGACGCCATCATTGCAAGGTGCGGTTCCGAAACACAGCGAACAGAGGGCAAATCCAACAGAAGTGCTTAACATGAACCCCGGCAATCAAGTTTCCATGTCAACAGGTGGTTGCATAGCAGCGAGGTGCGAGACAGAGAGTGTGGCCCATAGTAGGATTGCCTAAGCATATGCTGCCACGAACCATGCCGGAGTTGCTGAAGGACAAAGCTCTTTGTTGGTACAGGAATAACAATAGGACCTTGTCAAGATGGGAATTGTTTAAAACCGATTTCCTGAAATTCTTCTTGCCATCGAGATATTTCGAAGAACTGGAGGACAACATTAGGAAAAGGATCCAAGGGCCTCGCGAGAAATTCAAGGACTATGTACTGGCCATGCAGACATTAATGCGACATGTGAACTATACAGAGGAGCAAAACTACAGAGGATTTACAAGAATTGCCATAGGGATTATCTTCTTTACATAAGGAGGTCTGATTTCTCTGCGTTGGAGGATCTCATTGAATTGGCTGAAGATTTTGAAGGCATACGAAAGGAACCCGAACCTCCACGAGAAATTCATACTCAGCACCGACAATTACCAGGGACGCACAGGATGATGACCATAGAAAACACAGGAAGACAGCGAGACCTTCGAACAACCTGTAGAAGATGTGGCGAAAGCGGACATTTTCAACGAGAATGCCGAAACTCAAGGAAACTTTTCTGTTGGAATTGTGGAAAGGAGGGGGACCGGACGATTGAATGCTGCAAGAAACCTTAGGAAAACGCGCAGGGTGTCCAGCAGGAACGAGGGCTGCTGGAACCGAACAAGATAGACTCTCCTCGCACCCCACGAAGTGCTTAAACTACAATCGAGACCGGATTTACGCCAAGGTACCCTTAGGAAGGGAACTCGTCACAGCTACTCTAGACACAGGAGACTCGCGAAGCTTCATTAGCAACGCGGCGGCTGTGATGACAGACGGAAAGCTGATGGAGGTGGACGTACGGGTCAAAATGGCCGACGGCACCGTGCGTACCGTGAAGGAAGCCGTCGAAGTCTGCGTGCGTTTGGGGACTGCAGAGTGTAAGCTCCCACTTCTGATTCTACAGGATGTGACAGACCATGTGATCCTGGGTTTGGACTTCCTGACAAGCATAGGAGCTTCTATTAGCTGTGGTGGTGAGACGATTACGCTGGGAGACTCGAAAGCCGAACGAGCGACTTGCTCGACAGTTTACACGGATTGCGCCCAAGTTCCTGAGGCAAAACTGTTGGAGAAGACTGACGTGGAGGACGAACAACACTCTGAACCAGGCGTAGAAACCAACAACTCGCGAAAAGAAGACCAACACATCATCAACGAATTCCTAAAAACAGAGCATGAGAAATTCGAGATGCTGGAAGGACCTTCCAACATAACGACCCATCAAATCGTCATGAGAGATGATAGGCCAATAAAGCAGAGGTATTACCCCAAGAACCCTTCAATGCAAGCGATAATTAACAAGGAGATAGACGAGCTCCTGGAAAAAGGCTGTATCGAGAACTCACATAGCCCTTACAGTGCACCAATTGTCCTTGTTAAAAAGAAGAATGTGCAATGGCGACTTTGCGTGGATTATCGTCAGCTAAATGCAAGATCAGTGCCTGACGCATACCGAGGATACAACATATTCTAGATCGACTCCGCGACGCGCAATATATTAGTACACTTGATCTCAAGAACGGTTACTGGCAAATACCCATGAGTCCAGAAAGCAAGCAATACACCGCGTTCACAGTACCAGGAAGGGGACTCTTTCAATGTTAAATGATGGGAAAGTTATGCCGTTCGGCCTACATTCGGCACCCGCGACGTTCCAAAGGGCATTGGACCAAATCATTGGACCGGAGATGGAACCACACGCGTTTGCTTACCTGGACGACATCATTGTAATAGGAAAGACGCTGGAACAACACATGAACAATTTACAGGAAGTATTTTGACGTTTAAGAGCGGCTAATTTGAAAATCAACAAGGAGAAGTGCGAGTTTTTCCAGCAAGATTTGAAATATTTAGGTCACGTCGTGAGCCGCAAAGGAATTCACACAGATCCATACAAGGTAGCTTCTATTCAGGAACTGGCGGCCCCAACAAATGTCAGAGGCGTTAGGCGATTCCTCGGGATAGCATCCTGGTACCGGCGGTTCGTACCGGACTTCGCCAAATTGGTAGTCCCACTCACCAGCCTTCTTAAGAAGGGCAAACGCTGGCAATGGACCGACGAGCAACAGGCGTTCGAGAACCTCAAGGAAAAGCTCACGAAGGCACCAGTACTGGCGTGCCCAGATTTTTCCAAACCATTTACGCTGCAGACTGACGCGAGCAACCACGGGTTAGGAGCTGTTCTCACGCAAGAAACCGATGAGGGAGAGAAGGTCATCGTCTACGCAAGCCGGCATTTAAATAAGGCCGAAATCAACTACTCAGCGACAGAGAAGGAGTGCCTCGCGATCGTTTGGGGAATCAGGAAAATGCGACCGTATTTAGAAGGCTACAGGTTCTGCGTCGTCACAGACCACCTCTCACTGAAGTGGTTGAACTCCTTGGAAAATCCTTCAGGGCGTATAGCAAGATGGGCGCTTGAGTTACAACAGTACATGTTCGACGTGAAATACCGCAAGGGCAATTGGAACGAGGTCGCAGACGCACTTTCCAGACAGCCAGTAGAATAACTGAGCACGGTTACGACTAACGGGGAAAAGTGCAACTGGATAGAAACCAAGATGGCAGAAATTAAGAGGAATCCAGAGAAATTTGCCGATTAGGCAGGGCAGGGCAAACGACGAGGATTGTGCCGCATGGAAGCTCTGTGTTCCGAGGTATTTTCGTGCCCGAGTTCTTAAGGAAAACCACGATGACCCCAGCGCTGGACATCCAGGCATTAGAAAAACCGTCACCAGGATAGCCAACAGGTACTACTGCCCAGGCATGTTCAGGGATATAAGGAAACACGTGCGCTGCTGTCAGCGCTATATCATGTCAGCGATATAAACCTTTGCAGAGCAAAGCCGCCGGGAAAATGCTGACACAGTTACCAGAGGAGCCTTGGTCAGTCGTCTCTGCCGACTTCGTTGGACCATTACCCCGAAGCAAGCACGGCAACACGATGATTCTAGTTTTCTTTGACAAATTCTCCAAGTGGACCGAAATCGTACCACTGCGACAAGCAACCGCAGACAGTGTGAAGAAGGCGTTTCGAGAAAGGATTCTAGCGAGGTATGGAGTTCCAAAAGTTCTCGTCACTGACAACGGCGTTCAATTCAACAGTAGGACACTGCAGCGATTTCTTCAAGATTTAGGAATCCGACAACAGTTTACAGCACCTTATACCCAGATCCCAGAAATTTCTTTGGCAATCAACAGCATGGCATCGGAGACGACAGGTTTCAGCCCCGCTTTCCTCACACAGGGACGAGAACTGCGGCTTCCAGGATCGCTTTTCGATGAGGTTACCATCGGTACAGGGTCAGCACCACAGAGTCCCGAACACAAGGGTAACCGGCTGCAGGAGATCTTCAACCTCGTGAGGAGAAACATCGAACGAGCATCCAAGGACCAAGCCCGACACTATAATCTTCGGCGAAGACAATGGAACCCGGCAGTAGGAACGTGGGTATTATTAAAAAGTCATCCCCTATCGAAAGCAGTGGACAAGTTTACCGCCAAGCTGGCTCCAAAATACGACGGGCCATACCAGATCCAGAGATACATATCACCAGTTATCGTCGAGCTCAACTCCCAGGGAAATACGAAAACTCGCACGGCTCACATTGGGGAGCTCAAAGAATACCACCATGCAACCGAAGTATCGCGCGACACTAACCCCTAAACGGATCACTGTCCTGCTATCCGAAAGAAAGGGGGGAGTGTAAGGAAAAAATATTTTTTTCTTACAACTCCGGGTGTAGAACCTGGCCTGCATCCCAACCGAGCCCGTTTTTAGTAAACGTAAACTGAAAACGCGGTGACCTGGGTTGTGCGGACCCAACTTCAGGTGGAATAAATTTTATCAACAACAATAAAAAGAAAAAAAAGGCAACGTAGCAAAGGCGAAAATATGCAAAACTAACAATAACAACAACAACCACATTAACTCGCTTGCTAACAAAGGGATAAAAAAAACCACAGTCACATAGAATACATGAACCACATACTTTTTTACAACAATTACAACACAGACCGAGACGCGAAACCAGCAAGCAAAAATTCAAGCAGAGCCTTGGGAAATTACTAATAAAATCAGGTGGAATACTGTTTACAACAACTACAACACAGACTGAGACACGAAACCAGCAAGCAAAAATTAAATTAGAGCGTGGGAAGCTACCAACAAAATCAAAAGAATTTATTTCTAGAAATAAGCACAACAACAACAAGTACGTTGTGTGCCGCTATGCAGATTAGAAAATTCTGGAATGTGAACAAGAACTACCACCAAAATCACAAGAAATATTTCTCGAAATAAGCACAACAACAACAAGTACATTGTGTGCCGCTATGCACATTAGAAAATTAGTACAACGACTGCAGCGGAGTTGTTTTGATCGGTGTATAAAAGGGCCCACCGCGCTGAATTCGATCTCTTTTGGAATCTCGTGCTCCAAGTGGTAAGTCGTCGAACCTAGAACCTCTAGTACCTCGTAGTGGCTGAGTGCTCTTAAGCGGACGCCAATCCCAATTCCAAGTAAATTTTAGTACCTTGTCCTGGTTGAGTTCTCTTAAGCGGACGCCAATCCCGATTCCAAGTAAATTTTAGTACCTTGTCCTGACTGAGTGCTCTTAAGCGGACGCCAATCCCAATTCCAAGTAAATTTTAGTACCTCGTCCTGGCTGAGTGCTCTTAAGCGGACGCAAATCCCAATTCCAAGTAAATTTTAGTACCTCGTCCTGGCTGAGTACTCTTAAGCGGACGCCAATCCCAATTCCAAGTAAATCTTAGTAACTCGTCCTGGCTGAGTGCTCTTAAGCGGACGCCAATCCCAATTCCAAGTAAATTTTAGTACCTTGTCCTGGTTGAGTGCTCTTAAGCGGACGCCAATCCCGATTCCAAGTAAATTTTCGTACCTTGTCCTGGCTGAGTGCTCTTAAGCGGACGCCAATCCCAATTCCAAGTAAATTTTTAGTACCTCGTCGTGGCTGAGTGCTTTTAAGCGGACGCCAATCCTGAATCAAAATATATGCTAGTATCTCGTAGTGGCTGACGCCGACAATCATAGAACCTCGTATTCTAGAACTCTGTGTATATAGATTTTGTATTTTTACGGACTGAGTGCTATTCAGCGGACGTTAGAACTAAAGGAACTAGTTTTAAGAATACTGTTAGCAATAAAATACCGAAAAATAAAACTTTGAATTACGGTGAATAAATAGTCGAAAAACTGTCAAAAGAAAACCCAAAGCTTTTTATTTAAGTGTTCGGTACGGGACTCTGGCGAGACTGAGTATACCCCGACAAGAAACTTCGTTACAAAATGGCGCCCGAACAGGGACAATAGTTTCCGAGAAAAATCAAAAACTATAGTGCAGTGCTGAATCGCGAAAAAAACGGTACTTTAGAAAAAAACGGTATTATAAACATTACGCGAAACATTACGCGGTAAATCGAACAAATAATTGAACGCTAAACTGTGCTAACGGCGAATTCAAATAAAAAAAAAACATTGTGCAAAAAAAAAAAAATAACGCGGTATTTCAAAGGAACAGTTACGCGAAATAAACGGAACAAAATAGAAAAACATCGTGCAAAGAAATAACGCGGAAACAGTTACGCGAAATAAACGGAAAATCCAAATGGGTAAACGGTGGATTTATAATGTTCCGAAAGAAAATCTGCAGGAGATTTTACGTGAATTCGGTGTGGAATCAAAAGGCACGATCGACGAACTTCGTAAAGTGCTCTCCGGGTTTATGATGTCGCCTGATCTGACCAACGAGTTGATCGACAGGTTACGTGAACTTGAAGTGCAGTGGAATCGCGGTGTTTCTCCAAGTGCGCGACCGGCGACGCCATCATTGCAAGGTGCGGTTCCGAAACACAGCGAACAGAGGGCAAATCCAACAGAAGTGCTTAACATGAACCCCGGCAATCAAGTTTCCATGTCAACAGGTGGTTGCATAGCAGCGAGGTGTGAGACATAGAGTGTGGCCCATAGTAGAATATGCTACTCTGAGGTAATTGACAAGGTACGTAAATGGTCTTGTAGGTACGACGGTGGTAGGGACCCAATAGGCTTCATCGAGAGAGTCGAGGAGCTCACAGAGGCATATGAATTGCCTAAGCATATGCTGCCACGAACGATGCCGGAGTTGCTGAAGGACAAAGCTCTTTGTTGGTACAGGAATTACAATAGGAGCTGGTCAAGATGGGAATTGTTTAAAACCGTTTTCCTGAAATTCTTCTTGCCATCGAGATATTTCGAAGAACTGGAGGACAACATTAGGAAAAGGATCCAAGGGCCTCGCGAGAAGTTCAAGGACTATGTACTGGCCATGCAGACATTAATGCGACATGTGAACTATACAGAGGAGCAAAACTACAGAGGATTTACAAGAATTTCCATAGGGATTATCTTCTTTACATAAGGAGGTCTGATTTCTCTGCGTTGGAGGATCTCATTGAATTGGCTGAAGATTTTGAAGGCATACGAAAGGAACCCGAACCTCCACGAGAAATTCATACTCAGCACCGACAATTACCAGGGACGCACAGGATGATGACCATAGAAAACACAGGAAAACAGCGATACCTTCGAACAGCCTGTAGAAGATGTGGCGAAAGCGGACATTTTCAACGAGAATGCCGAAACTCAAGGAAACTTTTCTGTTGGACTTGTGGAAAGGAGGGGGACCGGACGATTGAATGCTGCAAGAAACCTTCGGAAAACGCGCAGGTTGTCCAGCAGGAACGAGGGCTGCTGGAACCGAACAAGATAGACTCTCCTCGTACCCCACGAAGTGCTTAAACTACAATCGAGTCCGGATTTACGACAAAGTAGCCTTAGGAAGGGAACTCGTCACAGGTACTCTAGACACATGAGCCTCGCGGAGCTTCATTAGCAACGCGGCGGCTGTGATGACAGACGGAAAGCTGATGGAGGTGGACGCACGGTTCAAAATGGCCGACGGCACCGTGCGTACCGTGAAGGAAGCCGTCGAAGTCTGCGTGCGTTTGGGGACTGCAGAGTGTAAGCTCCCACTTCTGATTCTACAGGATGTGACAGACCATGTGGACTTCCTGACAAGCATAGGAGCTTCTATTAGCTGTGGTGGTGAGACGATTACGCTGGGAGACTCGAAAGCCGAACGAGCGACTTGCTCGACAGTTTACACGGATTGCGCCCAAGTTCCTGAGGCAAAACCGTTGGAGAAGACTGACGTGGAGGACGAACAACACTCTAAACCAGGCGTAGAAACCAACAACTCGCGAAAAGAAGACCAACACATCATCAACGAATTCCTAAAAACAGAGCATGAGAAATTCGAGATGCTGGAAGGACCTTCCAACATAACGACCCATAAAATCGTCATGAGAGATGATAGGCCAATAAAGCAGAGGTATTACCCCAAGAACCCTGCAATGCAAGCGACAATTAACAAGGAGATAGACGAGCTCCTGGGAAAAGGCTGTATCGAGCCTTCACATAGCCCTTACAGGGCACCAATTGTCCTTGTTAAAAAGAAGAATGGGCAATGGCGACTGTTGCGGGAATAAGCTTTTTTATTCCCCTTCCTCGCAAGCAATAAAAGAAAAATTCACTCTTTAAATTTGGCGTGACAATTTATTACTTTCGTCTGCTACAATGCAATGATTACAGACTCAAATCAACTCCTCCAGACACACGCTGGGCAATAATTCCAAAAGAAAGAAAAACAACAAACATTAGATGTACCGCTTCACTAGGCGGCATAGCAAAATGCGTGCAGAAAAAATTATCGGATCAGTCCCGACAACAGCAACAGCAAACTTTCGATCACCGGAGAGGAGAGAGCAGCAAGAACCGGTTTTGTCGATCTAATACAGGGCCGGAACATCCTCCCCCCCGTTGGAAGCACTGCTGACAAACCGTTTTGGTTCGATCGGTAACTTGCATACCTTTGTAATGGCTCGTTTGTAAATTCCCTCCGCTGTCTTGATACTTACCACTCGAACTCTACCATCTGGACCGGCTATGACCTGCACAATGCGACCGATTGGCCACCTCAGTGGTGGAGTTCCGTCATCCGAAATAAGTACGAGATCATTTTGTTGAAGATTTTCACAAGCGGTTTTCCATTTGGTTCGTTGTTGAAGTTGTCTGATGTATTCAGTGCGCCATCGTTGCCAGAATGCTTGTTGAATCCACTGAACTACTTGATACCTATCTAGTACCCCGGGAGTAGACCCAAGTAGTGAAGGTTCTGGTACTGCTGCTGCAGTTCGTCCGATTAAAAAATGCGCCGGCGTTAGCGGGCGTAAATTATTGGGATCAGTAGACAACGGTGTGAGTGGACGGCTGTTTATGATGGATTCTGCTTGACATACCACCGTTTGAAGTTCTTCTAACGTGAGAATATGAGTGCCAATGGCGCGCCGCAGGTAGTGTTTCGCCAGTTTGACGGCACTTTCCCATAAACCTCCGAAATGAGGTGACCGCGGTGGTATAAATTTCCAAATGATTCCTTCATTATGACAGCTTTCTTCAACTGAATCGATATTTTGTTGTGATTCAAAAAATTTAAGTAATTCTTGCAATTCCCTATTAGCGCCAACAAAGTTGGTCGCGTTATCGGAGTAAATGGTGTGGCATTTGCCTCGCCTGGCAATAAACCGTCTCAAGGCGGCAATGAACGATGGCGTAGACAGGTCGTGCACCACCTCCAAGTGCACCGCATTCGTAGTGAAGCAGATGAATACTGCTAAGTAAACCTTTAGAGGCGCTCTTCGTCGTATTCGCTCTGTAATGAGTGGTGGACCGCAGTAATCCACGCCTGTAATATGGAAGGGCCATGTCGGTTGAACACGGTCTGCTGGGAGTGAGCCCATTAGCTGCTTTGCAATTACGGGGCGCATACGAAAGCAAAGTATGCATCTATGAATAACGAATTTGATGGAGTTTCGCGCATTTAATATCCAAAACTTTTCGCGCAGAAGGCTAATTAAGGTTTGAATGCCAGCATGCTGATGTTTCCGATGGTAGTGGGTGAAGAGAGCGTGCACAAAAGGGTGATGGCTGGGCAATAAAATTGGATGCATGGTATCGAATGGCAACGAGGAATTTTGAAGGCGCCCACCAACCCGTATTATGCCGTCATGAACGAAAGGCGACAGTTGACACAAATGGGAATGTCGGTGCAATGGTAGTTCGGTGACCAGCTTCTGATAATCTGCGGTGAACGCTCGCTGTTGAATGATACGACATACTAACTTCACTGTGGTGTTGAATTCTGGAACTGAGATTGTATGAGTTTCCCAATCTGGATTTGGTCTATTTCTGAGCCTTTCCGTAAAGCGTCTTACGTAGCTAAAAATGCGTATTGTTTTGCTATAATTTGTAGCATATTTGCTGGATGCAATTACGTCGTCATTTTCCTTGCACAGCAGGGCAATTCGCTGAGTACGTTGTTCGGGCAAGTTACAAGCGGTCTCTTTGGGTGTATTCGGTCAAAATTTTTCGGATTTCATTAAAAAATCGGGACCTTGAAACCAGAAACTGTTATTGATTATCTCACACGCATTGACACCTCTTGTGATGAGATCGGCCGGGTTTTGATGTGATGGTACATAATGCCACTCACAATCTTCGGTGAGCTCGCGTATTTTGGCTACTCGGTTTGCTACAAAAGGTTTCCATCGAGATGGCTCACTTCGAATCCACCCTAATGTAATTGTAGAATCAACCCAGCACTGTATACTGGTGGGGGCGATTGGCCAGCACATCCTAATGGACGCGAGCAACTCTGCTAGTAGGAGCGCGGCGCAGAGTTCTAATTTCGGTAGCGTAATCGGCTTTATAGGTACAACCCGGGACCGTGCAAACAGTAATGCGGATTCCAGGATGCCGTCCGGCGCTCCTGAAACCACATAGACGCATGCTCCGTATGCTCGTGTACTGGCGTCTGAAAAGGCATGTATTTGAGTACGTGCATTATAGCGAACAAACCTGGGTATCTTGACGTTGCTCAGAAGCGCCAATTGCTGACAGAAATTGCTCCATTGGGTGTGTATGTCCTGTGGAACGCTCTCATCCCAGTGCAGCTTTAGCCTCCAAAGCTCTTGCATGAGAATTTTACACTTCACAATTAGCGGATTGAGTAATCCAAGTGGGTCGAAGAAACCTGCCATGTGTGACAGTATAGATCGTTTCGTAGGCTTGACAATATTAGGCTGATTACTGTAACAGAATAAAAAATTGTCTTGCTTCGGCGCCCATTTCAAACCTAATGCCTTGACGCATTCAGTGTTATCAATCTCAATCGTTTCTTCTTTGTTGATTTCCGGAATGCCGTGAAGTATCATAGGATAATTGGCAGCGAATTTTCTAAGAGCGAAACGCCCCTTCCGCAATATTTCGATAACTTGCTCCTTAATTTCAACGACTTCAGCAATGGTTTTACCCCCCGTCATCAAATTGTCTACGTAGAAATCTCTGGATACTATTTTGCAACCGTTGGGAAACGTTGCAGATTCAATCTCAGCAAGATGTTTGAGGCATTTTATAGCTAGGTACGAAGAACAGGACAGGCCATAGGTTACCGTTTGCAGTTGGTACGTAGCGATAAGATGTTTAGGTGAATCTCTCCAAAGAATACATTGCCATTTAGCGTCTTCTGGGTCCACTAGTATTTGGCGGTACATCTTTGTGATGTCGGCCATTAATACATACTTATGGAATCGAAATCTCAGTAGAATGGTGCGAATGTCATCCTGCAAGGTCGGGCCGATCCTGAGTATATCGTTCAATGCCTTTCCGCTCGTACTGCGGCAGGAGCCATCAAATACCACACGCAATTTGGTGGTTGAGCTATCTGGCTTGATCACGCAGTGATGAGGAAGATAATTATTCTTTCTAGAAGCCACCTCCCTAGGTGAAATATGCTTTATGTGGCCTAGACTTATGTATTCATGAATGAAATCATGGTAGTGCTGATTCAATGATTTATTCCGACTAATCTTAGATTCAATGGAGACTAACCTTTTCATTGCGTTATTGTAAGAATCTCCTAATAAATTGGGATCATCTTTGAAAGGTAGTCTGACCACAAACCGGTTGCTGACCGGGCAACGTTTGGTCGTCCTGCTGTAAAAGTCTTCGCAGTCTTGTTCTTCGACAGTGAATTTTGACGTTTGATGACTCAGGTCTTCCATTGCCCAAAATCTCTGCAATAGATCCTCCAATGCTGGTTGTTCAACTGTGTTTGCCGGTACTATGTTATGGAGTCTGTCTTGGATTGATAAGAATGAATGTGATGTTAGGGATGATGATTACAATAATGACGTGGGTGCAAGTGAAGGCGAGGTTAAAGATGTCAAGGGCGAAGAAACTTGTGGGAGCGAAGCTGCAGATAGCGATGCGATTGATGGCGACGAGGTGGCATGGATGGTGCCCGATACCACCCATCCAAGTTTTGTTTTTTGAAGTAGTGGCAAATTGCTTCCGATAGAGATTTGACCAACGAGAAGCAAGTCATAGAACAGGCTGGCGCCGATAAGACAGTCAATCGGGCCAGGTCTATGAAAGCCCTTGTCAGCCAACCGGATATTATTCGGGATGTTCTAAGTGGTTATATCGATTGGCGACGAGGGCTGATATGAAGTGATGGCGGGGAGAATTAGGGCGTCTATTGTCGTTGAAAACGTATCATTATAAGACTTTATTGTAACTGCGCATGATTGCTGGGTGCTAGTGATACTCGATGCAATTCCGGTGACATTGACATGGCATTTTGCACGGCGCACCCTAAGATGCTGAGCAATTCGCTCAGTTATAAAGTGTAATTGCGAACCAGAGTCGAGTAGAGCTCGTGCTACTATGGACACTCCCGATGAATTTGTGAGGAATATCATTACTGTCGCTAGTATAACCTTACTGGATTTCTGCGATGCTTGGAATGCAGTCGATGTGCTGGGGATGGACTCAAAATTTGGTTCTGCGGAGGGCTCGTCATTTGCAGCCGGCCTCTCGCGATGCAACAGAGTGTGATGATTGTTATTGCACTTTTGGCACCTATTTAAGGAAGGGCAAGCGCTAACTCTATGATAGGTGCTTAAGCAATTAATGCACAAGCTAAGTTGTTTACACATGGCGTGTCTTTGCAGCGGAGTAAGATCCAGAAACTTTGTACACTTGTATGGATGATGAAACGGCATACAGCCACATATGCCACAATTTGAGTCGCCCTTCGCAGCCGTTGCTACGAGAGACATTGGTTTGGGCTGAGAGACAGCGGCTGTGCAGGCGTCGATGAAAATTTAGAACCTTGTATGAAATGCGACGGATTAATATGAACCATGTCAGCGGCCTGGCACCGCCTCTCAATGAAGCTTGATAGGTCATTCCATGTTGGGGCACGAAATGTTGTTGAAGAGGTCATGGGCCCACTTGACGATAGTTCCTCCTCCCATTTCATCTGAGTGTCATGATCTAGCTTGGTGACTATGAGATGTAGAATTATACTTTCCGCTATTTGACTTGTTGATGCTAACGATTGCATGGCGCGAAGATGAGAGTTGACGATGTCGATAAACCCTCTTAACACAGTAGCATTTGAGTGAGTGAGGCTCTTGACATTAAAAATTTCTTGCAAATGTGATTGGAATATAAACCGTTTGTTGTCGTACCTACCTTTCAGCAAGTCTATAGCTTTCTGATAATTTTCTGGAGTTACCTCGAGCGACTGTATTATGCTTACAGCACTATCGGCAAGGCACAAACGCAAGTATTGAAATTTTTCAATTGGAGACAATGCATGATTGTTGTGTACTAACGCGGAGAACATATTAAAGAAATCAAGCCACTCGGTTTGTTTACCGCCAAATTTGCTTAATTGGAGCTTGGGCAGATTTATATGATGGTTCATTGCTAGCGGACTTAAGTGAGTGCTTGTGAGGGCGAGGTCACTATCATTGTTTCGTGCAGCGACCAAGCGCTCTGCGATGGCCCCCCTTATGTCACAGTATGAGTTCTCTACACTTGCCCGATGGGCACTTAGAATTTGAGCTTCATCCAATATTTCAAGATCCATTTGCACGTGCTCAAATGTGTTATACTGCCGTTCGAGAGATAGCCTAACCTCCAACTGAAATGTTGACATTGAATCCAGATTTGATAAATTATTTCGGAGCCAATCAGTGCGCGCTATTATTTGATCTCTTTGGAGAATTTTGCGATGGAGCTCCTGATCAGCCCTTGGTGGGCGTGGGCGTTCGCCATCGAACTCTAATAACGGTGTATCGCTCATGATTAATTTTACCGATCCGGCTCGAAGGACCAATGTTGCGGGAATAAGCCTTTTTATTCCCCTTCCTCGCAATCAATAAAAGAAAAATGCACTCTTTAAATTTGGCGTGACAATTTATTACTTTCGTCTGCTACAATGCAATGATTACAGACTCAAATCAACTCCTCCACACACACATGTAATTGTGGGCAATAATTCCAAAAGAAAGAAAAACAACAAAACAAAAAAAATGCGTGCAGAAAAAATTATCGGATCAGTCCCGACAACAGCAACAGCAAACTTTCGATCACCGGAGAGGAGAGAGCAGCAAGAACCGGTTTTGTCGATCTAATACAGGGCCGGAACAGCGACTTTGCGTGGATTATCGTCAGCTAAATGCAAGATCAGTGCCTGACGCATACCCACTTCCGAGGATACAACATATTCTAGATCGACTCCGCGACGAGCAATACATTAGTACACTAAGAACGGTTACTGGCAAATACCCATGAGTCCAGAAAGCAAGCAATACACCGCGTTCACAGTACCAGGAAGGGGACTCTTTCAATGGAAAGTTATGCCGTTCGGCCTACATTCGGCACCCGCGACGTTCCAAAGGGCATTGGACCAAGTCATTGGACCGGAGTTGGAACCACACGCGTTTGCTTACCTGGACGACATCATTGTAATAGGAAAGGCGCTGGAACAACACATGAACCATTTACAGGAAGTATTTCGACGTTTAAGAGCGGCTAATTTGAAAAACAACAAGGAGAAGTGCGAGTTTTTCCAGCAAGATTTGAAATATTTAGGTCACGTCGTGAGCCGCAGAGGAATTCACACAGATCCAGACAAGGTAGCGGCTATTCAGGAACTGACGGCCCCAACAAATGTCAGAGGCGTTAGGCGATTCCTCGGGATAGCATCCTGGTACCGGCGGTTCGTACCGGACTTCGCCAAATTGGTAGTCCCACTCACCAGCCTTCTTAAGAAGGGCAAACGCTGGCAATGGACCGACGAGCAACAGCAGGCGTTCGAGAACCTCAAGGAAAAGCTCACGAAGGTACCAGTACTGGCGTGCCCAGATTTTTCCAAACCATTTACGCTGCAGACTGGCGCGAGCAACCACGGGTTAGGAGCTGTTCTCACGCAAGAAACAGATGAGGGAGAGAAGGTCATCGCCTACGCAAGCCGGCATTTAAATAAGGCCGAAATCAACTATTCAGCGACAGAGAAGGAGTGCCTCGCGATCGTTTGGGGAATCAGGAAAATGCGACCGTATTTAGAAGGCTACAGGTTCTGCGTCGTCACAGACCACCTCTCACTGAAGTGGTTGAACTCTTTGGAAAATCCTTCAGGGCGTATAGCAAGATGGGCGCTTGAGTTACAACAGTACATGTTCGACGTGAAATACCGCAAGGGCAATTGGAACGTGGTCGCAGACGCACTTTCCAGACAGCCAGTAGAAAAACTGAGCACGGTTACGACTAACGGGGAAAAGTGCAACTGGATAGAAACCAAGATGGCAGAAATTAAGAGGAATCCAGAGAAATTTGCCGATTATACTATGGAAAACGGTCAACTGTATCGACATATCCCAGGGCAGGTAAACGACGAGGATTGTGCCGCATGGAAGCTCTGTGTTCCGAGGTATCTTCGTGCCCAAGTTCTTAAGGAAAACCACGATGACCCCAGCGCTGGACATCCAGGCATTAGAAAAACCGTCACCAGGATAGCCAACAGGTACTACTGGCCAGGCATGTTCAGGGATATAAGGAAACACGTGCGCTGCTGTGAATCATGTCAGCGATATAAACTTTTGCAGAGCAAAGCCGCCGGGAGAATGCTGACACAGTTACCAGAGGAGCCTTGGTCAGTCGTCTCTGCCGACTTCGTTGGACCATTACCCCGAAGCAAGCACGGCAACACGATGATTCTAGTTTTCTTTGAAAAATTCTCCAAGTGGACCGAAATCGTACCACTGAGACAAGCATACCCAGAAGAAGGTGTTGAAGGTGTTTCGAGAAAGGATTCTAGCGAGGTATGGAGTTCCAAAAGTTCTCGTCACGGACAACGGCGTTCAATTCAACAGTAGGACACTGCAGCGATTTCTTCAAGATTTAGGAATCCGACAACAGTTTACAGCACCTTATACCCCCCAGGAGAACCCAACAGAAAGAGCCAACCGAAACGTGAAAAGAATTCTTGCACAAGTGGCCGATAATAGGCAAACCCAATGGGATGAGTTGATCCCAGAAATTTCTTTGGCAATCAACAGCATGGCATCGGAGACGACAGGCTTCAGCCTCGTCACACAGGGACGAGAACTGCGGCTTCCAGGATCGCTTTTCGATGAGGTTACCATCGGTACAGGGTCAGCACCACAGAGTGCCGAACACAAGGGTAACCGGCTGCAGGAGATCTTCAACCTCGTGAGGAGAAACATCGAACGAGCATCCAAGGACCAAGCCCGACACTATAACCTTCGGCGAAGACAATGGAACCCGGCAGTAGGAACGTGGGTATTATTGAGAAGTCATCCCCTATCGAAAGCAGTGGACAAGTTTACCGCCAAGCTGGCTCCAAAATACGACGGGCCATACCAGATCCAGAGATACATATCACCAGTTATCGTCGAGCTCAACTCCCAGGGAAATACGAAAACTCGCACGGCTCACATTGGGGAGCTCAAAGAATACCACCATGCAACCGAAGTATCGCGTGACACTGACCCCTAAACGGATAACTGTCCTGCTATCCGATAGAAAAGGGGAGTTTAAAGAAAAAATATTTTGTTCTTACAACTCCGGGTGTAGAACCTGGCCTGCATCCCAACCGAACCCGTTTTTAGTAAACGTAAACTGAAAACGCGGTAACCTGGGTTGTGCGGACCCAACTTCAGGTGGAATAAATTTTATCAACAACAATAAAAAGAAAAAAGGCAACGTAGCAAAGGCGAAAATATGCAAAACCAACAATAACAACAACAACCACATTAACTCGCTTGCTAACTGTTACCGTTGGTATTTTGCTTATCAAAGTAAAATTGATGTTTTCGTTGGTATTTTACAGCACACCTCAGTTTGATGTTTTTCTATCAGTTTCAATTTATTTTAAATTATTTTCAATACAATAAAATAAATAAATAAGTAAATATACTTATTTATACTCAGTGCGTGCTTAAAATTCGTCCAACCTCTTCCCATCACGAATAAATCAGAAAAGCCAAAAAGCAAGTGTGTCAAGTGACAGCTGACATATTCAGTGTTGCCCCTTTTTACGTCGATGTAACAGCTCTCCCCCCGGTAAGGCACCCACCAGGGAGCCTTCCCTCACCAGACTCGACATCCAACACTGCTAGTTTTACTGCAGGACGCTCCAGTATTCCATTAGTCGTTTTAACCTTAGCTCGTCGCACCTGTCCATTCTTCGCTTGAATTATCTCAACTACTTTACCTTTTAGCCATAGATTTCTTGCTTGATTTTCGTCTACTATAAGGACGATGTCTCCTTCCGCTATAGGTTTTACCTTTTCATGCCACTTTCCTCACTTTCGTCAATGTCGGCAGCATTTCTTTTATCTATCTACGCCAAAACATGTTTGCGACTATCTCACTTTGTTTTAGATTACTTCTCATGTTTAAATGTTCAGGGTCACAGAATGGTTTTGCTCCGTTGGAGCTCCCGAGAAGGAAATGGTTCGGTGTAAGTGCCTCCTGGTCTTCAGTTTCAAGTGAGACAAAGGTGAGCGGGTGAGAGTTTATTATCATCTCAACTTCCATCAAAGCGGACCTAAGACTTTCATCTGTAAATCTTTGAGAAGGAGTTATTTTATACAAAATATTCTTTACGGTTCGAACTAAGCGCTCCCACGCTCCCCCAATAAGAGGAGCAGCTGGTGGGTTGAAATGCCATTCGATACTTTCAAGAGTTAACTTTTTTTTGACAGTGGAGTGAGTGACTTGCTTCAACTCTTCTTTTAAGAAATTGTCAGCACCGAGAAAGTTTCTGCCATTATCGCTGTAAATTTCCTTTGGTATACCCCTTCTAGCCATAAATATTCTAAGACTCATGAGGCATGAGTCTGTGGTAAGGCTATGCACTATCTCTATATGAACAGCACGAATGGTTAAGCATGTTATTAGTACGCACCACCTCTTTCTGTTTTTTCGATTTTCCGTGACAAATATCGGTCCAAAATAGTCAATGCCTATGGAAGTGAATGGACGAAAATAAGCCCTTAAACGAGCACGCGGGAGGGGTACCATTTGTGGCGCCTGTGGTTGAGCGTTGTTTATCTTACATACTTGACAATTTCGTCTTATTGATTTAAATAAAACTCGAAGTTTTGAAATAAAAAGGTTTTGCCTCACCTCATTGATTGCTGTTTCATGATTAATGTGGTAATACCGTTTATGATAATGAGCAATTATAAGCCGAGTAACATGATGGTTATGTGGCAAAGCGACGAAACCCTCTTGTTGTCCATTCTGGATTGCTGAATACAATGCGGGGTTTCTAATTCGTATTACTTCTTCGTGATCTAGATACAGCACTAACTTTCTCAACGGTCCTGATTGGCTTACTGGCTTACGTTGTATAAGTGCGACATACTCTTCATCATAGATTTCCTTTTGGACTGTTTTGTAGATAAACGATTTTGCTTGATTGATGTGTTTTGCTGAAAGTTGTTTGAGTTGTGCGGGAATTGTCTTTCGCAATATTTCTTTATATAAAACCCAATATCCAACGGCTCGAAGCACTTCCACTTTGAAAAATGTTCAAAATATTTGAACTATCTTCGCTTTCCGTATATGTAGAAATCGTGCGCGAAACTCACTTGTGTCTATCTGTCCTGGTTCGGATTTGCGCGGCCATTCGTTTTCGCTATCATAGAGGAAATCAGGACCATTGAACCATTGGCTTTCTATATCGGAAATCGTTTTCATTTTCGTTGCGAGATCAGCGACATTAACTTTACTGGGCACCCATAGCCACTCCTTTCTCTCAGAGCTCGCTTGTAACTCAGCAACTCGAAACATTACAAACTGTTGAAACCGTCGTGGGTCTCCATCTAGCCATCTGAGGACTGTCTTGGAATCGGTCCATATGAACCTTTTCTCAAATTTAATTTCATGATTGTTTTTAACGAAATTCATCAATCGCACTCCTAATACGGCTGCTTGTAATTCCAACCTTGGTATCGACAACGGACGCAGTGGTGCCACCTTCGACTTTGCTGCAACAATCTTCACCTTTATTTTTCCTTTGTACAAAATACGAAAGTAAGAAACCGCAGCGTAAGCATCTTCGCCTGCGTCTACGAAAGTGTGTAGTTGTATTGAACAGCCTTTCTCGTACATATGGATTGAGTAACAGCGCGGCACGGCTACCTTTAATATTGCTGGTAGATAGAGACACCACTTCCTCCACTCTTCCATTACTGTTTCTGTGAGGGGTTCATCCCATTCGATGCCACATCGCCATATGTGTTAAACTAAAATTTTTAGATACGACAAAATACAGGTGACGAATCCAAGAGGATCATATACTGACATTAAGACCTGCAAAACTTCTCTCTTCGTAGGTATTACATCATCGTTGAATATGTTGCGTTGCATTCGAGCGAATCTTAAAACATAATTAAATTCATCCTCTCGTGGATTCCAATAAAGCCCTAGAATTTTTTCGTGGTGAACCGCCTTTTCATTACATTCGAAAGCTTTGTTCCCTTCTGGTGGCTCTTCGAAGGATTCCAAAACAGATGTCGAATTAGAGGTGCAATTTCTTATATGAAACCCACCCTGAGCATGGATGCGACGGACCGCATGCACCAACTCTATAGCTTCTTCAACGCTCTTAACTGAGTCAATAAAATCGTCGACATAATGATGAGTGATTGCATGTAACGCTCTAGTTTCATTTTCTGCATGTAGTATAGCATTTTTATTGCGAACGTAGTGAGCGATACAAGGTGAGCACGCTGCACCGAAGCTTAACACATTTAGTTTGAATGCTACTATTTTGTTTTCATCTGCATTCCACCAAAGAAATCTATGCGCATCTCTATCTGATTCTTTTAGACGAATTCGATGGAACATCTCCGCGATATCTCCACAAATGGCAATGGCACCCATTCTAAAATTGAAAAGAATGTGAACAAGAGGAGTTAAAAGATCAGGACCTTTCAATAAAAAGTCATTTAGACAATTTTTTCCACTCTTCGCAGCAGCGTCCCAAACGAGACGGACTTTACCTGGCTTTAATGGATTACGTACAATAAATATCGGCAAATACCATATTCTTCCACCGTCGTTTTGTAATCAATTATCTGGCAGCTGAGTTGCATAACCTTTTGTCACTAGGTTATGGATTTGATCGTTCAAATCCTGGTTCAATTGATGGTCTTTTTCCATCTTTCTTTTGAGACAACGCAAGCGTGTTATTGCCATTGGAAGATTGTTAGGCAAATGTTCTTCATCTTCTTTCCAGAGTAATCCCACAGAAAATCGATTTTCTAACAACTCACACGTACTGTCGAGAATTTCTCTTGCTCTTTTATCTTCTCGCGATGTTAGTATAGGGCAAGGTTCCGACATGCCCATATTTTCATCAAGTAGATAATTTTTTAACATGTCCTGCATTGCCGTGTCGTTCTTGCAATTGCACCTATGTAGGTTAAGAGTTCCACTGGTGGCTGTTGTTGCGTTTCCACCGAAAATTGTCCAGCCTATTCTAGTTTTTGTTGCAACTGGCTCATTCCATCCACCCTCGCGAATCTTTAATGATGCAAGAAGATTTGGATTATTTACTCCAATAATGAGTTGTGGTTTTGCATCTGTATAGCACGGTAGCGGTATATCACGAAGATAAGCAAACTGTTGTTTGATTTTGTCTGCTGCCAATGACTGAGAGCCTAAGCCGAGAGTTTGTACTGTATGTACACCTTGCATATCAAAAACTGTTGAGTCTTCTGAAGCTGCTGATATTTTCAAGTTTTGCATTTTGTTTGAATATTCTTCATATCTAGTAACGTTGCCAGTCCATTGAATACAAAGCGGCTCGGGTACTCCAACTCCTCCTATTTCATTCGCCAACTTTTCTTCAATTAATGTCAGAGTTGAACCGTCGTCCATAAATGCATACGTAGACACAGATTTCAATGGACCATGAACTATGACCGGCAAAATTCGAAAATAAATATTTTCGTTCGCAGCTGATGCTCTATGATTATTTGCTATGCCATGCACTACGTTGGAATTATGAAGAAGTGCATGATGTTTGATAGGGCACCCATTTACTCCACAATTTTTATTGTACCAACATCGCTGGTGATGTTTACCTAGGCATTGGCGACACAGCCTTTTATCCTTAACAAGATTCCATCTATCTGAAAGGGCGAGATTTTTAAATTGGTGACAATCTATAACTCTATGAGTGTCACCACACATATGACATTTTTTTTCCTTCTTTTCGGCTGCTTTCACTGTAGAATGAGTATTTAAGCGAACTTCTCTTGGCGTCTTTTTTTCATCTCCAGCAGAGTATGTGGGTGTTGTTACGCGGCTAGCTGCCTCGGCGATATTATATAGCCATTCTGAAAAATCTTGCAAATTTGGATTAGATATATTTTTTGTGTGTAGTGCCCAGTTGAGCATAAGGTCAGAACCCAGCTTGCTGACCAGTTCCTCTAAAAGCATAGGATTATTCAAATGTTCTACTAGTTGGCTAGCACGAATAGTTGCACATATATTTCTTACTGCAAATGCAAAATCAATCAGAGACTCGAGCTTGCCGCTGGGAATTGACATCCTCTTCGCTTTCTCCACTAAATTTTTTAAAATATATTCAGGACGACCGAAGTACATTTTTAATGTACTGATAATATCTGGTACCATATCAGGAAGCGTAAGGCAATCTCTTTGCCGTGTAGACACCTTTGGAGTCTAATTAAATTTTCATAATTTGAGTAGCCTGCCATTTCTGTGCTATATTCAAAGGCACATAAAAAAACTTGCCATTCTTTAGGATCGCCGCCGAACGGCGGCAAGTCTTTTGGCACTGATTGCCTTGCCGACAGTTGAAGTTGTGTCAGTGTATGGTAGTCGCTTCGAAGTGTTTCTAAATTGGTAGCACGTAGCGGCGTGCTTTGTTGGCCGGGCGCATTGAACGAAATACGACCTTGGCTTTTAGCGGTCGCGTTAACTTTTTTGTCAAAAGTCTGGTGAGAAACGGTCTGCCCTAAGCGTAACCCACCTTGAGAAGAACCTGCAGCTGTTTCCTCCTCGATTTGTTGCTTCTGTCCAGTGGATTTGATTACGGCATCTCCTTCTGTCTCCCCATTAAGTATTTTATACTTCTCGCTCAAGTAGGCTTCTCTTAGTTTGTATCGTTCTTCCAGCTGCTGTAGTTGATACTGCTTTTTCTTGGTGACGACGGCTTCATTGGCTTTACTTGCCTGTGGTTGCTCTTCCTCTCTGTCATGCGGTTGTGATTGGAAGTTACTCTCCCTTGCATTACGCTCACGATCACTTTGAAATGTGGCAGTGGGGTTATGTTGTTCAGAAGTGAGGTTATGTGGCTGTTCTGCAGCATCACTCTACTCTGGATTATCCAATCCAACTGCATCCACGTACATCCCTTGGAAAGGATGTGATTCACCGTCTTCATCGGACATTTCTAATCTTCTATTTTCAGGATTTGTAAGAATTTTAAGTTTTGTTACCGTTGGTATTTTGCTTATCAAAGTAAAATTGATGTTTTCGTTGGTATTTTACAGCACACCTCAGTTTGATGTTTTTCTATCAATTTCAATTTATTTTAAATTATTTTCAATACAATATTTTTACTTATTTATACTCAGTGCATGCTTAAAATTCGTCCAACCTCTTCCCATCACGAATAAATCAGAAAAGCCAGAAAGCAAGTGTGTCAAGTGACAGCTGATATATTCAGTGTTGCCCCCTTTTTACGTCGATGTAACACTAACAAAGGGATAAAAAAATCCACAGTCACACAGAATACATGAACCACATACTTTTTTACAACAATTACAACACAGACCGAGACGCGAAACCAGCAAGCAAAAATTCAAGCAGAGCCTTGGGAAATTACTAATAAAATCAGGTGGAATACTGTTTACAACAACTACAACACAGACTGAGACACGAAACCAGCAAGCAAAAATTAAATTAGAGCGTGGGAAGCTACCAACAAAATCAAAAGAATTTATTTCTAGAAATAAGCACAACAACAACAAGTACGTTGTGTGCCGCTATGCAGATTAGAAAATTCTGGAATGTGAACAAGAACTACCACCAAAATCACAAGAAATATTTCTCGAAATAAGCACAACAACAACAAGTGCATTGTGTGCCGCTATGCACATTAGAAAATTCCAGAACGTGCACAAGAACAACGACTGCAGCGGAGTTGTTTTGATCGGTGTACAAAAGGGCCCACCACGCTGAATTCGATCTCTTTTGGAATCTCGTGCTCCAAGTGGTAAGTCGTCGAACCTTGAACCTCTAGTACCTCGTAGTGGCTGAGTGCTCTTAAGCGGACGCCAATCCCAATTCCAAGTAAATTTTAGTACCTTGTCCTGGCTGAGTTCTCTTAAGCGGACGCCAATCCCGATTCCAAGAAAATTTTAGTACCTTGTCCTGGCTGAGTGCTCTTAAGCGGACGCCAATCCCAATTCCAAGTAAATTTTAGTACCTTGTCCTGGTTGAATGCTCTTAAGCGGACGCCAATCCCAATTCCAAGTAAATTTTAGTACCTCGTCCTGGCTGAGTGCTCTTAAGCGGACGCCAATCCCAATTCCAAGTAAATCTTAGTAACTCGTCCTGGCTGAGTGCTCTTAAGCGGACGCCAATCCCAATTCCAAGTAAATTTTTAGTACCTCGTCGTGGCTGAGTGCTTTTAAGCGGACGCCAATCCTGAATCAAAATAAATGCTAGTATCTCGTAGTGGCTGACGCCGACAATCATAAAACCTCGTATTCTAGAACTCTGTGTATATAGATTTTGTATTTTTACGGACTGAGTGCTATTCAGCGGACGTTAGAACTAAAGGAACTAGTTTTAAGAAATACTGTTAGCAATAAAATATCGAAAAATAAACCTTTGAATTACGGTGAATAAATAGTCGAAAAACTGTCAAAAGAAAACCGAAAGTTTTTTATTTAAGTGTTCGGTACGGGACTCTGGCGAGACTGAGTATACCCCGGCAAGAAACTTCGTTACAAAATGGCGCCCGAACAGGGACAATAGTTTCCGAGAAAAATCAAAAACTATAGTGCAGTGCTGAATCGCGAAAAAACGGTACTTTAGAAAAAAACGGTATTATAAACATTACGCGAAACATTACGCGGTAAATCGAACAAATAATTGAACGCTAAACTGTGCTAACGGCGAATTCAAATAAAAAAAAAACATTGTGCAAAAAAATAACGCGGTATTTCAAAGGAACAGTTACGCGAAATAACCGGAACAAAATAGAAAAACATCGTGCAAAGAAATAACGCGGAAACAGTTACGCGAAATAAACGGAAAATCGAAATGGGTAAACGGTGGATTTATAATGTTCCGAAAGAAAATCTGCAGGAGATTTTACGTGAATTCGGTGTGGAATCAAAAGGCACGATCGACGAACTTCGTAAAGTGCTACCCGGGTTTATGATGTCGCCTGATCTGACCAGCGAGTTGATCGACAGGTTACGCGAACTGGAAGTGCAGTGGAATCGCGGTGTTTCTCCAAGTGCGCGACCGGCGACGCCATCATTGCAAGGTGCGGTTCCGAAACACAGCGAACAGAGGGCAAATCCAACAGAAGTGCTTAACATGAACCCCGGCAATTAAGTTTCCATGTCAACAGGTGGTTGCATAGCAGCGAGGTGCGAGACAGAGAGTGTGGCCCATAGTAGGATATGCTACTCTAAGTAATTGACAAGGTATGTAAACGGTCTTGTAGGTACGACGGTGGTAGGGACCCAATAGGCTTCATCGAGAGAGTCGAGGAGCTCACAGAGGCATATGAATTGCCTAAGCATATGCTGCCACGAACCATGCCGGAGTTGCTGAAGGACAAAGCTCTTTGTTGGTACAGGAATTACAATAGGAGCTGGTCAAGATGGGAATTGTTTAAAACCGATTTCCTGAAATTCTTCTTGCCATCGAGATATTTCGAAGAACTGGAGGACAACATTAGGAAAAGGATCCAAGGGCCTCGCGAGAAGTTCAAGGACTATGTACTGGCCATGCAGACATTAATGCGACATGTGAACTATACAGAGGAGCAAAACTACAGAGGATTTACAAGAATTGCCATAGGGATTATCTTCTTTACATAAGGAGGTCTGATTTCTCTGCGTTGGAGGATCTCATTGAATTGGCTGAAGATTTTAAAGGCATACGAAAGGAATCCGAATCTCCACGAGAAATTCATACTCAGCACCGACAATTACCAGGGACGCACAGGATGATGACCATAGAAAACACAGGAAAACAGCGAGACCTTCGAACAGCCTGTAGAAGATGTGGCGAAAGCGGACATTTTCAACGAGAATGCCGAAACTCAAGGCAACTTTTCTGTTTTCTGGAAAGGAGGGGGTCCGGACGATTGAATGCTGCAAGAAACCTTCGGGAAACGCGCAGGGTGTCCAGCAGGAACGAGGGTTGCTGGAACCGAACAAGATAGACTCTCCTCGTACCCCACGAAGTGCTTAAACTACTATCGAGACCGGATTTACGCCATAGCCTTAGGAAGGGAACTCGTCACAGGTACTCTAGACACAGGAGCCTCGCGGAGCTTCATTAGCAACGCGGCGGCTGTGATGACAGACGGAAAGCTGATGGAGGTGGACGTACGGGTCAAAATGGCCGACGGCACCGTGCGTACCGTGAAGGAAGCCGTCGAAGTCTGCGTGCGTTTGGGGACTGCAGAGTGTAAGCTCCCACTTCTGATTCTACAGTATGTGACAGACCATGTGATCCTGGGTTTGGACTTCCTGACAAGCATAGGAGCTTCTATTAGCTGTGGTGGTGAGACGATTACGCTGGGAGACTCGAAAGCCGAACGAGCGACTTGCTCGACAGTTTACACGGATTGCGCCCAAGTTCCTGAGGCAAAACTGTTGGAGAAGTCTGACGTGGAGGACGAACAACACTCTGAACCAGGCGTAGAAACCAACACATCATCAACGAATTCCTAAAAACAGAGCATGAGAAATTCGAGATGCTGGAAGGACCTTTCAACATAACGACCCATAAAATCGTCATGAGAGATGATAGGCCAATAAAGCAGAGGTATTACCCCAAGAACCCTGCAATGCAAGCGATAATTAACAAGGAGATAGACGAGCTCCTGGAAAAAGGCTGCATCGAGCCCTCACATAGCCCGTACAGGGCACCAATTGTTCTTGTTAAAAAGAAGAATGGGCAATGGCGACTTTGCGTGGATTATCGTCAGCTAAATGCAAGATCAGTGCCTGACGCATACCCACTTCCGAGGATACAACATATTCTAGATCGACTCCGCGACGCGCAATATATTAGTACACTTGATCTCAAGAACGGTTACTGGCAAATACCCATGAGTCCAGAAAGCAAGCAATACACCGCGTTCACAGTACCAGGAAGGGGACTCTTTCAATGGAAAGTTATGCCTACATTCGGCACCCGCGACCTACATTCCGCGTTCGGCCTACATTCGGCACCCGCGACGTTCCAAAGGGCATTGGACCAAGTCATTGGACCGGAGTTGGAACCACACGCGTTTGCTTACCTGGGCGACATCATTGTAATAGGAAAGACGCTGGAACAACACATGAACAATTTACAGGAAGTATTTCGACGTTTAAGAGCGGCTAATTTGAAAATCAACAAGGAGAAGTGCGAGTTTTTCCAGCAAGATTTGAAATATTTAGGTCACGTAGTGAGCCGCAGAGGAATTCCAAATTGGTAGTCCCACTCACCAGCCTTCTTAAGAAGGGCAAACGCTGGCAATGGACCGACGAGCAACAGCAGGCGTTCGAGAACCTCAAGGAAAAGCTCACGAAGGCACCAGTACTGGCGTGCCCAGATTTTCCCAAACCATTTACGCTGCAGACTGACGCGAGCAACCACGGGTTAGGAGCTGTTCTCACGCAAGAAACCGATGAGGGAGAGAAGGTCATCGCCTACGCAAGCCGGCATTTAAATAAGGCCGAAATCAACTACTCAGCGACAGAGAAGGAGTGCCTCGCGATCGTTTGGGGAATCAGGAAAATGCGACCGTATTTAGAAGGCTACAGGTTCTGCGTCGTCACAGACCACCTCTCACTGAAGTGGTTGAACTCTTTGGAAAATCCTTCAGGGCGTATAGCAAGATGGGCGCTTGAGTTACAACAGTACATGTTCGACGTAAAATACCGCAAGGGCAATTGGAACGTGGTCGCAGACGCACTTTCCAGACAGCCAGTAGAAAAACTGAGCACGGTTATGACTAACGGGCAAAAGTTCAACTGGATAGAAACCAATATGGCAGAAATTAAGAGGAATCCAGAGAAATTTGCCGATTATACTATGGAAAACGGTCAACTTTATCGACATATCCCAGGGCAGGTAAACGACGAGGATTGTGCCGCATGGAAGCTCTGTGTTCCGAGGTATCTTCGTGCCCAAGTTCTTAAGGAAAACCACGATGACCCCAGCGCTGGACATCCAGGCATTAGAAAAACGGTCACCAGGATAGCCAACAGGTACTACTGGCCAGGCATGTTCAGGGATATAAGGAAACACGTGCGCTGCTGTGAATCATGTCAGCGATATAAACTTTTGCAGAGCAAAGCCGCCGGGAGAATGCTGACACAGTTACCAGAGGAGCCTTGGTCAGTCGTCTCTGCCGACTTCGTTGGACCATTACCCCGAAGCAAGCACGGCAACACGATGATTCTAGTTTTCTTTGACAACTTCTCCAAGTGGACCGAAATCGTACCACTGAGACAAGCAACCGCAGACAGTGTGAAGAAGGCGTTTCGAGAAAGGATTCCAGCGAGGTATGGAGTTCCAAAAGTTCTCGTCACGGACAAAGGCGTTCAATTCAACAGTAGGACACTGCAGCGATTTCTTCAAGATTTAGGAATCCGACAACAGTTTACAGCACCTTATACCCAGATCCCAGAAATTTCTTTGGCAATCAACAGGATGGCATCGGAGACGACAGGTTACAGCCCCGCTTTCCTCACACAGGGACGAGAACTGCGGCTTCCAGGATCGCTTTTCGATGAGGTTACCATCGGTACAGGGTCAGCACCACAGAGTGCCGAACACAAGGGTAACCGGCTGCAGGAGATCTTCAACCTCGTCAGGAGAAACATCGAACGAGCATCCAAGGACCAAGCCCGACACTATAACCTTCGGCGAAGACAATGGAACCCGGCAGTAGGAACGTGGGTATTATTGAGAAGTCATCCCCTATCGAAAGCAGTGGACAAGTTTACCGCCAAGCTGGCTCCAAAATACGACGGGCCATACCAGATCCAGAGATACATATCAGTTATCGTCGAGCTCAACTCCCAGGGAAATACGAAAACTCGCACGGCTCACATTGGGGAGCTCAAAGAATACCACCATGCAACCGAAGTATCGCGTGACACTGACCCTTAAACGGATCACTGTCCTGCTATGCGAAAGAAAGGGGGGAGTGTAAGGAAAAGATATTTTTTTCTTACAACTCCGGGTGTAGAACCTGGCCTGCATCCCAACCGAGCCCGTTTTTAGTAAACGTAAACTGAAAACGCGGTGACCTGGGTTGTGCAAAAACCCAGTAAATATGCAAAACTAACAATAACAACAACAACCACATTAACTCGCTTGCTAACAAAGGTATAAAAAAACCACAGTCACACAGAATACATGAACCACATACTTTTTTACAACAATTACAACACAGACCGAGACGCGAAACCAGCAAGCAAAAATACAAGCAGAGCCTTGGGAAATTACTAATAAAATCAGGTGGAATACAGTTTACAACAAGTACAACACAGACCGAGACACGAAACCAGCAAGCAAAAATTAAATTAGAGCGTGGGAAGCTACCAACAAAATCAAAAGAATTTATTTCTAGAAATAAGCACAACAACAACAAGTACGTTGTATGCCGCTATGCAGATTAGAAAATTCTGGAATGTCAACAAGAACTACCACCAAAATCAAAAGAAATATTTCTCGAAAGAAGCACAATAACAACAAGTACATTGTGTGCCGCTATGCACATTAGAAAATTCCAGAATGTGCACAAGAACAACGACTTCAGCGGAGTTGTTTTGATCGGTGTATAAAAGTGCTCGTGCTCTTGTAGTGGTAAGTCGTCGAACCTTGAACCTCTAGTACCTCGTAGTGGCTGAGTGCTCTTAAGCGGACGCCAATCCCAATTCCAAGTAAATTTTAGTACCTTGTCCTGGATGAGTGCTCTTAGGCAGACGCCAATCCCGATTCCAAGTAAATTTTAGTACCTTGTCCTGGCTGAGTGCTCTTAAGCGGACGCCAATCCAAATTCCAAGTAAATTTTAGTACCTCGTAGTGGCTGAGTGCTCTTAAGCGGACGCCAATCCCAATTCCAAGTAAATTTTAGTACCTTGTCCTGGCTGAGTTCTCTTAAGCGGACGCCAATCCCGATTCCAAGAAAATTTTAGTACCTTGTCCTGGCTGAGTGCTCTTAAGCGGACGCCAATCCCAATTCCAAGTAAATTTTAGTACCTTGTCCTGGTTGAATGCTCTTAAGCGGACGCCAATCCCAATTCCAAGTAAATTTTAGTACCTCGTCCTGGCTGAGTGCTCTTAAGCGGACGCCAATCCCAATTCCAAGTAAATCTTAGTAACTCGTCCTGGCTGAGTGCTCTTAAGCGGACGCCAATCCCAATTCCAAGTAAATTTTTAGTACCTCGTCGTGGCTGAGTGCTTTTAAGCGGACGCCAATCCTGAATCAAAATAAATGCTAGTATCTCGTAGTGGCTGACGCCGACAATCATAAAACCTCGTATTCTAGAACTCTGTGTATATAGATTTTGTATTTTTACGGACTTAGTGCTATTCAGCGGACGTTAGAACTAAAGGAACTAGTTTTAAGAAATACTGTTAGCAATAAAATATCGAAAAATAAACCTTTGAATTACGGTGAATAAATAGTCGAAAAACTGTCAAAAGAAAACCGAAAGTTTTCTATTTAAGTGTTCGGTACGGGACTCTGGCGAGACTGAGTATACCCCGGCAAGAAACTTCGTTACAAAATGGCGCCCGAACAGGGACAATAGTTTCCGAGAAAAATCAAAAACTATAGTGCAGTGCTGAATCGCGAAAAAACGGTACTTTAGAAAAAAACGGTATTATAAACATTACGCGAAACATTACGCGGTAAATCGAACAAATAATTGAACGCTAAACTGTGCTAACGGCGAATTCAAATAAAAAAAAAACATTGTGCAAAAAAATAACGCGGTATTTCAAAGGAACAGTTACGCGAAATAACCGGAACAAAATAGAAAAACATCGTGCAAAGAAATAACGCGGAAACAGTTACGCGAAATAAACGGAAAATCGAAATGGGTAAACGGTGGATTTATAATGTTCCGAAAGAAAATCTGCAGGAGATTTTACGTGAATTCGGTGTGGAATCAAAAGGCACGATCGACGAACTTCGTAAAGTGCTACCCGGGTTTATGATGTCGCCTGATCTGACCAGCGAGTTGATCGACAGGTTACGCGAACTGGAAGTGCAGTGGAATCGCGGTGTTTCTCCAAGTGCGCGACCGGCGACGCCATCATTGCAAGGTGCGGTTCCGAAACACAGCGAACAGAGGGCAAATCCAACAGAAGTGCTTAACATGAACCCCGGCAATTAAGTTTCCATGTCAACAGGTGGTTGCATAGCAGCGAGGTGCGAGACAGAGAGTGTGGCCCATAGTAGGATATGCTACTCTAAGTAATTGACAAGGTATGTAAACGGTCTTGTAGGTACGACGGTGGTAGGGACCCAATAGGCTTCATCGAGAGAGTCGAGGAGCTCACAGAGGCATATGAATTGCCTAAGCATATGCTGCCACGAACCATGCCGGAGTTGCTGAAGGACAAAGCTCTTTGTTGGTACAGGAATTACAATAGGAGCTGGTCAAGATGGGAATTGTTTAAAACCGATTTCCTGAAATTCTTCTTGCCATCGAGATATTTCGAAGAACTGGAGGACAACATTAGGAAAAGGATCCAAGGGCCTCGCGAGAAGTTCAAGGACTATGTACTGGCCATGCAGACATTAATGCGACATGTGAACTATACAGAGGAGCAAAACTACAGAGGATTTACAAGAATTGCCATAGGGATTATCTTCTTTACATAAGGAGGTCTGATTTCTCTGCGTTGGAGGATCTCATTGAATTGGCTGAAGATTTTAAAGGCATACGAAAGGAATCCGAATCTCCACGAGAAATTCATACTCAGCACCGACAATTACCAGGGACGCACAGGATGATGACCATAGAAAACACAGGAAAACAGCGAGACCTTCGAACAGCCTGTAGAAGATGTGGCGAAAGCGGACATTTTCAACGAGAATGCCGAAACTCAAGGCAACTTTTCTGTTTTCTGGAAAGGAGGGGGTCCGGACGATTGAATGCTGCAAGAAACCTTCGGGAAACGCGCAGGGTGTCCAGCAGGAACGAGGGTTGCTGGAACCGAACAAGATAGACTCTCCTCGTACCCCACGAAGTGCTTAAACTACTATCGAGACCGGATTTACGCCATAGCCTTAGGAAGGGAACTCGTCACAGGTACTCTAGACACAGGAGCCTCGCGGAGCTTCATTAGCAACGCGGCGGCTGTGATGACAGACGGAAAGCTGATGGAGGTGGACGTACGGGTCAAAATGGCCGACGGCACCGTGCGTACCGTGAAGGAAGCCGTCGAAGTCTGCGTGCGTTTGGGGACTGCAGAGTGTAAGCTCCCACTTCTGATTCTACAGTATGTGACAGACCATGTGATCCTGGGTTTGGACTTCCTGACAAGCATAGGAGCTTCTATTAGCTGTGGTGGTGAGACGATTACGCTGTGAGACTCGAAAGCCGAACGAGCGACTTGCTCGACAGTTTACACGGATTGCGCCCAAGTTCCTGAGGCAAAACTGTTGGAGAAGTCTGACGTGGAGGACGAACAACACTCTGAACCAGGCGTAGAAACCAACACATCATCAACGAATTCCTAAAAACAGAGCATGAGAAATTCGAGATGCTGGAAGGACCTTTCAACATAACGACCCATAAAATCGTCATGAGAGATGATAGGCCAATAAAGCAGAGGTATTACCCCAAGAACCCTGCAATGCAAGCGATAATTAACAAGGAGATAGACGAGCTCCTGGAAAAAGGCTGCATCGAGCCCTCACATAGCCCGTACAGGGCACCAATTGTTCTTGTTAAAAAGAAGAATGGGCAATGGCGACTTTGCGTGGATTATCGTCAGCTAAATGCAAGATCAGTGCCTGACGCATACCCACTTCCGAGGATACAACATATTCTAGATCGACTCCGCGACGCGCAATATATTAGTACACTTGATCTCAAGAACGGTTACTGGCAAATACCCATGAGTCCAGAAAGCAAGCAATACACCGCGTTCACAGTACCAGGAAGGGGACTCTTTCAATGGAAAGTTATGCCTACATTCGGCACCCGCGACCTACATTCCGCGTTCGGCCTACATTCGGCACCCGCGACGTTCCAAAGGGCATTGGACCAAGTCATTGGACCGGAGTTGGAACCACACGCGTTTGCTTACCTGGGCGACATCATTGTAATAGGAAAGACGCTGGAACAACACATGAACAATTTACAGGAAGTATTTCGACGTTTAAGAGCGGCTAATTTGAAAATCAACAAGGAGAAGTGCGAGTTTTTCCAGCAAGATTTGAAATATTTAGGTCACGTAGTGAGCCGCAGAGGAATTCCAAATTGGTAGTCCCACTCACCAGCCTTCTTAAGAAGGGCAAACGCTGGCAATGGACCGACGAGCAACAGCAGGCGTTCGAGAACCTCAAGGAAAAGCTCACGAAGGCACCAGTACTGGCGTGCCCAGATTTTCCCAAACCATTTACGCTGCAGACTGACGCGAGCAACCACGGGTTAGGAGCTGTTCTCACGCAAGAAACCGATGAGGGAGAGAAGGTCATCGCCTACGCAAGCCGGCATTTAAATAAGGCCGAAATCAACTACTCAGCGACAGAGAAGGAGTGCCTCGCGATCGTTTGGGGAATCAGGAAAATGCGACCGTATTTAGAAGGCTACAGGTTCTGCGTCGTCACAGACCACCTCTCACTGAAGTGGTTGAACTCTTTGGAAAATCCTTCAGGGCGTATAGCAAGATGGGCGCTTGAGTTACAACAGTACATGTTCGACGTAAAATACCGCAAGGGCAATTGGAACGTGGTCGCAGACGCACTTTCCAGACAGCCAGTAGAAAAACTGAGCACGGTTATGACTAACGGGCAAAAGTTCAACTGGATAGAAACCAATATGGCAGAAATTAAGAGGAATCCAGAGAAATTTGCCGATTATACTATGGAAAACGGTCAACTTTATCGACATATCCCAGGGCAGGTAAACGACGAGGATTGTGCCGCATGGAAGCTCTGTGTTCCGAGGTATCTTCGTGCCCAAGTTCTTAAGGAAAACCACGATGACCCCAGCGCTGGACATCCAGGCATTAGAAAAACGGTCACCAGGATAGCCAACAGGTACTACTGGCCAGGCATGTTCAGGGATATAAGGAAACACGTGCGCTGCTGTGAATCATGTCAGCGATATAAACTTTTGCAGAGCAAAGCCGCCGGGAGAATGCTGACACAGTTACCAGAGGAGCCTTGGTCAGTCGTCTCTGCCGACTTCGTTGGACCATTACCCCGAAGCAAGCACGGCAACACGATGATTCTAGTTTTCTTTGACAACTTCTCCAAGTGGACCGAAATCGTACCACTGAGACAAGCAACCGCAGACAGTGTGAAGAAGGCGTTTCGAGAAAGGATTCCAGCGAGGTATGGAGTTCCAAAAGTTCTCGTCACGGACAAAGGCGTTCAATTCAACAGTAGGACACTGCAGCGATTTCTTCAAGATTTAGGAATCCGACAACAGTTTACAGCACCTTATACCCAGATCCCAGAAATTTCTTTGGCAATCAACAGGATGGCATCGGAGACGACAGGTTACAGCCCCGCTTTCCTCACACAGGGACGAGAACTGCGGCTTCCAGGATCGCTTTTCGATGAGGTTACCATCGGTACAGGGTCAGCACCACAGAGTGCCGAACACAAGGGTAACCGGCTGCAGGAGATCTTCAACCTCGTCAGGAGAAACATCGAACGAGCATCCAAGGACCAAGCCCGACACTATAACCTTCGGCGAAGACAATGGAACCCGGCAGTAGGAACGTGGGTATTATTGAGAAGTCATCCCCTATCGAAAGCAGTGGACAAGTTTACCGCCAAGCTGGCTCCAAAATACGACGGGCCATACCAGATCCAGAGATACATATCAGTTATCGTCGAGCTCAACTCCCAGGGAAATACGAAAACTCGCACGGCTCACATTGGGGAGCTCAAAGAATACCACCATGCAACCGAAGTATCGCGTGACACTGACCCTTAAACGGATCACTGTCCTGCTATGCGAAAGAAAGGGGGGAGTGTAAGGAAAAGATATTTTTTTCTTACAACTCCGGGTGTAGAACCTGGCCTGCATCCCAACCGAGCCCGTTTTTAGTAAACGTAAACTGAAAACGCGGTGACCTGGGTTGTGCAAAAACCCAGTAAATATGCAAAACTAACAATAACAACAACAACCACATTAACTCGCTTGCTAACAAAGGTATAAAAAAACCACAGTCACACAGAATACATGAACCACATACTTTTTTACAACAATTACAACACAGACCGAGACGCGAAACCAGCAAGCAAAAATACAAGCAGAGCCTTGGGAAATTACTAATAAAATCAGGTGGAATACAGTTTACAACAACTACAACACAGACCGAGACACGAAACCAGCAAGCAAAAATTAAATTAGAGCGTGGGAAGCTACCAACAAAATCAAAAGAATTTATTTCTAGAAATAAGCACAACAACAACAAGTACGTTGTATGCCGCTATGCAGATTAGAAAATTCTGGAATGTCAACAAGAACTACCACCAAAATCAAAAGAAATATTTCTCGAAAGAAGCACAATAACAACAAGTACATTGTGTGCCGCTATGCACATTAGAAAATTCCAGAATGTGCACAAGAACAACGACTTCAGCGGAGTTGTTTTGATCGGTGTATAAAAGTGCTCGTGCTCTTGTAGTGGTAAGTCGTCGAACCTTGAACCTCTAGTACCTCGTAGTGGCTGAGTGCTCTTAAGCGGACGCCAATCCCAATTCCAAGTAAATTTTAGTACCTTGTCCTGGATGAGTGCTCTTAGGCAGACGCCAATCCCGATTCCAAGTAAATTTTAGTACCTTGTCCTGGCTGAGTGCTCTTAAGCGGACGCCAATCCAAATTCCAAGTAAATTTTAGTACCTCGTCCTGGATGAGTGCTCTTAAGCGGACACCAATCCCAATTCCAAGTAAATTTTAGTACCTCGTCCTGGCTGAGTGCTCTTAAGCGGACGCCAATCCCGATTCCAAGTAAATTTTAGTACCTCGTCTTGGCTGAGTGCTCTTAAGCGGACGCCAATCCCAATTCCAAGTAAATTTTAGTACCTCGTCCTGGCTGAGTGCTCTTAAGCGGACGCCAATCCCGATTCCAAGTAAATTTTTAGTACCTCGTCGTGGCTGAGTGCTTTTAAGCGGACGCCAATCCTGAATCAAAGTAAATGGTAGTATCTCGTAGTGGCTGACGCCGACAATCATAAAACCTCGTATTCTAGAACTCTGTGTATATAGATTTTGTATTTTTACGGACTCAGTGCTATTCAGCGGACGTTAGAACTAAAGGAACTAGTTTTAAGAAATACTGTTAGCAATAAAATACCGAAAAAAAAACTTTGAATTACGGTAAATAAATAGTCGAAAAACTGTCAAAAGAAAATACCCCGGCAAGAAACTTCGTTACAATGTATCCGGAAACATTATCAATAAGCTTGCCACGCCCTCTCATACAAAAGTTTTCAATATCTTGTAAACGGTATAAGATATTAACACGTAATTATCATGAGGTATCTGCAGGTATTACCAACTTGTACACAAAAAATGGACGTGGTCCGCCCACTTATACAAAAGTTGTCAATATCCAATAAACGGTTAAAAATATTAATACGTAGTTCTATCTAGCAGTGTCTAGAGACATTACAAAATCATTTTCCCGAAATGGGCGTAGTCCGCCTACCTATACAACTGTTGTTAAATGTCGAAATTGTAATTTTTTCAGTTACTCAGGTGTAGGGTATTTAGATTTCGGCCAGGCGGAGAACACTTTTACTTGTTTCTGTTACACTTTTCCTTTATATTGTTGTAGTTTTGCTCTTAAGTTTTTCCACTTTCTATAATCTTTTTTTGAGTTTTCAACTTTTTAAATATTTTCTATGATTTCTCTTTCTTTCATATCTAATGTTTTCTAATCAAAGCTCTTCCACTTATTTTTTTCTTTTGTTTTTAATGGTTTCTGAGTTGTTTCACTTTCTTTAAATGTTTTCACCTTCTCTGCACTTTCCAAAAATTTGTTATTTAAGTTTTTACTTTTTGTTATAAATTTTTTCTTTAAATTTTTTCTAAGTTTTTTTCACTTTTTTAATTGAAGTACTTCACTTTTTTAAACTCTTCTGTGCACTTTTCAAAACTTTTTTATTTAAGTTTTTCTATTTCTTCTTGTATGTTTTCGCTTTTTTACAATGTTCTGTGCACTGTCTCTTTACTTTCTGAAATGTTCTGTGTACTTTCTAAAACTTTATTTTTAAAAAAAGAATCATGTCAACTAAAACGAAATTGAAATAAAAAATTCGTATATGTTCAATCAATTTCGGCTCAGTTACGCCTAATTTCATCATTTTCTTTGGAAGTGTTTACATTAATTCCTTCCAAATTCAAGTCAACCCACAGTTTGATTCTAACTAAAAGCAACAAGAATAATGCGAGCTTCAAATTTCTTGAAATAACATCTCCACCCTTCAGACCATGCACGCAAAGCCGCAGTTCGATCCGTTCACTTTATGTTTACATTAAGTTTCACTGCACTTCTGTGGCAGTGTCTAAAAAGCGAAGCAATTAAATAAACAACAACAACTATCTCTGCTCAGGCAGCCACTGCTTTTAATGTTTGCATATAAAAAAAGTATTTTATATGCAAACATTAAAACTACAGCAACAACAACAAATACAACAGCATAATTCCTCAATTTCCTAAAAATAACTATGAAATGTCCGAACGACCGACTGATCGTCTGTAATACGCCAGCCGCCAGGATTGCCACCTGATAAAATCATATATAAAATTCCACAAAATCCCTTAAAAAATTTCAAAAAAGAATTTAAAAAAGGATTTATAAAAAACCTCTATCTGGCCACTCTGTCCACAAAACCACAATCTGGCAACTTCGCCCACAAAGACCCCAATATGGCAACCCCGCCCATAAAAATCCTCGATCTGGCAACTCCGTTTGCCACTCACATCTTTTTTTTCACTCTTACACACGCTACGCCCACCGTCTCGCTCATACATACACAGCGCCCCTTTGGAGGATTAATCCTCCGAAATACACGGGAGGATGCTATGTTCCAGACTCTCATATTTATACTACTTGTGAGCTATAGAGTAGAAGTGCCACGTTATTCCGTTTAGCTTTATTGAATAGCTTCCTAACATTTTTTCGTAATTTGGCTAGGTGTGTATTCTACCAAGGTGTTTGGCGTTAAACATAAGGTCTTCACAAATTTTTTGACAGTGACGACAGAATGCTAATAGGACAGAAATCAGAAACTGCTAAGGGAGAAGATTTTTTAGAAATATGGGTAGTAAAAATGGAATTATAAATATAAGTTAGTTGGGACAGAATACGGGGCAAGATAATTTTGAAAAATTTAATAGAAATACCATCTTCTCCAGTTGCATTTGACTTAATAGAACTAACATGACAGTAGATTTCGAGCCCATTGACTCCTCTGAATTGGTAAGAGCCATGCAACCGAATATCAAAGGCACCAACACAATTGTTGACATTCTGCTTAGACAGAAAGAACTCATTTACAGCATTGTGTCAGAAATCATAATTCGAGCTTTTGCTGGAACCAATGCCCACGCCTCTCAATTGTTTCCAAAGCTGCTTGGAAGAAGTTGAAGAAATAAACTTAGATGCAAAGTAATTACTATTTTACTTTGACATCCTAATAATGATGAGCGCATGATTACGTGCAGTTTTATAATTATTCCAGCTAGAAAGCTTACGACTTCTTTTCCACTTATTGCGCAATTTATTTTTCAGGCAAATTGCTTTTTTAAATCGTTAAGTGTACCGAGGGCAGGAGGGATTAATAACAGACACAAACCTAAAAAATAATAAATTTACATTATTGGTAAAACAGGTTATTTTTCGTCAATATCAATAAGATATTGTTACCAATCAAAAGAGCAAAATAAAAAATCATGGTCAGAAATAAAAGGTAATTGTGAAAACATAAACAACAGAGACGTATCAGAGATTATGAAAATGTCAAGAAAACTACGGCATAGGTTACTGCCGAACCGAGTTGGATTAAATTTATTCACGATAGAAAGACCAGATAAAGAAACTAAGTCACAAAATTGTTTACATTTAGCATCATTAGACAAAAGATTCACATTAAAATCACCACATACTGCGACGAAGTTTAAATCTAAAGAGGATCCCGACAAATACATAAAAAAAGGCTTAAGATAACAAAACTTATGCATTTTTTATGTATTATGTTTATATTAATATGCTCACATTAATTACAACAACGTTTTGTACGAGGTTTGGGCTAACATTGCCGAGTGACTCAACATTAGTAGTATATATGTACCTTCTAATCCACAACAACAGGAAAAATCATAGCACCACATGTGGTGCATGTGTAGGAAAACTTAACGTAAACATTAAGGGAGCGGTTCGAGCTGTGGCTCGCATCCACGGTCTGAAACGTAGAGTTGTTATTTTAAGAAATATGAAACTCGCCTTGTTGTTCTTGTTGTTGATGTTGTAGTTTTCTATTTGATTGCTTGGTTTCGAATTGTGCCTTGATTTGAATTTTACAGGAATTAAATTAATGTAAACATTTCCGAAGAATGTGATAATATTACGCGGAACTGAACCGAACATGATCGAATACGGAGACGGATCTCTTCGTTACCTCAATTTCACTTTTGTTGATATGTTCTTTTTTTATCTTATAAGGGTTTCAACTGGAGTATAAAAGAAATGAAATTTATAATCAAACTTCATTCCGTATCTGAATGTAACATTTGAAAGTTGCTGAATATAGATGTGGTTTCATCTTCGTCATTTGATAAATTTTAAAGTGAAAATTTAACAAAATATTTTTAAAAAGTGTAAAACTTAAATAGAAAAGGGAAAGTTTTAGAAAGTAAAGAGAAAGTGTATAAAACATTATAAAAAAGCGTAAACATTTTAAAAAGTGAAAAAAGAGTAAATGTAGAAAACATTTACAAGAAGAAATAGAAAAATTTAAATAAAATATTTTAGAAAGTGCACAGAATAGTTTAGAAAAGTGAAGTACTTCAATTAAGAAAGTAAAAAACTCAGAAAATATTTAAAGAAAAAATTTAAAACAAAAAAGTAAAAACTTTAATAGAAAGATTTTTAGAAAGTGCGGAGAACATTTTAAGAGGTTAAAACATTTTAAAAAAGTGACAGAAAGAAAATATTTTAGAAAACCTAGAAATCATTTTGAAACGTGGAAAATTTAAAACTACAAAATTAGGAAATATTATCAACAACAAAAAAAAACAACACAAACAACAACAAAACTCAAGAACCAACAACTGAAAGTGTAAAAAGAAAACTTCGCATTATTTGTGACGTAAATAAATTTATAAAACAAATATAATAAAATATTTGTTAATAACAGTAATTAGTATTTAATAGTAATATAGATATAAAGATATTTTTACATAATATTTTTTACAGCTTTACAAGATCATGAGTTTTTAATATTGTATATCCCTTAATTTTAATATATTTAATATTGTATATCCCTTAATTTACAGCACCAACAGCAACAACAACAACAACGACAAAAGTAGCAGCATCAACATCGCCGGCACCACCATAGTCGACATCACCGACACCTCCACCGTCACCACCGACACCTCCACCGTTAACAAAATTATCAACAACACCGTTACAGTCACCACCAACAACAACAACATGAAGGAATTCATTTGCAGTGAGTGTGGTGATCGTTTCACCGATAATAGCAGTCTTAAGCGTCATGTTGAGGGCAACCATGAGAAGCGGGTATTCGAGTGCAATGAATGCAAAAAGAAATTTACCCGACGCGACAGCCTTGGGAGGCATAAAGGATTTATTTGTAAGGATTACCTGGAGGTCAACGTTTATTATTATTACCTAGAGGTCAACGTCATTATTACCTTGAGGTCATTATAATACCTTTAATACCATTATAATACCTTGAGGTCATTATTATTACCTGGAGGTCAACATCGACCATTACCGGCCACTGAAAGGATCTTCATATATACCTATCTCAAAGGCCCCGCAAAATAAACGTGCATGTGTAAACATAATGAACGAGGATGTCTTTTGCTTCAAAAGGGCGACTCTTCCAGCCATGTATCCCTCAACATAACACACAGAAAGGTGTTCCAGCTATCATATACTATAGAAAACATTGAAGCTGAGAACATAATTCTGCAAAATGGAGGTTCAACTTTGATGCATTGATGCAAATGGTGTTAAACTTTGATGCATTGACGTTCCTGCCTCTTGCACAAGTCTCCCGATTCGAGGAATTAAATTCAGACGTGAGTGTCAACATGTTTGGCTACGACGAAGAGGTCGGTGACATCGTGTGACCCTACTACTGTACCAAAACGCCACAAAGAGGTCTGCAAGAAGGTGGTGACAGTGATGCCTAAGGAGGAGGAGGCATCACTTAGTTTTATTCACTTAGAACGTAAGTTAGATATACCATTTGTTATATATGCAGATTTTGAATACATATTAACAAATGTAGATAGTCGTGTAGATAATAGAAATAGCAAAAAGATGCATGTACCAATAGCTTTTAGTTATTATATAAACTGTAATTTTAATAATAGTTTAAGTAAATTTGTAATTTATTCGGGGGAGGATGCTTCAAAGAAGTTTATTCATAGTTTAGTGAAGGATAGGTTAGGTTTATTAAAAAATTATATTGTATATTAAAAAAGGGAACCTATGAACTTCTTAACACCTTTGCAATTAAGGTTGCAAAATGAAAGTTCTGTATGTCATATTTGTGATCAGGATTTGGGCAGTGGTAGAGTGGCAGATCACTGTCATTTAACTGGTGAATATAGGGGACCGGCTCACAATAGTTTCAACCTTAATTTTAAAGTACCGCATTTTATTCCGGTTCTATTTCACAACTTTTCGGGGTATGATTGTCTTGTTTATTAAAGAATTAAGCTCAATTGAAGGTGACATTAACGTCATTCCGTAAAACAAGGAATTATATGTTTCATTATCTAAAAAAATTCAGGTTAATGAATCAAATGTCATGGAACTCAGATTCTTAGACTCTTACCGTTTCATGGCATCAAGCCTGACGAATTGTGTCAAAATTTATCACCAAGTGATTTTTATACAGTTCGTTAAATGTTTTCAAACGACGATGAATTTAATTTGTTGTTAATACATCGATTCCGTGGCTCGCTTGAATGAAACATGTCTTCCTTCTAGAGACCATTTTTTCAGTCATCTAACCAACAGGAAATGTTCGGAGAATGATTACGAACACGCTCTAAAGATTTGGAATACTTTTCATTGCCAAACTATGTAACGAAACTTTTCCCTCTCTGGCCAGGGTATGTGACTCAGCCGAGTCCAGGATCCGTCCAGTTATTTATTTGATTGAGACTCAAGGCTCAAGTATAAATGGGTACAAAATAGATGTATGGCCTCTGATAGCCTTCACAGGTGGACGCTGTGGTGAAAGAACCTGTCCCCGCACCACTGGGGTACGAGCGAACCGGGTGTTGGCCGCGGGAGTGCAACTCCGCAAGGCGACGTGCTGATGAGAATCGTTGGGCCGCGGGAGTACAACTCCACAGGCGACGCTCTGATGCGAACTGTTGGCCGCGGGAGTACAACTCCACAGGCGACGTGCTAATGTGAGTGTTGGCCGCGGGAGTGCAACTCCACAAGGCGACGCTCTGATGCGAACTGTTGGCCGCGGGAGTACAACTCCACAGGCGACGTGCTAATGTAAGTGTTGGCCGCGGGAGTACAACTCCACAAGGCGACGTGCTGATGAGAAACGTTGGGCCGCGGGAGTACAACTCCACAGGCGACGCTCTGATGCAAACTGTTGGCCGCGGTAGTACAACTCCACAGGCGACGTACTAATTTGAGTGTTGGCCGCGGTAGTACAACTCCACAAGGCGACGCGCTGATGAGAATCGTTGGGCCGCGGGAGTACAACTCCACAAGCGACGCTCTGATGCGAACTGTTGGCCGCGGGAGTACAACTCTACAGGCGACGTGCTAATGTAAGTGTTGGCCGCGGGAGTACAACTCCACAGGCGACGCTCTGATGCAAACTGTTGGCCGTGGGAGTACAACTCCACAGGCGACGTGCTAATGTGAGTGTTGGCCGCGAGGCCCTGTTGTCGTCGACGGTGTGGCTCTGCCGAAGTCGAGGCTCTGCTGGCGTCGGCGTTGTGGCTCTGCCGAAATCGAGGCTCTGCTGGCGTCGATGTTGAAATGACTTACCGAAGAGGGACTTCCAAAAGACCACTGTCCAGGCCGGGAGTTCACAATAAAAAGCCTCGATTCCTCGTGGTGAAGCGCCTTTTATAGTGACGATGGTATTCCTACGCGCTTATTGTAAGAAGCTTGTTGTCTCTTTCTTGCCTGCGTGGTCGTATCTGTGGTCGAGCTCTCTCGATCCACTCAGGCGATGGTGCTACTTCCTAACAACTCTCAATTTTTGTCAAATCTCTTTTCTACTTTGCCGTTCGTTACATACATATTAATATGCAGAAACGGTAGTTTGCAATTTAATTACCATATATTCCGGGTATATATATATATATATATATTATATATATAAGTAGAAAATTTACAGGTAACAGAATTATGTGGGGAAGAAATTAAGTTGTGCTTAATTTGTTCCTGACAACTATTAATGATAACATGCTGCTATACCTTAAAACAGATGTTTTAATTTTAACAGATGTTTTTGAGGATTTTAGAAAAATCTGTAGGATTCCTGCCAGTATTATTCTGCGCCCGGATTGTCTTGGGATGCAATGCTGAAAAGTACTGGAATAGAACTGGATCTTTTGACTGAAATAGATATGTATATTTTTTGCATTCGAAAAGGTATACCTCATGTATTTGGACGCCAACAATTTATATGGGTGGGCAATGTCTGAGTATCTTCCAGCTGGTGAATTCGAATGGATTGATGAAGTTGATAATTTCAACATCAACACCAGCGGATTCACCAGTTGGATATATTCTAGAAGTTGATTTACTATATCCTGAAGATCTTCACGAGACTCATAACGATTTTCCGTTTTGTGCAGAAACAAAAAAGACTCTAATAGGTGTTCAGGAAAAATTAATTACTCAGTCGATGAAGCCATCATTCCATGTGAAACCATCATGGATTACGATTTAACCAGTGTACTTGTTTTTGGGACTGACGTGTTAATTTATCAAATCCATATGGTGACCTTATAATAAAATTCTGATACTCATTAAAGCTGAAGGTGATAGCCAACTCCTTGACGATAAATTCATTAAAATTGCCTTTGAAACCCTGTACATCCAGAGCAATACATTTTTTATTTTCCATTTTTCACTTAGACGACTTTTTAACTTCGCCGGTCACTGGAGATTATTCAATTATTTTATCGTGTATAAGTTTACATTAAGCCGATGTATTGGCTGGAATATTCTTTGATGTCTTAAATTCAATTCTAATATCAATCGGTCCACTTTTAATAGCTTCGTTTTGATGACTAAGATCCAACACAATTATCGGTACAGTATCTTTGAAATCTTCAGGCAGCAGCAGAGGTTGAGATTCACGAGAAAAATAGATTTGTTGAAATTTTGTGTACATATGATACAGCAGAGCATAACGATTACGATTAAAATTTAGGTTGAGATCATCATAGGTATATATGTCAGAATTTAAGTGCACTTTAACATCAATTAAATGACAATGTTGAAACTTGTTGTCCTTTCGAAAAACAATCAGTATAAAACGTGGTCTGTCATTTTGTGTAGACAATTTAACGTTCCACAGATGGTTGGTTTCTTGGATAAGTAGCGAATTGAAATGATAATCCCAACTGCGGAATGCTCTTGATATTGGTTTACCGCTTTGGATTATTTGGAAGAGTTGTAGTTTTGCAAAATCAGCTAATTGTACATGCGAAATTTTCTGCATAATATTAGCTATACTCAGTTTTAATTTTTCGTTTGCAACGGTTGAATAAACAGCATTTTCATCCGAATTTGAAAGTAGTAGTACAAGTTCATGTTTAGCATTTAAGATAATTTTACTGAAGTCTTCAGCAAATCCCAGTAGCATTTTTAGTGGTATACAAAAATTAAAATATCCATCCTTTATATCAAGTTCATTCTTCGAAAACCAACCAGCATTTTTCAGTATATTACTTTCGGTAGAATTCAAAGAGACATAATTTTCACTGTTGTAGTTACACCCAAGTGACGGGTACGATCAATTTCCAATCCATTAATCTCATAGCGAATTTCATCAAACAAGAATGTCATACAGTTATTTTTTAATTTTGCATTAAAAGTCACATTTCCATTATCCAAGGTGACCCTACCTCCAATATAAATTATACTTTCACTCGGTAAAAAGAATAGATCTTGATTTTGAATGGCTATCCTTATCTCATCGTTGCGTTTATATGATTGCAAATACGGTGAGTAGCTATGGTATTCTTTTTTAATGATACTATCATCATACAGTGGTTTTGTATAACATCAAGTATTTGACTCATTTTAATTTAGTTTTTCTTTAGTTTGAAACCCAACGAGTTTAAAAACTCTTTATTTACAAACATCAGCTGTTTACGTTGTATAGTGTCAAGTGTTGTCTGCGGCTTCAGCGACCTTGTTAGACCAAGTGGTAGGGTAGAAGTGAATGAAGGTGTACCTATATAAGCGCTTTTATTATAGATAATCAATGACCTTCTGTCATTGACATCAAACCCTGTCTACTCGTTTGCTGATGACAGCAGCATTTGTCATTCATATTCATTCTCCAGGCGTCCTTCCATTCTGGAGATCACTAGAAGACGCAGAATTATGAATGACACACTTCAATTCGACCTCAACAAAATCCAGGAGTGGGGTCGAGCGAATCGGGTCGATTTTAATGCGCGGAAGACCCAATGCTGTTTGTTGAACCACAAGCGCCTGGCGGGCAAAGACAACAAGACTGGAAACTCATTTTTAGCTTTCACTGTGTTAGTGAAATCATGCTGAAGTGTGTAAATTACACAAACAAAACGCATGCAATTTTGACAACTTGAAGAAAATTTTGACAATTTGGAAAAATATTGTTTACAAAATTTTGAGAGAGGATTTACATTTTTTGAGAGAGAATTGCAACTCTTGTTCTTCTTCACCGCACTAGCCTAGAAACATAATTTTTAAAATACGTAAAGAAGACAAGGAGATAGGCTTTAAACAAACTCATGCTTTTAGAAATGCACAAGAAATCTTTTCCAAGTCATGTTGCTGCATTATATCACATATTTAGCGAAGGAAACCAAGTCAAATTCCATAAAATTTGCTCGATTCGCAAATATCACATCATATATATTTAGCGAAGGAAACCAAGTCAAATTCCATAAAATTTGCTCGATTCGCAAATATAAACAGCTGTTTTTACCTACCACACGATCTTTTAGCTGTAAGAGATGTCAACATATTTTACTTTAGATTGTGGTGGAAATTTCCACACCACCTCAAAGATGGTGTGGAAATGTAGCAAAAGCTTTTTTATAAAGTTATTAAAATAGTTAGAAAGTAACTTAAAAATCATTGTTATAATTGTTTAAAAGATTTTTTCTTTTACAAATTACAAAAACAAGTCAGTTTACATTACTGCTTCCATATTGTTTATTGTTTACATAATGTTTGTTGTATATTTCCAAACAGTTAAGGAATCATCAAAACCGCGAAGGATCTTACATGCAATGAAGGTTTTTCTATTAAAGCTTACTTAAAAATCCATATAAGTAATAATTAATAATTGCGTCTCGTTGGTATACCTGTCATGAACTCACCCCATCATCTTGTGACGGTGTGGTAACAAACCTGAATGGTTTACTTTTTCAGCTAACTTCCTTTGCATTAGCCAGTTTTAGCTTGTAACAAGGAGACAATTTCACCATAAATCTCACATACGCTGTACGTGAGTGCGCGGACGGACATGTTTTTCAGCTAGCTCACGAAATGAGAGGAGTTTCCAGTCTTGTTGTCTTTCCTGGCGGGTGACAACTTCCCACCTCTAAATATGGGTGGTGTGGATATTAATGAGTCGGAGGCTCTTAATGTTCTGGGCATGTCAATCCAATGCGTTCTTCGCTGGAACGTATCTACGCCACTTATATGCGTCCGAAAATAGAGTACAATTCGCATATATGGTCAGGACCTCTGCGAACATATCTTCAGCTTCTAGACCGTGTCCAATGTCGTGCGTTAAAACTTATAGGGGACAGTAGGGTATCCAGCTCTATTGAAACCTTGGAGCGTCGTCGTGATGTTGGGTGTGTATCATTATTTTACCGTTACTTTCATGGTAAATGTTCCTCTGAAGTAGCCAGCCTGATTCCTCCGCTTCAGGTATTTAGCAGAACTACTCGGCTTTCCAGAGCGGTGCAGTCCTTTTATGTCGCGATTCCGTTCCAACGAACCACGCATTACCGTGAGAGTTCGTTTTTCGGTCGCGTGTTAGATTGTGGAATAATCTCCCTGCGAATGTCTTCCCCGTCGCACTAAACCGTCACTACTCCCTCTTTCCCCCTTCCCACTAACCTGTTATCTCTTCGGAACCAACAAATGCTGTGCATGGATAGGGGGCATCCCCTGAGCTTGGTTTCATCTGTCATAAAAAAAATCATTATTCTTGTGGTTTTAAAGGTAGTCTGAGGGTTATAGTTTCTCCACAAAAATTAATTAGGTTACCGCTTTGATCAACAATTTTTACTGTAATCGAACTTATCTGTCTGGTGTTTAATGGTAAATAGATAAAATTTTTCGGAATCTCATCTATTTTATACCCAGGACTGACATTCAGTGCAAACATATGTATTGTATGCGCCGGTTTATTATTAATATATGAACCGGTAACTATGTCACACTCAACATGTATTGCATTGATCTTTGTTATATTCACAGGCAAGTCCGATGTATGTAGTTTTCCTGCTTCCAATATTCTTTTACTGAATCCTAAGAGCGGACCAATGCTTCGATCTTTATTAAAGAAAATATCATGTTTACTGGATCCTAGGATAGCTTGCAGTGTATTAGGGTTGGCTGCTATTTCCAATTTCTCGTGCAGCTTTAAATGTGACTCTATACTTATATCTACTTTGAATGTACTCGGCAATATCATCAGGCTCATATGAACCGGCAGGAATTTCAATTGTATTTCATATTCTCCAATATGAAATAAATTATTTTCATAGTCGACGTTCGGTATAGTGCTGTAATTATGAAAGTTGATCAGACCACACACGTACTTATTATCTAAATCTATAGGTGGAAAGTAAGTAACATCTTGAATGTTGATTAACTAATGAACTGAAAACACTCACAAAACAATCTTTTTATACCACAAAATTTATTTACATATATTTTACAAAATTTCATTACTATCCTAACCACTTGACGAAAACTTTGCTTCCTCATGTTTTAAGAACTTTCTCCACGAGGTAGGTGTTGGGATATTTTGTTTTCAGTAGTTCAGTTTCGTAGAATCCTCCTCTAATTGTATTTCCCTGGTAGTCTTCAAGAATATACGTTGTTGGGTTTGTAATTCTTATATTTTTAATTTTAAAAATCTCTGTAGTCCAATTCGGTGTACATATAGTATTTTTCGAATACATGTTTATGTTTACTTTTGCGAACATAATCTCCTATGCGGAACTTTGACTTTGTAAATATTTTCAGAATATTGTAGGCAGTCTTAAATTACAACCCTTCATTAAACGGATTCACACCAATGGGAGGCATATTTATCGTTCTATGCTTTTTCTTATTGTATTCGTTGATCAAGTTTTTATAATTGTCAATCCATCGATATGATCCATGGTAACTCAATTCCTTCCACATCATCTGCTTCAGTGTCCTATTGAAACGCTCAACAATTGACGCCTTTAAAACACTATACGAAGAATAATGGTTAACATGGAATTTCCTCACTAAATTTTGAAATTGTCGATTAGAGAATTCTTTACCATCATCGGTTTGTAAATTTCTCGGTATCCGACCCAAATTGAATATCGTTTCCATAGTTTGCTTACATAAGCGGATGTTTTAGATTTTAAGGGCATAGCCCAGGCGAATTTTGAAAATGTATCTATTACGGTGAGAAGGAAATGAAATCCGTTGTTATCCGTGGAATAACTTCCCATTTCTAAGAAATCGGCTTGCCATAGGTCGTTGATCCCTTTAGTGATTACACGTCTTCGTTTTCCTCCAATGTAACTGCAGATTTAGGTCTTAGTGCTTGTTGAAAGAGGTAACTTTCCATTCGACCAATTTGTTCACTTGAATACTACTTTCGATGTATGTTTTAGCATCAGTAATCTTTCCGTGAACTACTTCAAATTCTTCATCAATTTTTTCTTTCAGTGCTTTGTTTTCTTTTTTAAATTCTGGGTCCATCTGATTTATACTATCTCTCACAAAAGACTTTGTTATTGAGTCCATCTGTTTCATATTATCTTGGTACGCAGTAAAGACTTGGTTACTGCGTCATAACCATCAATAGGTGTGCCAACATTCTTTAAACGCTTCCAGCGGATATTTAAGTTGTTGTCATTATCTAACCTGAAACCCAACACTTTTGAAATATTTCTCTTTATTCTATTATTTGATGCTTTATGTGCGGAATAACGACAGAACTTGTCGACTCTCATTTTCACTTATGCTTACAACTCTATTATATATCATATTTATACAATTATATTAGCTTCTCTCAATTCCTCAATGATGGAAATAATTTCGTTGGTGTGATTGTTATGTCCAGCCGATTGTGATGATAATAAAAGTCTCAATCTATCTACTAATTCGATCGGATCATCCCAAAAAATATAATTAGGCTTTTGAGGATTTACTTTCATCAATCCGGTTCCTTTTCTGTGTTGAAGTGGTGTGAACAGCAAAGATTTATCACTGATTATTCCTTGTAACGAAGTTTCTTGCCGGGGTATACTCAGTCTCGCCAGAGTCCCTTACCGAACACTTAAATAAAAAGCTTTCGGTTTACTTTTCACAGTTTTTCGACTATTTATTTACCGTAATTCAAAGTTTTATTTTTCGGTATTTTATTGCTAACAGTATTTCTTAGAACTAGTTCCTTTAATTCTAATGTCCGCTGAATAGCACTCAGTACGTAAAAATACAAAATCTATATACACACAGAGTTCTAGAATACGAGGTTTTATGATTGTCGGCGTCAGCCACTACGAGGTACTAGAATTTACTTTGATTCAAGATTGGCGTCCGCTTAAAAGCACTCGGCCACGACGAGGTACTAAAATTTACTTGGATTCGGGATTGGCGTCCGCTTAAAAGAACTCGGCCACGACGAGGTACTAATGAAATTTACTTGGAATCGGGATTGGCGTCCGCTTAAAAGCACTCAGCCAGGACGAGGTACTAAAATTTACTTGGAATCGGGATTACCGTCCGCTTAAGAGCACACAGCCAGGACGAGGTACTAAAATTTACTTGGAATCGGGATTGGCGTCCGCTTAAGAGCACTCAGCCAGGACGAGGTACTAAAATTTACTTGGAATTGGAATTGGCGTCCGCTTAAGAGCACTCAGCCAGGACGAGGTACTAAAATTTACTTGGAATTGGGATTGGCGTCCGCTTAAGAGCACTCAGCCAGGACGAGGTACTAAAATTTACTTGGAATCGGGATTGGCGTCCGCTTAAGAGCACTCAGCCAGGACGAGGTACTAAAATTTACTTGGAATCGGGATTGGCGTCCGCTTAAGAGCACTCAGCCAGGACGAGGTACTAAAATTTACTTGGAATTGGGATTGGCGTCCGCTTAAGAGCACTCAGCCACTACGAGGTACTAGAGGTTCAAGGTTCGACGACTTACCACTTGGAGCACGAGATTCCAAAAGAGATCGAATTCAGCGCGGTGGGCCCTTTTATACACCGATCAAAACAACTCCGCTGCAGTCGTTGTTCTTGTGCACATTCTGGAATTTTCTAATGTGCATAGCGGCACACAATGTACTTGTTGTTGTTGTGCTAATTTCGAGAAATATTTCTTGTGATTTTGTTGGTAGTTCTTGTTCACATTCCAGAATTTTCTAATCTGCATAGCGGCACACAACGTACTTGTTGTTGTTGTGCTTATTCCTAGAAATAAATTCTTGTGATTTTGTTGGTAGCTTCCCACGCTCTAATTTAATTTTTGCTTGCTTGTTTCGCGTCTCAGTCTGTGTTGTAGTTGTTGTAAACAGTATTCCACCTGATTTTATTAGTAATTTCCCAAGGCTCTGCTTTAATTTTTGCTTGCTGATTTGGCGTCTCGGTCTGTGTTGTAATTGTTGTAAAAAGTATGTGGTTCATGTATTCTGTGTGACTGTGGTTTTTAAATCCCTTTGTTAGCAAGCGAGTTAATGTGGTTGTTGTTGTTGTTATTGTTAGTTTTGCATATTTTCGTCTTTGCTACGTTGCCTTTTTTCTTTTTATTGTTGTTGATAGAATTTATTCCACCTGAAGTTGGGATCCGCACAACCCAGGTCACCGCGTTTTCAGTTTACGTTTACTAAAAACGGGCTCGGTTGGGATGCAGGCCAGGTTCTACACCCGGAGTTGTGAGGAAAAACATATTTTTTCCTTACACTCCCCCCTTTCTTTCGGATAGCTGGACAGTGATCCGTTTAGGGGTCAGCGTCACGCGATACTTCGGTTGCATTGTGGTATTCTTTGAGCTCCCCAATGTGAGCCGTGCGAGTTTTCGTATTTCCCTGGGAGTTGAGCTCGACGATAACTGGTGATATATATCTCTGGATCTGGTATGGCCCGTCGTATTTTGGAGCCAGCTTGGCGGTAAACTTGTCTACTGTTTTCGATAGGGGGTGGCTTCTCAATAATACCCACGTTCCTACTGCCGGGTTCCATTGTCTTCGCCGAAGGTTATAGTGTCGGGCTTGGTCCTTGAATGCTCGTTCGATGTTTCTCCTCACGATGTTGAATATCTCCTGCAGCCGGCTACCCTTGTGTTCGGGACTCTGTGGTGCTGACCCTGTACCTATGGTAACCTCATTGAAAAGCGATCCTGGAAGCCGCAGTTCTCGTCCCTGTGTGAGGAAAGCGGGGCTGAAACCTGTCGTCTCCGATGCCATGCTATTGATTGCCAAAGAAATTTCTGGGATCAACTCATCCCATTGGGTTTGCCTATTATCGGCCACTTGTGCAAGAATTCTTTTGACGTTTCGGTTCGCTCTTTCTGTTGGGTTCTCCTGGGGGATATAAGGTGCTGTAAACTGTTGTCGGATTCCTAAATCTTGAAGAAGTCGCTGCAGTGTCCTACTGTTGAATTGAACGCCGTTGTCCGTGACGAGAACTTTTGGAACTCCATACCTCGCTAGAATCCTTTCTCGAAACGCCTTCTTCACACTGTCTGCGGTTGCTTGTCTCAGTGGTACGATTTCGGTCCACTTGGAGAATTTGTCAAAGAAAACTAGAATCATCGTGTTGCCGTGCTTTCTTCGGGGTAATGGTCCAATGAAGTCGGCACAGACGACTGACCAAGGCTCCTTTGGTAACTGTGTCAGCATTTTCCCGGCGGCTTTGCTCTGCAATGGTTTATATCGCTGACACGATTCACAGCAGCGCACGTGTTTTCTTATGTCCCTGAACATGCCTGGCCAGTAGTATCTGTTGGCTATTCTGGTGATGGTTTTTCTAATGCCTGGATGTCCAGCGCTGGGGTCATCGTGGTTTTCCTTAAGCACTCGGGCACGAAGATACCTCGGAACACAGAGCTTCCATGCGGCACAATCCTCGTCGTTTACCTGCCCTGGGATATGTCGATACAGTTGACCGTTTTCCATAGTATAATCGGCAAACTTCTCTGGATTCCTCTTAATTTCTGCTATCTTAGCTTCTATCCAGTTGCACTTTTCCCCGTTAGTCGTAACCGTGCTCAGTTTTTCTACTGGCTGTCTGGAAAGTGCGTCTGCGACCACGTTCCAATTGCCCTTGCGGTATTTCACGTCGAACATGTACTGTTGTAACTCAAGCGCCCATCTTGCTATACGCCCTGAAGGATTTTCCAAAGAGTTCAACCACTTCAGTGAGAGGTGGTCTGTGACGACGCAGAACCTGTAGCCTTCTAAATACGGTCGCATTTTCCTGATTCCCCAAACGATCGCGAGGCACTCCTTCTCTGTCGCTGAGTAGTTGATTTCGGCCTTGTTTAAATGCCGGCTGGCGTAGGCGATGACCTTCTCTCCCTCATCGGTTTCTTGCGTGAGAACAGCTCCTAACCCGTGGTTGCTCGCGTCAGTCTGCAGCGTAAATGGTTTGGAAAAATCTGGGCACGCCAGTACTGGTGCCTTCGTGAGCTTTTCCTTGAGGTTCTCGAACGCCTGCTGTTGCTCGTCGGTCCATTGCCAGCGTTTCCCTTCTTAAGAAGGCTGGTGAGTGGGACTACCAATTTGGCGAAGTCCGGTACGAACCGCCGGTACCAGGATGCTATCCCGAGGAATCGCCTAACGCCTCTGACATTTGTTGGGGCCGTAAGTTCCTGAATAGCCGCTACCTTCTCTGGATCTGTGTGAATTCCTTTGCGGCTCACGACGTGACCTAAATATTTCAAATCTTGCTGGAAAAACTCGCACTTCTCCTTGTTGATTTTCAAATTAGCCGCTCTTAAACGTCGAAATACTTCCTGTAAATTGTTCATGTGTTGTTCCAGCGTCTTTCCTATTACAATGATGTCGTCCAGGTAAGCAAACGCGTGTGGTTCCATCTCCGGTCCAATGACTTGGTCCAATGCCCTTTGGAATGTCGCGGGTGCCGAATGTAGGCCGAACGGCATAACTTTCCATTGAAAGAGTCCCCTTCCTGGTACTGTGAACGCGGTGTATTGCTAGCTTTCTGGACTCATGGGTATTTGCCAGTAACCGTTCTTGAGATCAAGTGTACTAATGTATTGTATGTATGTATGTATAAAATATTGATCTTGCATTTGGCTGACGATAATCCACGCAAAGTCTCCATTGCCCATTCTTATTTTTAACAAGAACAATTGGTGCACTGTAGGGGCTATGTGAGGGCTCGATACAGCCTTTTTCCAGAAGCTCGTCCATCTCCTTGTTAATTATCGCTTGCATTGCAGGGTTCTTAGGGTAATACCTCTGCTTTATCTCTAGCCTATCATCTCTCATGGCGATTTTATGGGCCGTTATGTTGGAAGGTCCTTCCAGCATCTCGAATTTCTCATGCTCTGTTTTTAGGAATTCCTTGATGATGTGTTGGTCTTCTTTTCGCGAGTTGTTGGTTTCTGCGCCTGGTTCAGAGTGTTGTTCGTTCTCCACATCAGTCTTCTCCAACGGTTTTGCCTCAGGAATTTGGGCGCAATCCGTGTGAACTGTCGAGCAAGTCGCTCGTTCGGCTTTCGAGTCTCCCAGCGTAACCGTCTCACCACCACAGCTAATAGAAGCTCCTATGCTTGTCAGGAAGTCCAAACCCAGGATCACATGGTCTGTCACATCCTGTAGAATCAGAAGTGGGAGCTTACACTCTGCAGTCCCCAAACGCACGCAGACTTCGACGGCTTCCTTCACGGTACGCACGGTGCCGTCGGCCATTTTGACCCGTACGTCCACCTCCATCAGCTTTCCGTCTGTCATCACAGCCGCCGCGTTGCTAATGAAGCTCCGCGAGGCTCCTGTGTCTAGAGTAGCTGTGACGAGTTCCCTTCCTAAGGCTACCTTGGCGTAAATCCGGTCTCGATTGTAGTTTAAGCACTTCGTGGGGTACGAGGAGAGTCTATCTTGTTCGGTTCCAGCAGCCCTCGTCCCTGCTGGACACCCTGCGCGTTTCCCGAAGGTTTCTTGCAGCATTCAATCGTCCGGACCCCCTCCTTTCCACAAGTCCAACAGAAAAGTTTCCTTGAGTTTCGGCATTCTCGTTGAAAATGTCCGCTTTCGCCACATCTTCTACAGGCTGTTCGAAGGTCTCCTTTTTTCCTGTGTTTTCTATGGTCATCATCCTGTGCGTCCCTGGTAATTGTCGGTGCTGAGTATGAATTTCTCGTGGAGGTTCGGGTTCCTTTCGTATGCCTTCAAAATCTTCAGCCAATTCAATGAGATCCTCCAACGCAGAGAAATCAGACCTCCTTATGTAAAGAAGATAATCCCTATGGCAATTCTTGTAAATCCTCTGTCGTTTTTGCTCCTCTGTATAGTTCACATGTCGCATTAATGTCTGCATGGCCAGTACATAGTCCTTGAACTTCTCGCGAGGCCCTTGGATACTTTTCCTAATGTTGTCCTCCAGTTCTTCGAAATATCTCGATGGCAAGAAGAATTTCAGGAAATCGGTTTTAAACATCCCATCTTGACCATCTCCTATTGTTATTCCTGTACCAACAAAGAGCTTTGTCCTTCAGCAACTCCGGCATGGTTCGTGGCAGCATATGCTTAGGCAATTCATATGCCTCTGTGAGCTCCTCGACTCTCTCGATGAAGCCTATTGGGTCCCTACCACCGTCGTACCTACAAGACCGTTTATATACCTTGTCAATTACTTAGAGTAGCATATCCTACTATGGGCCACACTCTCTGTCTCGCACCTCGCTGCTGTGCAACCACCTGTTGACATGGAAACTTGATTGCCGGGGTTCATGTTAAGCACTTCTGTTGGATTTGCCCTCTGTTCGCTGTGTTTCGGAACCGCACCTTGCAATGATGGCGTCGCCGGTCGCGCACTTGGAGAAACACCGCGATTCCACTGCACTTCAAGTTCGCGTAACCTGTCGATCAGCTCGCCGGTCAGATCAGGCGACATCAAAAACCCCGAGAGCACTTTACGATCTTCGTCGACCGTGCCTTTTGATTCCACACCGAATTCGCGTAGAATCTCCTGCAGATTCTCTTTGGGAACATTATAAATCCACCGTTTACCCATTTCGATTTTCCGTTTATTTCGTGTAACAGTTTCCGCGTTATTTCTTTGCACGATGTTTTTCTATTTTGTTCCGTTTATTTCGTGTAACTGTTCCTTTGAAATACCGCGTTATTTTTTTTTGCACAATGTTTTTTCATTTGAATTCGCCGTTAGCACAGTTTAGCGTTCAATTATTTGTTCGATTTATCGTTCGCTTCGCGTAACTGTTTATAATACCGTTTTTTTTTCTAAAGTTTCGTTTTTTTCGCGATTCAGGACTACAGTTTTTGATTTTTCTCGGAAACTATTGTCCCTGCTCGGGCGCCATTTTGTAACGAAGTTTCTTGCCGGGGTATACTCAGTCTCGCCAGAGTCCCGTACCGAACACTTAAATAAAAAGCTTTCGGTTTTCTTTTCACAGTTTTTCGACTATTTATTTACCGTAATTCAAAGTTTTATTTTTCGGTGTTTTATTGTTAACAGTATTTCTTAAAACTAGTTCCTTTAATTGTAATGTCCGCTGAATAGCACTCAGTCCGTAAAAATACAAAATCTATATACACACAGAGTTCTAGGATACGAGGTTTTATGATTATCGGCGTCAGCCACTACGAGGTACTAGAATTTACTTTGATTCAGGATTGGCGTCCGCTTAAAAGCACTCGGCCACGACGAGGTACTAAAATTTACTTGAATTCGGGATTGGCGTCCGCTTAAAAGCACTCGGCCACGACGAGGTACTAATGAAATTTACTTGGAATCGGGATTGGCGTCCGCTTAAAAGCACTCAGCCAGGACGAGGTGCTAAAATTTACTTGGAATCGGGATTGGCGTCCGCTTAAGAGCACTCAGCCAGGACGAGGTACTAAAATTTACTTGGAATCGGGATTGGCGTCCGCTTAAGAGCACTCAGCCAGGACGAGGTACTAAAATTTACTTGGAATTGGAATTGGCGTCCGCTTAAGAGCACTCAGCCAGGACGAGGTACTAAAATTTACTTGGAATTGGGATTGGCGTCCGCTTAAGAGCACTCAGCCAGGACGAGGTACTAAAATTTACTTGGAATCAGGATTGGCGTCCGCTTAAGAGCACTCAGCCAGGACGAGGTACTAAAATGTACTTGGAATTGGGACTGGCGTCCGCTTAAGAGCACTCAGCCACTACGAGGTACTAGAGGTTCAAGGTTCGACGACTTACCACTTGGAGCACGAGATTCTAAAAGAGATCGAATTCAGCGCGGTGGGCCCTTTTATACACCGATCAAAACAACTCCGCTGCAGTCGTTGTTCTTGTGCACATTCTGGTATTTTCTAATGTGCATAGCGGCACACAATGTACTTGTTGTTGTGCTAATTTCAAGAAATATTTCTTGTGATTTTGTTGGTAGTTCTTGTTCACATTCCAGAATTTTCTAATCTGCATAGCGGCACACAACGTACTTGTTGTTGTTGTGCTTATTTCTAGAAATAAATTCTTGTGATTTTGCTGGTACCTTCCAACGCTCTAATTTAATTTTTGCTTGCTTGTTTCGCGTCTCAGTCTGTGTTGTAGTTGTTGTAAACAGTATTCCACCTGATTTTCTTAGTAATTTCCCAAGGCTCTGCTTTAATTTTTGCTTGCTGATTTGGCGACTCGGTCTATGTTGTAATTGTTGTAAAAAGTATGTGGTTCATGTATTCTGTGTGACTGTGGTTTTTTAATCCCTTTGTTAGCAAGCGAGTTAATGTGGTTGTTGTTGTTATTGTTAGTTTTGCATATTTTCGCCTTTGCTACGTTGCCTTTTTTTTCTTTTTATTGTTGTCGATAGAGTTTATTCCACCTGAAGTTAGGTCCGCACAACCCAGGACACCGCGTTTTCAGTTTACGTTTACTAAAAACGGGGTCGGTTGGGATGCAGGCCAAGTTCTACACCCGGAGTTGTGAGGAAAAAATATTTTTTCCTTACATCCTTTTATGATGTTAGTGTACTTGAGAGCCTTATTTCCCTTAATTTGTTAATTTTCATTATAGTTACGTTTGTGAGCATTAGTATTGATTAAAAGTATTTTGTAAATTTGTAGATCTGCTTCGTCATACTTTGATGGTGTCTTGTAAAACAATAATTCAAAGAGACCGGGTGTAAGGTTGAAAGAAGTAGGGGGTGAGGTTCCAAAAAGCTTGTCTAAGATGAATACTTTATCACCATGTATTTCCAAAGCGCTATTTCCAAACCTCCATTCACCATTCGAACCTCTGTTCGGTCCATATGCGGTGTCCAGCTCATTTTGTTACTCTAATTGTGACAGAATTTGTTTATAGAATTTTGTTGATTTGTTTGCATGCATGGATGATACACATTTGAGAGAAGAAGGTACCGTCTTCATTACTCTTGGTAAGAGTTTCGTCTGGAAAATCAATCTCTTTCTTTGCTTTGTGTGGGGTACTTGTTTTTAGTCTGCGTGGTATCTCATCATATGTAAAGTGAGAGTCATTCTTATTAGTATTTGTTGTTGTTGCAGTGTTTCGAACCAATTCCTTTAGAGTTTTTGAGATTGGCTTAAATGACTCTTCTATTTGATTTTCTACATCTGCTTTAGTCAGTTTTAAGTTCCGAAATTTCTGTTTCAAAATAAGTCTGGTGTTTACCAGTTCCTTTATTATTTTTTCATTCATTCTTATAATCGGTTATATCAGCTATCAGATCAGATCAGGTGTATCAGCTATCGGATCCGGTATATCAGCTATCAGATCAGATCAGGTATATCAGCAGATTAGATCAGCCATCAGATCAGTTCAAATACTGTTTGCATACTAGTATGAAAGTATCGAGAGTGCTTTTATTTATAGTTGGATGTAAATATCAAAGAACATTTTTTATTTTTAAATATAAATTAAAATTTTTAAATTAAAATTATATTTTTATAATTTAAATTTAAATTGTCTGCAGACCAAATTTGACGAGGGATGACGGAAATTCGTCCCAAAATACATCATCTTCGTCATCACCCTGTCGGACACATACAAATTAGCTAAGTTCTTTCAAAAACATAACATTCACACAGCATTTAGGACAAGAAATAACTTGGGACGAATATTACAAACCAACACAAATGAAGAAGACCCTCTAAACAAGAAGGGCGTATACAAGCTAACCTGCGCATGCCAATACAGCTACATAGGACAAACTGGACGTAAGATAAAAACAAGATTCCGCGAACACATAAGAGACTACAACAAAAAGGCACAAAAACCAAGCACAACACCGGAATTAAACTACGGAAACCATATGTTTGACAATAAGTGGGCGCTACAGTGACATCGCTACAGTGGGCGGCGATGACAAAATTCCGCATAGACTCCACTAATGTACGTGGCTTGAGGGCGAATTTCTTCGCGGTCTATGCGCATATTTGTACTCACCAACCGCATATAATGGCACTGGGTGAGACTCAGGTGTCTGAGGGTGCAGATCCACTGGACTTTCACATGCCGGGGTACCATCTACTGCCATTATTTTTACCTCACAGAGGCCTCGCCTTATACATTCGCAGTGATGTTGCGTACCAGTGTCAGCAACACCTTTGCACGTCGGATGCCGAATTTAGCTCCATGTGGGTTAAGTTCAAAATCCAGTCGCACATCCTGCACTTCTGCTTCGTTTATAGAAGCCCGGGTCTAGGGAGGCTGCCAACTTTTGATAAATTGGACAGTCTCTCTGATTCGATCTCTAAAATTCTGGAATCGTATCCGAACAGTGAAATTGTTGTTGCTGGTGATTTCAATGTTCATAATTCCAATTGGCTACGTCATTCGAGTCACACAACACCTGAGGGTTTGTATGTTGAGTTGTTTGCTGAGTCTAATAATTTGACTCAATTAGTGAAGGAACCAACGCACTTTCCCTGCGTTGATGGGCAAAACCAAAATATTCTGGACCTCTTTCTAACTTCACATCACAGCAAGTATGATGTGAATGTTCTTGCACCTCTTGGTAATTCGGACCACGCTACAATTTCTGCTACCTTCCCATATTCTAGTCTTCAATCCGCTCACCAGACAGCTCCGAAGCGGAAAGTGTGGCTTTATGAGAAGGCTAATTGGGATGCGCTGAACTCCTTTTTCAGCCGTTTCAATTGGCAATTGTGTTTCAGAGATAGAAACATAAATGCTGCAGCAAAATTGGTAGAAAATATAATTTTATTTGGTATGAGGTCTTTCATACCTTATAAAAGAATTTCCATTAAACCAAAAGACCATTCCTGGTTTAATGCGACTTGCAGACAAGCAGTCAGGTCTAAAGAGGAAGCATTTAGGAATTGGCGTTTAAATAAAACTGCTGATACTAAACTGCTGCGCAATCAGGCCAGAAATAGGTGCAATGCCACTCTAAGGCGCGAAAAAGTTCTTTACGAGCAGCGCCTTAGACGCAGAGTTCTTGAATACCATAAGGGTAGCAAGAACTTTTGGTCGTTTGTGGGGAGGGTGAAAAATCAGACGAAATCGTCTATTCCAACTCTCCTCAAGGACGATCAGATCTTCACTCACTCGGTTGATAAGGCAAACTTATTAGCTAAAATGTTTGCTGAAAACTGCTCTCTTCCTGAGAGTAGCCAACCACTGCCCGCGGTTGATGGTGTATCTCATGCTATGCCTCAGATGCATTTTCGAACGCGAGCTGTTAAAAGAGTGCTTGCAGACCTCAATGTCAATAAGTCCTCGGGACCGGATGGCATCTCAGCCCATGTGTTGAGAAAGTGCGCCTCAACACTGGCTCGCCCATTGCGCAATCTCTTTAATTTATCTTATACTTCAGGAGTTTTTCCAGCTTCCTGGAAGATTGTCAATATGCAGCCAGTTCCCAAAAAGGTGAGGCTACGAATCCTGCAAATTACCGGCCCATAGCAATCTGCTCAGTGCTCTCTAAAGTCATGGAGAGCATTGTAAATTTTAAATTGATGAGGTATCTAGAGAGCAACGAAATGATCAGCGATCGCCAGTACGGCTTCCGTGCTCACCGTTCCACCGGCGATCTGATGGCGTTTCTCACTGAGCGGTGGAGCAGTTGTATTCACCGGTTCGGTGAGAGCAAGGTTGTTGCTCTGGATATCTCCAAGGCATTTGACCGGGTGTGGCATAAAGCACTCGTGTCTAAACTGGCTGCTTATGGTGTCGGTAATACTTTCACTCGATGGATATCGAGTTTCCTCAGCGGCCGTTCTATTCGGGTTGTGATAGACGGCTTTGCTTCCGAAGAGCACTCCATTAATGCTGGAGTTCCGCAGGGTTCGGTCCTGTCTCCGACACTTTTTCTTATTTTCATCAATGACCTTCTGTCATTGACATCAAACCCCGTCTACTCGTTTGCTGATGACAGCAGCATTTGTCATTCATATTCATTCTCCAGGCGTCCTTCTATTCTGGAGATCAATAGAAGGCGCAGAATTATGAATGACACACTCCAATCTGACCTCAACAAAATCCAGGAGTGGGGTCAAGCGAATCGGGTCGATTTTAATGCGCGGAAGACCCAATGCTGTTTGTTGACCCACAAGCGTCTGGCGGGCGACAACTTTCCACCTTTAAATATGGGTGGTGTGGATGTTAATGAGTCGGAGGCTCTTGATGTTCTGGGCATGTCAATCCAATGCGATCTTCGCTGGAACGATCACATCTTTGACGTGTCGAAAGAAGCAGCCAAGTGCTTAGGCTTTCTTAAGCGGTGTAAGAAGTACTTCACTCCAACCGATCTTTGTTGTATCTACACCACTTATATCCGTCCGAAAATGGAGTACAATTCGCATATATGGTCGGGAGCTTCGCGGGCATATCTTCAGCTTCTCGACCGTGTCCAATGTCGTGCGTTAAAACTTATAGGGGACAGTAGGGTATCCAGCTGTATTGAAACCTTGGAGCGTCGTCGTGATGTGGGGTGTGTATCACTATTTTACCGCTACTTTCACGGTAAATGTTCTTCTGAAGTAGCCAGCCTGATTCCTCCGATTCAGGTATTTAGCAGAACTACTCGGCTTTCCAGAGCGGTGCACCCCTTTTATGTCGCGATTCCGTTCCAACGAACCACGCATTACCGTGAGAGTTCGTTTTTCGGTCGCGTCGTTAGATTGTGGAATAATCTCCCTGCGAATGTCTTCCCGCCCACTTACAGCGTCGAAACATTCAAGCGAAGTGTAAACCGTCACTACTCCCTCTTTCCCCCTTCCCACTAACCTGTCATCCCTTCGGAACCAACAAATGCTGTGCATGGATAGGGGGCATCCCCTGAGCTTGGTTTCATCTGTCATAAAAAAGTGTACACCGACCCACATGAAAAAGACAATCACGCTACTACACGTACAACATAAAGGACAACGTTTAAACATATTAGAAAACATGGAAATATACAAACAGAAAACTTTGACGACAGAATAATAAATTAACAAATAAACACCGCGTCCGACGTGATATTCGAACCCCTAAAACTAATCTACAGAAAAAGGAACATAAATACAGAAGCAATTAGAAGAACAGAAACACATGACCAAGCCACAAAAATCGGTAACGGAAAAATCACAGACTTTTACCTACCTCTAAATGCAAGCCACAAGGAAGACGGCATAACCCAATTAAAAAACAATTAAGAACAATAAGCTACCTACGCGAAAAAACAGTATCAACCAAACCAACAGCACAGTAATAATAATAAAAAAAAACAAAAATCTAACCCAGCTACCTGATCACAAAAAACAAAGGACTCAAATATCCGGAACACAGAGATAACAACAGGATACCTGCGCCCAAAAAAGAAAATACATGAATCTAAGTACAAACGGGACAGTACGCCGAAACGGTTTGTCAACAGAACAAATTTGACGAGGGATGACGAAAATTCGTTCCAAAATACATCATCTTCCTACCCTGTCAGAAAAACAATCGAGCACAAAGCAACAAATAAAATAATATTATAAATATGTATTTTTATTTATATAATCTGCTATAAAATTATATCAATTTATTTATTCTGCACACAATTAAATTGATATTGCAGCAAACACAAGTGTCTGGTCCATCTACAGTTTCACTTGAAGACCAGCAACACATAGTATAATGGTATCCATGTCGTGACTCAATCATAAAGGCATCCTTATACTTACTTAGTTTTATATAGTTGGTTAAAATGTATTCAAAATATCAAAAGCTCCTCCAGTATATTTTCCCTGTGAGTTACTAAAAACTCATGAACTCGAGTTAAAAATGCTGGTATGTTTACGTGATTTATGTTGTTTACTTAATAGTTGATTGTTGACTGACTTCTATTTGTTCTAGCATATAATTTCATAAAGTGAAAAACTCACACGTTACTTACGGTTGTATGCTTTTTTACAACAATTAATTAAGCTAATTCCAAGAATTAGGAAAACAGTAAGATATAAAATTTACGCATGCAAATTCAGTTTCATACTCCAGCTTAAACCCTTATAAGATAAAAAAAGAACATATCAACAAAAGTGAAATTGAGTTAAGGAAGAGATCCGTCTCCGTGTTCGATCATGTTCGGTTCAGTTCCGCGTAATTTTATCACATTCTTCGGAAATGTTTACATTAATTTAATTCCTGACAAATTCGAGTCAAGGCACAATTCGAAACCAAGCAGTTAAATAGAAAACTACAACATCAACAACAAGAACAACAAGACGAGTTTCATATTTCCTAAAATAACAACTCTGCGCTTCAGACCTTGGATGCGAGCCACAGCTCGAACCGCTCACTTAATGTTTACGTTAAGTTTTCTTACACTTCTGGGGCAGCGTTTCAAAAACGAAGCAATTAAATAAACAACAACTACAACACTACTTCTGCTTACGCAGCCTCTGCTTAGCATGCTGCCACCGCGAGCACACACATTCCCTTAGCTCTGAATCCTACATGCAAACATTAAAACTGCAACAACAACTACAACAGCATACTTCCTAAATTTGCTAAAAAATAACTTCACTCACCAACCCTATGCGACACACATACCATAACACACGTCGCTCCCCTCCCACCCTCGAAATAATCCCACGAAAAATTCCTAAAAATTTGTTTTTAAAAATTTAAAAAAGAAATAAAAAAAAATAAAAAATTTAAAAAAACTAAAAAATTCCTCGATCTCCGAAAATTCCGAAATCCTCTATCTGGCCACTCTGTCCACCCAAAATCCTCGATCTGGCAACTCTGTCCACAAAAATCCTCGATCTGGCCACTTCGTGAGGATTAATCCTCGATCTGGCCACTCTGTCCACCAAATTCCTCGATGGGGCCACTCGGTGAAGTTGTTGTTGTTGTTGTGCTCCACATTTGCACCACATGCACCTCATGTGCTAGGGAGCAGTTTGAAGCTGCTCTAAGGTATCGCAGAGCATTTTTTTCCCTCCTCCAATTTCCCTCAACGTAATCCTCGTTATTAAAATAATTCTAATCCCGTGTTAACATTAAAAAATTATGTAGCAGTGATGTTGCTAACACAATTTTACCTACCTTTTCCGGGCTGGCATGTATTTTTGTGTGGAGAAGTTTTAACGGTTTGCCGAAATTCTAAAGGAGTTTTCGATATGTATGCAAGCTTTGGACAAGTTTTCGTTAAAACATTCCTTATCAGCGGGTAAATTTCGTCCAGGAAATGGCCTAAATAAATTCTGTTTCAATGGGAAAACGTTTTTGGCCACAAAATAATACGGAAAAATCCTCGATCTGTTTGGCAATCAATTTTCAGGTGTAACTTCCAGCGTTTCGTATAAATTTTTTTGCCGAAAGCACTGATAAGGAAAGTACCACCATCACTTTGACTGCCCAATGCTCTCACGTCCACAAAAGTGAAAGTATAATTTGCATCGTAAGCTGCTAAAAGCACAATGCTCAGTGATCGCTTGCAATTAAAATGCAAGGTCTATTTTTTCTTGGACAAACAATGAATATTTGCTTGCCGCTGATAGCTCTCAAGTAATTTGGCACACTGCTTTTACATAAAACATATTTGCGTTAGTATTCCAGTCAGTAAGAGTTTGATGGTGGAGCCATATCAAAGAGTTGGATGGTGGAGCCATATCAACTCTATGCAACTCCACTCAAATGGCGGCACACGTTTCATAAGTTATTTGTCTGACTGTTTTATGGGCCCACGCTAAAACTTCAACGTAACATTCCTGAGTAAAAAATCTGAAATTTGCAAACAATTGAATAATCTGTTGGAGTTTAAAATAGAGCATTTGCTTACAAAATAGTAATTTCCAAACGGATTTCGGGAAGAATTGGTTTTCCTTTCGAAATTATATTACGTATTACCAAAGAATATACAATTATATAAAAGGCGCATATAAGCAAAAATTTTGTATGGCGGGCTCCAGCGACAGAACCCGCTCTCTTTGTTGATGTTGTTTGCTCTCACTTTGATTTAAAATATAGAGTAAGAATAACAAGAAACTGAGTCAGTTAAAGGTACTCAGGAATATATTCTCAATTTGTATGTATGCAGTGTTTCGCATGTTTGTATGTATTTATTTTCATGCATTGAAGATGTTTCAGCATTTATTGTATGGATAGACAGTTGGTCAATAGAGGAGTTTGCAAGAGATAATTACTGGCCTGCAATAATTTTTAATTTTCGTTGCTTTGAACTTTGTTTTTCTGCAGCCCACATGCAATGCTTTCTCAAAAGAACTAAAAGTAGAAAATTCAGTATTTCAATTTTATAGTTAATGCATTCAGCAGTGAACCATTCAGGAGTAGAGTTTTTGCATAACTCTAATATGAATGCTTTAATACCAATTTTTTCCGGTTCTAATTCAAATATTTTATGGAAAATCAAAATGTGTTTTTTGCTAGCTTCCATGAAGGAATCGGAGGGAGCATAAAGGTTACCAAAATCTGTAACTGACTGATAGTTCTTATTGAAAATATACAATTCGCTTGGAGCAGTTAATACCTCATCCTCTTTTCTTAATTCTCGGCAACATTTTGCACAATTTAGCTTTGGAAGTATTTTGTAGGAGACATAACCAATAAAATATCTTATAGAAACTAGCTCTAAGCTCATCTTTTTCCGATTACAAAAGTTGTCTTCCCAAAAGTAGTCCGCATACATATCGCTATTTAAATTCATATTATTAATTTGTGTGTCATTGTTATCTTCATCTTCATTTATAGACAAAAAAGTTTCATCTGCCGTCGCTGGAATTATTTCAACTACTTCTGGCGTGTCTTGGAAATTGCTGGAAGAGCTTGACCGAACAATCCTTGTAGCCATAATCCTAGCTATAATATTATTAAGCTCGGCAACAGACGGGTTGGTATTATTACCACCTTTTTGCCTTAAAGTGGAAAATGTATTTTCTAATTTATCTTGGTTAAAACATTTTGTCATAATGAAGTATTTATTTGTGTTTTTACTTATCACTTCATCGGCTAGTAAAAGTACTGATTTTAAGTTTAGTTTCATAACGTCTAAAAAAAACCCGTTTTATTTCATCTACAAATTTAAATTCGTCCAAATAGTTTAAAAACGTTTGTATAAACTTGTAAGGTTCATTATTAATTTGTATGGCAGATCGATAGCAATTATCTGCATAGAGAGACCCACTATTCATACAATCAAAAATCTGGTCAACATTTTTTATGAATTCGGCTGTAGATAAAGCCGATTCCTTAGGACCATTTTTTAACCCCTTAGTGTCACAAACAGTCCTAATGGCAGCTTCAACGGTTTAACTAAAAATTTGCGTAGCGAATTTCACACGAATTTTTTCAAAGGAACTTGGAAAAATATGCTGCCTGGTTATTTTTGGACACATTTTGGTTCTGGAGTTTTCTTCCTTCTCCCATAGCTGTTGCACAATTCTAAAACTAACAACTCCATCGGGAGTTTTCAAGTCAGATTTAAGCCAGCCATTCCTTAATGACTTGATTAGATGTGGAAAGTCATAGATACAATAAATTGTTTGGTTCTGGAATTAAAAGAAAGGCTTATGTACACTCACTCCGAAATTAGAGAAGCACTTTCTGTTTGAAGATCCTTGATCACATACTAAAGCCCTAACCGTCACTCCAAAACTACTAACCGTGCTCAAAATTTCTTTAATTATTCCGCATAAAGTGTCAGCTGGCAACCCATTTTCAGATACAAAATAATTAAAAATTATACTCCAATTAGAGAACATGGACTTAAGCATGAATACACATACTTGCTTCCCAATTATTTTAGTTCTCTCAAAGCCGTTACTTTCGAATCCGTCAATTAAATCTAATTTTTGATTGTACCTTAATTCCTGTCTGATTGCCATTTCATCCATTAAGAGGGGGAAACAATTCGAAAATGCTTAAAAAACAGCTGCTAAAGATACCAGTCACATGGGGAACTAATTTGAATGTGGGTGTTTTGGAATTCAAGGGGCAAAAAGGATTTTTTATTCTTGCATGAATATATTTCTATCAATTAATTTAATTATTAACTAATTACTATAAATTAGGAGGATGACACGTGAAGTGTTTAATTTTTTGCTTGTCCTAATCAGCCCCCACCTACAGAAGCCGCGACAGCTTATTGGTGCTGAAGAGAGACTTTCGATGACACTTATATAAGTACACAAATAATATAAGTCAATTTTATAACTCATAAACTCTATATATCATATTTATACAATTATGTTAGCTTCTCTCAATTCCTTAATGATGGAAATAATTTCGTTGGTGTGATTGTTATGTCCAGCCGATTGTGATGATAATAAAAGTCTCAATCTATCTACTAATTCATTCGGATCATCACAAAAAATATAATTAGGCTTTTGAGGATTTACTTTCATCAATCCGGTTCCTTTTCTATGTTGAAGTGGTGTGGACAGCAAAGATTTATCACTGATTATTCCTTTTATGATGTTGGTGTACTTGAAAGCCTTATTTCCCTTAATTTGTTAATTTTCATTATAGTTACGTTTGTGAGCATTAGTATTGATTAAAAGTATTTTGTAAATTTGTAGATCTGCTTCGTCATACTTTGATGGTGTCTTGTAAAACAATAATTCAAAGAGACCGGGTGTAAGGTTGAAAGAAGTAGGGGGTGAGGTTTCAAAAAGCTTGTCTAAGATGAATACTTTGTCACCATGTATTTCCAAAGCGCTATTTCCAAACCTCCATTCACCATTCGAACCTCTGTTCGGTCCATATGCGGTGTCCAGCTCATTTTGTTATTCTAATTGTGACAGAATTTGTTTATAGAATTTTGTTGATTTGTTTGCATGCATGGATGATACACATTTGAGAGAAAAAGGTACCGTCTTCATTACTCTTGGTAAGAGTTTCGTCTGGAAAATCAATCTCTTTCTTTGCTTTGTGTGGGGTACTTGTTTTTAGTCTGCGTGGTATCTCATCATATGTAAAGTGAGAGTCATTCTTATTTGTTGTTGTTGTAGTATTTCGAACCAATTCCTTTAGAGGTTTTGAGATTGGCTTAAATGACTCTTCTATTTGATTTTCTACACCTGCTTTAGTCAGTTTTAAGTTCCGAAATTTCTGTTTCAAAATAAGTCTGGTTTTTACCAGATCTTTTATTATTTTTTCATTCATTCTTATAATCGGTTATATCAGCTATCAGATCAGATCAGGTGTATCAGCTATCGGATCCGGTATATCAGCTATCAGGTGTATCAGCAGATTAGATAAGGTGTATCAGCAGATTAGATCAGATCAGCTATATCATCAGATCAGTTCAAAGACTGTTTGCATACTAGTATGAAAGTATCGAGAGTGCTTTTATTTATAGTTGGATGTAAATATCAAAGAACATTTTTTATTTTTAAATTTAAATTAAAATTTTTAAATTAAAATTATATTTTTATAATTTAAATTTAAATTGTCTACAGACCAAATTTTACGAGGGATGACGGAAATTCGTTCCAAAATACATCATCTTCGTACCCTGTCGGACACATACAAATTAGCTAAGTTCTTTCAAAAACATAACATTCACACAGCATTTAGGACAAGAAATAACTTGGGACGAATATTACAAACCAACACAAATGAAGAAGACCCTCTAAACAAGAAGGGCGTATACAAGCTAACCTGCGCATGCCAATACAGCTACATAGGACAAACTGGACGTAAGATAAAAACAAGATTCCGCGAACACATAAGAGACTACAACAAAAAGGCACAAAAACCAAGCACAACACCGGAATTAAACTACGGAAACCATATGTTTGACAATAAGTGTACACCGACCCACATGAAAAAGACAATCACGCTACTACACGTACAACATAAAGGACAACGTTTAAACATATTAGAAAACATGGAAATATACAAACAGAAAACTTTGACGACAGAATAATAAATTAACAAATAAACACCGCGTCCGACGTGATATTCGAACCCCTAAAACTAATCTACAGAAAAAGGAACATAAATACAGAAGCAATTAGAAGAACAGAAACACATGACCAAGCCACAAAAATCGGTAACGGAAAAATCACAGACTTTTACCTACCTCTAAATGCAAGCCACAAGGAAGACGGCATAACCCAATTAAAAAACAATTAAGAACAATAAGCTACCTACGCGAAAAAACAGTATCAACCAAACCAACAGCACAGTAATAATAATAAAAAAAAACAAAAATCTAACCCAGCTACCTGATCACAAAAAACAAAGGACTCAAATATCCGGAACACAGAGATAACAACAGGATACCTGCGCCCAAAAAAGAAAATACATGAATCTAAGTACAAACGGGACAGTACGCCGAAACGGTTTGTCAACAGAACAAATTTGACGAGGGATGACGAAAATTCGTTCCAAAATACATCATCTTCCTACCCTGTCAGAAAAACAATCGAGCACAAAGCAACAAATAAAATAATATTATAAATATGTATTTTTATTTATATAATCTGCTATAAAATTATATCAATTTATTTATTCTGCACACAATTAAATTGATATTGCAACGAACACAAGTGTCTGGTCCATCTACAGTTTCGCTTGAAGACCAGCAACACATAGTATAATGGTATCCATGTCGTGACTCAATCATAAAGGCATCCTTATACTTACTTAGTTTTATATAGTTGGTTAAAATGTATTCAAAATATCAAAAGCTCCTCCAGTATATTTTCCCTGTGAGTTACTAAAAACTCATGAACTCGAGTTAAAAATGCTGGTATGTTTACGTGATTCATGTTGTTTACTTAATAGTTGATTGTTGACTGACTTCTATTTGTTCTAGCATATAATTTCATAAAGTGAAAAAACTCACACGTTACTTACGGTTGTATGCTTTTTTACAACAATTAATTAAGCTAATTCCAAGAATTAGGAAAACAGTAAGATATAAAATTTACGCATGCAAATTCAGTTTCATACTCCAGCTTAAACCCTTATAAGATAAAAAAAAGAACATATCAACAAAAGTGAAATTGAGATAAGGAAGAGATCCGTCTCCGTGTTCGATCATGTTCGGTTCAGTTCCGCGTAATTTTATCACATTCTTCGGAAATGTTTACATTAATTTAATTCCTGGCAAATTCGAGTCAAGGCACAATTCGAAACCAAGCAGTTAAATAGAAAACTACAACATCAACAACAAGAACAACAAGGCGAGTTTCATATTTCTTAAAGTAACAACTCTGCGCTTCAGACCTTGGATGCGAGCCACAGCTCGAACCGCTCACTTAATGTTTACGTTAAGTTTTCCTACACTTCTGGGGCAGCGTTTCAAAAACGAAGCAATTAAATAAACAACAACTACAACACTACTTCTGCTTACGCAGCCTCTGCTTAGCATGCTGCCACCGCGAGCACACACATTCCCTTAGCTCTGAATCCTACATGCAAACATTAAAACTGCAACAACAACTACAACAGCATACTTCCTAAATTTGCTAAAAAATAACTTCACTCACCAACCCTATGCGACACACATATCATAACACACGTCGCTCCCCTTCCACCCTCGAAATAATCCCACGAAAAATTCCTAAAAATTTTTTTTTAAAAATTCAAAAAAGAAATAAAAAAAAATAAAAAATTAAAAAAAACTAAAAAATTCCTCGATCTCCGAAAATTCCGAAATCCTCTATCTGGCCACTCTGTCCACCCAAAATCCTCGATCTGGCAACTCTGTCCACCAAATTCCTCGATGGGGCCACTCGGTGAAGTTGTTGTTGTTGTTGTCCTCCACATTTGCACCACATGCACCACATGTGGTGCTATGATTTACCTGTTGTTTTTGTGGATTAGAAGGTACATATGTAAGTATTTACGAGTATACTACTAACATTGATGGTAAGTATTTTACATAAGTATGTTTAAAAGAATAATAATATTTAATATTTCAGTTTGTATTTAAATATTAAATATTAAATATTAAATTATGTAAAAAAATGTGGAAGGTGGAAATTATGTAAAAAAAGGCTTCCTCCCAAGGAAGCAGTGATATAGAAGGTATATTGCTGGTCAGCACTCGTTCGTTGTTGGCTTCGTCGTTGTTGAGGAACAGCCATCGCCTTGGCAACCACTAGGATTTTCTGGATACGCTTCTCCGCCAAAATTTTCTTTCCTGTCATCTTCTCCAGCAAGAGCTTCTCTCCCATTGCTTTCTTCATCAGGATTTTCTGGATACGCCTCTCCAGCAACGTTTTCTTTGCCGTCGCCTCTCCACCAGGAGTTTCTCTGCCGTCGCCTTTTCCAACAACACCCGTTTTTTAATTGGCTTCTTCGGGCACTTCAAGCAAAGAAACAAAGGCTGAGAAAAAGTAAGCTTAGAATGTACTCAGTAGGTCATAATCGATATTGATCAACCTTCTAAAAAAATAGCGATTTCGCAACATTCCTTCAAACAACGTCGGAGACCATAAATGGCCTCATGAGAAGCTTTGCCGAGAGATGTGTGCGACGGAAAGAATTTCCGGTTTTGTATACGGTGTCGTTGATAATTACAAATTATCAAACAATTAATCCTTAGAGTGGATGCAGCACTACCCGAGGCCAACATTGATATCCCGCAGTGACTTCCACCTTTTTTATATGAAATATTATTTTTCTAAACACACTTATTATTGTAAATACTTACCAAAATTTTATCTTTGTACAAAACCTTTTTGTAACTGTTGTCCTTCAGATCGTATAGGGCTCCAAATAAAGAATATGTTGTTATTAAAATAACTTTAATATGTTTTTTATTGATTATTAAGAAACAATAATTCTTTGAGATCATTCCTCCAGTTGAAAGCGGTGGCTAGGGAGCAGTTTGAAGCTGCTCTAAGGGATCGCAGAGCATTTTTTTCCCTCCTCCAATTTCCCTCAACGTAATCCTCGTTATTAAAATAATTCTAATCCCGTGTTAACATTAAAAAATTATGTAGCAGTGATGTTGCTAACACCATTTTACCTACCTTTTCCGGGCTGGCATGTATTTTTGTGTGGAGAAGTTCTAACGGTTTGCCGATATTCTAAAGGAGTTTTCGATATGTATGCAAGCTTTGGACAAGTTTTCGTTAAAACATTCCTTATCAGAGGGTAAATTTCGTCCAGGAAATAGCCTAAATAAATTCTGTTTCAATGGGAAAACGTTTTTGGCCACAAAATAATACGGAAAAATCCTCGATCTGTTTGGCAATCAATTTTCAGGTGTAACTTCCAGCGTTTCGTATAAATTTTTTTGCCGAAAGCACTGATAAGGAAAGTACCACCATCACTTTGACTGCCCAATGCTCTCACGTCCACAAAAGTGAAAGTATAATTTGCATCGCAAGCTGCTAAAAGCACAATGCTCAGTGATCGCTTGCAATTAAAATGCAAGGTCTATTTTTTCTTGGACAAACAATGAATATTTGCTTGCCGCTGATAGCTCTCAAGTAATTTGGCACACTGCTTTTACATAAAACATATTTGCGTTAGTATTCCAGTCAGTAAGAGTTGGATGGTGGAGCCATATCAAAGAGTTGGATGGTGGAGCCATATCAACTCTATGCAACTCCACTCAAATGGCGGCACACGTTTCATAAGTTATTTTTCTGACTGTTTTATGGGCCCACACTAAAACTTCAACGTAACATTCCTGAGTAAAAAATCTGAAATTTGCAAACAATTGAATAATCTGTTGGAGTTTAAAATAGAGCATTTGCTTACAAAATAGTAATTTCCAAACGGATTTCGGGAAGAATTGGTTTTCCTTTCGAAATTATATTACCTATTACCAAAGAATATACAATTATATAAAAGGCGCATATAAGCAAAAATTTTGTATGGCGGGCTCCAGCGACAGAACCCGCTCTCTTTGTTGATGTTGTTTGCTCTCACTTTGAGTTAAAATATAGAGCAAGAATAACAAGAAACTGAGTCAGTTAAAGGTACTCAGGAATATATTCTCAATTTGTATGTATGCAGTGTTTCGCATGTTTGTATGTATTTATTTTCATGCATTGAAGATGTTTCAGCATTTATTGTATGGATAGACAGTTGGTCAATAGAGGAGTTTGCAAGAGATAATTACTGGCCTGCAATAATTTTTAATTTTCGTTGCTTTGAACTTTGTTTTTCTGCAGCCCACATGCAATGCTTTCTCAAAAGAACTAAAAGTAGAAAATTCAGTATTTCAATTTTATAGTTAATGCATTCAGCAGTGAACCATTCAGGAGTAGAGTTTTTGCATAACTCTAATATGAATGCTTTAATACCAATTTTTTCCGGTTCTAATTCAAATATTTTATGGAAAATCAAAATGTGTTTTTTGCTAGCTTCCATGAAGGAATCGGAGGGAGCATAAAGGTTACCAAAATCTGTAACTGACTGATAGTTCTTATTGAAAATATACAATTCGCTTGGAGCAGTTAATACCTCATCCTCTTTTCTTAATTCTCGGCAACATTTTGCACAATTTAGCTTTGGAAGTATTTTGTAGGAGACATAACCAATAAAATATCTTATAGAAACTAGCTCTAAGCTCATCTTTTTCCGATTACAAAAGTTGTCTTCCCAAAAGTAGTCCGCATACATATCGCTATTTAAATTCATATTATTAATTTGTGTGTCATTGTTATCTTCAATTTCATTTATAGACAAAAAAGTTTCATCTGCCGTCGCTGGAATTATTTCAACTACTTCTGGCGTGTCTTGGAAATTGCTGGAAGAGCTTGACCGAACAATCCTTGTAGCCATAATCCTAGCTATAATATTATTAAGCTCGGCAACAGACGGGTTGGTATTATTACCACCTTTTTGCCTTAAAATGGAAAATGTATTTTCTAATTTATCTTGGTTAAAACATTTTGTCATAATGAAGTATTTATTTGTGTTTTTACTTATCACTTCATCGGCTAGTAAAAGTACTGATTTTAAGTTTAGTTTCATAACGTCTAAAAAAAACCCGTTTTATTTCATCTACAAATTTAAATTCGTCCAAATAGTTTAAAAACGTTTGTACAAACTTGTAAGGTTCATTATTAATTTTTATGGCAGATCGATAGCAATTATCTGCATAGAGAGACCCACTATTCATACAATCAAAAATCTGGTCAACATTTTTTATGAATTCGGCTGTAGATAAAGCCGATTCCTTAGGACCATTTTTGAACCCCTTAGTGTCACAAACAGTCCTAATGGTAGCTTCAACGGTTTTACTAAAAATTTGCGTAGCGAATTTCACACGCAGTGTTCAAAGGAACTTGGAAAAATATGCTGCCTGGTTAATTTTGGACACATTTTGGTTCTGGAGTTTTCTTCCTTCTCCCATAGCTCCTGCACAATTATAAACCTAACAACTCCATCGGGAGTTTTCAAGTCAGATTTAAGCCAGCCATTCCTTAATGACTTGATTAGATGTGGAAAGTTATAGATAAAATAATTGTTTGGTTCTGGAATTCAAAAAAAGGCTGGCAACCCATTTTCAGATACAAAATAATTAAAAATTATACTCCAATTAGAGAACATGGACTTAAGCATGAATACACATACTTGCTTCCCAATTATTTTAATTCTCTCAAAGCCGTTACTTTCGAATCCGTCAATTAAATCTAATTTTTGATTGTACCTTAATTCCTATCTGATTGCCATTTCATCCATTAAGAGCACCATGGTATTTTCATTATTTTCCTTTAAAACTAAACACATTTTTTTAATGGATTCGAAGGCGGAATTTTTAAACCCAGGTTGAAGTAACTTAATGGGAGCCCATCGATTTAAAGTGCTAACATGCGTTATGGTCTGATTAGCCTAAGTTCGAAAACTGGTTGTCGAACTTACGGCCTCGAGGGTGTCAAAGGGGGAAATAATTCGAAAATGCTTAAAAAACAGCTGCTAAAGATACCAGTCACACGGGGAACTAATTTGAATGTGGGTGTTTTGGAATTCAAGGGGCAAAAAGGACTTTTATTCTTGCATGAATATATTTCTATCAATTAATTTAATTATTAACTAATTACTATAAATTAGGAGGATGACACGTGAAGTGTTTAATTTTTTGCTTGTCCTAATCAGCCCCCACCTACAGAAGCCGCGACAGCTTATTGGTGCTGAAGAGAGACTTTCGATGTCACTTTTGTAAGTACACAAATAATATAAGTCAATTTTATAACTCATAAACTCTATTAGATATCTAGCGCATGGACTGCCGTTCCAAACTATAGCATGGAGCTATAAAATAGGGGAGACCACAGCTCGCAACGTTGTATTGGAGACTTGCGAAGTAATGTGGAACGTTCTCTCTCCGATATATTTAAGCGAGCCTACCTATATGCCACACTGCGTTGGTGCAATAGACGGCAAACACGTCTGTCCAAAAAATTCAGGCTCAATGTACTTCAATTACAAAAAGTTCTATAGCCTAATTCTAATGGCCACCTGCGATGCTAGGTACACGTTTACTTCGGTCAGCGTTGGATGTTATGGCAGCCAAAGCGATGGAGGTATTTTTAAAAAAATTTTTATCCATTTTCATTTTAATTTGTAATATTTATTAGGAGTACTTCGAAGTTCCAAATTTGGAAAGAACTTAATGGAACATAAGTCGCCATTGCCTCCAGATGCTCCTTTATGTCTTAGTAACGACACATTTCCATATTTCTTCGTTGGAGATGCGGCGTTTCCGTTACGAAAAAATTTAATGCGGCCTTACCCCGGTACACATCTTCCCGAAATAAAGGAGGTATTCAATTATAGACTATCCGGAGCTCGCCGGACAATTGAGAATAGCTTTGATATTCTAACGGCACGATGGCGTGTTCTCCGGTCTGTTATTGAGTACAGTCCTGAAAATTCCGAAAAGATTGTACTATGTTGTTTAGTTCTGCACAATTTCATAATGTTGAACGACCCTAAGCGCTGGCATTGCCCAGATAAATACTTTGATTGGGAGAACGCAGAAAATGAATTACAGGAGGAGGGTGGCAAACCGAACTAAATGACGTCGACGGTTCTCTTCCTTCATTAACAAATTTTCACAGAAATGCTGTCTGCCTCTCCCCACCATGTGGCTGAGAGAGCGGATCCCGTAGTGTGGCGGGATCGAATGTTCTAGAAGGTTTTTTTTACATGAACTTCGCATCACGCCATACTACGGGACCTGCTTAGAGTGCAGAACACGATGGGAGGGAGGGAGACAGCGATGCCTGTATTGTCGGTGGCGAAGCCACAGAAAAATTATACTGAGCAGAGTTGAGTAGAAGATCGAAGTGAAGGCGGTCGCGTGCTGCTGAGTGCGCAAGTGAAAACTGGATAGTTTGTTGAAAATGTGTAAAGCTTCCGCTAAAGTGATTTGCTAATGTATTAAATTAAAATTCGATTTTGTATAAAACCATAAGACTGAAAATTAAATAGAAATAAAAGTATTACTTTGTGACTTGGGATTCTTAATCATCGCCAGCAAACGAAAAACTTCCATATATTGAATATATAAAAGCGCATAAAAACGCTTCTCATCAGGACGTAGTTTTGTGGTTCATCCTTTGAGCATCTACCGCAGGAGCAGCATATACTTTCAATTTTCTATCATCAATGTGACCAAGTCTTGAGTAGCCGCATCGGAGCAAGGATGGAGCGGAGTTGGCTGTCCCAATGAAGCCACACAGTCGAAATGGGAGTTTGATTCATAAGAGTCGTGTTGGAGCTGCAGTTCGAATAGCTGGTTTTTTGTAGTATATTTGTCTGCAGAGTTTTCTGTCCACTGTCTGGATGAACATTTCTACTACTACAACGGAATACATTGGCATTTTTTTAAAGTATTATAATTAATTATAGTGTATCGAATACATTTAAGTGAATTTTGTACCAAATTATTGTAGAGTTTTTTTGTCCTTCAATTTTTATATCAGGTTCAATTTTAATTTAGTTTGTATGGGACTCTTTAAAAAAAAATCTTTGAATTGGAAACAGGAATATTTCGATAAGCGATTTAGATAGACACAATATGTAAGGAGATTAGTCACTGTAAAATATCAAATTATTTTAACTATAATTTCAGTTTACAAGTTATGCACCGATTCTGCACGTTGCTGTGGCGCCACAAGGTAACTGTCCGGAGTCAGGTGAGTGTTGATTTTATTGTATTATATTTCGAATGGTTCGGTTGTGAACAAAAAAATACGTGTACTTAAATTCGTTAAATTGAAGTTGAATTCATTCATGAAAACACATTTGCAACCAGTTTTCAAACAACCGAAAACAATTTGGTCATTATAGTAGAATTTTTTTTATATTAAAAATCTGAAGTTAAATGAAATAATTTTAAATCATGCACAAGTTACATTTTGACACGGAGAAACACCATTTCTAACAATGGTAACCTTTTGAATAATCTCTGGTAGCATTTATTAACGAGTACCCATTAAAACTTGTATAATCCTGTTATGCATTCTAATAAGAATTTTTGTGTAAATTACAATCGGTATTAATTTTAAGAAATTTTGAATTTTAGATATTTGGCCATGTATAAGATAGTGTGGTGGATAATTCCGATAGAATACCACGTGTAAAAAACTCGTGATTTTTTTTTCCTTTTCTTAATTTTAAATTAAGGAGATATCAATTAAATTCTTAATAATGAATGAAGTTCCATTTGTTTTCACTGTTTCTATACAACAAAAATGAAATCATTTTGTAAGTTTTTCTTATGTTTAATTTACCGAAATAATTTTATGATTAATAAAATTACTCATTAAGATACAACTTTTGAGTATCATTATGTATTACTAAATTAACATGGAGTAAGCGACCCCCCGGTATGAGCGACCTGCACAAAAGGGGATGGTGCACAGCAACAACCGCACCAGCCAGGTTGGGTGGGTAAAGACAGGGCGAGGAAAAACAACACCTACTCCTCCCCTCTCTATTTTTCCTTCCACTCCATAATTCGTCTCTGCCCGCCGTCAGGGTATGATTAGGCATTTGTGCTCACCTTCATCCAGAGGCTGTATCGCCTTGGTAAGTCTTGGCTTCTATGTCGGTTTGTTTGTAACCGGGGTATCCAATCCGCTGTTGGGGTTAAAGAGCCCCCCCCCACTTTCCCTGAGCACGGCCGGATGAGCCAAGCGGCCCTCAACAGCGGGCGTTTTGAAATTTTTTTTATTAAGCATACACCCCCCCCCCCCCACTTTACAAAATGGCGCCCAACGTGGGGCCCGAACTTCCTTGGCATGCTAGAGCAGTTGAGATCCTGGAGATGAACCTGAAGAGGGTTTCTCTCTTGCTCGCAAGTCTAGTATGCTGACGAAGTGTTCCAGAAGCCACGTTGGACGTTACAAAATGGCGCCCAACGTGGGGCCGGATTCTGGCCCCACTCTGCCCACTCTACAATTTTTTTTTGTCTGTCCGATTTCTACCGAGTTTCAGTACAGTGGAGCAAAAGGATCAGTAGTGACGGTAAATTTTTTTTTTTAATTAAATTAATTAACTTTTGGTTTTCTCGTGGTTTCTAAATTGATTCTCGCTGGATTTACGCTATTGAAATTTTTTTTGGTTCGATGCGTACCGCTGAATCATTACTTCTTGCGATTGTTTGATTTTCGGGTCATTTCGCAGAAGAGGTGATTCTCGCTGGATTTACGCGATTGAATTTTTTAGGTTCGATGCGTACCGCTGAATCATTTCTTCTTGCGATTGCTTGACTTTCGAGTCATTCCGCAGAAGAAGATGTCATTAATGTTAATGTTTTCTAATTGATTCTCGCTGGATTTACGCGATTGCATTTTTAGGTTCGATGCGTACCGCTGAATCATTTCTTCTTGCGATTGCTTGACTTCCGAGTCATTTCGCAGAAGAAGAAATCATTAATGTTAATATTTTTTTTTGAGAATTTTTGTATATAACTCACTTTAAATTGAGTATTCTCTTGGCTCGAGACCTTGCCAAGTGGGAGTTTTCTCGGTTGCGCAACTCGCCAAAGATGCTCGCTTGACCAACCATATATTGTCGTGAATTTTGTTAATATTGAGGCCTTGTCCAATTGGAGGACAATTTTCCCTTAATGGTTAATAATCGTTAGTGGAAGCATGCGGGTCGCTTGGATGAGGGGATCGCGGCTCTGTAATTTAATTCCTATTTTTTTTTGCGAATTATGTATTTTTCTTTTTGATGATCTTACGAAAAACACCCGACCATATAATCTCAGGTCGAGGGTTCGGTCTTTATTATATAACTTTTTCTTTTTGTAATAATTATTACAAACGGTTGCAATGCCTAGATTATATTATTCCCTAAATCTTTGCTTTACTTTAAGAGTTTTTATAAATAACAATTAAGTGCTTCTTCATATAATTTTATGATTAGGTTTAATAACATAGTTTTACGATTATAGCATTTAATTGCAGGCGTGAATTTTTGAATTATTGAATGAATTAATAAAAATAAATTGAGTAATCAGCCCGATCATGATCTCTAGTGAAAGAAATTTAGTTTTGTTTGTTTCCTTTTAAAATAAATATTTTTAAAAACTTAAGTTTATTATGATAGAGTTGTATATATTTTTATTAGTTTTTATTGTTGAGATTTGTTTTTTGCATGTGTGCATATATACTCATAATGTTCAGAAAATCTATTTTCGTTTGTATTAAGGATTAATTATTTTTACTTGAAACTACTGTAACGTTGCTTTGGCCAGGGTCTGACTCAGCGAGTTTCACCAGAGTTCCGTCCACAGAAAATTTGTATTTTGGTGGAACAAAATAAATTCACTTTATTTTCTTAATCTCAGTCTTAGTATAAATATGGTTGTATTTCTAGTGTCTTCGTTGGTGTGTACTGGTGGCTGCGCCGGTGTACGCTGATGATGGCGTCGATGCGCGCCTGGTGTATACTTTGGTGTGCGCTGATTCGGTGTGCGCCGCTGTGAATGTACTTCGGTGTGCGCTGCTGTGCGTCGCTGTGAATGTACTTCGGTGTGCGCTGCTGTGCGCTGCTGTGCGCCGCTGTGGATGTGCTTCGATGTGCGCCGTTGTGACTGTGCTTCGGTGTGCGCTGCTGTGCGCCGCTGTGAATGTGCTTCGATGTGCGCTGCTGTGCGCCGCTGTGAAGGTGCCTCGGTTTGCGCTACTGTGCGCCGCTGTGACTGTGCTTTGGTGTGCGCTGCTGTGCGCCGTTGTGACTGTGCTTTGGTGTGCGCTGCTGTGCGCCGTTGTGACTGTGCTTCGGTGTGCGCTGCTGTGCGCCGCTGTGAAGGTGCTTCGATGTGCGCTGCTGTGCGCCGCTGTGAAGGTATTTCGATGTGCGCCGCTGTGAAGGTGCTTCGGTGTGCGTCGCTGTGAATGTACTTCGGTGTGCGCTGCTGTGCGCCGCTGTGGATGTGCTTCGATGTGCGCTGTTGTGCGCCGTTGTGACTGTGCTTCGGTGTGCGCCGCTGTGAATGTGCTTCGATTTGCGCTGCTGTGCGCCGCTGTGTAGGTGCTTCGATGTGCGCTGCTGTGCGCCGCTATGAAGGTGCTTCGATAGATCGTGTGCTACGCGTGCTGTTATGCTGCTTCGATGTGGGCTGATGTGCGCCGCTGTGAAGGTGCCTCGGTGTGCGCTACTGTGCGCCGCTGTGACTGTGCTTTGGTGTGCGCTGCTGTGCGCCGTTGTGACTGTGCTTCGATGTGCGCTGCTGTGCACCGCTGTGAAGGTGTCTCGGTGTGCGCTACTGTGCGCCGCTGTGACTGTGCTTCGATGTGCGCTGCTGTGCGCCGCTGTGAATGTGCTTCGATGTGCGCTGCTGTGCGCCGCTGTGAAGGTGCCTCGGTGTGCGCTACTGTGCGCCGCTGTGACTGTGCTTTGGTGTGCGCTGCTGTGCGCCGTTGTGACTGTGCTTCGATGTGCGCTGCTGTGCACCGCTGTGAAGGTGTCTCGGTGTGCGCTACTGTGCGCCGCTGTGACTGTGCTTTGGTGTGCGCTGCTGTGCGCCGTTGTGACTGTGCTTCGATGTGCGCTGCTGTGCACCGCTGTGAAGGTGTCTCGGTGTGCGCTACTGTGCGCCGCTGTGACTGTGCTTTGGTGTGCGCTGCTGTGAGCCGTTGTGACTGTGCTTTGGTGTGCGCTGCTGTGCGCCGTTTTGACTGTGCTTCGGTTTTTTTTTTTTTTTTGTTTTTTTTTTCGTATGAGGGGAAAGCATCGAAAGCCGGCGTGCGGGACTTTAACCACGCTAAAACCCCTCCCCCTAGTCTGTCAGTCCTCCCGGAACTACCGCTAAGTATTACGTCGGGAGGCAGAAGGAGCTTAACACTCAAGCGTTCGTAATCGTCCAATTGTGTGACATTATCTCACCCTAACGTCCCTGTTCACCCTACGTTAGTCGGTCCAGTTCTGTCCACTTGCCTTGCCATCATCTGACTGTTGCGTGCACGCTCCAGACTGCGCTGCTCTCTCATGACTTTCGCGCACATGGACTTCCACACATCCCACGCCTCTGGCGATTTTAACATGCACTCGACGATATTCTGCGCTGTTATTGGTTGTCGCAACGCCGCCTCTGTCATTTCTCGCGTTTGTGCAAGGCCATCACACTCGAAAAATATGTGGTTTGCATGTTCGCAGAGGTGGGGGCACCGCGCGCAAAATTCCTCAGAGTCATGGCCGTACTTGTAGAGATAACTTCGGAAACATCCATGACCGCTGAGCATCTGCGTCATGTAAAAATCTAGTTCCCCATGGCGTCTCTCTATCCATGTCCTGATCTCTGGTATTAGATGATACGTCCACCTGCCTTTATTGCAATGATCCCATCTCTGCTGCCATTTCGACAAAGTGACATCCTTGATGGTCATGGTCTCCTGATGCGTGAGGCCTCTTCCAACCGCCACTCTCATACGGTGCATTTCGTTTAACTCAGCGATAATCAGATCCGCTGGAGGTATTCCTGCCAAAATCCCTGCTGCCTCTTGTGATATGGTACGGAAACCACAGCACACCCTTAGTGCACATAAACGAAATAGTTGGTTCAGCTTCCGCATATTTCCTTTTTTCTTGGCTGCCTTTGCCCAAACAGGTGCCGCGTACATTACCACGGATTGGACGACTTTTGACAGCAACAGCCTATTTTTTTGGCCTGGTCCATATGTATTTGCCATTATACGGGCAAGTGCAGTATATGTCCGCATCGCCTTACTACACACCGTCTCTACATGCGCTTCAAAGGACAATCTAGCATCCAGAGTGACTCCCAGATATTTGACAGCAGGTTTTGTGCAAATCATGTGCCCATCATGACTGTGCTTCGGTGTGCGCTGCTGTGCGCCGCTGTGAAGGTGCTTCGATGTGCGCTGCTGTGCGCCGCTGTGAAGGTATTTCGATGTGCGCTGCTGTGCGCCGCTGTGAAGGTGCTTCGGTGTGCGCCGCTGTGAATATGCTTCGATTTCCGCTGCTGTGCGCCGCTGTGTAGGTGCTTCGATGTACGCTGCTGTGCGCCGCTATGAAGGTGCTTCGATAGATTGTGTGCTACGCGTGCTGTTATAGAACGTGTGCTACATGTGCTTCCCTGGAACGTGTGCTTTCCTGGAACGTGTGTTACATGTGCTTCACTGGAATCTGTGCTACGTGTGCTTCACTGGAACGCGTATTACGTGTGCTTCACTGGAACGTGTGCTACGTGTGCTTCACTGGAACGCGTCTTACGTGTGCTCAACTGGAACGTGTGATGCGAGTGCTGCTGTCGATAACTGCTTTCCGGTGAATGCGTCGCTGAACGCTGGTGTCGTACTGGTGGACGCGCTGGTGTCCCGTTGATGAGTACGCTGGTGAATGCGCCGGCGGATACGCCGATGGAAGCGCCTTTGTCGGGCCGATGAATGCGTTGGTGAATACGCTGGTGAATTCGCCTTTGTCGCGCCGATGAATGCGTTGGTAACTGCGCTGGTGAATGCGCTGGTGAATGCGCCGATGAATGCGCCGGTGAATGCGCTGATGAATGCGTTGGTGAATGCGCCGGTGGGTGCGCCGGTGGGTGCGCCGATGAATGCGCCGGTGGATGCGCCGATGAATGCGCTGTTGTCGCGCCGATGAATACGCTGGTGAATGCGCCGATGAATGCCCTGCTGTGCGCTGGTGAATGCTCCGATGAATGCGCCGGTAGATGCGCCGATGAATGCGCCTTTGTCGCGCCGGTGGATGTGCCTGTGTCGCGCCGATGAATGCGCCTGTGTCGCGCCGGTGAATGCGCCTATCTCGCGCCGATGAATGCGCCTGTGTCGCGCCGATGAATGCGCCGGTGGGTACGTTGCGTGTAGCAGCGTGGGGTAGGGGAAAATGGGAGGAAGCTGTAGGCAGGCGTAACACATCCGTGCACCTACAGCGGAGAGGGCGGAGGAGGAAGGATACTGCTTTGCAACTTACCAAATTTTGGCTGGAGTCCGGATTCCCTGATGTTACTCAGGCCACTGCCTGGGAGGAACTCCCCTCTGGCTGCTTGTGTGCCTGCTTTTATACCCATTTTGTGCTTTAAATTGTTGTTAGGTTTGTTCTGCCTTACATTGTTGTTGGGTTTGTTCTGATCAGCTGTTGTATCGGGGTTACCAGGTGCTCGGTTTCTGTGCCAGAGTTGTCCGTACTTCTAAGTTTCCTTTCCTTATTTTTCTTTCAAAATTCATTGAATCCATGTACTGAATTTTAATTTATTCTATAACTTATCCTAAGCTTCCCTCCATGGGAATATTAAATTCATTTTCATTATTATATTATTATTACTATATTTTATTATAGTATTTAGGCGGTTTGTATAGGTTTGTGGCGTGGTGCTGGTACCGCGTCACATTCCCCCCTTATTTTGGGTGACGAAGAAAGACTTGAGTCTTCCCGGATCGGTGAATGTAGACTTGATACAGCAGTCCGTCTACCGTGGTCAGGTAACGGGCGCGACTCCTTGCCTGTTCCTTTGCCGTCTCAATATGGTCACGCAGCTCCTCCGGCCATTCTTCCAACGGAATGACTTGCGGGGAACCGCGATTGTTTGTCGATGGCGTTGGCTCTGTCGATGGGTTTTGGGTGTCCACCGTTTCGGCCGGCGTTGCTGGCGGCTGGCTAGCGTTACTTTTCTGGTCGTCGCTCCTATGACCGTCGTTACCGCTGCTGCTGTCCTCGCTGCTGCTATCGTCCCTGCTGCTATCCTCGCTGCTGCTGTCGTCGCTTTCGTTGTTGTCGCGGTTGTTGTTGTCGTCGTCGCTGTTGTTGGTCTCGCTCGCTGTTGTTGGTGTCGCTCGCTGTTGTCGGTGTCGCTCGCTGTTTTTGTTGGTGTCGCTCGCTGTTGTTGTTGTTGTTGGCCTGGCTGTTGTTGTTGTTGTCGTCGTCGTTGTTGTTGGTGTCGCTGGCTGTTGTTGGTGTCGCTCGCTGTTGTTGTTGGTGTCGTCGTTGTTGTTGGTGTCGCTCGCTGTTGTTGGTGTCGCTCGCTGTTGTTGTTGATTGTTTTCACTATCCAGGTTCACTTGAAGGCTTGAGACACGTCCTTTCGGTTTGAAGTGTGATCCCTGAATGATTAGCTGGCTCTCTCTGTTAGCGCCGTGATTTATTTTTTTTTTAGGCTCACTGATTTAGGCGCTGATTCGGTGTGCGCTGCTGTGAATGTACTTCGGTGTGCGCTGCTGTGCGTCGCTGTCAATGTACTTCGGTGTGCGCTGCTGTGCGCTGCTGTGCGCCGCTGTGGATGTGCTTCGATGTGCGCTGTTGTGCGCCGTTGTGACTGTGCTTCGGTGGGCGCTGCTGTGCGCCGCAATGAAGGTGCTTCGATGGATCGTGTGCTACTGTCGCATCTGTAACGTGTGCTGCGCGTGCTGTTATGGAACGTGTACTACATGTGCTTCCCTGGAACGTGTGCTTCACTGGAACGTGTGCTACATGTGCTGTTATGGAATGTTTGCTACGTGTGCTTCACTGGAACGCGTGCTACGTGTGCTTCACTGGAACGTGTGCTTCACTGGAACGCGTCTTACGTGTGCTCCACTGGAACGTGTGATGCGAGTGCTGCTGTCGATGAATGTCTTCCGGTGAATGCGTCGCTGAACGCTGGTGGCGTACTGGTGGACGCGCTGGTGTCCCGTTGGTGAGTACGCTGGTTAATGCGCCGGCGGATATGCGTTGGTGAATGCGCCGATGAATGCGCCTTTGTCGCGCCGATGAATGCGTTGGTGACTGCGCTGGTGAATGCGCCGGTGAATGCGCCTTTGTCGCGCCGATGAATGCGCCTTTGTAGCGCCGATGAATGCGCCTTTGTAGCGCCGATGAATGCGTTGGTGAATGCGCCTTTGAATGCGCCGGTGGGTGCGCCGATGAATGCGCCTTTGTCGCGCCGATGAATGCGCTGGTGAATGCGCCGATGAATGCCCTGCTGTGCGCTGGTGGGTGCTCCGATGAATGTGCCGGTAGTTGCGCCGATGAATGCGCCTTTGTCGCGCCGGTGGATGTGCCTGTGTCGCGCCGGTGAATGCGCCTGTGTCGCGCCGATGAATGCGCCTGTGTCGCGCCGGTGAATGCGCCTGTGTCGCGCCGATGAATGCGTCTGTGTCGCGCCGATGAATGCGCCTGTGTCGCGCCGGTGAATGCGCCTTTGAATGCGCCGGTGGGTACGTTGGTGTGTTGCGTGTAGCAGCGTGGGGTAGGGAAAATAGGAGGATGCTGTAGGCAGGCGTAACACATCCATGCACCTACAGCGGAGAGGGGGGAAGGATGCTGTAGGCAGGCGTAACACATCCGTGCGCCTGCAGCGTTGAAAGGGACCGGGGGAGGAATACTGTAGGCAGGCGTAACACGTCCGTACACCTACAGCGGAGAGGGGGGGGAGGAGGAAGGATACTGCTTTGCAACCAGAGATAACGAGATGCGAAACTCTGCTTTCACAGCTGATAAAAATCGCTCTGACGTCTATTTTTTATACACTGTTGAATTCACGTACACTGTATTGTAACGAAGTTTCTTGCCGGGGTTCGGTACGGGACTCAGTCTCGCCAGAGTCCCGTACCGAACACTTAAATAAAAAGCTTTCGGTTTTCTTTTCACAGTTTTTCGACTATTTATTTACCGTAATTCAAAGTTTTATTTTTCGGTATTTTATTGCTAACAGTATTTCTTAAAACTAGTTCCTTTAATTCTAATCTCCGCTGAATAGCACTCAGTCCGTAAAAATACAAAATCTATATACACACAGAGTTCTAGAATACGAGGTTTTATGATTGTCGGCGTCAGCCACTACGAGGTACTAGAATTTACTTTGATTCAGGATTGGCGTCCGCTTAAAAGCACTCGGCCACGACGAGGTACTAAAATTTACTTGGATTCGGGATTGGCGTCCGCTTAAAAGCACTCGGCCACGACGAGATACTAGTGAAATTTACTTGGAATCGGGATTGGCGTCCGCTTAAGAACACTCAGCCAGGACGAGGTACTAAAATTTACTTGGAACTGGGATTGACGTCCGCTTAAGAGCACTCAGCCAGGACGAGGTACTAAAATTTACTTTGAATTGGGATTGGCGTCCGCTTAAGAGCACTCAGCCAGGACGAGGTACTAAAATTTACTTGGAATTGGGATTGGCGTCCGCTTAAGAGCACTCAGCCAGGACGAGGTACTAAAATTTACTTGGAATTGGGATTGGCGTCCGCTTAAGAGCACTCAGCCAGGACAAGGTACTAAAATTTACTTGGAATCGGGATTGGCGTCCGCTTAAGAGCACTCAGCCACTACGAGGTACTAGAGGTTCAAGGTTCGACGGCTTACCACTTGGAGCACGAGATTCCAAAAGAGATCGAATTCAGCGCGGTGGGCCCTTTTATACACCGATCAAAACAACTTCGCTGCAGTCGTTGTTCTTGTGCACATTCTGGAATTTTCTAATGTGCATAGCGACACACAATGTACTTGTTGTTGTTGAGCTTATTTCTAGAAATATTTCTTGTGACTTTGTTGGTAGCTTCCCACGCTCTAATTTAATTTTTGCTTGCTTGTTTGGTGTCTCAGTCTGTGTTGTAGTTGTTGTGAACAGTATTCCACCTGATTTCATTAGTAATTTCCCAAGGCTCTGCTTTAATTTTTGCTTGCTGGTTTGGCGTCTCGGTCTGTGTTGTAACTGTGTTAAAAAGTATGTGGTTCATGTATTCTGTGTGACTGTGGTTTTCTTTAATCCCTTTGTTAGCAAGCGAGTTAATGCGGTTGTTGTTGTTATTGTTAGTTTTGCATATTTTCGCCTTTGCTACGTTGCCTTTTTTCATTTTATTGTTGTAGATAGAATTTATTCCACCATTTTGAAGTTGGGTCTGCACAACCCAGGTCACCGCGTTTTCAGTTTACGTTTACTAAAAACGGGCTCGGTTGGGATGCAGGCCAGGTTCTACACGCGGAGTTGTAAGGAAAAAATATTTTTTTCTTACACTCCCCCCTTTCTTTCGGATAGCTGGACAGTGATCCGTTTAGGGGTCAGCGTCACGCGATAATCTCCCGACCAAAACTGAACCCTCTTGTTCCTCCGACCGCGGTCCAATAGGGCTGGGTACCGCGTGAGGATGTCCCGTCGGACGTCGCCGTTGAGCCCTGCTGCGGCTGGTCCCTCTATGTCCCTCAGATCCTGGAAGATCCAGGTTTCCTTACCTCCCGGTTTCGTATTGATGGGCACTGCGGCGGTTGTCATTTCCGGCTTATCTGGAGTCATTACCTCCGCAACTAGGTCGTCGTAAAAAGTCCGTGTAACGGGGTCGAAATATACGTTACAAATAATGGTTAACGCCTCGGGGTCAAGGCTTGAAGATTTGGCGCGTTTTCCGGGTACAACTTCGTCTGCTGCAACGTACGGGATCTGGTTTCTCTTCTTCCCTTGTTCTAAACTCATCCTATTGGGTTTGCCTATTATCGGCCACTTGTGCAAGAATTCTTTTGACGTTTCGGTTGGCTCTTTCTGTTGGGTTCTCCTGGGGGGTGTAATGTGCTGTAAACTGTTTTCGGATTCCTAAATCTTGAAAAAATCGCTGCAGTGTCCTACTGTTGAATTGAACGCCGTTGTCCGTGACGAGAACTTTTGGAACCCCATACCTCGCTAGAATCCTTTCTCGAAACGCCTTCTTCACACTGTCTGCGGTTGCTTGTCTCAGTGGTACGATTTCGGTCCACTTGGAGAATTTGTCAAAGAAAACTAGAATCATCGTGTTGCCGTGCTTGCTTCGGGGTAATGGTCCAACGAAGTCAGCACAGACGACTGGCCAAGGCTCCTCTGGTAACTGTGTCAGAATTTTCCCGGCGGCTTTGCTCTGCAATGGTTTATATCGCTGACACGATTCACAGCAGCGCACGTGTTTCCTTATATCCCTGAACATGCCTGGCCAGTAGTACCTGTTGGCTATCCTGGTGACGGTTTTTCTAATGCCTGAATGTCCAGCGCTGGGGTCATCGTGGTTTTCCTTAAGAGCTCGGACACGAAGATACTTTGGAACACAGAGCTTCTATGCGGCACAATCCTCGTCGTTTACCTGCCCTGGGATATGTCGATACAGTTGACCGTTTTCCATAGTATAATCGGCAAATTTCTCTGGATTCCTCTTAATTTCTGCCATCCTGGTTTCTATCCAGTTGCATTTTTCCCCGTTAGTCGTAACCGTGCTCAGTTTTTCTACTGGCTGTTTGGAAAGTGCGTCTGCGACCACGTTCCAATTGCCCTTGCGGTATTTCACGTCGAACGTGTACTGTTGTAACTCAAGCGCTCATCTTGCTATACGCCCTGAAGGATTTTTCAAAGAGTTCAACCACTTCAGTGAGAGGTGGTCTGTGATGACGCAGAACCTGTAACCTTCTAAATACGGTCGCATTTTCCTGATTCCACAAACGATCGCGAGGCACTCCTTCTCTGTCGCTGAGTAGTTGATTTTGGCCTTGTTTAAATGCCGGCTTGCGTAGGCAATGACCTTCTCTCCCTCATCGGTTTCTTGCGTGAGAACAGCTCCTAACGCGTGGTTGCTCGCGCCAGTCTGCAGCGTAAATGGTTTGGAAAAATCTGGGCACGCCAGTACTGGTACCTTCGTGAGCTTTTCCTTGAGGTTCTCGAACGCCTGCTGTTGCTCGTCGGTCCATTGCCAGCGTTTGCCCTTCTTAAGAAGGCTGGTGAGTGGGACTACCAACTTGGCGAAGTCCGGTACGAACCGCCGGTACCAGGATCCTATCCCGAGGAATTGCCTAACGCCTCTGACATTTGTTGGGGCCGACAGTTCCTGAATAGCCGCTACCTTGTCTGGATCTGTGTGAATTCCTCTGCGGCTCACGACGTGACCTAAATATTTCAAATCTTGCTGGAAAAACTCGCACTTCTCCTTGTTGATTTTCAAATTAGCCGCTCTTAAACGTCAAAATACTTCCTGTAAATTGTTCATGTGTTGTTCCAGCGTCTTTCTTATTACAATGATGTCGTCCAGGTAAGCAAACGCGTGTGGTTCCATCTCCGGTCCAATGACATGGTCCAATGCCCTTTGGAACGTCGCGGGTGCCGAATGTAGGCCGAACGGCATAACTTTTCATTGAAAGAGTCCTCTTCCTGGTACTGTGAACGCGGTGTATTGCTTGCTTTCTGGACTCATGGGTATTTGCCAGTAACCGTTCTTGAGATCAAGTGTACTAATGTATTGCGCGTCGCGGAGTCCATCTAGGATATGTTGTATCCTCGGAAGTGGGTATGCCTCAGGCACTGATCTTGCATTTAGCTGACGATAATCCACGCAAAGTCGCCATTGCACATTCTTCTTTTTAACAAGGACAATTTGTGCACTGTAAGGGCTGTGTGAGGGCTCGATACATCCTTTTTCCAGGAGCTCGTCTATCTCCTTGTTAATTATCGCTTGCATTGCAGGGTTCTTGGGGTAATACCTCTGCTTTATTGGCCTATCATCTCTCATGACGATTTTATGGGTCGTTATGTTGGAAGGTCCTTCCAGCATCTCGAATTTCTCATGCTCTGTTTTTAGGAATTCGTTGATGATGTGTTGGTCTTCTTTTCGCGAGTTGTTGGTTTCTACGCCTGGTTCAGAGTGTTGTTCGTCCTCCACGTCAGTCTTCTCCAACGGTTTTGCCTCAGGAACTTGGGCGCAATCCGTGTAAACTGTCGAGCAAGTCGCTCGTTCGGCTTTCGAGTCTCCCAGCGTAATCGTCTCACCACCACAGCTAATAGAAGCTCCTATGCTTGTCAGGAAGTCCAAACCCAGGATCACACGGTCTGTCACATCCTGTAGAATCAGAAGTGGGAGCTTACACTCTGCAGTCCCCAAACGCACGCAGACTTCGACGGCTTCCTTCACGGTACGCACGGTGCCGTCGGCCATTTTGACCCCTACGTCCACCTCCATCAGCTTTCCGTCTGTCATCACAGCCGCCGCGTTGCTAATGAAGCTCCGCGAGGCTCCTGTGTCTATAGTAGCTGTGACGAGTTCGCTTCCTAAGGCTACCTTGGCGTAAATCCGGTCTCGATTGTAGTTTAAGCACTTCGTGGGGTACGAGGAGAGTCTATCTTTTTCGGTTCCAGCAGCCCTCGTCCCTGCTGGACACCCTGCGCGTTTTCCGAAGGTTTCTTGCAGCATTTAATCGTCCGGACCCCCTCCTTTCCACAAGTCCAACAGAAAAGTTTTCTTGAGTTTCGGCATTCTCGTTGAAAATGTCCGCTTTCGCCACATCTTCTACAGGCTGTTCGAAGGTCTCGCTGTTTTCCTGTGTTTTCTATGGTCATCATCCTGTGCGTCCTTGGTAATTGTCGGTGCTGAGTATGAATTTCTCGTGGAGGTTCGGGTTCCTTTCGTATGCCTTCAAAATCTTCAGCCAATTCAATGAGATCCTCCAACGCAGAGAAATCAGACCTCCTTATGTAAAGAAGATAATCCCTATGGCAATTCTTGCTTAAACAATTCCCATCTTGACCAGCTCCTATTGTTATTACTGTACCAACAAAGAGCTTTGTCCTTCAGCAACTCCGGCATGGTTCATGGCAGCATATGCTTAGGCAATTCATATGCCTCTGTGAGCTCCTCGACTCTCTCGATGAAGCCTATTGGGTCCCTACCACCGTCGTACCTACAAGACCATTTACGTACCTTGTCAATTACCTCAGAGTAGCATATCCTACTATGGGCCACACTCTCTGTCTCGCACCTCGCTGCTATGCAACCACCTGTTGACATGGAAACTTGATTGCCAGGGTTCATGTTAAGCACATCTGTTGGATTTTCCCTCTGTTCGCTGTGTTTCGGAACCGCACCTTGCAATGATGGCGTCGCCGGTCGCGCACTTGGAGAAACACCGCGATTCCACTGCACTTCAAGTTCGCGTAACCTGTCGATCAACTCGTCGGTCAGATCAGGCGACATCATAAACCCGGAGAGCACTTTACGAAGTTCGTCGATCGTGCCTTTTGATTCCACACCGAATTCACGTAAAATCTCCTGCAGATTTTCTTTCGGAACAGTATAAATCCACCGTTTACCCATTTCGATTTTCCGTTTATTTCGCGTAACTGTTTCCGCGTTTTTTCTTTGCACGATGTTTTTCTATTTTCTTCCGTTTATTTCGCATAACTGTTCCCTTGAAATACCGCGCTATTTTTTTTTGCACAATGTTTTTTTTTTATTTGAATTCGCCGTTAGCACAGTTTAGCGTTCAATTATTTGTTCGATTTACCGCGTAATGTTTCGCGTAATGTTTATAATACCGTTTTTTTCTAAAGTACCGTTTTTTTCGCGAATAACGTCCGCTGAATAGCACTCAGTCCGTAAAAATACAAAATCTATATACACAGAGTTCTAGAATATGAGGTTTTATGATTGTCGGCGTCAGCCACTACGAGATACTAGCATTTACTTTGATTCAGGATTGGCGTCCGCTTAAAAGCACTCAGCCACGACTAGGTACTAAAAATTTACTTGGAATTGGGATTGGCGTCCGCTTAAGAGCACTCAGCCAGGACAAGGTACTAAAATTTACTTGGAATCGGGATTGGCGTCCGCTTAAGAGCACTCAGCCAGGGCAAGGTACTAAAATTTACTTGGAATTGGAATTGGCGTCCGCTTAAGAGCACTCAGCCACTACGAGGTACTAGAGGTTTAAGGTTCGACGACTTACCACTTGGAGCACGAGATTCCAAAAGAGATCGAATTCATCGCGGTGGGCCCTTTTATACACCGATCAAAACAACTCCGCTGCAGTCGTTGTTCTTGTGCACATTCTGGAATTTTCTAATGTGCATAGCGGCACACAATGTTGTTGTTGTTGTGCTTATTTCGAGAAATATTTCTTGTGATTTTGGTGGTAGTTCTTGTTCACATTCCAGAATTTTCTAATCTGCATAGCGGCACACAACGTACTTGTTGTTGTTGTGCTTATTTCTAGAAATAAATTCTTTTGATTTTGTTGGTAGCTTCCCACGCTCTAATTTAATTTTTGCTTGCTGGTTTCGTGTCTCAGTCTGCGTTGTAGTTGTTGTAAACAGTATTCCACCTGATTTTATTAGTAATTTCCCAAGGCTCTGCTTGAATTTTTGCTTGCTGGTTTCGCGTCTCGGTCTGTGTTGTAATTGTTGTAAAAAAGTATGTGGTACATGTATTCTGTGTGACTGTGGTTTTTTTATCCCTTTGTTAGCAAGCGAGTTAATGTGGTTGTTGTTGTTATTGTTAGTTTTGCATATTTTCGCCTTTGCTACGTTGCCTTTTTTCTTTTTATTGTTGTTGATAAAATTTATTCCACCTGAATTTTGGGTCCGCACAACCCAGGTCACCGCGTTTTCAGTTTACGTTTACTAAAAACGGGATCGGTTGGGATGCAGGCCAGGTTCTACACCCGGAGTTGTAAGGAAAAAATATTTTTTTCTTACAGAATGTGAAAAATTATGGTGAAAAAGTAAGGGCAAGCTCACATCACGGTCATTTGACCATCAAGAATCAAATTTGTTACTTTGACATGTAAAAAAAAAATTAACAATTTGCGAGTGGAAAAATGAACACAATTTATCGCAACAATTTTCAGTCATTTTCACGGTGGGCGAAAAAGAGAGTAAAATGTTTGATTTTCGTTGGTCAATTGACCGTCAGGTGAGTTTGCCCTAAACTTCAGTCAATATTTCACCTCAGTATCATGTCCTGAGGTGAAACCACTCCCATAGCAAATAAATGCAAATATTATATAACGTATCAGCAGATTTATTTAAAAATTCCGCACGCATTTCCTTACATATTTTCTCCTCATTTTGCTATCTGCAAATATAATTTTATTAATAAATTGTTCCAGAACCAATCTGAGTAACAAAAATCGCGATCACAACATGAATTTTTAAATTTCACCACATGTAAACAAAGGTGGTGAAAACTTTTCTGGTCTAAAACAAGAGGTGCAGAAGAGAATTTATTCCCCCCGGTGTACCTAAAAACATTATTTTCAAATGATTTTAGAAAAAATTTCTAAATCTACCTTCGCATTTCGGCGGTATAAACTTGAACGACAATTCTTTAAGTAGTTAAATTCCTTTTTTTGGAAATTTAATAAATAATTTCTTGTAATTGTTCGTCTACAAACTAGTCCGAAATTTGTTTGTCTACAAATTTGGTTTCTATACAAACCAATTTCGGCGTTGTGCCATCTTATGTGTATTTCCGTTCTTAGTTTTTTAATTTTTTTTAATTATCATTAGAATAATGTAGGATGTATACGTTTGACATTTAGCATTAAGAACCCTCCTAAATCCAAATTTGACTGCTACCAAGCGCAAAAGGAAAGTACAGAATTCCGAGAATTGAGTACAGAATTCCGACTAATTTTGCCTGATTTCACTAACATCATCAAAGAAATCTGTAGAAATGTGCATGTAGTAGTGGAAAGTTTCGCATCTCGTTATCTCTGTTTGCAAGTTACCAAATTTTGGCTGGAGTCCGGATTCCCTGATGTTACTCAGGCCACTGCCTGGGAGGAACTCGCCTCTGGCTGCTTGTGTGCCTGCTTTTATACTCATTTTGTGCTTTACATTGTTGTTGTGTTTGTTCTGCCTTACATTGTTGTTGGGTTTGTTCTGATCAGCTGTTGTATCGGGGTTGCCGGGTGCTCGGTTTCTGTGCCAGAGTTGTCTGTATTTCTAAGTTTCCTTTCCTTTTATTTCTTTCTTAACTTATTCTATAACTTATCCTAAGCTTCCCTCCATGGGAGTATTAAATTCATTTTCATTATTATATTATTATTACTATATTTTATTATAGTATTTAGGCGGTTTGTATAGGTTTGTGACGTGGTGCTGGTACCGCGTCACACTACTATTTCTTTGTGAAATTACTATAAGGAATTTAATTAGCATATGATTAAAAATTACGGTAGAATTATGTTCAACTATTTTAACAAACAATATTTTTGGAAACTGGAATTATAATAGTCGTATTATTTTAATAAATATTCAGCTTTTGAAGTGAAGAAAAATATTTAAAAGTTTTAGATAGATAAAAATTGTGTGCATAAGAATATATGAAGCAAATGTCAGCATGGAGCGTATGAGGTTCTTGTCTGTCGAGTAGTACTGTTTTTTTCAATAAGACTTGAATTATGAAAATGCATTTTTATATATTTATAACTCATCGGTTTTTAGAAAAACACAAATATTCTAACTTAAATATAAGGAAAATGGGAAAGATAAGTACTATAAAATAAGATACTATGGAAATTACTGATTTAAGATATGGAATTTATTGAAATTCGCGTTCTATAAACGTACTGTCTTCGTGAATTTAGTTTCAAAATAATATCTTTTTTTCTCAATAAAATACGCAATTTATTATGTTTTCATCATCATTTACATCAAATTACGATCAGAGGAATAAAAAGTTATAGATCATGTTAGCTCGGTTATAATTTCTCTTTCCAAGTAATAGTTTTTTTTTTTGAGGACAATATTTCAACTTTCAAACGGGCTGCAGATTTGAACATACATGTGGTGGCCTTTTCCAGCTCTTGTTCCGGCTCAAAGTGATGAACACCACTTGTTTTGTGAGGCCGCCCTGTGTTAATGATTGAGACGTTTTAAGGTCACCCTGTGATCTGCATTCACACGGGTTCCATTTTGCCGTGCCGCAATGAAGATATCGGTGTCTGCTTCTCCCCACCATGTGGTTGAGAGAGCGGATCCCGTAGTGTGGCGGGATCGAATGTTCTAGAAGGTTTTTTTTACATGAACTTCGCATCACGCCATACTACGGGACCTGCTTAGAGTGCAGAACATGATGGGAGGGAGGGAGACAGCGATGCCTGCATTGTCGGTGGCGAAGCCACAGAAATATTATACTGAGCAGAGTTGAGTAGAAGATCGAAGTGAAGGCGGTCGCGTGCTGCTGAGTGCGCAAGTGAAAACTGGATAGTTTGTTGAAAATGTGTAAAGCTTCCGCTAAAGTTATTTGCTAATGCATTAAATTAAAAATCGATTTGGTATAAAACCATAAGACTGAAAATTAAATAGAAATAAAAGTATTACTTTGTAACTTGGGATTCTTAATCATCGCCAGCAAACGAAAAACATCCACACATTGAATATATAAAAGCGCATAAAAACGCTTCTCATCAGGACGTAGTTTTGTGGTTCATCCTTTGAGCATCTACCGCAGGAGCAGATATACTTTCAATTTTCTGTCATCAATGTGACCAAGTCTTGAGTAGCCGCATCGGAGCAAGGATGGAGCGGAGTTGGCTGTCCCAATGAAGCCACACAGTCGAAATGGGAGTCTGATTCATGAGTCGTGTTGGAGCTGCAGTTCAAATAGCTGGTGTTTTGTGGTATATTTGTCTTCAGAGTTTTCTGTCCACTGTCTGGATGAAAATTTCTACTACTGCAACGGAATACATTGGCATTTTTTTAAGTATTATAATTAATTATAGTGTATCGAATACATTTAAGTGAATTTTGTACCAAATTATTGTAGAGTGTTTTTGTCCTTAAAATTTTATATCAGGTTCAATTTTAATTTAGTTTGTATGGGACTCTTTAAAAAAAATCTAGGAATTGGAAACAGGAATATTTAGATACGCGATTTAGATAGCCACAATACGTAAGGAGATTAGTCACTGTAAAATATCAAATTATTTTAACTATAATTTCAGTTATATATTATATATTATATATGTTATGATATGTATATTATATGTTATATATTATATATACTATAATTTACACTTTACACAGTACGTTGCTGTTGCGCTACAAGGTAACTGTCCGGAGTCAGGTGAGTGTTGATTTTATTGTATTATATTTCGAATGGTTCGGTTGTGAACAGAAAAAATACGTGTACTCGTTAAATTAATTAATTAAACTCGTTAAATTAAAGTTGAATTCATTCATGAAAACACATTTGCAACCAGTTTTCAAAACCGAAAACTATTTGGACATATAGTATATAATATAGTATAATTTTTTTTATATTAAAAAGCTGAGTTAAACGAAATAATTTTAAATCATGCACAAGTTACATTTTGACACGGAGAAACACCATTTCTAACAATGGTAACCTTTTGAATAATCTCTGGTAGCATTTATTAAGAAGTACCCATTAAAATTTGTATAATCCTGTTATGCATTCTAATAAGAATTTTTGTGTAAATTGAAATCGGTATTAATTTTAAGTAATTTTGAATTTTATTTATTTGGCCATGTATAAGATAGAGTGGTGGATAATTCCGATAGAATGCCACGTGTAAGAAACTCGTGATTTTTTTTTTCTTTCCTTTTCTTAATTTTAAATTAAGGAGATATCAATTTAATTCTTAATAATGAATGAAGTTCCATTTGTTTTCGCTATTTCTATACAACAAAAATTAAATAATTTTGTAAGTTTTTCTTATGTTTAATTTACCGAAATAATTTTATGATTAATAAAATTACTCATTAAAGTACAACTTTTGAGTATCATTATGTATTACTAAATTGACATGGAGTAAGCGAACCCCCGGGCTGAACGACCTACACAAAAGGAGCTGGTGCACAGCAACAACCGCCCAGCCAGGTTGGGTGGGTAAAGACAGTGGGAGGAAAAACAACACCTACTACTCCCCTCTCTCTTTTTCCTTCCACTCCATAATTCGTCTCTGCCCGCCGTAAAGGTATGATTAGGCATTTGTGCTCATCTTCCTCCAGAGGCTGTATCGCCTTGGTAAGTCTTGGCTTCTATGTCGGTTTGTTTATAACCGGGGTATCCAATCCGCTGTTGGGGTTAAAGAACTCTTCCACTTTCCCTGAGCACGGCCGGATGAGCCAAGCGGCCCTCAACAGCTGGCCTTTTTGAATTTTTTTTTATTAAGCATACACCCCCAACGTCACAATATAAATAAGTTAAATTAAATATAAGGAATAGATTTATGGCTCAATATCTCACACGGTTTAAGAGATATTCAACATTATAACATTTTTTAAAACGATGTGCTTTTACATTCCGTATTGAAATTAGGCGTAGTTGTTAACAGACAGACGGAAGGCCGGACAGGGTTAAATCGAGTGAGGTCGATTGGGAGGCGACGCTGAGCAAGATATATATACTTCTCTATATTTATCTCGTCCCCTCTGCGTTGCATACGGAAGAACAAAGTGAATATACCCTACTTCCTTCGGGTGTAAGGTATTAAAAAGTTGTTATTTTGAATTTTCTTCGTCATTTGACCGGGTGTGGCATAAAGCACTCGTGTCTAAACTGTCTGCTTATGGTGTCGGTAATACTTTCACTCGATGGATATCGAGTTTCCTCAGCGGCCGTTCTATTCGGGTTGTGATGGACGGCTTTGCTTCCGAAGAGCACTCCATTAATGCTGGAGTTCCGCAGGGTTCGGTCCTGTCTCCGACACTTTTTCTTATTTTCATCAATGACCTTCTGTCATTGACATCAAACCCCGTCTACTCGTTTGCTGATGACAGCAGCATTTGTCATTCATATTCATTCTCCAGGCGTCCTTCTATTCTGGAGATCAATAGAAGGCGCAGAATTATGAATGACACACTCCAATCTGACCTCAACAAAATCCAGGAGTGGGGTCAAGCGAATCGGGTCGATTTTAATGCGCGGAAGACCGAATGATGTTTGTTGACCCACAAGCGTCTGGCGGGCGACAACTTTCCACCTTTAAATATGGGTGGTGTGGATATTAATGAGTCGGAGGCTCTTGATGTTCTGGGCATGTCAATCCAATGCGATCTTCGCTGGAACGATCACATCTTTGACGTGTCGAAAGAAGCAGCCAAGTGCTTAGGCTTTCATAAGCGGTGTAAGAAGTACTTCACTCCAACCGATCTTGGTTGTATCTACACCACTTATATCCGTCCGAAAATGGAGTACAATTCGCATATATGGTCGGGAGCTTCGCGGGCATATCTTCAGCTTCTCGACCGTGTCCAATGTCGTGCGTTAAAACTTATAGGGGACAGTAGGGTATCCAGCTCTATTGAAACCTTGGAGCGTCGTCGTGATGTGGGGTGTGTATCACTATTTTACCGCTACTTTCACGGTAAATGTTCTTCTGAAGTAGCCAGCCTGATTCCTCCGATTCAGGTATTTAGCAGAACTACTCGGCTTTCCAGAGCGGTGCACCGCTCTGTCGCGATTGCGTTCCAACGAACCACGGATTACCGTGAGAGTTCGTTTTTCGGTCGCGTCGTTAGATTGTGGAATAATCTCCCTGCGAATGTCTTCCCGCCCACTTACAGCGTCGAAACATTCAAGCGAAGTGTAAACCGTCACTACTCCCTCTTTCCCCCTTCCCACTAACCTGTCATCCCTTCGGAACCAACAAATGCTGTGCATGGATAGGGGGCATCCCCTGAGCTTGGTTTCATCTGTCATAAAAAAAAAAATAAAAAAAAAATAAAAAAAAAATCATCTTCAATTAATTGTCATTGCGACATTAATTGTCATTGCGACATCAGCTAACCGTCTAATCGCCTCAGATTGCCTTCTTTTGCTTTTTAAATTTATGAGAAAATTGGCAATAATTTCGCCAAAAGCGTAAAAGGTGGCGTGCGACTGACCGCGCAATCTCTTCCCACATAAAGATTTGTGGGTCTCCAAAGCGTTTTGGATTTCTTCTTCGATATCACTATTTCTTTTCCTCTTCCTTCCCGAGGAAGTCACTCTAGGGGTCGGTGATAACAGATATGAATCATCGTCTAATGGGAACCTCTGTATAGGTGGTGACGATGATGATGGCGAATTCAAGAATGGATAGCGTGACAAAGGCAATGACAGCGGCACCGATGTCGTCAATCGTTGCACTGGTGACAACGGACGAGAAGACGATATTGTTGCCGCAAAGCGTTGGGTGGGCGAAACCGTCGGCACGGATTCTGTAATATTTACAGGCAATGATTTTTGTGATATAAAATACGGATGCTACGGTGATGCTGGCTGTGACGGCGCTGTGATCGCGATGTTTTCAGAACAGCGCGTTCTGCGTAAATACATGTTAAATTAGTAATTATAATCTCTTTGACCAATTAATACTTACTCCCTGGGTAGATTGCTCCGGTCCAAACATTTCATTGCATCTAAATGCACCCATTGTTCTTTTTTCCACGCACCATGCCTGAAGGAGCATCCATTTTCTTCTTCTGCCTTGAATATTTGTCACGTAGCTGTTCCCACCTTTTGTGGCATTCGTCTCCTGTAAATAAAAAATCTTCTGTTGTCGTATTTACGAGTTGAGGACTCGCACCTACCTGAGGTTCAAAAGAGTGTGCCGATATCCTCCCAACTTCTTCTTTTGGCATCCGGGTATCGGTAACTACCATCAAATTTATTATATAATAATGGGAATGTCTGCACCAAGGCAATTAACTTTTCATCGATTTCCATTTATTTATTAAATTTTTATTTCATTATAAATAAATAATGGAGTCTCACCTTTGCTATCTGTTTTTATAACTAAATCAAACAAATTAACATCAATGCCACATTACAAAAAAAATCCTAATCGTTAGCTTTGCGAAAACCCAAAAAGTCAATAAGGTCAATGGACTTCTTATTACAAACAACTTAATTTACTTTACTAAAATGATTGTTTCATATGTGTCATAAGATTAGGATTATTTAAATAAGTAAGTATATTTCACAAGTTATCAAAAACACGTATCCAACCGCACCAGTATATAAATATATTCCAATCTTGTTACCTATTGAAACATTTTTCCTAAAAGCAAAGTTTTTTTGATAAATTGTTGACTTAAAATTATAATTAAATAATATAATTCACAATATAAAATAATAAATTATTGACTTCTTTGAATAAAAATCTCATGTAATTTCCCAAAAACAATTTTAGAAGCGCAAAGGAGGGTAACCCAAATGAGTCGAAGAAGCTGATGGCAATCAGATTTTGCTGTCAACGGACTAGTGTGCAACAAAATATCTGATCCCCGCAGATATTTGTGTATGTGTTAGTTTCGAACACACAGCACCATAAGCCACATGTTAATTTTGACATTTACGGCCAACACTTCGAATTTGGCTAATCAGACCATTAGATTGAGCCGGTTTCTTAGAAAGGAATATGTACACTGGGAAATATGAAATATATATTGGGCCAAATATTTTACTTCGGCTGAGTATTCCTTCGGTCGAGTGCTTATTAGCAATTTACAAAAGGTTTTTGAATCCTGACTAATGTTTCCTAAAGAATCAATGGAATTTTGCAAAGCTTTTTTGGTTTCTTTTGTACTCTTTTTTAAAGTAGACCGCCTTTCAAATCGCAATTTTTTTTTATAATACTTTAGTTTTTTTAACAAAGCGCTCATCCTCTTTATATAAATGTTTACTGCTTTAATATTTATTTCACATCATGTCGTCTTACCGAGCTTTTTTATTCAAAGTCTCGGGTTCCAAAAATTCGTCATCATACATTTGGCAATCCCCTCCCAAATTCATAGTTGGAATCGCATCCACTTTTAATCTTTTATTGCCAATATATGTATTGGAAAAATGATTTGAGCAAATAAAAAGACTTTTATTGTAATTTTCGTAAGGGACATTACATTTTTCACGCCAAATTTGTCCAAAAATTGAATCAACACTGATACATTTTCAAGTTTTCACAGTGTCGTCTCGATTTTTGACAACCGTCGACGCAGCATTTTATACCTGACTTTGCGCAATTTTTCGGCTTGCTTTCCTTTGAATTCATTTCGACTGTTCGCGTACGAAATAATGACGAAAAACCCAAACGAAAACCAATACGCAAAAGATCATCACAGTGCAAAGCAGAGAACAAAGTGAGCAATGAGAACAAACTCAAATCTGTTGTTGTTTCTATGCAAGAACACATGTTTCGAGTGAGTGAGATAAACCAGAAAAATGAGAGTAAGCACCACTATCTTGCCTCTTATGAGATTTCCTCCCGTTCCATGAAAACCACAAGCAGAAATTGCAATTTTTGTGTTCAGATGCGCCTTCTATATAATTGTATGTTCTTTGCTATTACGTAACAACTCTTATACTCACCTTATACCTCATCTAAATTAATAAAAATTAAATGCTGTTCGTTGGTAAGCGCATATTTTGAGAACGACTGGAACGATTTGGCTAATTTTTTTGAAATGTTCGTAATAGTCCGAATAAGGTTTTAGGGAAAGAAAAATTGGAAAAGTTGCTTGAAAATTTGGAAAATTCGGGAAAATTGAAAATGCTTTTTTTATGGGATTTTTGTATGAACTCAAGACCATAACTCATTATCCGGACGATGGATATGCGTAATAATTTTTTTGTTTTGTTTTCTCTTTCCAGCCTATATTAAAATAAAATTACATTTGTTTTGACTTCTATTCCAATTTATTATTATTTCATTATATCAATGTTGTTTGACAGCTTTTGCGAAATTATTATTTCACAAATGACAATGTCGTTTGACAGCTGATTATAAAATTGTGAATCACGCCAATCGGGTGCATAGTCACTGTGCAACGATTGCGATTAATTGTGTTAAGTTAAGACGGACTGGCTGGCAGCTGGTGACATGGGTAGATGAGAGGGGGAGGGGCGGAAGGGATAGTGATAGCTCGTTGGGCAGAAGAACGGGCGTGTGGAGGAATGTTCTGGTGAACAACAGTTGACAAGGGAAGAGGTGTGCTTGATACATTCGACTTTCAGCACTATATGCGGATCGTGGCAGCGAAGGCAGAGTTACTACTGTCGTGGCAGCGATTAAAAATAACATAAGAAGTACGTTTTTTTTATTTTTAAGAGCTTCAGATAGAGTATTTAAGGACTAGAAAATTATAACCGAACAGCATTCAGTCTCTAGAAGAACACGGGCGATAGCTGTCAAAGTCGGACGTGATTTCTTTCCTACTAAAAAAAAAATAAAAATTTTATATAAAAAAAATAAAAATATTAATTTCCTTGCCTTTGCATTGATTTTGCAAATAATTTTGACCACAAAAGTTCGCTCATAAGAGTGTAAAGTGGTTTACGGTTTTTAAATGGCTTCGCAAGCCAATCTCAAGGTTAAAAAAGTGCCACCGGATAAGTCTTTGTTGCCGTCATCAAAAAAGTCACTGGATCAGGATTTGGCGAATGCATGTTTTGATGCTACTCCTACTACAGATGGTCGAGGTTCAAGCGAGTCTCAGATGTTTCAATTTGGCGCTGTGTCTGCCGTCAACGTTCAACCGGCTTCTGATCGCCATAATGAATTTTCAACTACTTCAATGGAATGTACAGATGTCAACACTAAGGAATTTGAAAATGTGGTTAATAAACGCCGCAGAACAGGAAGTAATCATGAAATTGATCTGTCATCTTACGCTATGAGGAGTCAAGTGCAGCTTTCTCAATCGAAACAGATAAGTTCAGAAAATCGTTTTGCTATACTAGGTAAACTGGAAACTGAATCTGACCCGACTACCGTTAGACCTCGGCAACCTGCACATCAGAAAGCCAATGTTAAAAGTATTGATAATACCTTTTGTCCTCCAATTTTTCTATATCATGTAGATATCAAACATTTAGTTAAGCAATTAAATGAGAAAAATATTGTTTTTAAAATTGTAAACAAAAACAAAAATAAGAGTAAACTTTATCTTAAAAGTGCATCAGCTCATTCCGAAATGATGCAACTCTTAAATGATAAAAATGTGGAGTCGTACTCCTACACTCCCAAACAGCTAAAACATACTAAGTTGGTTTTACGGGGACTGTATCATAATACTGAAACTGACGAGATCAAGAGTGCAATCGATTTCTTAGTTCCAAACATAGTGTCGAACGTTTCAAAGTTTTCAACCATTTATTCGAAAAAAAACAACATTGACACAGGTTTATTTCTTATTACGTTGAATTTGGGAAAGTCAGCAAATGAGGTAACAGCTCTAAGGTTCCTTCTTAACCAAAGGATCACTTGGGAATCACCCAGAAATTCTAAGAAGGAGGTACAGTGTTGGAGATGCCAGAAATGGGGTCATATGTCCAATAATTGCAACAGACCCTTCTGTTGCGTTAAGTGTGATCAAAAGCATCTACCAGGGGCTTGTAAGTTTGTTTCGAATGCGAACAATTTGCCTTATTGTGTGAATTGCCAACAGTCTGGCCATCCGTCAAGTTTTAGAGGTTGCCCAGTGTTCAAGAAATTCGTTGAAGGCAAAAATAATCGTAAAAAAGAATCTATTGATAGAAAAATGTTGGCTTCAGCTAATGTGCGCACTTCAATTAACAATTCTAACTTCATATCTCCTAACAGGTCTTTTGCCAGTCTTTTTAAAGATTCTGTTCCGAAAAAATCCGCAAGGCCTGCTTTAATTAAGGAATTTTTAGAGATTGCAAACTCACTGTGTCAACCTGTGGAGCTTTCTTTAGAAGACAAAATTGTGTTATTTTTATCAGATTACAAATCACTGTCAAAAGTGGAAGCTAAGAAACGTTGCATGTCTCTTTTACAAGAAGTTAACGATGCCTATGGTCCGTGATTTTCTTAACGTTCTTTCATTTAATGTTAGGTCACTAATTGAAGTGAGCCGAAGACTAGATTTACTACAGTTGTTAAATTTAAATAACATTGACGTTGCGTTTGTTCAGGAAACTCACTTGAGGGCTAATCCAAAAGTTTACCTGGAGGATTTTACATTTCTTCGTGATAATAGTCAGCTTGGGGTTGGCATAGTATTAAGGAAGTCTTTGAAATTTTCGAAAATTAACGGTGTTGGAATAAGTTTTCCTAATTTATTTATATCAATTGACACTCTAGTTAATGGTGTCACCAAGAAATATTTATTTGGGTCGTTTTATATTCCATGTAACTCTCCACATTCTTTAGTCTATGATGGGCTATCAATCTTAGCGCGCTTGTCTCAAAATTTTGATGGAACCATTGTTGGAGGAGACTTCAATGCAAAAAACGTTGACTGGGGTGATTCCATTAATAATACCAATGGTAATGCACTCTTCAGTTGGTTACAGCACAATATTCTCAGCTTCACAAGGTTATCGGACTCAACACCTTCTTATCCTAACGGTTCGTCTTTTCTTGACCACTTCCTAATCAGCTCAAATCTTTTAAACTCCACAAATCCAAATTTTAAAATTTCCAGTCTTCCTACTTTTTCTGATCATTACCCTCTTAAATTGCATATTAAATTCACGGATTTTGAGTTTCTTCTCCATTCCCCCCATTTTTTCACCTCCTTCAGAAGAACCAATTGGGATACGTTTAGAAATGATTTCGTTAATGAAATAATAAATCATTTTCCTCCGTCTTGTAGAAATTTAAGTAATCACGAAATTGATGCTTTCATATCACTGTTTTCTAATTCTTTAAATTCATTGGTTACACTTCATTCTGAAAGAATTGTTAGAGAAAATAAAAAAATTATTATTTCTGACAATATAAAATATTTGTTTAAAATCAAGCATCGTTGGCAGAGGGATTTGAAGCGTATTTATCATTGTAATTTCAACCGTTCAAGTCCAAGTTACTTACTCCTGTCTAAGCAAATTCAACTGTTGAGCATTATTATTAAAAAACAAGTAGAAATTGAACAGTCCAAAATTTTTAGCGTTAAACTGAGCAAAATTGTGCCAGGCCCAAGGGCTCATAAACAAATCTATAGTTTAATAGGAGCTAAAAAAAAATCATTAGCAAAAAACCTTTCAGTTAACGGCGTCGATATTGAAAATAACGATGAAAAACTGCAACATCTGCTAGCTCATTTTTCCAATATTTACAAGGGTTCTCCTCCTGGCAGGGACATTTCTTATATAGAAAATTCGCTAACAAATATTTTTGCTCAATCTCCACAAAGCATCCATATTTTTAGTAATGTTTTAAGTGCACTCAATGAATGCCACCTTCCTAGGTTGACTTATTTGGACGAAGTTTTCTCTTGTGCTGTTAAACTGAATAGCAAAAGGTCTTCTGGTCTAGATGACGTCTCTAATTTCTTAATTAAAAGACTTCCTATGAAAGCTTTTGAATATATTGCAATTGTTTTTAATAATTGTTTAAATAATTCATATTTTCCTGACGCGTGGAAAGTCTCTAAGATTATTCCTATTCAAAAAAAGTCAAACAACTTTGAGGTAAATAATCTGAGACCAATTTCTTTGTTGTCTAATCTAGGAAAGCTTTTTGAAAACGTTATTCGCAGAATTATGGACGTCGGGCTGGATCCATCTTATATTCCAAATTTGCAGTTTGGTTTTAAAAAAGGTCACTCAACAGTTGATGCTTTATTGAAATTTCAAAATGATATAGTTTCTAACTTGCGTAATCGTCGTTGCACCGTTGCAATTTCTTTAGACATTGATAAGGCTTTTGATCGCGCATATCATAACGGAATTCTTTTTAAAATGTTTCAAATTGGTTTCGCTCCCTCAATTATTAAATTATTCAAGAGTTTCTTTGCAAACAGAAAGTTTTGCGTTCTTTTTAATGGATTGCTTTCGGATATTGGTGACATAAGTTGTGGAGTCCCTCAGGGTTCCATCTTAGCTCCTCATCTTTTCAATATTTTAATGTACGATTTCCCACACTTTGGGCCTAATTCGACGGGTCTTTTGTATGCTGACGACTCTCTTCTGTACTCTCACCATGAGTCCCCTAAGTTGGCGTTAGATCAGACTTTGCAACATCTGCAAATTGTACGACGTTTCTACGAGAAATGGGGTATTAAAGTTAATGCATCTAAAAGTGAAGCCATTTGCATCAGGAATGCTTCAGGGAAATGTAAGTCGTTTGTTGTGCCTGAAAGCAAAACTTTACAATTCGCTCTGAATGGGTCTGAGATTCCTTTCAAGGATTCCATTAAATATCTTGGCATTAATTTTTACAGTCTTCTGAAATTTAACAAACATGCAAGAATTGTACTGAAAAAAGCTTACAGAATTTTGGGCACTTTTTCAAGTATTTTTTGGAACAGAAACTTACCAAAAAGGACAAAACTTTTGTTGTATAAAACCTGTATTAGACCTGTTATCTTGTATGGATTTCCTATTTGGTTTAACGTTTCTCCAACTGTCATTAGAGAATTTGAAATTTTAGAACGCAAGGTCTTACGTCATTGCATTGGAAAGTATTTCCAATCGCCTACAAAACGTTTCTCGAATCGTTTCGTTTATTCGGAAGCTAAAGTTTGCCCAATTGGCCTTTACGTGTCAGATATTCTACATAGATTTATCAATAGAATTTCTTGCCATGTTAACGATTGCATTCTTGATATCTTCAACCAACAAAGAGTTTTTAGCTGGTCAAATTTAAGGTATTTATCACCCATTGGCTTCGCTAACGAAGCTCCCGCTAATTTTGATTTAAATGTGTCACTTTGTCACAATTTTTATAAAAATACAGTTCCTGATTCTCATAGAGGTTAGCACTCAAATGTGTCTAAAAGGTTTGTTTTCTCTTTTTTGGTTTTGTATTAATTTTTTATTATTTTTTTTTCTTTATTTTTCTTTTCTTAGAGCACTAAGTTAGCATTAAGTTAGCATTAAGATCTAATCTAGGTTAAGTGATCTATATATCTCAATCCATGTCAGCTCCGGGAGCAAGAGCGTTTAATGTTCATGTTATTGTTTTCTTCAATGTTCTCTTCTTATTAATAAGTTTGATACTGCTGTACATATATGTTTTTTAGATAATACATTATAGTCTTTAATTTTTATCCACAATTGTAATTTGAATTTTTGTAAACTTATAATGTTGTTGAAAAAAAGGCTCAATAAAATTTCAATTCAATTCAGGGCCTTATTTTGTATCTGCGGAACGGTAGCGACGGCAGAGCTTCTGCTTCTGTTCCCGTTGCTGTTAAAACCGTATTTTGTAACTCTTACGTTGAGCCCCGTTGAGCGCACTGGGCTTTACGCCATTTGCGTTCCAGTCAGCTGGTAGGGAAATGTTGTGTATTTGTTGTACACAAAGACGACATTCACACGTCTCTTTCCTTCTTATGATTAGATGCATGCAATGAATTTGTTCTTATACCTGTTTTCTTTTGCCTCGATCAACTTTTGTTTATCAAAGCCAGCTGGCAGGCAGTCTGTTTGAAAACGGGGAACAAATCGCAAATCGATGCTTAGAGCATTTTTTGAATAATAATGCAAAATTTTTATTTTGTGCTGTACTTTTATAAAGTAAAAATAAAAATGTTATTCGATTTGTTATGAAGTGGCTCAGACCAGGAAAATGACGAGGAAACAAACATTCCAGCCAGGGTACGCAACCCAGCATTGAAAAGCAATGCATGGATTTTAGAGATCACTTCAAAGAAAATTGCAGTTACACTTTCTTCGAAATTTCCATTATATTATTTTATAATAATTATTTAAATTATTTTATTTAATTTTTTTTATTACAAAAAAAATACCTTAAATAAAAATAAAATGAAAAAATAAAAACAAATAAAAAATCAATAAACAAAACACATCCGCACTCGTCGAGCTCTACGCACAAACTGTGCGAACGGCAGCATTTTAGCTTCCGCTTCTCTACAATGGCCACCACGAGCGCTTCTGTTGTTACAAAATACCATTTTCCAACGTAAGCACGTAAGAAGTATGCAATTGTTGTTGTAAACCCAGCTGTACAGTAGCGCCAACAGTAGCGTCAGCGGTGTGCATTTTGTGCACACGTTTTGATCAGCTGTTTTACGAATATAACAAAGAGGAACGTAGAAGAGCCATACCGTTCGCAGATACAAAATAAGGCCCTCAATTCATTCAGTCTCTATAAATAAAAGTGATATTTCCAGTTTAAAGAGTCATCGCAATAAGAAGAAGAACAACATCTCCACCAACAATAAGAACAAAAGCAAAATATAAAAACGACAACAACAGCAGAATATACGCTACCAAAAACGGAACAGCAACAATAACAACATCAATAGAAACAACAACAACAAATATGTATCCCGGATTTATTAAATATGCAAAAGATATAATTGATTACTCCGCAACCACTTGCTGGGAGTATGAGGTGGTGAGCTTAACGGAGAAGATGGAAGGACATCTAAATAAATTTCAGCAATATCCATCACGGAGTACGGCATTAACGATTGTAGGCAATGTTGCGTTATTGCAAGAAAAATTAGTTCAATATGAATATAGTGGTTACGAATTTCCAAAATGGGTTTCGGAAGTGTTAATATTAAATAATTAAAGAAAGTAACAAACTAATAAAATTTTTGAATAACGTATCTATTATTATTTTTTTAAAACTATATTGTTTATTTTATTTTACTTCAATCATAAAGAAATGTTTGATATTAATGATCACAGTTGTATGAATTAGAATCTTGATGTTGAGCGTAGTCCTTGTCCCAAAGGCATCGTGATGGCTGGATGGCACGACGGACGGGAGTCCGGAATGCTCTGGTGAACTGCAAATGACAAGGTTAGAGTGATGGCTCGATGGTCGGGAGGACGGGCGAGAGGGTGGTGTAATGTTCTGGTGAACAGCAATAGATGGATTACGCCTTTTTTTATTATATGCTTCGGATGAAGATAGCTTCAATATCAAAATAATTTCCATTATTGAAGAATTGCGAGAAGCCGACATAATTGAGTAATCTTCACATATATATTTTGCATACCAAGAGAACATCTTATCAAACAGATAATCAACATAGCCACATTATTTTTATGAACATGTAAAATGCAATTAGCTTTATAATTGTATTATGATTTCTTGAAATAAATATTATTGGAACTATTGTATTTTTATGAAAATTAGATGCATTAATGTGTATATGAACAACATATATAAGTGTTTGAGTTGTTTTATTTTTTCAGTAATAAAATCCGTATAAATACGGTCGCTTACATGATATGTACGACCTTTGTGTTTGATGTATTTTGGAACGAATTTCCGTCATACCTTGTCAAATTTGGTCTGTAGACAAACCGGGTTCGGCGTTGTGCCATCTTCAGTGTCGTTTTTCGTTCCTAGGATAGCAAGTCAACTTATCCTAATTTATTGTTTCATATCCTTCTAACTCCTAACATAGCTTGTGTAGTCGGAGATTTTCGATGAATTGTATAAACTACTTTGAGTTATAAATAATAACTCAACACAAGTAGAAACCTCTGATATCGTTTCATTCATGGTCTTTATATCAACTTCAATTACTAACTAATATTTCATTTTCATTAGCAACATTTAAAAGAATATAATTATCAGGTACGCAATTACCACACGATTTGAGTGTTACACCTTTCATCGATAACATTTTAGCCATTATTAAATTAAATTCAAAAAGCCTTAGATTATAATAGTAACGCCTCTAGATCTTATAAGATAAAATATATTTTCGAGGGCATCTTAGTTAAATCGAGATAAAAGAAGGAAAAATGATTCGGACGTTTTCCAAATATCATCTGCCAATGATAATTTTGAAGAAATCGAAATCGAATATCAGTTTTTATTAAAATATTTCTTAAAGACTTTATCAAATGCGGTATAAATGGAGATATTATTATTATTATTTATTAAATTAATCTTATAACAAGTTATAAGACTAACACAAAAAAATTGGAGCATTGGAGATAAATTATATACAATTTACGGAATACATTTTAAACTATTTTCTGTTTGTTTTAATTAGAAAGAACACTTCCTGGCTCTCCGAGAAAATGTGCAGTAAAAGTAAAAACCGAAAAAAAAAAAATAAAAAAATACAAATTCTAAAATCTTAAATCTTAACAAAAATGCAAACAGAAATGTTCTGCTTACCGAAAAAAAGAAATACACAAGCTGTGGAAATGAGTAGGAACACATTTTGAACTTGTGAGAGAACGAGAAAACCGACGATTCCTAGCACCCGTTAAGCAAAAACAATTGCTCGTGTAAAGAGAAAACGAGAGTAAGAAATTTTGAGGGACCCAGGCTACTGAAAGCTCTGCGGACCAGAAAAAAGGGACTTTTAGCGGTCTATATGTTATGTGGTTAGTGCTAAAACTAAACACAAGTGGTGCTGTTGGTCCATTGTAATTTGAAGTTGTTAAAAGTTTTTGAAAGTCATTGAAGTTATAAAAAGTTAAAAAAAGAATGTTGGCGGCATTAATAGCATTTGTTCGTAGAAATCCTTATCTCTACAACACCTCCACACCGGAGTACAAGAATTTTATGGGAAAAATTGTACAACAGATAAAGAAATTCCTAGGGAAAGTGGGAAATCTCATAAAAAGAAAATCTATTTGTACAAATATGGCATTCTGCTATCTGCAACAAACGCAGTTGACTTCAGAGATAAAGAGATACGAAACCTCCTCTAACACCTGTAAAAGCTTCATATGGTTCGGTAAAAATCCATCAAACTGAACAAAATAGCCAGTTACCTTTTTCGCGGCACCTTTCGATATCGGGCTGCCGTGAGAAAAACTCTTTGTTTTTAATACTAAAATTGGATTTTTTACCTATTAAATTTGTACGACACTGTTTAATAAATGCTTAAAAGAAATGCATTTAAACTTTCAAACATATTAGGGGGCATGTTTAATTTGACAAGTCCTGATAAACTATAGAAATAGTTAAAATCTTCTATGGAAAACTACTATATACTAACATCTTTTACGAATTTTCAAGCTGGAATTTATGTTTATAAATAACAATAATTCTAATAATTGTATTTAAATATATAGCTGGAATTTATGTTTATAAATAACAATAATTCTAATAATTGTATTTAAATATATATTAGCAATGCTTTTATATCGAAAGTTTTCACGACAAAATACTAAAATTTATATTAGTTACAGTATTAAAGTACTTAAAAGGTCTTAAAATATAACGAAATTAATACCAGTTCAGCAACGCTGAAAAAATTTATATGTTGATTTTTTGCAAGTTTGTTATATTTGGACTAGTGCTGCCCAGAAGTGGCGAAATCCTCTATCTGGAAGCAAAAGTATTTCCGTTGAAATGGAAGCTCAATTTAGGTTAGAAATTAAATTTGGTTAATTCGCATACACTGTGTGTGAGTTCAACAATTTTTGAGCTCACTCGCGCACAAAGAAAGACGGACATTTGAAAGTTCGGCATCTCTTGACATTGTCAGATTAACGTCGTATCACTTTCTTTCTGACCACCATCCTGAAGAGCGGAAAATTCGCTTCCCGGCACGACGCATATTTCGCGTTCTGTTTGACCACAGTTTAAATGACACTTCAAAATGCAGTTTCAGAGATTCTAATTAATATTTTTAACAATACCTGGTTATTCTTATATAACTATATTATTAAGTAAAAAGAAAACAATTTCTCGCAAATACGACGCATTTATATTCGAGTAATGTGTATATGCATAAGTATTACTGTACATATGGGCTTTGTATAAACGGTAAGTAGAGCAGGGATTTAATACAGATAAAACAAATATTTTTAAAAATTTCTTGGTAGCTTGTTCTATAAATAGGTTAAAAGGTCGAAAAAGTAATGTTGATTTCTGGCATATGAACAAATCCAAGTCCACAATTCTCCAGTTTTTTCTAATTGTAATCTAATTTTGCAGTACCACTTAACACATTCAAAAACCTCATATTTAAGGAGTTACAAAGGCATGATCAGAAGTCTTCTTTAATGGAAACAATAGGGAGAAGACGTATGCTGAGTCGGTAATCTTCAATCCCCTGTCCAAAAAATATTCCCATCTGTGGAGTATATTAAAGTAACCCACTAATTTCTTTTTTTTTTTTTGCTTTAACAAAATCTTTCAATTCATTGTCGCATAATGAACTGACGCAACGTCAGAATTTCCAAATTTCCATATAACCTTACGGGAGCATTTGGAATTTCAGACGTTCTGACGTTGAAACCGTATGAGATATTGCCCATTTTTCTATGAGTGGGCGGACCACGCTCATTTTTTACAAACATTTTAGTAATGGAACATGTTCCAGAATAGAATTATGCGTCAATATCTCATACAATTTATGAGATATTCAGCCTTCTCATTTGTTTTTTAAACGAGGTGGCTTTACATTCCTTATGTAAAGACTGTTAAACGATTTCTCCCTTTTTCAATACCAAACAGCCCTACATAACAAAGAATATTTTTGCAAATTTCATCGCGATACCTCTTTTCATTCTCCCGTAATCGTGATTTGAACAGACAGACAGACGGACGGACATTGCTAAATCGATTCAAGAGATGACGCTGAGCAAGAATATCCATATATACTTCTCTGTATCCATGTCGTCTCCTTCTCTGCGTTACAAACGGAAGAAAAAAGTGAATATACCTTATTCCTTTCGGGTGTAATAAAGAACAGTTAGTTGGTTAATTTTAGATTTTAATTTAATTGAAAAGTAATGAGTTTTGAAGAAAAATTAGTAGAGAAGAATTGGTTTGCAATTGCTTTTGTTTTTTGATGATGCTGCTTCCAACAGACCGCGAGTAAATCTGAATTAATTTGGATTATTTAATGCTGAAAAATTTGTTGTGTTTTTGTATAGTATAACGGAAAATCTTGAGGTGTCTGTAGCCACGCAATCGATTTCAACGAAGGCAGTACAACATGCAGTACAACATGCAGTACATCTACGTCTAGTACACCTCGGGATATTTCGTTACTGGAGCCACTAGCAAAAAGGAATAAAAGAACCAGCCACTATAAGAGGAATTTAAGAAAGTTTTGGGTGCAACGACCGAATCTATTGAAGAATTGCATTCTGCAATAAAAAGTCGGAGAGTTACTTCCAAGCTACTTTGAGGAGAAAGTAGCTGAAGTAGAAATGAGCAGAACCGAGTTTGTGTTTTTAAAAATAAAGGAAATAAAATATAAAAGAATTTAAAAAGAGGAACATATAAGCGTACATATTTCTTTTGCTTGTAATAGCTTGAACACATAAAATGCTGCAAATAATGCCAAAATTACATTGGCTCTTATGGGAAAGGAGAAAAAAATAATGCTTCTTGTTGCCTGGCAGCAAATGCTACTTGCTGCCAGGCAATCGATTGAAAATTTCTAATTTTGCTGCTTGTTGCCACCCTTGTTCTTCTTTTTTATACCCTACACCCGAAGGGAGTAGGGTATATTCACTTTGGAGACGAGATAGATATAAAAAAGTATATATATTCTTGCTCAGCGTCACCTCCTGAATCGGTTTAGCTCTGTCCGTCCGTCCGTCTGTCTGCCTGTTGAAATCACGATTTCGGTAGAACGAAAAGAGATGTCGCGATGAAATTTGGCACAAATATTCTTTGTTATGTAGGGCTGTTTGGGATTGAAAATGGTAAAATCGGTAAACAGCCACGCCTACGTTACATACGGAATGCAAAGGCACCTCGTTTCAAAAATGTTATAATGTGAATATTTCATAAACCGTGTGTGATATTAAGGTATAATTTTATTCCGGAACATATAGCGTCATTACTAAAACATTCGAAAATATGGGCGTGCCACGCCCACTGATAACAAAGTTGGCAATATCTCATGAACGGTATAAGATATACCAATAATCTTGCCAAAAATGATTTGATTTCAAAAAAGTGTTCAATATATTCTAAACGGTATAAGATATTAACACGAAATTTTATAACGAGGTATCTACACGTATTACCAATTTGTATAAAAAATGGGCGCGGTCAGCCCACTTATACAAAAGTTTTACGTTCGTAATTCTATCTAACATTACCTAGAGACATTACAAAAACAGTTGCCGAAAGGGGCTTGGTCCGCCTACTTATACAAAAGTTGTTAAATGGCGAAATTATAATTTTTTCAGTTACTCGGGTGTAGGGTATTTAGATTTCGGCCAGGCCGAAGACAACACTTTTACTTGTTTGCTCTTTGTTTACATTTTGTGAAGCATTTGACATTTGTGTGTTGTGCATTTATTCATCAGTGTATATCAGTGTGTATTGATTTCAGCAAGAGACAAATGTAAGTATTTTAATAAAACAGATATATTAATTAATAAAATGCTTTATATACTATATACTATATATATATATATATATATATATATATATATATATATATATATATATATATATATATATATATATATATATATATATATATATATATATATATATATATATATATATATACAAGCATGGATTTGACGAAAAATTAAGAGAGTTGGTTAGAGACCATTGCCTGTACGATTCGAGTGACAACAAGTACAAAAATAATATTCATAAGGAGATGCTCTGGGAGAACATTGGGCAGAGCCTGACTATGGATCGTAAGAGTTATCTATAATAAATGATAGAATAATTGGTTTAACATATACATTTCAGGAGAAACAACCAAAAAGAGGTGGAAGATACTGCGGGTCGCCTACCTCCGAATGAAGAAAAAGGCCTTTGTTGCCTCCGGTAGCGCTGCAACATTTCCTCGGAAAATGTGGCGATATTCCGAGGCAATGTCGTTCCTCCATGGAGTGGAGTCTTACAGAAAGTAAGTTAATTTTCCATGTCTTTTTTGTGGCTATAAATCTTACTCTCTATTTCAGCACTATCGGAATACAATTAGTGCCTCTTCCTCTCATGTCGCCATCGCCACTGGGCCTTACGCAATCGCCACCGGTCCTCCCGCCACCTGAACCATTCCTGTCGTCACGTCCACCAGTCCTGGCGCCATCGCCTGCAATTCGTTGGCCAGCCGCTGATGGGAACATCACCATCATTCCCATCACCATCGCCATCAATCCCATCACCATCGCCCTCGGAGGCATCATCATCAACCCAAGCAAGGCCGGGTGGAACTGCAGCTAAGGTAACATTAGTTTTTTCGATGGCTATAACTTGTAAACTAAAGTTCTTATGTTTTATCAGGAACAAATTAAGGACAACTTAATTTCTTCCCCACATAATTCTGTTACCTGCATTTTCTTCTTATATATATATATACCCAGAATATATGGTAAGCGAGCTGATGGCCCTGGCAGCCAATGCTCCAATTTTTTGTGTTAGTCTTATAACTTGTTATAAGATTAATTTAATAAATAATAATAATAATATGGTAATTAAATTTCAAACTACCATTTCTGTATATTAATATGTACGTAACGAACGGCAAAGTAAAAAAGAGATTTGACAAAAATTGAGAGTTGTTAGAAAGTGGCCTGGGTGGGTCGAGAGAGCTCGACCACAGTCACGATCACGCAAGCAAGAAAGAGACAACAAGCGTCTTACGATCAGTGCGTAGGAATACCATCGCCACTATAAAAGGCGCTTCACCACCAGGAATCGAGGCTTTTCTACGTGAACTCCCGGCCTGGACAGTGGTCTTCTGGAAACCCATCCTCGGTAAGTCATTTCAACGGCAGAGCCACAACATGGACGCCAGCCGAGCCTCGACTTCTGCAGAGCCACAACATCGACGCCAGCAGAGCCTCGACTTCCGCAGAGCCACAATGTCGACGCCAGCAGAGCCTCGACTTCGGCAGGGCCACAACGTCGACGCCAGCAGAGCCTCGACTTCGGTAGAGCCAGCAAGTCGCCTGTGGAGTTGCACTCCCGCGGCCAACAAATCGCACCAGAACGTCGCCTGTGGAGTTACACTCCCGCGGCCAACGATTCGCATGAGCAAGTCGCCTGTGGAGTTGCACTCCCGCGGCCAACCATTCTCATCAGCACGTCGCCTGTGGAGTTGCACTCCCGCGGCCAACAAATCGCATCAGAACGTCGCTTGTGGAGCTGCACTCCCGCGGCCAACGATTCGCATGAGCAAGTCGCCTGTGGAGTTGCACTCCCGCGGCCAACCATTCTCATCAGCACGTCGCCTGTGGAGTTGCACTCCAGCGGCCAACACCCGGTTCGCTCGCACGTCGCTGGAGCGGGGACAGGGTTTCTTTCACCACAGGGTCTACCTGTGAAGACTATCAGTGGCCACACATCTATTTTGTACCCATTTATACATTTTAAAACAATTTACAAATATTTGATATATTAATGTACATAAGTTTAAGTTTAATTGTTGAATTAGAATTACGAATTATTGAATTAAATTTATAAAATTAATAAAAGAGAGAATTCGTTGAAGGAAGCCTTGTGTCCCATCAAATAAATAACTGGACGGATCCTGAACTCGGCTGAGTCACATACCCTGGCCAGAGAAAGGGAAAGTTTCGACTTCCTGGGTGGTTTGACGGACACCTTAAAGGAAGTCGACAAAAATTTGAAGCGAAAAAGCAGGAGACACCAACAGAGGCCTTGCCCCAACAGAGGAGGCAACATAAGCATTTTTCTACATTCCCTATTTTCAATAAAAAACTAAAAGAAAATTAAAGAATTAATAAATTTTGTTAAAAGTATTAACACCAAAGTCTTTTAGAATATTTCTATGTGGAAAGCAACAGCTGTTGATCGATTTGGAGTCGTAAAATGAACTTATCTCAGTGGATTCGTTTCTGTTCTCCAATGCCCCTGGGCGTCATTTCCATTTTCGCTCCTGTCCACCAAATCGGTATTGAAGTAGTATATGTCCTTTTTCAACATCAAAAAATTGTGTAGAACTACTGTTGCTAACACAATTTTGTCAGCGTTTTCAGGGCCAGCGTTTAATAACAAAATATTAAAAAGGATAATGAACCCGATTTTTTAAAATCATTTTCAAAGTTATCACTTGTGTGGGTCAGTAGATGCAATAAGTGATGCAGTCAATTGGCATCTCAGAGCTCAATTTTTACTGTACATTGATGAGACATACCTCGTTGGAAAGCTAATAGACTGCTATCAATGGACCGAATATCAACGGTCCCCTATTTCCGGATTTTTAAAAATAATTTTCAAAATTACCACATGGAAGTCAACGGCTGCAATAAGTGATGCAGTGAATTGGCTCAGAGCGCAATTCTTACTGTGCACTGATGAGACGTACCTTGTTAGAAAGCTAATAGCATGTGCTATTAATAAACCGAATATCAAGGAGCCCCCTATTACCGGATTTTTTAAAATATTTTTCAGTACCCACTTATGCAAGTCAACAGCTGCAATAAGTGATGCAGTCAATTGGCATCTCAGAGCGAAATTCTTACTGTGCACTGATGAGACATACCTTGTTAGAAAGCTAATAGCATGTGCTATTAATGAACCGAATATCAAGGAGCCCCCTATTACCGGATTTTTAAAAATAATATTCAAAGTTACCACTTATTCAAGTCAACAGCTGCAGTAAGTGATGCAGTCAAGTGGCATCTCAGAGCGCAATTTTCACTGTACACTGATGAGACATACCTCCTTGGAAAGTTAATAGACTGTACTATCACCGAACCGAATATCAAGGGGCCCCCTATTACCGGATTTTTAAAAGTAATTTTCAAAGTTACCATTTATGCAAGTCAACAGCTGCAATAAGTGATGCAGTTAATTGGCATCTCGGAGCGTAATTCTTACTGTGCACTGATGAGACATACTTTGTTAGAAAGCTAATAGTTAATAATTCACAAACCGTTAAAATTTTTTACTGCAAATTGAACACCGTTATCCGAAATGAAAATCTTCGTCACTCCGAACTGGGATGGGATTCGCTCACGAAATGACTTGATTAACTGTTCGGTGGTTGCTTTTCTACACGGTATCAACTCGAACCATTTCGTAAATTTGTCAGTAACACTGACAATGCTGTATTCCCGTGTTTAAACCTAGAAAGAGCTTCAACGAAATCTGCGCTTACCGTTACCCAGGGGTCCTTCTGCGAAATGGGTCAACATTTCTCCGGAAGGTTTCTGTTCGTTAACCTTTTATTGTTGGCAGCTTCGAACGTACCGACTTACTCGCCTAAACATACAAGGCCAGTTATGCCTCTGCGCTATTCGTGCAGTTGTTTTCGGGGTACCTAGATGAACGGCCGTGATGCATGGTGGTTCCTCGGCCCGTTAACTATCAGATGTCCTGATCTTGGGGCTCCTGTTCTGGCCAGAGAAAATAAAGTGGGTCTACATTCTACATTTCCACATTCAGTAAGCGGAGTATTGTTTCATCATGATCATCAAGGTAGATTTTTATAATAAAATATAAAGTGGGTCAATGATTACACAGCCAGTGAGGACGTATTGCCTCATCGACGGCCAGCACGCGCTCGTTGAATTAAAAAAAAAACCATCGCGAAAATAAGTACGCAATACGACTTCTGTCAGTGGCAGTGCGCAGTTCAGGTGTTGCCTAAGAGTATGCGTACGGAACTATTGACTCACAACATCAACCAATACGTAAATGTTAGGTAACGCATAGTTTTCATGATAAGAAGTGTTCGTCACTGATTGCGCCGGATATGCCTGTATAATTTCCCATTTTCAATGCAATAATCCCGGAACCTCCTGTGGATCCTAGCTTACCCCCTTAAGCTTCCTTGGGTACCAGAACATAGATTGCCTTTCATCCTGTTTATTTGAACGTTCACACACTGTTTCTATTGGTTGCGTTGAAAGGGTGTCCGCGACTACATTACTTTTCCCTCTGCGATACTGGATCTCATAGGTAAATTGTTGTAAATCTAGCGCCCATTGGGCGATTCGTCCGGAGAATCTCTCAATGGAGTTCAGCCACTTTAGGGAAAGGTGGTCGGTAAAAAAATAAAGGTGGTCGGTAGAAGAATGTCCTTCGAGGTATGACCGCATTTTACCTACAGCCTATGCACCTACCAGACACTTTCTCAGTAGCTTCTTCAGCAGTAGTATAATTCTCGGCGCCGTTGAGATGTCGGCTAACGTAAGCGATGACTCGTTCTCGGCCAACTATTAACTGCGTCGGCACCTCTCCTTAACCGTAATCGCAGGCGTCAGTCTGGGGATAAACCCGTTAAAGTCGGGAAAGCCAGTACTGGGGCCTCTTTAAGTCGCCGTTTAAGGTCCTCGAAGGACAGGTGTTCTTCAATCCACTAAAATAATTTTCCTTTTTAGACCAGCTTGGTAAGGGTATCTACTACTTTGGAGAAATTAAATACGAATCGCCGATACCATGAGGCGGTCCCGAGAAATCTCAACTCTCGCACGTTTTGAGGTCGTAGTTATCGGATAGCTTGTAATGGGTAGCCTCTTTCACCTAATGTGTAGCGTTTATCACCTATGAATTACTTGAAAGAATGCACTTCCCGAATTTAAGGGTCGCCCTCAGTGGAGATTTCTGGACAAGACAAGTGCCTACACTGAAAATGGCACTATTGTTTTCGCCTGCTAGATCGCTAGCGAAGAGTGAAATAAAAAGCCTGTTCTTAGCTGGCTGTCTTAGATCAGTCCTGTCTTTATTCTGGATCAAACCAATATCCAAACTAATTAAAATAACATTTAAATTTCGATATCATTAAGAACGATAGAAGTAAAAGAATAAGGTAAAGGAAGGAAAGGGATAAAGGAAGTAAGAGAACAGGGTGACTACCTTGAAGTTTCAATAGCTAGGTATTGAAATAGCGCCTGTTTGAACCGGGTTATGTTTCTGAGATTTCGTAGGAATGTTGGGAGTAGATTCCATTGACGGATAGCAGTAACGAAAAACTGGCGTTCCGATATAAGACAAGAATACCTGGTTTGGACGAGCATGTGTGATCTGCGCGAGTGCAGAAAATGTATCCTGGAGTAAAGATAATCAGGTTGCATAGAAATGATTAGCAAATGAAGAGTAGTTAGAGTACGGTACTTTATAAGGCTTTCAATTGTGTATCCACAGATTTGTTTGGCTTGCGCAGGGATCTGATCCCCATGTTTTTTGTTAAATATGAAGCGTGCTATGTTATGGTAGGCGACGTGAATTTTCCTCCTACTTGCACTGTCAGAGTTGCAGAAAAGCTCACAACAATATAATAGAATGGGCAAAAAGAGAGTTTTCGCAAGTAATACTTTAACTTTAGTGGGAAGATAGTACTTGGAGTGCCAGAGGGCATGAAGTCCTCTGTAAACTTGGCCAACCACGCCATTTATATGTGTTGTCCCTGCTAACGTTCTGTGAAATGTTAAGCCGAGGTTTTTTGCGGACTCCACATATTCAATGGTGTTACCAGCTAGACTTATGGCTGGGAAATCAGTAACATTCAGCACTCGTTTGTATATCACTAATACTTTTGATTTCATTGGGTTTAGCAATAAATGGATTTCATAGGACCAATTATAAATTCTACGCAAGTCCTCATTCAATAACATTGCTGCTTCTTCTTTCATTTGAACTTGGCGAGATATGATAAGCTGAACATCGTCTGCATACATGTGACCTATGCAATTTTTAACAACGTTTGGTAGATCATTGACGTAAAGTGAAAAAAGAATACGCCCAAGGACTGAACCCTGCGGAACTCCACTTACGACTGGTAAAGAGCTTGATGAGGTATTATTCATGACTACCCTCTGACTTCTTTCACTAAGATATGAATTGACAAGCATAGTTGAAGTCCTTGAGAATCTAAATGTAGAAATTAATTTTCGAAGCAGTACTGCATGATTTACTGTGTCAAACGTCTTTGAAAAATCGAGTAATGTCAGATAGGAGAAATTATTCCTATCAATAGCCACTCTCATCTCATCCATAACATTACGAGCGCAGTTTTACAGCTACGGTTTGCACGAAAACCAGATTGATTATTGTTTAAGAGGTTCTGCGATGAGAGATGTACAAGCATCTGTTTTAGGATACACTTTTCAAAAACCTTAGATAAATAGGGAACTATTGCAATCGGCCGATACTCCATTTCCTGTGAAACCACCTTCTTAGGAATAGGTATTATTTTAACTTCTTTCCAATATTTAGGAAAAGTAGATGTACACAGTATGGTATTAAAGATATGGGTTATGAAGCGCAGAACGACTGGTTAAATGAGTTTTATAAATTATGGATTAACTCCATCTAGACCAATGGCATTAGATTTAACTGATAAGAGCGATTCCAATACATCTTCGTCACTTAAACGAGTAAATTGAAAGATATTTTCATTCGTCGTCACCACTAAAGTCGTTGTTAGAATTCGTCCGAGATGCAACTTGTGGAGTCGTTACAGAGGTGAAAATTTTGTTTAGTCGATCGCAATCTACATCAAGGCGAATATTAGGACGTTGTATGCCTATTCCAATATCTCTAATATAGTTCCATAATATTTTCCCAGAAGTAGAGGTGTTCAATTTGTTCTCGTAGTATTGCGCCTTTGAGGCCCTAATCTTTGAGACCACCAAGTTTCGGTATCTGCGATAGTTATTGAAGAACTCGCCTAATTGAAACCTTCTCCATTTCTTCTAGGCTTCATCCCGTTTCCCCATTAAGAGAAAATTTCATTTGTGAACCAGGCGGGTGAACTTGGTTTAATGATCTTAGTTTTTAATGGGGCGTGTTTATCATATAAGGAAAGAACATGGTGTTGGAAGAAAGAGACTTGGTCGTCTACATGCGGCATGAGAAAAATATTTTCCCAGGTAATGCCAACAACCGGTTGATACAAAGATTGGCGATTAATTTTATTGAAGTCTTTATACTGAATCATTTTGCAAGTATTGCTAATAAGATTGAAATCATATGTTAAAAATAGGAGATCATGTCGCGAAAAACAGGGCGCAGAGAGCTGGCTATTGACAAGAACATTGTCGTTCTTACTGACGAAGAACAGATCAATTAAGCTGAATGAATCTATCGAGAAATGTGTAGGGCATGACCGATTTATAGCTATGAAATTAAGTGACTGCATATGGTCAAGTAAAGGTTTTGACTCTGCTGCATTTAAAAGATTGCAGTTAAAATCTCCACAGAGCACAATATCAGGTATACCACAAGAAAACTCCTCCAGTGTAGAAAGGGGTCAAGGGGTATTGATTTATTGGGTCTGTAGACGGTATCCACCATTATCTTACTTTTACCATTGGATATTTCTACTAAGATATATACAAAGAGGCAATCAGGTTCAGAGCAAAAAATCAGTCTACACTTGAAGCAATCGCGCACATAAATCGCTACACCTCCGCCTACTCTACCAATTCTATCTGAGCGAAACAGACAATAACCATCGAGTTTGCAGGCCCCATCATACATACATATTCATACATATATTATTACGTATTCAGTAAAGCAGGTTTCTGATAAACAGACCACGTCTAATAAGTTTACCTTATCAACCGAGTGAGTGAATGTTTTACGATGCTCGAAGATATGTGCGGCAATGTGAATCGTGCCAACGTTACAAGCCAAATCCCGCTTCGGAGTACCCAAGATACTAGTAAGAGATAATGGGACCCAGTTTACGAGTCGCAGTTTTCGTCGTTTCCTCCAGAAAATGGGTGTGAAGCAACAGTTTACTGCTCCATATGCGCCACAGGAGAATCCCAAGGAGAGAATCAACAGGACGATAAAAACGTTAATAGCACAACTATCTGGCAACAAGCAACGGAACTGGGACGAATTGCTTCCAGCAATTACGCTGGCCATCAACAGCAGAGAAGGGGAAAATCTAAGAGAAGTTTTTAAATTGGTGGTTAGAAATTCGGAAAGGGCAACGCAGGACCAAGCGCACCACTATAACTTGCGACGGCGACAATAAAACCGGAAATTGGGCAGACGGGCGAAAAACCAGCGACTTGGCGACTTCACCCCGGAAGAAATGAAGACACTTTTTCACAAGGAATTATCCACCCCGCCATCAACTTCGCGAAGCAAATTTGATTGTATGACACACAGTAAGCACAATAAAAGCAACAGGGTGTTGGATCGCGAAGACTAAGAATATACGATGGGATGATACCACAATGCATGCGATCTACAAGAAATAACACATTAGAAGCGAAAAGTCAAAACTTAAAGATTTGTAAATGAAGATAAATCGAGCCTAAAAATATTTTAATATTAAGACTTAAAAATTACAACTGAAAATTTAATTGAAACTGGAATACCTTAAAAGTAAAACTTAAATGAAGTTAAAGTGAGCACAGATATATTTTAAAAATGACGACTTAAAACTTATTGAATCTTAAAATTATCATAAAATGTAAACTGAAATTAAAACAATTTTACTGGAATTAAAACTTAACGTTGGACCTGAACTGGAAATTATAGCAGAAGAGAAAATTTTTGGAAGAAAATAAAAGGTAATGGAAAAGGAAAAAAAGAGAAAGATTTCTCTTTTCTTCCCCGAAGTAGAAGGGGAGTGTGACGACCCAAATTTTTACGAACTAAAATTTGGCACACAGCAAAGAAAATTATTATCATTAAATTAACAAACGTCTCACAACAACAAAAACAATTTACACACACGACGAATTCTCCTCGCTGACACCTGTCACTTTCATACGTTAAGTGAAAGTACACGTGGCATAAATACTGGGAAAAGTTTACAAGTAGCAAAGAACCTCATCACCAGCATTCAACAAATGTAGTGTGCATAGCACACATAAGGCAAACTGAGCGGCAGAGCGGGATGGCCGCTGACAACACGCATGTATACCGACGAGCAAGGCGATCAGAGAAAACGAGTCACAATGCGTACTGATAGCTAGATTCGTACACTACACAACAGAATGGAGTGCAGTAAATACACAAGATCAGTGCTAAACTGATTCAAGATATGACCCACATTTGCACAGCTTATGCACAACAACAAACAGCATATGTACAGAGGCGGCGGGGAAGTTCAAATATATATTTATGCGAAAGTAAATAGCGGCATACGAACTACCGTATTCCGTTAAAATAGAACCTTCCAGAAGGAAAGTCGGAAAAGTATAAAACTGGCTGCAAGGCAGAACTAAGGATGATTCAGTGCAAAGACTTCAACTAGGCAGAGCCTTGATTCCGTGATTTTATTCGTTACAAGTCAAGCAGTCGATATCAGTGAAGTCGAAGTTAGTGTAAACAAGCGTAGAAAAGTGCTGCCGCTGCGTCGTAGATTGTGAAACACACAGCAACTCACCAACTAAGACCCATCTAACTAGCGAGACCGGACAAGGGAAGACAGCAATCGTGATAAAACAAAACGAAGAATTGTATAAAATCTTGAGTACAGAATTTACAGTCGCAGTGTCTCAAATGCCCTGAAATGCCCTCCTAGTACAACCCTTCTCTAGGAGTTCGTCGATCTCTTTGTCGATGACAGCCTGCATCACCGGATTTCTCGGGAAGTATCGCTGTTTTATAGGACGCTCGTCACGCATCGCTATTTTGTGCTCTTTAATATTGGAGACGCCTTTCTGGGCTTCAAATTTCTTCATTTCTTCCTGAAGAAAACTCTCGATGTCCTCTGGTTGTTTAGATCCTGATTCTTGTGCTGATATACAAATGACTGCCTCATTCGGCTTCTCTTGCTTGTCCGTCGGGCCCAAAGTCACGGTCTCGCCTCCGAAGGAGAGTGTCGCTCCTATCTCGCATAGAAAATCCATTGCCAGGAGCAAGTCGTAGAGGACTTCTGTTAAAATAAGGAAGGACAACTCGCATGTACCAGCTCCCACAGAGACTTCTAGTGTAGTACATTCGGACACCTTCCTGGCTGTACCATCCTCCATGCGAATATTAACCTCCGCTATCTCAAACGACCTCTTTCCCAACAGCCTTTCCGCGAGCGTTCTGCTCACGAAGCTTCGCGTCGCTCCCATGTCCACTGTCGCCTGTACCTATTTGCCTCGGATGGATGCCATGGCCACGATGTGTCTATTGTTAATTCGGAGGGGCTTTAGTTTCTGCGAGAGGTTCTCTGGCTGGGAGCCGCCTCCTCTCTCTTTCGGCGGGGTCCCAGGTTGTTTACCTGTGTCGGTCTGCAACGGTCAATGGTTCTTATTCCCTCTCGGGAATTCCCTTCCGGGAGTAGAAAGGCACGACGGGGTTCTGGCAATCTCGGCGCATATGTCCTTCTTGTCCACATCGTCTGCACGCCGTTCTCGGGTTGAAAGGCCTTAGGACCGCCTGCCTCACCGCAGGGTTGCGTTCGGATGGCCATCGTCTTAAGGCTACTGGCCGCGTCTGGTATTCTTCTGTCATTTCGTCTATTTCGGTTACCCGCAGCCACTCGAGGTACTCGGCCAACGATAGAAACTCCTTTAGTACCCGGAAATCCTGTATTTATGTAAAACTGGTACTCGAACGCCGAGTTTTTGTATATTCTCTCCAGCTTTTCTGTCTCCGTGCTATGTCTCATCAGATTTTGCAGGCTAATGACGTAGTCTTTTCATTAGCGCGCTGTCGCCGGCTGCGAATGTCATCGCCAAATCTCTCGGAGAAACGACTCGGTAGGAAGAAATCCAGGAAGTCTCGTTTTAAGGCCTACCGCACCGACCATTTTGTAACCTTATCGATCACCTCTGGGTAGGAATGGCGTTCGTAGATCTCGCGCAGGTTGCGTTCCATCGCGCCGGTCGTGGTCCGTCTTCACTTTTGTACCACGGCCTCCGTGTGGTTTCCTTCATGTATGAACTCGATGAGTTCCTTCCTCATCCCCTCTACGGTCCCCTCGCCGTACAGTCCAAATTCAGAGGAACACTGCGCAAGTGCTTCTTTGTTGAGCCGGTACAGCCATCCTGTTTTGTATTTCTTTATAATATACTGATCCATGCTTATATTTAAAAATTTCTCGACTCGCTCCACACTGCGACTGTGCGTTCTGAGGATTTATCTGTATTGACAGGAGGGCATTTGAGCACTGCGACTGTGAATTCGAATCTTTACGAGTATTAACAGGGGGGAATTTGAACCACTGCGACTGTGATTTCGAATCTTTACGAGTGTTAACAGGAGAGCATTTGAGCCACTGCGACTGTGAATTCGACTCCTTATGAGTATTAACAGAAGTGCATTTGAGCCAGTGCGACTGTGATTTCGAATCTTTACGAGTATTAACAGGAGGGCGTTTGAGCGTTTGAGTGAATTCAAGTCTTTACGAGTATTAACAGGAAGGCATTTGAGCCACTGCGACTGTAAATTCTGTACTCAAGATTTTATGAAATTCCTCGTTTGGTTTTAGTATTAACTTAACGAGTATTAACAAGATAGCGTTTGAGCCATTGCGACTGTGAATTCGACTCTTTACGAGTATTAACAGGAGAGAATTCGAGCCACTGCGACTGTGAATTCCACTCTTTGCGAGTATGAACAGGAGAGCATTTGAGCCACTGCGACTGTGAATTCGACTCATTACGGGTATTAACAGGAGTGCATTTGAGCCACTGCGACTGTGATTTCGAATCTTTACGAGTATTAACAGGAGGGCGTTTGAGCGTTTGAGTGAATTCAAGTCTTTACGAGTATTAACAGGAGGGCATTTGCGCCACTGCGACTGTAAATTCTGTACTCAAGATTTTATGCAATTCCTCGTTTTGTTTTATCACGATTGCTGTCTTCCCTTGTCCGGTCTCGCTAGTTAGATGGGTCTTAGTTGGTGACTTGTGTTTCACAAATTATGACGCAGCGGCAGCAATTTTATACGCTTGTTTACACTGACTTCGACTTCGCTGATATCGACTGCTTGACTTGTAACGAACAAAATCACAGACTCAAGGCTCTGCCTACTTGAACTCTTTGCACTGAATCATCCTTAGTTTTGCCTTGCAGCCGGTTTTATACTTTTCCGACTTTCCTTCTGGAAGGTTCTATTTTAACGGAATACGGTAGTTCGTATGCCGCTATTTACTTTCGCATAGATATATATTTTTAAAACCTCTTTTTCAAGGTTATTGAGTTATTCGGTGAGTGAACTTCCCCGCCGCTTCTGTACATATGCTGTTTGTTGTTGTACATAAGCTGTGCAAAAGTGGGTCATATCTTGAATCAGCTGAGCACTGATCTTATGTATTTACTGCACTCTATTCTGTTTTGTAGTGTACGAATCTAGCTATACCTGTACGCACCCTGATTCGTTTTCTCTGATCGCCTTGCTCGTCGATATACATGCGTATTGTCAGCGGCCATCCCGCTATGCTGCTCAGTTTGTCTTATGTGTGTTATGTATGCACACGCCACTCTCGCTTTCTGCACATTTCTAAGCTACCCTTCGGTGTGTGGGCGTTTCTTATGATCATGCATACGTTTGTTGAATGCTGGTGGTGGGGTTCTTTGCTACTTGTAAATTTTCCCAGTATTTATGCCTTGTGTACTTTCCCTTAACATATGAAAGTGACAGGTGTCAGCGAGGCGAATTCGTCTTTTGTGTAAATTTTTTTTTTCTTGCGAGACGTTTGTTAATTTAACGATAATAATTTCCTCTGCTGTGTGCCAAATTTTAGTTCATAAAATTTGGGGTCGTCATACTCCCCTCCTACTCCGGGGAAGAAAAGAGAGATCTTTCTCTTTTTTTTCCTTTTCCATGTGACCTTTTATTTTCTTCCAAAATTTTTCTTTTCTGCTATAATTTCCAGTTCAGGTCCATCGTCAAGTTTAAAATCCAGTAAAATTGTTTTAATTTCAGTTTACATTTTATGATAATTTCAAGATTCAATAAGTTTTAAGTCTTCATTTTTTAAATATATCTGTGTAAAATATATAACTTCATTTAAGTTTTACTTTTAAGGTATTCCAGTTTCAATTAAATTTTCAGTTGTAATTTTTAAGTCTTAATATTAAAATATTTCTAGGCTCGATTTATCTTCATTTACAAATCTTTAAGTTTTGACTTTTCCCTTCTAATGTGTTATTTCTTGCAGATCGCACGCATTGTGGTATCTTCCCATCGTATATTCTTGGTCTTCGAGACCCAACACCCTGTTGCTTTTGTTGTGCTTACTGTGTTTTATACTGATCTACTTTTGCTGTAGTTAGGCCACTCGGATTTGTCCAGTTCCGCACACCGTTTTGAATCCAATTTGGTTCGCGAAGTTGATGGCTGGGTGAAATAGTATCTTCATTTCTTGTTTTCGCCTCCGGTTTCGTTTGAGCGTCAGCTGCTGTGGTTGGCGGGCTTCCTGTACCCTGAACCAGACGTTCGAAGCCAGAGGCTCCCTCGGAAGTATGGTCACTTTGCGCTGCCGCCTGTTGGTACGCCTTTAGCTCGCTCACATGGGCCGTTCCCGTCCGAGTCTCACCTTTTTTTTGTAAACGGATGATCACTGGTGACATGAATCCAATTACCTGTATGGGCCGTCGAACTTCGGAGACAATTTCGCTGCAAAGCTGTCGATTGCTGTTGACAGCGATTGCCCAATTTCCGGTTTTATTATCGCCGTCGCAAGTTATAGTGGTGCGCCTGGTCCTGCGTTGCCTTTTCCAAATTTCTCACCCTCAATTTAAAAACTTCTCTTAAATTTTCCCCCTTCTCTGCGGGTTGTATGGGTTCCTGACCGCTTCTCGGCGTTTGCTCGTCGTAGTAGGTTTCCAGAAGTTTTGGGGCTCATCCTTGCGTGAGATATGCTGCGCTGTAGCCTGTGGCCTCGGTTACGCTGCTGTTAAAAGCCAGCGTAATTTCTGGAAGCAGTTCGTCCCATTTCCGGTGCTTGTTGTCAGATAGTTGTGCTATTACCGTTTTTATCGTCCTGTTGATTCTCTCCTTGGGATTCTTCTGTGACGTATATGGAGCAGTAAACTGTTGCTTCACACCCATTTTCTGGAGGAAACGACGAAAACTGCGGCTGTTTCTCATTGTCCTAGTCACGCATAGTTTCCACGGCGTGCAGACCTCGTATCCGAATCGATTAGGAATATGACGGTATAGATTCTCATTCTCCAATGTGTTGTCTGGGAACTTCTCCGGATTTTGTTTCAATTCTCTGATTCAGTTGTTATTCTGGCGGAGGCTACTTGCGGCTGTCGGGATCCGCGATTACATTTAGCTTCCCCTTCGGGTACTGGATGTCAAAAGAAAACTGTTGGAGCCCGAAGGCCCATCTCGCTATTCTCCCGAAGGGGCTCTCTATTTTTAGTTTAGTTTAGCCACTTAAGCGCCAGATGATCTGTGATCACTGTGAATCGGTAGCCCTCGAGGTAAGCGCGCATCTTGCGAATATCCCACACTTTGGCCAGGCATTCTTTCTCTGTTGTATTTTTTTTATTGTATTATTACATTACATTATTTGTTTACAACTTTAAGAGTGTGATCTTATAAGACAGTTGAAGCCTATTGGTTACACAAAGATATGAAACTTAATCAAACCAAAATCCAAACTAAGATATGTAACTAAAATAACTGTTGCGGGAATAAGCCTTTTTATTCCCCTTCCTCGCAATCAATAAATGAAAAAATTCACTCTTTAAATTTGGCGTGACAATTTATTACTTTCGTCTGCTACAATGCAATGATTACTGACTCAACTCAACTCCTCCAGGCACACGCTGGGCAATAATTCCAAAAGAAAGAAAAACAACAAACATTAGAGGTACCGCCTCACTAGGTGGCATAGCAAAATGCGTGCAGAAAAAATTATCGGATCAGTCCCGACAACAGCAACAGCAAACTTTCGATCATCGGAGAGGAGAGAGCAGCAAGAGCAGCAAGTTTTGTCGATCTAATACAGGGCCGGAACATCCTCCCCCCTGTTGGAAGCACTGCTGACAAACCGTTTTGGTTCGATCGGTAACTTGCATACCTTTGTAATGGCTCGTTTGTAAATTCCCTCCGCTGTCTTGATACTTACCACTCGAACTCTACCATCTGGACCGGCTATGACCTGCACAATGCGACCGATTGGCCACCTCAGTGGTGGAGTTCCGTCATCCGAAATAAGTACGAGATCATTTTGTTGAAGATTTTCACAAGCGGTTTTCCATTTGGTTCGTTGTTGAAGTTGTCTGATGTATTCAGTGCGCCATCGTTGCCAGAATGCTTGTTGAATCCACTGAACTACTTGATACCTATCTAGTACCCCGGGAGTTGACCCAAGTAGTGAAGGTTCTGGTACTGCTGCTGCAGTTCGTCCGATTAAAAAATGCGCCGGCGTTAGCGGGCGTAAATCATTGGGATCAGTAGACAACGGTGTGAGTGGACGGCTGTTTATGATGGATTCTGCTTGACATACCACCGTTTGAAGTTCTTCTAACGTGAGAATATGAGTGCCAATGACGCGCCGCAGGTAGTATTTCGCCAGTTTGACGGCACTTTCCTATAAACCTCCGAAATGAGGTGACCGCGGTGGTATAAATTTCCAAATGATTCCTTCATTACGACAGCTTTCTTCAACTGCATCGATATGTTGTTGTGGTTCAAAAAATTTAAGTAATTCTTGCAATTCCCTATTAGCGCCAACAAAGTTGGTCGCGTTATCGGAGTAAATGGTGTGGCATTTGCCTCGCCTGGCAATAAACCGTCTCAAGGCGGCAATGAACGATGGCGTAGACAGGTCGTGCACCACCTCCAAGTGCACCGCATTCGTAGTGAAGCAGATGAATACTGCTAAGTAAACCTTTAGAGGCGCTCTTCGTCGTATTCGCTCTGTGATGAGTAGTGGACCGCAGTAATCCACGCCTGTAATATGGAAGGGCCATGTCGGTTGTACACTGCTGGGAGTGAGCCCATTAGCTGCATTGCAATTACGGGGCGCATACGAAAGCAAAGTATGCATCTATGAATAACGAATTTGATGGAGTTTCGCGCATTTAATATCCAAAACTTTTCGCGCAGAAGGCTAATTAAGGTTTGAATGCCAGCATGCTGATGTTTCCGATGGTAGTGGGCGATGAGAGCGTGCACAAAAGGGTGATGGCTGGGCAATAAAATTGGATGCATGGTATCGAATGGCAACGAGGAATTTTGAAGGCGCCCACCAACCCGTATTATGCCGTCATGAACGAAAGGCGACAGTTGACACAAATGGGAATGCCTGTGCAATGGTAGTTCGGTGACCAGCTTCTGATAATCTGCGGTGAATGCTCGCTGTTGAATGATACGACATACTAACTTCACTGTGGTGTTGAATTCTGGAACTGAGATTGTATGAGTTTCCCAATCTGGATTTGGTCTATTTCTGAGCCTTTCCGTAAAGCGTCTTACGTAGCTAAAAATGCGTATTGTTTTGCTATAATTTGTAGCATATTTGCTTGATGCAATTACGTCGTCATTTTCCTTGCACAGCAGGGCAATTCGCTGAGTACGTTGTTCGGGCAAGTTAGAAGCGGTCTCTTTGGGTGTATTCGGCCAAAATTTTTCGGATTTCATTAAAAAATCGGAACCTTGAAACCAGAAACTATTATTGATTATCTCACACGCATTGACACCTCTTGTGATGAGATCGGCCGGGTTTTGATGTGATGGTACATAATGCCACTCACAATCTTCGGTGAGCTCGCGTATTTTGGCTACTCGGTTTGCTACAAAAGGTTTCTATCGAGATGGCTCACTTCGAATCCACCCTAATGTAATTGTAGAATCAACCCAGCACTGTATACTGGTGGGGGCGATTGGCCAGCACATCCTAATGGACGCGAGCAACTCTGCTAGTAGGAGCGCGGCGCAGAGTTCTAATTTCGGTAGCGTAATCGGCTTTATAGGTACAACCCGGGACCGTGCAAACAGTAATGCGGATTCCAGGATGCCGTCCGGCGCTCCTGAAACCACATAGACGCATGCTCCGTATGCTCGTGTACTGGCGTCTGAAAAGGCATGTATTTGAGTACGTGCATTATAGCGAACAAAGCTGGGTATCTTGACGTTGCTCAGAAGCGCCAATTGCTGACAGAAATTGCTCCATTGGGTGTGTATGTCCGGTGGAACGCTCTCATCCCAGTGCAGCTTTAGCCTCCAAAGCTCTTGCATGAGAATTTTACACTTCACAATTAGCGGATTGAGTAATCCAAGTGGTCGAAGAAACCTGCCATGTGTGACAGTATAGATCGTTTCGTAGGCTTGACAATATTAGGCTGATTACTGTAACAGAATAAAAAATTGTCTTGCTTCGGCGCCCATTTCAAACCTAATGCCTTGACGCATTCAGTGTTATCAATCTCAATCGTTTCTTCTTTGTCGATTTCTGGAATGCCGTGAAGTATCATAGGATGATTGGAAGCGAATTTTCTAAGAGAGAAACGCCCCTTCCGCAATATTTCGATAACTTGCTCCTTAATTTCAATGACTTCAGCAATGGTTTTACCCCCCGTCATCAAATTGTCTACGTAGAAATCTCTGGATACTATTTTGCAACCGTTGGGAAACGTTGCAGATTCAATCTCAGCAAGATGTTTGAGGCATTTTATAGCTAGGTACGAAGAACAGGACAGGCCATAGGTTACCGTTTGCAGTTGGTACGTAGCGATAGGATGTTTAGGTGAATCTCTCCAAAGAATACATTGCCATTTAGCGTCTTCTGGGTCCACTAGTATTTGGCGGTACATCTTTGTGATGTCGGCCATTAATACATACTTATGGAATCGAAATCACAGTAGAATGGTGCGAATGTCATCCTGCAAGGTCGGGCCGATCCTGAGTATATCGTTCAATGCCTTTCCGCTCGTAGTGCGACAGGAGCCATCAAATACCACACGCAATTTGGTGGTTGAGCTATCTGGCTTGATCACGCAGTGATGAGGAAGATAATTATTCTTTCTGGAAGCCACCTCCCTAGGTGAAATATGCTTTATGTGTCCTAGACTTATGTATTCATGAATGAAATCATGGTAGTGCTGATTCAATGATTTATTCCGACCAATCTTAGATTCACTGGAGACTAACCTTTTCATTGCGTTATTGTAAGAATCTGCTAATAAATTGGGATCATCTTTGAAAGGTAGTCTGACCACAAACCGGTTGCTGACCGGGCAACGTTTGGTCGTCCTGTTGTAAAAGTCTTCGCAGTCTTGTTCTTCGACAGTGAATTTTGACGTTTGATGACTCAGGTCTTCCATTGCCCAAAATCTCTGCAATAGATCCTCCAATGCTGGTTGTTCAACTGTGTTTGCCGGTACTATGTTATGGAGTCTGTCTGGAATTGATAAGAATGAATGTGATGTTAGGGATGATGATTGCAATAATGACGTGGGTGCAAGTGAAGGCGAAGTTAAAGATGTCAAGGTCGAAGAAACTTGTGGGAGCGAAGCTGCAGATAGCGATGCGATTGATGGCGACGAGGTGGCATGGATGGTGCCCGATACCACCCATCCAAGTTTTGTTTTTTGAAGTGATGGCAAATTGCTTCCGATAGAGATTTGACCAATGAGAAGCAAGTCATAGAACAGTCTGGCGCCGATAAGACAGTCAATCGGGCCAGGTCTATGAAAGCCCTTGTCAGCCAACCGGATATTATTCGGGATGTTCCAAGTGGTTATATCGATAGGCGACGAGGGCTGATATGAAGTGATGGTGGGGAAAATTAGGGCTCCTATTGTCGTTGAAAACGTATCATTATAAAACTTTATTGTAACGGCGCATGATTGCTGGGTGCTAGTGACACTCGATGCAATTCCGGTGACATTGACATGGCATTTTGCACGGCGCACCCTAAGATGCTGAGCAATTCGCTCAGTTATAAAGTGTAATTGCGAACCAGAGTCGAGTAGAGCTCGTGCTACTATGGACACTCCCGATGAATTTGTGAGGAATATCATTACTGTCGCTAGTATAACCTTACTGGATTTCTGCGATGCTTGGAATGCAGTCGATGTGCTGGGGATGGACTCAAAATTTGGTTCTGCGGAGGGCTCGTCATTTGCAGCCGGCCTCTCGCGATGCAACAGAGTGTGATGATTGTTATTGCACTTTTGGCACCTATTTAAGGAAGGGCAAGCGCTAACTCTATGATAGGTGCTTAAGCAATTAATGCACAAGCTAAGCTGTTTACACATGGCGTGTCTTTGCATCGGAGTAAGATCCAGAAACTTTGTACACTTGTATGGATGATGAAACGGCATACAGCCACATATGCCACAATTTGAGTCGCCCTTCGCAGCCGTTGCTACGAGAGACATTGGTTTGGGCTTAGGCGGCTGTGCAGGCGTCGATGAAAATTTAGAACCTTGTATGAAATGCGACGGATTAATATGAACCATGTCAGCGGCCTGGCACCGCCTCTCAATGAAGCTTGATAGGTCATTCCATGTTGGGGCACGAAATGTTGTTGAAGAGGTCATGGGCCCACTTGACGATAGTTCCTCCTCCCATTTCATCTGAGTGTCATGATCTAGCTTGGTGACTATGAGATGTAGAATTATACTTTCCGCTATTTGACTTGTTGATGCTAACGATTGCATGGCGCGAAGATGAGAGTTGATGATGTCGATAAACCCTCTTAACACAGTAGCATTTGAGTGAGTGAGGCTCTTGATATTAAAAATTTCTTGCAAATGTGATTGAAATATAAACCGTTTGTTGTCATACCTACCCTTCAGCAAGTCTATAGCTTTCTGATAATTTTCTGGAGTTACCTCATGCGACTGTATTATGCTTACAGCACTATCGGCAAGGCACGAACGCAAGTATTGAAATTTTTCAATTGGAGACAATGCATGATTGTTGTGTACTAACGCGGAGAACATATTAAAGAAATCAAGCCACTCGGTTTGTTTACCGCCAAATTTGCTTAATTGGAGCTTGGGCAGATTTATATGATGGTTCATTGCTAGCGGACTTAAGTGAGTGCTTGTGAGGGCGAGGTCACTATCATTGTTTCGTGCAGCGACCAAGCGCTCTGCGATGGCCCCCCTTATGTCACAGTATGAGTTCTCTACACTTGCCCGATGGGCACTTAGAATTTGAGCTTCATCCAATATTTCAAGATCCATTTGCACGTGCTCAAATGTGTTATATTGCCGTTCGAGAAGGGATAGCCTAGCCTCCAACTGAAATGTTGAGATTGAATCCAGATTTGACAAATTATTTCGGAGCGAATCAATGCGCGCTATTATTTGATCTCTTTGGAAAATTTTGCGATTGAGCTCCTGATCAGCCCTTGGTGGGCGTGGGCGTTCACCATCGAACTCTAATAACGGTGTATCGTTCATGATTAATTTTACCAATCCGGCTCGAAGGACCAGTGTTGCGGGAATAAGCCTTTTTATTCCCCTTCCTCGCAATCAATAAAAGAAAAAATGCACTCTTTAAATTTGGCGTGACAATTTATTACTTTCGTCTGCTACAATGCAATGATTACTGACTCAACTCAACTCCTCCAGGCACACGCGGGGCAATAATTCCAAAAGAAAGAAAAACAGCAAACATTAGAGGTACCGCTTCACTAGGCGGCATAGCAAAATGCGTGCAGAAAAAATTATCGGATCAGTTCCGACAACAGCAACAGCAAACTTTCGATCACCGGAGAGGAGAGAGCAGCAAGAACCGGTTTTGTCGATCTAATACAGGGCCGGAACAATAACATTTAAATTAAGATATCATTAAGAACGATAGAAGTAAAAGAATAGGGTAAAGGAAGGAAAGGGATTAAGGAAGTAAGAGAACAGGGTGACTACATTGAAGTTTCCATAGCTAGGTATTGAAACAGCACTTGTTTGAACCGGGTTATGTTTCTGAGATTTCGTAGGAATGTTGGGGTAGATTCCACTGACGGATAGCAGTAACGAAAAACTGGCGTTCCGATATACGACAAGAGTACCTGGTTTATATGAGCATGTGTGATCTGCGCGAGTGCAGAAAATGTATTCTGGAGTAAAGATAATCAGGTTGCATAGCAATGATTAGTGAATGAAGAGTAGTAAGAGTACGGTGCTTTCTAAGGCTTTCAATTGTGCATCCACAGATTTGTTTTGCTTGCGCAGAGATATGGTCCCCATGTTTTGTGTTAAATACGAAGCGTTATATGTTATTGTAAGTGACGTGAAGTTTCCTCCTACTTGCACTGTCAGAGTTGCAGAGTTGCAAGTTTCTGTTTCTATTATATTGCTCACAGCAATATAATAGAATGGGCAAAAAGAGAGTTTTCGCAGGTAATACTTTAACTTTAGTGGGAAGATAGTACTTGGAGTGCCAGAGGGCACGAAGTCCCTCGTAAACTTGGCCAACCACGCCATTTATATGTGTTGTCCAAGTTAACGTTCTGTAAAATGTTAAGCCGAGGTTTTTTGCGGACTCCACATATTCAATGGTGTTACCAGCTAGACTTATGGCTGGGAAATCAGTAACATTCAGCACTCGTTTGTATATCACTAATACTTTTGATTTCATTGGGTTTAGCAATAAATGGATTTCATAGGACCAATTATAAATTCTACGCAAGTCCTCATTCAATAACATTGCTGCTTCTTCTTTCATTTGAACTTGGCGAGATATGATAAGCTGAACATCGTCTGCATACATGTGACCTATGCAATTTTTAACAACGTTTGGTAGATCATTGACGTAAAGTGAAAAAAGAATACGCCCAAGGACTGAACCCTGCGGAACTCCACTTACGACTGGTAAAGAGCTTGATGAGGTATTATTCATGACTACCCTCTGACTTCTTTCACTAAGATATGAATTGACAAGCATAGTTGAAGTCCTTGAGAATCTAAATGTAGAAATTAATTTTCGAAGCAGTACTGCATGATTTACTGTGTCAAACGTCTTTGAAAAATCGAGTAATGTCAGATAGGAGAAATTATTCCTATCAATAGCCACTCTCATCTCATCCATAACATTACGAGCGCAGTTTTACAGCTACGGTTTGCACGAAAACCAGATTGATTATTGTTTAAGTGGTTCTGCGATGAGAGATGTACAAGCATCTGTTTTAGGATACACTTTTCAAAAACCTTAGATAAATAGGGAACTATTGCAATCGGCCGATACTCCATTTCCTGTGAAACCACCTTCTTAGGAATAGGTATTATTTTAACTTCTTTCCAATATTTAGGAAAAGTAGATGTACACAGTATGGTATTAAAGATATGGGTTATGAAGCGCAGAACGACTGGTTAAATGAGTTTTATAAATTATGGATTAACTCCATCTAGACCAATGGCATTAGATTTAACTGATAAGAGCGATTCCAATACATCTTCGTCACTTAAACGAGTAAATTGAAAGATATTTTCATTCGTCGTCACCACTAAAGTCGTTGTTAGAATTCGTCCGAGATGCAACTTGTGGAGTCGTTACAGAGGTGAAAATTTTGTTTAGTCGATCGCAATCTACATCAAGGCGAATATTAGGACGTTGTATGCCTATTCCAATATCTCTAATATAGTTCCATAATGTTTTCCCAGAAGTAGAGGTGTTCAATTTGCTCTCGTAGTATTGCGCCTTTGAGGCCCTAATCTTTGAGACCACCAAGTTTCGGTATCTGCGATAGTTATTGAAGAACTCGCCTAATTGAAACCTTCTCCATTTCTTCTAGGCTTCATCCCGTTTCCCCATTAAGAGAAAATTTCATTTGTGAACCAGGCGGGTGAACTTGGTTTAATGATCTTAGTTTTTAATGGGGCGTGTTTATCATATAAGGAAAGAACATGGTGTTGGAAGAAAGAGACTCGGTCGTCTACATGCGGCATGAGAAAAATATTTTCCCAGGTAATGCCAACAACCGCTTGATACAAAGATTGGCGATTAATTTTATTGAAGTCTTTATACTGAATCATTTTGCAAGTATTGTTAATAAGATTGAAATCATATGTTAAAAATAGGAGATCATGTCGCGAAAAACAGGGCGCAGAGAGCTGGCTATTGACAAGAACATTGTCGTTCTTACTGACGAAGAACAGATCAATTAAGCTGCATGAATCTATCGAGAAATGTGTAGGGCATGACCGATTTATAGCTATGAAATTAAGTGACTGCATATGGTCAAGTAAAGGTTTTGACTCTGCTGCATTTAAAAGATTGCAGTTAAAATCTCCACAGAGCACAATATCAGGTATACCACAAGAAAACTCCTCCAGTGTAGAAAGGGGTCAAGGGGTATTGATTTATTGGGTCTGTAGACGGTATCCACCATTATCTTACTTTTACCATTGGATATTTCTACTAAGATATATACAAAGAGGCAATCAGGTTCAGAGCAAAAAATCAGTATACACTTGAAGCAATCGCGCACATAAATCGCTACACCTCCGCCTACTCTACCAATTCTATCTGAGCGAAACAGACAATAACCATCGAGTTTGCAGGCCCCATCAGATACATATTCAGTAAAGCAGGTTTCAGATAAACAGACCACGTCTAATAAGTTTGCCTTATCAACCGAGTGAGTGAATGTTTTACGATGCTAGAAGATATGTGCGGCAATGTGAATCGTGCCAACGTTACAAGCCAAATCCCGCTTCGGAGTACCCAAGATACTAGTAAGAGATAATGGGACCCAGTTTACGAGTCGCAGTTTTCGTCGTTTCCTCCAGAAAATGGGTGTGAAGCAACAGTTTACTGCTCCATATGCGCCACAGGAGAATCCCAAGGAGAGAATCAACAGGACGATAAAAACGTTAATAGCACAACTATCTGACAACAAGCAACGGAACTGGGACGAATTGCTTCCAGCAATTACGCTGGCCATCAACAGCAGAGAAGGGGAAAATATAAGAGAAGTTTTTAAATTGGTGGTTAGAAATTCGGATACCGCGATAATTCGTTTTTCGGTCGCGCAGTTAAATTGTGGAATAGTCTCCCGCGCATGTTTTCCCACCCACTTATAACGTCGATGCTTTAAAAAGAGGTGTAAATCGACACTACTCCCACTTTTCCCCTTCGCACTAACCTTTACCCTTCTAAACCAACGAATGCTTTGCATGGATAGGGGGCATCCCCTGAGCTTGGTTCTATCTGCCATAAAAAAAAAAGGCAACGCAGGACCAGGCGCACCACTATAACTTGCGACGGCGACAATAAAACCGGAAATTGGGCAGACGGGCGAAAAACAAAAAACCAGCGACTTGGCGACTTCACCCCGGAAGAAATGAAGACACTTTTTCACAAGGAATTATCCACCCCGCCATCAACTTCGCGAAGCAAATTTGATTGTATGACACACAGTAAGCACAATAAAAGCAACAGGTTGTTGGGTCGCGAAGACCAAGAATATACGATGGGAAGATACCACAATGCATGCGATCTGCAAGAAATAACACATTAGAAGCGAAAAGTCAAAACTTAAAGATTTGTAAATGAAGATAAATCGAGCCTAGAAATATTTTAATATTAAGACTTAAAAATTACAACTGAAAATTTAATTGAAACTGGAATATCTTAAAAGTAAAACTTAAATGAAGTTAAAGTGAGCACAGATATATTTTAAAAATGACGACTTAAAACTTATTGAATCTTAAAATTATAAAATGTAAACTGAAATTAAAACAATTTTACTGGAATTAAAACTTGACCTTGGACCTGAAGTGGAAATTATAGAAGAAAAGAAAATTTTTGGAAGAAAATAAAAGGTAATGGAAAAGGAAAAAAAGAGAAAGATTTCTCTTTTCTTCCCCGAAGTAGAAGGGGAGTGTGACGACCCAAATTTTTACGAACTAAAATTTGGCACACAGCAAAGAAAATTATTATCATTAAATTAACAAACGTCTCACAACAACAAAAACATTTTACACACGACGAATTCTCCTCGCTGACACCTGTCACTTTCATACGTTAAGTGAAAGTACACGGCACAAATACTGGGAAAAGTTTACAAGTAGCAAAGAACCTCATCACCAGCATTCAACAAATGTAGTGTGCATAGCACACATAAGACCAACTGAGCGGCAGAGCGGGATGGCCGCTGACAACACGCATGTATACCGACGAGCAAGGCGATCAGAGAAAACGAGTCACAATGCGTACTGATAGCTAGATTCGTACACTACACAACAGAATGGAGTGCAGTAAATACACAAGATCAGTGCTAAACTGATTCAAGATATGACCCACATTTGCACAGCTTATGCACAACAACAAATAGCATATGTACAGAGGCGGCGGGGAAGTTCAAATATATATTTATGCGAAAGTAAATAGCGGCATATGAACTACCGTATTCCGTTAAAATAGAACCTTCCAGAAGGAAAGTCGGAAAAGTATAAAACTGGCTGCAAGGCAGAACTAAGGATGATTCAGTGCAAAGACTTCAAGTAGGCAGAGCCTTGATTCCGTGATTTTATTCGTTACAAGTCAAGCAGTCGATATCAGTGAAGTCGAAGTTAGTGTAAACAAGCGTAGAAAAGTGCTACCGCTGCGTCATAGATTGTGAAACACACAGCAACTCACCAACTAAGACCCATCTAACTAGCGAGACCGGACAAGGGAAGACAGCAATCGTGATAAAACAAAACGACGAATTGTATAAAATCTTGAGTACAGAATTTACAGTCGCAGTGGCTCAAATGCCCTCAAATGCCCTCCTAGTACAACCCTTCTCTAGGAGTTCGTCGATCTCTTTGTCGATGACAGCCTGCATCACCGGATTTCTCGGGAAGTATCGCTGTTTTATAGGACGCTCGTCACGCATCGCTATTTTGTGCTCTTTAATATTGGAGACGCCTTTCTGGGCTTCAAATTTCTTCATTTCTTCCTGAAGAAAACTCTCGATGTCCTCTGGTTGTTTAGATCCTGATTCTTGTGCTGATATACAAATGACTGCCTCATTCGGCTTCTCTTGCTTGTCCGTCGGGCCCAAAGTCACGGTCTCACCTCCGAAGGAGAGTGTCGCTCCTATCTCGCATAGAAAATCCATTGCCAGGAGCAAGTCGTAGAGGACTTCTGTTAAAATAAGGAAGGACAACTCGCATGTACCAGCTCCCACAGAGACTTCTAGTGTAGTACATTCGGACACCTTCCTGGCTGTACCATCCTCCATGCGAATATTAACCTCCGCTATCTCAAACGACCTCTTTCCCAACAGCCTTTCCGCGAGCGTTCTGCTCACGAAGCTTCGCGTCGCTCCCATGTCCACTGTCGCCTGTACCTATTTGCCTCGGATGGATGCCATGGCCACGATGTGTCTATTGTTAATTCGGAGGGGCTTTAGTTTCTGCGAGAGGTTCTCTGGCTGGGAGCCGCCTCCTCTCTCTTTCGGCGGGGTCCCAGGTCGTTTACCTGTGTCGGTCTGCAACGGTCAATGGTTCTTATTCCCTCTCGGGAATTCCCTTCCGGGAGTAGAAAGGCACGACGGGGTTCTGGCAATCTCGGCGCATATGTCCTTCTTGTCCACATCGTCTGCACGCCGTTCTCGGGTTGAAAGGCCTTGGGACCGCCTGCCTCACCGCAGGGTTGCGTTCGGATGGCCATCGTCTTAAGGCTACTGGCCGCGTCTGGTATTCTTCTGTCATTTCGTCTATTTCGGTTACCCGCAGCCACTCGAGGTACTCGGCCAACGATAGAAACTCCTTTAGTATCCGGAAATCCTGTATTTATGTAAAACTGGTACTCGAACGCCGAGTTTTTGTATATTCTCTCCAGCTTTTCTGTCTCCGTGCTATGTCTCATCAGATTTTGCAGGCTAATGACGTAGTCTTTTCATTAGCGCGCTGTCGCCGGCTGCGAATGTCATCGCCAAATCTCTCGGAGAAACGACTCGGTAGGAAGAAATCCAGGAAGTCTCGTTTTAAGGCCTACCGCACCGACCATTTTGTAACCTTATCGATCACCTCTGGGTAGGAATGGCGTTCGTAGATCTCGCGCAGGTTGCGTTCCATCGCGCCGGTCGTGGTCCGTCTTCACTTTTGTACCACGGCCTCCGTGTGGTTTCCTTCATGTATGAACTCGATGAGTTCCTTCCTCATCCCCTCTACGGTCTCCTCGCCGTACAGTCCAAATTCAGAGGAACACTGCGCAAGTGCTTCTTTGTTGAGCCGGTACAGCCATCCTGTTTTGTATTTCTTTATAATATACTGATCCATGCTTATATTTAAAAATTTCTCGACTCGCTTCACACTGCGACTGTGCGTTCTGAGGATTTATCTGTATTGACAGGAGGGCATTTGAGCACTGCGACTGTGAATTCGAATCTTTACGAGTATTAACAGGAGGGCGTTTGAGCGTTTGAGTGAATTCAAGTCTTTACGAGTATTAACAGGAAGGCATCTGAGCCACTGCGACTGTAAATTCTGTACTCAAGATTTTATGAAATTCCACGTTTGGTTTTAGTATTAACTTAACGAGTATTAACAAGATAGCGTTTGAGCCATTGCGACTGTGAATTCGACTCTTTACGAGTATTAACAGGAGAGAATCCGAGCCACTGCGACTGTGAATTCGACTCTTTGCGAGTATGAACAGGAGAGCATTTGAGCCACTGCGACTGTGAATTCGACTCCTTACGGGTATTAACAGGAGTGCATTTGAGCCACTGCGACTGTGATTTCGAAGAGTATTAACATGAGGGTATTTGAGCCACTGCGACTGTAAATTCTGTACTCAAGATTTTATGCAATTCCTCGTTTTGTTTTATCACGATTGCTGTCTTCCCTTGTCCGGTCTCGCTAGTTAGATGGGTCTTAGTTGGTGACTTGTGTTTCACAAATTATGACGCAGCGGCAGCAATTTTATACGCTTGTTTACACTGACTTCGACTTCACTGATATCGACTGCTTGACTTGTAACGAACAAAATCACGGACTCAAGGCTCTGCCTACTTGAACTCTTTGCACTGAATCATCCTTAGTTTTGCCTTGCAGCCGGTTTTATACTTTTCCGACTTTCCTTCTGGAAGGTTCTATTTTAACGGAATACGGTAGTTCGTATGCCGCTATTTACTTTCGCATAAATATATATTTGAACTTCCCCGCCGCCTCTGTACATATGCTATTTGTTGTTGTGCATAAGCTGTGCAAATGTGGGTCATATCTTGAATCAGTTTAGCACTGATCTTGTGTATTTACTGCACTCCATTCTGTTGTGTAGTGTACGAATCTAGCTATCAGTACGCATTGTGACTCGTTTTCTCTGATCGCCTTGCTCGTCGGTATACATGCGTGTTGTCAGCGGCCATCCCGCTCTGCCGCTCAGTTTGCCTTATGTGTGCACACTACATTTGTTGAATGCTGGTGATGAGGTTCTTTGCTACTTGTAAACTTTTCCCAGTATTTATGCCACGTGTACTTTCACTTAACGTATGAAAGTGACAGGTGTCAGCGAGGAGAATTCGTCGTGTGTGTAAATTGTTGAGCAAATCGTCTATTGGAGTCTCACGCTATTTTTTCCTTTTTATTGATGACAAGTCAAGAAGAATTTTTGTATATTTTATTATTGAAAAAAGTGAAGTGATAGAAAAATTCAAAGTATTCAAGAAACTTGTGGAAAATCAAACCGGACGCAAGATAAAAGCGCTGCGAAGCGACAATGGCACTGAGTATTTAAACCGCAAGTTCACTTCTCTTTTGGAAGAGTGTGGAATACAACGCCAGCTATCTGTACCATATACGCCACAACAGAATGGCGTAGCAGAGCGTGCGAACAGAACTGTTGTTGAAATGGCTCGGAGTATGTTGTTACATGCTGAGGCAGATGAGTCACTATGGGCAGATGAGTCACTATGGAAGCCGTAAACACAGCGGTTTATATACGGAATCGAACTATATCTAAAGCCCTGCCTAATAAAACGCCGTACGAAATTTGGACCGGCAAGAAACCGAATGTTAGTAATTTTCGCATTTTTGGTTCACCTGTTTTTGCTTTATATAAAACGCAAACCAAAAAGTTTTCTGCCAAAGGCAAAGAATATATTCTCGTGGGATATTCTCTGACTTCAAAAGCATACAGACTGTTTGATGCAAATGAAAGAAAAGTCGTAGAAAAGAGAGATGTTAAGTTCTGCGAAAATAAGTTTAATAATGAGTTGCCTTCTAACACGGCTGACGTTTCTGGTTTTCCTCATTTTCCTTCAAGTACAGATTGCATTTGCGGAGTAAAAGATGCAGAAATAAAAATATTTGAAGAAAAGCAGAGCAGCGATGAGGTAAATTTCGAAAGTTGCAGCACAGACAGCAACCATGACGTAATGAAACAACAAACAGTTGTAGAAGCGAGAGGACGTGGAAGACCCCGTTTAGTTCGCACAGGCACTGTAGGGCGACCAAAGAAAATATATCAGAAGCTGAACTTTGCAAAAAGTGACGAAATACCAATTCCTCAAACTTTGGACGAGGCCCTTGGTGGTGAGAATAGCATCGAGTGGAAAGCAGCCATGTCACGTGAATATAAAGCGCTCGAAGAAAACGACACGTGGTCAGTCGAGAATCTTCCTCCTAATCAAAGTGTGATCGGTTGCTGGTGGGTTTTTTCATTAAAACGAGACGAAAGGGGAAGCATTCAGCAGTTTAAAGCGCGGCTTGTAGCAAAAGGCTGCAGCCAACAGTATGGCGTTAATTACAGTGAAACTTTTTTGTCTGTCATTCGGTATTCGACTATATGGTTGGTTTTTGCATTAGCTGCCGAACGAGGCTTGTACTTGCATTATGTTGATGTGTCAACAGCGTATTTAAATAGTCGACGAGATGAAGAAATTAATATGAAATCACCTGAAGGAATTTTGATTAATAAGAATTCAAATCAAGTTTTAAAATTAAAAAAGGCGATTTATGGACTCAAACAATCGGGACGAGCTTGGAACACTAGATGCTGCTGTGCGCCAAATGGGTTTTGAGCCATATGCTAACGAAATTTGCCTGTATAAAGCAACAAATGAAAGTATGTTTCAACTCATTGCTATCTACGTAGATGACATCTCGATTGCCTGCGAAGATAAAGGAGACCTAGAAAGAAGTAAACGTGGGATTGCACATAAGTTTAAGTTGGTCGACAACGGAAATGTTAAGCACTTTCTAGGTATGGAGATTGAACGAAAAAGTAATGCCGGAGAAATTTTTGTGGGTAATAAACAATACGTGAAGAATCTTCTAAAACAATATATATTACACAAATAATATTAAGTTAAACTACTCCAGAACAGGTAAACCGCCAGAAGCTACGTCGATGCTGATTGGGCCAGTTGTTCCGTCGATAGAAAGTCCTACTCTGGATATGCGTTCATCATGGCAGGTAGTGCGATCAGCTGTGAAAGCAAAAAACAATCAGCTATTGCTTTGAGCAGCACGGAAGCCGAATTTGTTGCAATTTGAAAAGGTTGTTGACACAGATTGGCTGCTACAACAAAGAAGAACCGCTAGTAATGTATGGTGATAACTTGGGTGCACAAAGTATGGCGAGAAATCCAGTTAATCACAACAAGAGCAAGCATATAAATATCAAATATTTACATGTCCGAGATATCGTAAAGTCAAATGAAATCGAACTGCGCTACACACCAACAGAGGATAACATAGCAGATGTATTGACCAAAAATCTTACTAAAGCAAAACATGTAAAATGCATTACAGGTTTCAGCCTTAAGTAACGTCTTTGTAAATCCAATATGAATATTATGTTATTTTTAAGAAAAATATGCATGTTTGAGAGGGCGTGTTGGAGTTAAATGAATATTTTAATGCAACCCTGCATATTTCTTCTGTTCTTTTTGTACTCATTCTTACACATTAAAAACTTTGTAACCTTTTTTTTAGTTCTGAATAAAACTCTGAATACAACACATTTTAATCTTTGCATTGAAGGCGGGCTTATTGTTTGGAAATGCTCGTTAATCGGGATGCCAGGATTTTTTTATGTTTTTTGGTCCAAATGTGATAATTCCAGTCTTTCTTTAAGACGTTCTCATTGAAATTGGAACAAATTGAAAAGTTTTCATTACGAATAAGTTTTACTGGTGGAGCGCATCTTACCCTAAGTTGAGGATGAATTTAATTTATATGTTTTAACGAACCTTCAATTCGTCACAATTTATTATGTATGTATATTTATTTCCTAAATATACCTACATAAAATATTATAGATAGTTGAATATGAGAAAGAAAATTAAATGCATAAGTAGGTAATGAAAATGTTTAAACAGAACATTTAAATAGATATAAGTATACACTTAGGAACATACAAATAGAAATACATTTACAAATAAGAATTGAACTAAAATTACAAAACAAAATGTAAACACTCGATAACAACACACCACAATATATATACTCGTACAGCAGCCCTACAATGCGCTTACACGCAAGTAAGTGGGGAAAAGTACACGCCGGCGATGTTGAAAAAGAAGAGGTATCCTCAACTTACCATGAAGAATCCAAAGCTGCTCGGCAACGAGTGGTTTGAGTTGGCAGCAGTAAAATTGGAAAAAGCCAAGGCAGAATTAGAATTTTTAAATTATAAAGCGATTTAAAGCTATAGAAATTAACTTTAGAAATAGAGAACATTAAATTAGTAATTGAAAACCTTTCACCTAAAGTGTCCTAAAATTATACACCTTTTATCAATATGTGCTAATGTTAATATTTTCATGTATATATAGGTTTTACCCGAAATTGTTGCGTTAAATTCCATTTCAACTTTTTTCCAAGCAATCTCTTTTTGCTCTCTCTTATCCTGTCAAATACATTGATTAATTGATAAATTATTAATTAATTATTTAATTTCGTAACAAATTGTTTACATATTCATTGATTAGTACACATCGAGGCGCATTGCTTGTGTTTCTGTGTGTTCGTTCCTGTTTAGAGGCACTGCTAGAACAAAATCTATAGTTTGCGAAACTTCGCTTCTACTAGGTACTTCTTCCCTATTTATACAACAAATATTATGCAAAACTGCTTTTGCTACAATTATTGCTTGCACATTTTCAAATTTTAGGCAAATTCCCAGAGATAAAATAGGAAAGAGTCTTTTTAACACTCTGTAGCTTTTCTCAATGCAGCATCGCGTTCTTATTTTGGACACCTTGTACAAATTTTCTTCTGGAGTATTTACCTCCCATAATGGAGTCATTAAATATTTTTCATTCGGATAACCCTTATCAGCTAAGGTGTGACAGTTGTCAACTTCTTCACTTTCAAGCCGGACGTATATTTTCGCATTTCTAAAATATTAGAGTTATGCGCCGCTCCTGTCCATTTGTAATTTTAATAAAGCTTTGATTCACACATGATCACATTGATAGAAAAAATCCTTTCTTATTTCTATAGAGCTCGGTGTTGTTTCCACTTGTAAGTAAGAATTTGTTGGAAAAGGTTGGCCAAATTATACATTTTCACATTCGCGCTACCTGGAGAAATGGTTTTCAAATGAGTGCAATCAAGTGCTGCGATTACATTGGGGAATTTTGCTTTGTTGTAAAATCCGGCATACTTTGCAGTATTTCCTCAGAACTGGACAGACATTTTATAAACCGAGATCTCAACATTGCTATGTAGTGGGGAAACAATATTTACAGATTTCGAAACTCCATATACGTCCCCCACTGTTCGAAGCATACCATAGGTTGCGTAAACTGCCAATGTGATCCAAAACATTTTCTCTAATTACAGGAATCCTATAATTAGTAGGAATAATCCTACTAATTACAGGAAATCATTACCTTACCAATTCGTTCTACTTCTAATGTGTGCCACAATAATATCAAAAACGTTTAAAGCTGTTGCCTTCGTTAGTTGAAACCTTTGGTAGAAGTCTTTATCTACAAACATTTAAAATGGTTCGGTAGACTTCTGAAAGTTCTCACTCTTCTTAAAATGGACACATTAATTAATTGATGCATTTCAGCATCAATCATATCATCATCATCATCATAAAACTCATTTTGTGTAGTCAAAAATATAAAAGTAATGTATTTTGGAACGAATTCCCGTCATCCCTCGTCAAATTTGGTCTGTAGACAAACCGGTTTCGGCGTTGTGTCATCTTCAGTGTCGTTTTTCGTTCTAAACTATAAAAGTAAATAAAAGGAACACTCGAAATATTTTGGTACTTTTGTCGGCAATTTATAGTAATTATCAAAATTGTCAGTATTTCTTAACTCAGCTGTTTCTTTCTCTGTGGTTTAAACGGAGGTTAACAACGATAACAGCCCACTGAAAAACGGGCATAAGAACAGCTATCAAACTAACGGTGGTTTGTGGAAAGAGTTATCGCATTCAATTCATTCTTGAAGGCACTGGCTTACTTGAAGTGCATTCGGATTGTCGCCAAAGATTTCACAATTTTCGAAAATAACAAATTAGCAAATAACTTAACCACATCGTACACAAACTTTCAAGGGATTTCCAATGTGGTTGACTCGAAAACATTAAAGACACATCTAAACGAAAATAGTCTGGATTCGCATACAAGACTCATGTCATGCAAATTTCAGTCAAAAGGATTACAGGAGCTAGATTACAGGAGAAGTTAAAAGAACAAAAATTATTTGAGTTACAGTTTGAAATTACAAACAATGACATACAATCGGTTATATGACATTAGCTTTAATAATTCTGCTACTAAACTTTAAACTAAAGATTTTTGAGATTTCCCCAACGCCACATCCGCGAACTGTCCAGCTTCACAGCACAGCATAGAGACGGATTTCAGCATAAACATTTGACTTTGTCAACATTTGACATTGAAATGTTAGGCGTTTGTCGATCCGCTAAGCACATTCACCTTCTTGCCGATGTACTCAACGTTATGCTCCAATTCTTGCAGGCGACATCAATTGGTGAAAGCGGAAGAAAGTGCAGCGACGCTTTGCTGCGACGGCACGCCAGGGCAACGAGCCGCTGACCGTGCATTTATTCGCGCTGATTTTATTGCGTTGTCATTATTAATTTGTATTAATTATCTTCATTGTAAATAATTTTAATATAAATAGGGAAACTTTTCAATAAAGAAGGCAGTATTGAGCTATCATCAATAGTTCACAATTCAATTTCAGCAACACAGCAACAATTTCTTTAGGTTCCAAATGCTTAAAGGAAAACAAAAGGATAACCAGCGCAATATCCACATAAAAACAACTAAAAGTGTTGTCCTCGGTCAGGCCGAAGTCTAAATGCCCTAAACCCGAGTAGCTGAAAAAATAATAATTTCGCCAGTTGACGACTTTTGTATAAGTAGACGGACCACGCCCATTTTGGGCAAACATTTTGCTAACGTCTCTAGGTACCCCGGGATAAAATCACGTATTAATATTATGTACCGTTTATGACATTGACAACTTTTGTATGAGTGGGAGTGCCACGCCCATTTTTGGCAAGTAGATTGGAAGTGTCTCCAGATACCTCGCGATAAAATTACGTTTTCATACTTTATGCCGTTTATGAGGCATTGCCAACTTTTGTATGTTCCGGAATAAAATTATGCCTCAATGTGTGTGCATCAGATGTTATATGTATATCTGATACCATCCAATATATAGCTGGTGTCTATTCTATTGTCAAAATCAGCTGATTATAATTAAGCAAATGTTGACAGAGATGTGATTTATTTTTTGATATCCCTTTTGTGTTCTGTTATCCTGGTCTTTAGTGTTCGTTTTGTTGTCCATATATATATATATACACCATTTCGCAACTTCCTTTTTCGTACCCTTTGCATGATATCTCGTATACCACGTTGCTTTCTTGATCTGTTTATAAATATTTTATTCTTTTTGTTCGGAAGGTTTTCTGATTTACTTATAAACTAAACAACACAATTCGCAAACTTTTTACTAAAAAAAATATTGGATCCTTGAATAAGTTCTCGCTGTTTCTTCAAAGATGGTAGTAGCAGTACCCCGTTTGTGGAATTTCGAATGGTAACACACATGCAAGACAGTATTGTATCTAACCTTAAATTTCAGTGTATGGGTAGTTCACTTTAGTGTAAAGAAAGTAATTTTTTCTTATTTCTGAAAATGTCTAATTTTGTGCCAAATAAAGTGCATTTGCGAGGACCGGTGTGAACTTAGCATAGATTCTCAGCATACGGCGAATTGGCTTAACACTAATCATAACACTTCGCCGTGAAAAATATACCGGGCATACTTTTAGGGGCGCATTTGTAGAAAATGATTATTATTATTTAAAAAGGGAAATCGGCTATAACTGTCATAAACGAAAAGAATACGAGTTTTAACTATATACACCTTGTAGCCCGAAGTCTGGAGAAGAAATGTTGTAAATATTATCGCAATCCTATCAGTGGTTTTTTCACAAAGCCATCATATGCTGAGTTTTTATGCAATTATCATAAAAATGGAAAATCCGCTATAACTGTCGTAAACGAAAATAATACGGGTTCTAACTATATAAAAAACCACCGATAGGATTGCGATAATATTTACAACATTTCTTCTCCAGACTTCTGGCTAATGCGGGTTCTAACTATATACACCTTTATATAGTTAGAACCCGCATTATTTTGGTTTGCGACAGTTATAGCCGATTTCCCATTTTTACGAAAATTGGATAAAAATTCAGCATATGCGAAAAAACCACCGATAGGATTGCGATACTATTTACAACATTTCTTCTCCAGACTTCTGGCTACAAGGTTTATATAGTTAGAACCCGTATTATTTTCGTTTACGACATTTATAGCCGATTTTCCATTTTTATGAGAATTGGATAAAAACTCGGTATATGATAGCTTTGTGAAAAAAAACACCGATAGGATTGCTATGATATATACATCAATTTCTTCTCCAGACTTCTGGCTACAAGATCCATGTAGTCATTATCCGTATTTTTTGATATTTATTACGTATGATTTACATTTACGACAGTTATAGCCGATTTTGGCCAGGTAAAATAATAAAATTAATTAAAAATATCCCTAAAAGTATGCAATGTTTCTATTTAGGGAGGAGGTAATTGTTTCTGAATTCGCCGTTGCGTACCATTGGTTGCTTTGAATTCGTCGTATGTCGGATACGACATGCAGAGATTGGTTTGCACGCTTCAAAAATAATGATTTTGAACTTGAGGATAAAGAACGTTCTGGCGCACCGAAAAAATTTGAAGACGAAAAGTTGGAGGAATTACTCGATCAAGACCGATGTCAGACGCTAGCAGAACTTGAAAAAACATTACAAGTAGACGAATTAACTGTTTCAAATCGTTTAAAAGTTTTAGGAATGGTCCAGAAGCACGGACATTGAGTACCGTATGAATTGAAGCCGAGAGACGTCGAACGGCGTTTTCTCACGTGTGAACTACTGCTTCAACGGCAGAAAAGAAAAGGTTTTTTTGCACCGCGTCGTGACTGGCGATGAAAAGTGGATACACTACGATAATCCAAAGCGTAGAAAAACGTCGGGTAAGCCCGGCCATGCATCAACATCGTCTGCAAAACCAAATATCTATGGTTCGAAGCTTCTTCTCTGTATTTGGTGGGATCAGCAGGGTGTAATTTATTATGAGCTGCTCAAACCGAATGATACTATCGCGGGAAAGCGCCATCGACTTTAATTCAAGCGTTTAAGTCGAGCCTTAAAAGAAAAACGGCCGCTATACGAGCAGAAACACGAAAAAGTGATTTTGCTATATTCGGCCTCATGTTGCAAAATCAGTGAAAACCTACCTGGAAACGCTTCAATGGGAAGTTCTACCCCACCCGCTGTATTCACCTGACAGACCCTTCTGATTTTCACCTATTCCGTTCGATGGCACTGACCTAGCTGACCAGCGCTTTCATTCTTATGAAGAAGCTAAAAAATGGATCGATTCCTGAATAGCCTCAAAAGACATGTCGTTTTTCCGACGCGGAATTCATATACTGCCAAAAAGATGGGAGAAAGTGGTCGTTAGTGATGGGCAATACTTTGAATGAAATGTTTTTGTTCCTTGTAATTTAAGTAAAGCTTTTATTGTGTAAAAAAAAACAGCGAGAACTTATTCAAGGACCCAATATAAAATACGTATACTAACATCAACAAGGCACATTTCACACCTGATTTTGACAGTGTTAGAATACTTAACAAGGAAAAACGACAAGACACCCGCTATATTCTTGAAAAGTTTGCGAATTCAACAAAAACAAACACGGGCAAACAGAGAAAGAGGCAACAGTGGAATACCAGCAAGACATAATGAGCAACAATACATGAATAATTAAAATAACATGAAAATAGTTTAAATCAGTTTGTGTTTGAAGAAAATAAAACATGTAACATTTAAACATTTAGGTGTAATATTACTTGGAAGCTTGATGTATCTATAATTGTTAAGTGTAAAAATGGTCATGTATTTGGACATTACAATGTCCAAAATTAGTTCCTCCTAAATGTAAGGATTTATCGCATATTTTATATGAATTTCTTATTTGCAGGTATAAAGTTATATATTCCCATCAGCACGTAAGTCTGCAAAAGCTGAATGAGTGGTAAACAAATTCACAAAAAGATTAATAAAACTCCATTATTAATCCAATTATTAATTAATCCAAGATTAATTAAGTATACTCCAGAAAACAAGAATTTATTACGTTATATCTGGAAGAGAATGGTAAATTTCTTGGGGGAGTGGGGTATGGTAGATTCTGACTGCTCGTCATATCAACAGGTTCCAGCTGTACAGCAAAACCTGCCCCTCATTCAGCAAAACCAGCAGCAGCAAAAACAACAAATTCAGCAGAGAAAACATAAGTTGCATCGAGTGAGCAAAGCGGTTTCTACAGCTTTAAGCCTATCAGATACAGACTGTGGTTATGTTAATGTTGGGGCAAAGAACAGCTGCTTGGCTTGTAAAGATAATGGTATGTACAACACTTCAAAGGCCACAAGTTGCATAAGAGACAGATTCGGTGTGCAGCAACAAATTCCGTCGACGCAGCAAAATAGTATTAGCAGTAGTGCATTAGTAACCGCAGACTTACAGCAGCTATCAGTGAATAGTGACTGCAGTAGTCAGAGTGCGAATTTAGCGAAATTACACGGATTAAACGAAAAAAAACTATTGCAGCAACAACCGCAACCCTCCACAAATACTGCTCCGGTTCACCATCAGTGCCTGGGAATCATCACAGACTACTCTTCCACACTATTTATAAAAAGTGGTTCTACTAGATACTCATTCCATTCGGATAACTTTGCAGAAACAACGACTAGTGTAGCTCAGCTGGGAAAAGATCTTTTGAAGAACGAGGATGAAATTGCGCTACAACCATTGTCGAATCAGGTGAGTACTCCTTCATTGCTTCATTGCATCAACGGAAAAATGCTTTGGTAAAATAAGTTCCGAAACTCATAATTCATATAGTTTCTTATGTTAGAAGTTAATTGAAAAGTAAGAATTTACTACATTTATTGTCAGTGTTGTGGTATCCTTACGCTGAAGGACACCCACGACATATGAAACTGAAACTAAAATAATGTTGTGGTATCCTTCCATTGAAGGATACCCGCGGCAAAGCAAACACTACTTTTAAAACTTAACTGCGGACACCACGTCCGCTCTTTATTTCACTCAAAATCAGAGTCTTTTCTTAAAGTTAAAACAAATTACCAGCCAGCTCGGTTGAGCCAGCTAATTGGAATTCTGCTGGAAATTATTGGCTGTTGCGCAAGTGGGAGTTTCGCAACTCAAACTTTGATGCCTCGCTTGCGGAACTTGGATTCCGCAAGTGGACTTGCTATTTTGGAGAAAAAATACTCTTGCGCAATTTAAATTCTACTTTGAATTTATTGAACTGTGATCGAGAAGCGACCACATTTTGGCCTAAAAGTATGCCTTCCAAAAAATAACTGCAAGCCTCCACGTTGGAAGTATGCAGCGTAAACGGGCAAAGTACCGTATTAATCAAAATGCAAGCCTCCACGTTGGAAGTATGCAGCGTAAACGGGCAAAGTACCGTATTAATCAAAATACATGCGCTGGTTTTAGGGTGTGCAGATTGACCCACAATATCAGTTTCAATTACTTCCGATTAGATTAAAATCGGAATCAATCAAAAATTTAAAAAATATGTTATACACATATGTTTTGTACCAATCGCGCAGAATGATTTTTTTACAAGAAAATTTAAGTAGCTGGCAAGAGTTCAATTAGAAAATCGTCCTAAGCATATTCTATTACATATTAATATCATGCTATAACCGAAAGAAATATTTCGCATTTACGTTGTTATTTCATTTAGAGGCAGAAGTTTATGTGTAGATATATTCTTGCTCAGAATCACCACCTGGTTCGACTTCACTTTGGCCGTCCGTCTGTCTCTTTGTCGATATTAAAATAGAACTAAAATAAATATCAAGATGAAATTTAGAACAAATATTCTTGTTTTTGAATTCAGAAAACACCATATTTCTCGTAGGTATGCGAAAAGGCACAACTTTTGCATTATTTTTCAAAATTAACTTAAATTTCGAATATAGTTACAAAAAATCGGTTTGAGGAACTTTATGAAGATCTAAAAGCTTAGGTTGCGAAGATAACACGTGTTTCAATACAAGTGTCGCTGAGTGTATATAATGTTTAGATTGAAAATTGGTATACGATGTATTTTCTTTTGTTTAGTTGAGATCGCTAACTGAGGTTGACGGCGGAATTTCAGTTACTCTTCGTTAAGGTTAAAGTAACTACCTACTTTTCGTTAACGTTAAAGTAACTAGTTACTCTTCGTTATATTTTAACTATTAACGGAAAAGTACCGACAGTAATTGAGTAAAACGACGGTATTTTTAGTTACTTCTCGTTAACGGTTTTCATTCTTTCTGAACGCCTAAAATGTGCATTTTCATCTATTAACGGCTCCACATATGGAACAAACGTGAGATCACTGTCGTCCACAAATTTGGCCAGTTCTTGACTACTTTCTGCGTCACCTGATTAGTAGCGGGCAATTCTTCAATCACTTCTCCTGAATTGGATTCCTTGATAGTTTGTTTTTGAATATTATTAATTTCTTCATCACAAAAAAAAAAAAAAAAAAAAAATCATCGACAAATTATAAAACAGAAAAATAGTTGGAGTTGTGATGTGACCGCGGACGGAGGCGGATGGTGCTCCCGCCGACAGCTTTCTTATTGCTCATCAAAATAAAATAAAACAATAGAACAAAAAACAAGTTTAACTTACGCCGCGATGTTGCGTACCAGTGTCAGCAACTCCTTTGCACGACGCATGCCGAATTTAGGTCCATGTGGGTTAAATTCAAAATCCAGTCGCACATCCTGCATTTCTGCTTCATTTATAGAAGCCCGGGTCTAGGGAGGCTGCCAACTTTTGACAAACTGGACAGTCTCTCTGATTCGATTTCTAAAATTCTGGAATTGTATCCGAACAGTGCGATTGTTGTCGCTGGTGATTTCAATGTTCATAATTCCAATTGGCTACGTCATTCGAGTCACACAACACCTGAGGGTTTGTATGTTTAGTTATTTGCTGAGTCTAATAATTTGACTCAATTAGTGAAGGAACCAACGCACCTTCCCTGCGTTGATGGGCAAAACCAAAATATTCTGGACCTCTTTCTAACTTCACATCACAGCAAGTATGATGTGAATGTTCTTGCACCTCTTGGTAATTCGGACCACGCTACAATTTCTGCTACCTTCCCATATTCTAGTCTTCAATCCGCTCAACAGCCAGCTACGAAGCGGACAGTGTGGCTTTATGAGAAGGCTAATTGGGATGCGCTGAACTCCTTTTTAAGCCGTTTCAATTGGCAATTGTGTTTCAGGGATAGAAACATAAATGCTGCAGCAAAATTGGTAGAAAATATAATTTTATTTGGTATGAGGTCTTTCATACTCAATAAAAGAATTTCCATTAAACCAAAAGACCATTCCTGGTTTAATGCGACTTGCAGACAAGCAGTCAGGTCCAAAGAGGAAGCATTTAGGAATTGGCGTTTAAACAAAACTGCTGATACTAAACTGCTGCGCAATCAGGCCAGAAATAGGTGCAATGCCACTCTAAAGCGCGAAAAAGTTCTTTAAGAATAGCGCCTTAATCCTTAAACACAATCAGGACGCAAGACGCAGATTCAAGTTAGGGACGCAAGATGTGGCTCGGATTTAAACCAAATAGCAGAGAAGCGTTTTCGGGAAGCAGAAGTATGAAAGGTCAAACATTTGACAGTATAGATACTACGAATTGAATTTTTTACAAGGCTTAAACCGGTAAATAGGGGGTATCAGTGAATGAATCCTGCTATAAAGCAAATACAGCTCCTATAGATAGAACGTAGTGAAAGTGAGCAACTACGTAACAAGTATCATGAAGGATGATATCTACAGAAGAGTTAGCTAAAACTACTCCAGGTAGTCCTCCTACTGTATAGAGAAAAACAAACCCTAATGCTCATAGAATCGAAGGTTAGTATGACAGTTGAGACCCATGTAAAGTAGCTAATCATCTGAAGATTTTAATTCCTGTAGGAACAGCAATAATTATAGTTGCTGAGGTAAAAGAGGCTCGAGTATCAACATCTATTCCTACTGTAAATATGTGATGAGCTCAGACAATAAACCCAAGTAAACCAATTGATAGTATAGCATAAATTATTCCTAGTGATCCAAATGTTTCCTTTTTCTCTGACTCCTGTCTAATGATGTGAGAAATTATTCCAAATCCGGGAAAATTTAAGATATAAACTTCAGGATAACCAAAGAATCAGAATAAATGTTGGTAAAGAATTGGATCTCCCCCTCCGGCAGGATCAACAAATGAAGTATATAAATTTCGATCAGTTAAATGTAATAGCCCCTGCTAAAACAGGAAGCGATAAAAAAGGAGAAGGAGAGCAGTAATTAAAACTGATCAAACAAATAAAGGGATTCGGTCAAATGATATTCCTTCTGTTCGTATATTAGTTACTGTAGTAATGAAGTTTACTGCTCCTAGAATAGAAGATACTCCAGCCAAGTGAAGGCTAAAAATTGCAAGATCTACAGATGCACCTCTGTGAGCAATTGCAGATGATAAAGGTGGGCAAACCTTTTATCCTGTCCCCGCTCCGTTTTCAATTATTCTGCTTACGAACAGAAGGGTTAAGGATGGGGGGAGAACTCAAAATCTTATATTATTTATTCGTGGGGAAAGCTATATCTGGAGCTCCTAGCATTAGGGGTACTAGTCAGTTTCCAAACCCTCCAATCATAATTGGCATTACTATAAAGAAAATTATTACAAAGGCGTGAGCTGTTACAATTACATTATAAATTTGATCATCTCCGATTAATGAACCAGGATGACCTAATTCTGCTCGAATTAACATACTTAAACAAGTACCTACAATTCCGGCTCATGCTCTGAAAATAAAACATAGAGTTCCAATATCCTTGTGATTTGTTGAAAATAGCCATTGACGCGATCTGATTAAATGGCTGAGTTTAAGCAGTAAACTGTAAATTTACGAACAAGAAATTTAATTTTTAATCGGCTTTATAGTCAATAATGACATTAGACTGCAATTCTAAAAGAGTATAAATTACTAGGGCCTAAAAGATTAGGCTTATAATTTCAGCTTTGAAGGCTATGAGTTTGATTAACTTGAAACCTTAAGAGATGAAAAAAGCTTCCTAAAAACCCTATGCCAATTATCCTATGCCAGAATTAGAAAAAGAATAGAAAAAGATATAAAATTTAATCTGGTTGTCCATTTCAATTCTATTGATCCTATCAAGGTTCTGAACAAAAATCGAAAGTAAAAATATAGAGCAATCAGAGTTATTACAATAAGAACAAATATAGAAAATTAAGATCTTATTGAAGACATTGCTTCGATTACAGCTCATTTAGGGAAAAACCCTAGGAATGGAGGAAGTCCTCCTAAAGAGAGAAGTCTAATATAAAACAAATTAAACTTGTTTTAAACACCTATTAAATTAAACCTAAACAATTAGAGAAAAAACTATAAAGCAATATAATCTAAAATAAAAAATTCATATTTTATTTGAGTAGAGAAGAAGAAGAATTCTAATAACCTGACAAAAAATTGCTCCTTTGTGTCTAATTTCTTACTCTAGTGTAAATTTAATACTAATTTGTGGAGCTATTTCATCAGCAATTATAGGAGCTATTGGAGGGATAAATCAAACCTCAATCCGAAGATTAATAGCATTCTCTTCAGTAAATAATTTAAGATGAATCCTAGTAGCAATAATCTACTCAAATAAAAGATGAATTTTTTATTGTATTTTAGATTATATTGCTTTATAATTTTTTCTCTAATTGTTGTATTAAACAAGTTTAATTTGTTTTATATTAATAAAATTAATTCGTTTCAACCATTCTCTCCGATTTTAAAAATTACTATTGCTCTTAGACTTCTCTCTTTAGGAGGGCTTCCTCCATTCCTAGGGTTTTTCCCTAAATGAGCTGTAATCGAAGCAATGTCTTCAATAAGATCTTCATTTTCTATATTTGTTCTTATTATAATAACACTGATTGCACTATTTTTTTACTTTCGAATTTTTTTCAGAACCTTGATAGTAGGATCAACAGAATTGAAATGGACAACCAGATTAAATTTTATATCTTTTTCTCTTCTTTTGCTAATTCTTTCTTCTATTGGCATAGGGTTTTGAGTAAGCTTTTTTTCATCTTTTAAGGTTTTAAGTTAATCAAACTCATAGCCTTCAAAGCTGAAATTATAAGTCTAATCTTTTAAGCCTTGATAATTTATACTCTTTTAGAATTGCAGTCTAATGTCATTATTGACTATAAAGCCGATTGAAAAGAAAATTTCTTGTTCGTAAATTTACAGTTTACTGCTTAAACTCAGCCATTTAATCAGATCGCGACAATGGCTATTTTCAACAAATCACAAGGATATTGGAACTGTAGAATTGCAGTCTAATGTAATTATTGACTATAAAGCCGATTAAAAAGAAAATTTCTTGTTCGTAAATTTACAGTTTACTGCTTAAACTCAGCCATTTTATCAGATCGCGACAATGGCTATTTTCAACAAATCACAAGGATATTGGAACTCTATATTTTATTTTCGGAGCATGAGCCGTAATGGTGGGTACTTCTTTAAGTATGTTAATTTGAGCAGAATTAGGTCATCCTGGTTCATTAATCGGAGATGATCAAATTTATAATGTAATTGTAACAGCTCACGCCTTTGTAATAATTTTCTTTATAGTAATGCCAATTATGATTGGAGGGTTTAGAAACTGACTCGTACCCCTAATGCTAGGAGCTCCAGATATAGCTTTCCCACGAATAAATAATATAAGATTTTGACTTCTCCCCCCATCCTTAACCCTTCTGTTAGTAAGTAGAATAGTTGAAAACGGAGCGGGGACAGCATGAAAGGTTTGCCCACCTTTATCATCTGCAATTGCTCACAGAGGTACATCTGTAAATCTTGCAATTTTTAGCCTTCACTTGGCTGGAGTATCCTCTATTCTAGGATCAGTAAACTCCATTACTACAGTAATTAATATACGAACAGAAGGAATATCATTTGACCGAATACCTTTATTTGCTTGATCAGTTTTAATTACTGCTCTCCTTCTCCTTCTATCTCTTCCTGTTTCAGCAGGGATTATTCGTACTATTAAATTTTTTATTTTTATCTTCATACTATTTAGCATGATCCTATTATTCATTTTCTTTTTCATTTCCCTCCCCTACTTCAAAGTCAAATTATTCATCATCCCAACTTTTTTGAAAATGTTAACTAACTTATTCCACTAACTTATTTCCATTTTTGACCCTTCATCGAGAATACTCTCACTATCAAGTAATTGAGCAAGAACAATACTAGGAATTATAGTTATTCCTCCTCTTTTATGATTAATCCCCTCACGAAATATTTTTATCCTAAATAAAATTTTATTAACTCTTCATGTTGAGTTTAAAACATTAATTGGACCATCTGGACATTTAGGAAGATCATTAATATTTATCTCTCTCTTTTCAATTATTCTATTTAATACTTTTTTAGGTTTATCCCCTTATATTTTCACCTATCAATAACACAGTCACCTATCAATAACATTGTCTTTAGCATTACCCCTATGATTATGTCTTATATTGTTTGAATGAATTAATCATACCCAACATATATTTGCACATTTAATTCCACAGGGAACCCCTAGAATTCTAATATCATTATATATAGTATGCATTGAATCAATCAGAAATATTATTCGACCGGGTACTCTTGCTGTTCGATCAACCGCAAACATAATTGCAGGGCATTTACTCCTATGTCTACTTGGAAGAACAGGTTCATCACTAGATTTTCTTGTAACTCTATTAATTTTAGTTCAGCTTCTTCTTTTACTTTTAGAATCAGCTGTTTCAATAATTCAATCTTATGTGTTTGCTGTTTTAAGAACTTTATACTTTATACTAATGTCTTCCCACTCAAACCATTAATTCCACATAGTAGATTACAGCCCATGACCTATTACAGGGGCTGTAGGAGCAACTTCTGTATCCGGAATAGTAAAGAGATTTCACTTCTATGATCTCTCCTTCTTATCTTAGGTAATATTACTATTATTTTTACAGTGTTACAATGATGACGAGATGTAACACGTGAAGGAAATTTTAAGGTATCCATACATCTTTTGTTTCTTTAGGCCTTCGATGAGGAATAATTCTTTTCATTTTGTCCGAAGTTTTGTTTTTTGTTTCGTTTTTTGAGCATTTTTTCACAGAAGTCTCTCTCCAGCAATTGAGCTAGGAGCAATATAGTATAGCTTACTATGGGAATTAAACCATTCAACCCTTTCCAAATCCCTCTATTAAATACAGCAATTTTAATTTCTTTAGGATTGCAGTAACTTGGGCTCATCATGCAATTATAGAAAGTAATCACTCTCAAGGACTTCAAGGACTATTTTTTACGGTAGTTCTAGGAATATATTTTTCAGTTCTGCAAGCATATGAGTATATTGAATCCCCCTTTACTATTGCAGATTCTGTCTTTGGATCTACATTTCTCGAAGGTTTTCTCTTTGAATAATTATTATAAATTGATTCTGGAGAGGGATGTGATTTACCTACTCTTTCAACTTACAGAATAGTAAAGTATCCTCTTTCTGTTGGGTTTTCAATAGTAAAATGTGTAGATCAAGGCTGATCAGAGGAAATTGTTGGACAGTCTATTCACATACTTTTGTCAGAACTTACTAAGAAAAGAAGAGCTTTATAAAGAAATAACTTGAAAATTTATTTATCAGTATTTACTTCGTGAGTTATAGTAATTTATTTATATATCCTTTTTATTTGTTTAGATAGCTTATATTAGAGCTATACACTAAAGATGTATGGGAGAATGACTATTCTCTAAACAAATTTATTTAAATAACTAAATGAAGTAATAAAATAAAATTTATTTTTACTATGAAAAAGTAATGTTTTACTTAAACTATATAAAATAGAAATATAAACGGAATTAAACCGTTAAATAAAAAAGTTAGCAGCTTTATATTGAACTGCATGCTTCCTTAATTGGGAAATTTCCACTAAAGCCATTAACAGTGATATGCCTCTCTTTAGCTTCAATTAAAAATTAGGCAAATCTCCTAAGGTTAGGTCGAAACTAACTGTGATTTATCACTTCATATTTAAGGTAGATTGAGATCCAATACTTCTTGAATGCAAATCAAATGTTATACTTAACTACAAGCCTATTCTCTTCATTCAAGTATTCCTTGATTTCATTCGTGGTACAATCCAACAAGAAGGATTAAAACGAAGCATAAAGTTGTGCTGATTCATGAGCTGATTGAGGAGAAGGTTCGTGTTGGAACAATTAGTAAAATTAAAGCAATTTCTACGTCAAAAACAAGAAAAATAATAGCAATTAGAAAAATTCGGAGGGAAAAAGGAGTGTGAGAAGAAGATTTTGGATCAAATCCACATTCAAAGGGTGAACTTTTTTCCCGATCTGTAGATCTTTTTTTCCTAATAGTTTAGCAGATAAGTAAAACAATTAATGATAGAAATAATAAAAAAAAAATTATAAATACAGAAATTATAAATACAGGAAATAATATTTGTACTAACAAAATAGACCTTTTGATTGGAAGTCAAATATACTAATATACTACACAAATAATTTATCCTCCTCATCAGTAAATGGACAAATAAGAATAATCAAACTACATCTACAAAATGTCAATGTCACGCAGCAGCTTCGAAACCAAAATGATGTGACTTGTAGAAGTGATTTTTAGAAAGTCGAAATAGACAAACAATTAGGAATGTAGTTCCAATTAGAAATTGAAATCCGTGGAATCCTGTCGTTATAAAAAATGACAGCGCTCCCGTGGTGATCCGGTGTCGGTCCATACGCGCCACGTGGGCAGGATCCTGCGCCCAATCACTGGCGATGCAGATTGTTCTCTTTCTGGTTGTGTCTTTTGTGTAGTATCGCCGACGCATTCGCTCAACACTCGTGCGTAGTTTCTTGTCGTCGCTCATATCCGTTTCTGGTTTTTAAACTGTGGTGAGTTCTCTCGTTTGAGGTGAGTTTCTTAACATCGTTTTCCCCGCTGCCGAGTCCTCATAAAATATGTTCATATCCTGTACATGAGTTTTACGTATTTTCCTGTCACATTCTCGTTTTACTTCGGCAAATACTGCTGAAACAATTACTGCTTTATGACCCGGTAGGGGCCGTTGTATTTCGGAGTTTTCGCGGCGAATCCCTCGATGGCCTTGGATAAATGGTGTTCCTTGACCAGAACCCCGTCTCCAATTTTCGGTGTCCAGTTTCGTCGACGTAAGTTATAATACCTGGCCTGATCCTGTGCCGCTTTCTCCAAGTTTCGTCGAACAATATCGAAAATACATTTCATTTGTTCCGCTTTTCCCCGGCCGTATGACTTGCTTGCCCGCTGCCGAATGTCACCTCGTCGTACAGAGCTTTTGGTACAGGTCATCCCATCGCCGCTGATTTTCCTCTGCGAACTGCGACACCACGTTTGAAAAATTCGAATTTTTCTACATTTATCTTCAGGTTGGCCTCCCTCAGCTTCCGAAATACCTGGCGCAACTTCTCCATATGATCTTGATGGGATTCTCAGATGACGACAATATCGTCAAGATAGGCTAAAGCAAATGGTTCCACCTCCGGCCCGATGACTCCTTCGAGGGCTCTTTGAAATGTGGCCGGCGTAGAGTGAAGTCCAAAAGGCACGACGCGCCATTGAAATAATCCACGCCCGGGTACCGTGAAGGCGGTGAATTGCTTGCTGTCCTTGTCAATGGGGACCTGCCAGTAGCCATTTTTGAGGTCCAATCTGCTAATCACTTTGGCATTACGGAGTTGATCCAGGATGTGTTGCATTCTTGGGAGCGGATACGCTTCTGGCACTGACTTAAGTTATCGATAATCATTATAATCGGCATTAAGTTGTCGATAATCCACACAGAGCCTCCATTTCCTATTCTTCTTCTTAGACAACACGATGGGCGCGCTGTACGGACTCTTCGAGGGTTCAATGCAGCCTGCTGACACTAACTCGTCGACCTGCTTATTGATGATTGCCTGCATCGCGGGATTCCGGAGAAAATAACGCTGCTTAATCGGCTGATCATCTCGCATAACAATTCGATGGGGCGAGACTTTTGCGGGCCCTGTAAAGCATCAAATGATCGTAACTCTGTGTCTAATAATTCCTTGACAAGCACCTCTTCACTGCGTATGATTGGGCACACCTGTGGGCCAATGTTTTTACCAGTGTTTTTGAAGTTCGTTGTGAGCCCTCCGATCGTCATAGAGACCCCCAATTTTGTCCAGAAAATCCAGTCAACTATGAGTAAGTCAAATGCTTCCGGTAATAGTAATAGTTGCACTTCACATTCCCTATTGTTGATCGCCACTCGCTTGATCACAGGCCTATTCCTATTGACTCTCCGGTGGCCAATCTCACCGTGGTTATTGTTGGCTCATTGCTGTCTGGTGTCCATAACTTATCCGCCATCTCTTGAATCATAAAACTGCAGGTCGCTCCTGTGTCTATCGTTGCGGTGTAGATTTCGCCCTCGATAGCGACTTTTGCAGCAAATCTGCCGTTCTTCAATCTGCCGTTTCAACGATCCCACTGGTTGTCCTATTCGGGAGGCGTGGCAGTTTTGGAATTCATTACGCCTCCGTTTTGATGAATTCCACTTCCGTTTCCCTGTCGTGAGGAGCAGCATTGGTATGTTTTCACTCCTTTCCGGCCGCACTGCCAACAAAAGGCCAGTTCCGGGTTGCGGCATCCATACTTGACGTGACCATCCTGTCCGCACCTGCGGCATGCTGTCTTCGGATTTACCTATTCGCTAGTGATCTGAGCGACACGATTCTTGCTCTCGGATCGTCTACTACCAGAAGTCGTTGCCTTCTCCTCATCGGCACTCGAAAAATCTTTCCTTTTGATGCACAGTTGGTAACCGCTTTGACTGTTTCGGAATATCCTTTCCAACTGTCGAGACTCATCGTATCCGGCATGCCTCATCAAGTCCTGTATCGCCACAACGTAATCTTTGAAGGGCTCACCCTGTTGTTGATGGCGGCTCCGAATTTCATAGTCTAGTTTCTTGAAATACCGCGAGGATAAGAAAAACTTCAGAAAGTCTCGCTTAAATTCGTCCCATTTCTCCCAATGGCGATTATTATTCCGCAGCCATGTGAGTGCCTTTTCGCGTAGTAGTTCGGGCATTGTTCGGGGTAGGAGGTTGACATTTAATTTGTACGTGATCGCCAGTTGCTCGACTCGTTCAATAAACTCTAGAGGGTTCTTCGTGCCATCAAATTTCACGGCCCACTTCCGTACATGGTCAATTACTACCGCATAAGGGCTTGGATGCGATGGAACTGCTACCGAGATTCTCATTTTCTGTTGATGGTCATCGGAATCATTCGTCTGTTTTCGTGTCGGGCTTGGACGTCGGCTTTTAAGCATCTATGTCGGTGTACTTGCTCTCGATTTTCTACATTTTGTGGAGTTTCCTTATTCAGACTGTAAATCCAACTTACCGTAGCCATCTTCCGTGCGTTTTAGAGGTGTTGTGGATTCAGAAGTTACACTGTGTTTTTTTCCAAAAGCGTTCACTGAATTTCTTAAATAAGTCCTTGCTCGGGCGTCACCTGTCACGATGTTTTCGCTTTGGATATCGTTCAGATCCTTAATCTACGGGGTGTAGGCACGATGGTGAGGGTGCCGGTGTTGTTGGAGGTGGTGAGTTGACGATGTGTCCGATGACGAGATGAACGACGTTCGCTAACGCGGCATGAATATACCGCCGTCCGTTAGTGTGCGACGCTCGTTGACGCAGCAGGCCGTCGATGCGTCGGTGTGTGCGTAGATACGTTGCGATGCGTCGATGCGGCGCTTGTCGACGCAGCAGGGCGTTGATGCGTTGGTGTGACGTGTAGATGCGACGCGTTTATGCGGCGCTCGTCGACGCAGCAGGGCGTTGCAATGCTCTGATGCGACGCGCAGTGTCCTGTGATGCACTGCCGTCGATGCGATGCTCGAGTCCGGCCGCAACGGACTTTGTCTCAAGTGACAAGGATAATATAGTGGCTCTGACTACAAGGACACGGGTAGGATGGATCCACGACACCTCTTGCCGGGCAGGATTGGTGCAATCCGTCACCCGTCGATGGCAAAAGGATTACGGAGGACACACAACTGACAGGATTGGTGGCCAGTCGCCAGTTGGTGGCAATAAGGTATATGCGGATATGCGGAGTGCGCGACTGAGGCGAGACACAGGACTCGTTTCTGGCAGGATTGGTGCAATCCGTCACCAGCCACAGAACTTGTGTTCGCGAAAGGAGGTGGGAAGGATTGGGATTTCAAGGGGAGCCACTACTACTCTTTTTTTTTTTTTTTTTTTTTTATGACAGATGAAACCAAGCTCAGGGGATGCCCCCTATCCATGCACAGCATTTGTTGGTTCCGAAGGGATGACAGGTTAGTAGGAAGGGGGAAAGAGGGAGTAGTGACGGTTTACACTTCGCTTGAATGTTTCGACGCTGTAAGTGGGCGGGAAGACATTCGCAGGGAGATTAATCCATCATCTAACGAACGAAAAACGAACTCTCACGGTAATGCGTGGTTCGTTGGAACGGAATCGTGAAAGTAGCGGTAAAATAATGATACACACTCTACGTCACGACGACGCTCCAAGGTTTCAATAGAGCTGGATACCCTACTGTCCCCTATAAGTTTTAACGCACGACATTGGACACGGTCTAGGAGCTGAAGATATGTTCGCGAAGCTCCCGACCATATATGCGAAATGTACTCCATGTTTGGACGAATATAAATTGGACGTGTAGATACAACGAAGATCGGTTGGAGTGAAGTATTTCTTATACCGCTTAAGAAAGCCTAAGCACTTGGCTGCTTCTTTCGATACGTCAAAGATCATTCCAGCGAAGATCGCATTGGATTGACATGCCCAGAACATCAAGAGCCTCCTACTCATTAATATCCACACCACCCATATTTAGAGGTGGGAAGTTGTCACCCGCCAAACGCTTGTGGGTTAACAAACAGCATTGGGTCTTCCGCGCATTAAAATCGACCCGATTCGCTCGACCCCACTCCTGGATTTTGTTGAGGTCGGATTGGAGTGTGTCATTCATACTTCTGCGTCTTCTAGTGATCTCCAGAATGGAAGGACGCCTTGAGAATGAATATGAATGACAAATGCTGCTGTCATCAGCAAACGAGTAGACGGGGTTTGATGTCAATGACAGCAGGTCATTGATAAAAATGAGAAAAAGAGTAGGAGACAGGAACGCCATCAGATCGCCGGTGGAACGGTGAGCACGGAAGCCGTACTGAGGATCGCTGATCAACTCGTTGCTCTCTAGATACCTCATCAAGTTAAAATTTACAATGCTCTCCATGACTTTGGAGAGCACTGAGCAGATTGCTATGGGCCGGTAATTTGCAGGATTCATAGCCTCACCTTTTTTGGGAACTGGCTGCACATTGGCAATCTTCCAGGAAGCTGGAAAAACTCCTGAAGTAAATGATAAATTAAAGAGATTGCGCAATGGGCGAGCCAGTGTTGAGGCGCACTTTCTCAACACATGGGCTGAAATGCCATCCGGTCCCGAGGACTTATTAACATTGAGGTCTGCAAGCACTCTTTTAACAGCTCGCGTTCGAAAATGCATCTGAGGGATAGCATGAGATACATCATCGACCGCGGGCAGTGGTTGGCTACTCTCAGGAAGAGAGCAGTTTTTAGCAAACATTTTGGCTAATAAGTTTGCCTTATCAACCGAGTGAGTGAATGTTTTACGATGCCAGAAGATATGTGCGGCAATGTGAATCTTGCCAACGTTACAAGCCAAATCTCGCTTCGGAGTACCCAAGATACTAGTAAGAGATAATGGGACCCAGTTTACGAGTCGCAGTTTTCGTCGTTTCCTCCAGAAAATGGGTGTGAAGCAACAGTTTACTGCTCCATATGCGCCACAGGAGAATCCCAAGGAGAGAATCAACAGGACGATAAAAACGTTAATAGCACAACTATCTGACAACAAGCAACGGAACTGGGACGAATTGCTTCCAGCAATTACGCTGGCCATCAACAGCAGAGAAGGGGAAAATATAAGAGAAGTTTTTAAATTGGTGGTTAGAAATTCGGATACCGCGATAATTCGTTTTTCGGTCGCGCAGTTAAATTGTGGAATAGTCTCCCGCGCATGTTTTCCCACCCACTTATAACGTCGATGCTTTAAAAAGAGGTGTAAATCGACACTACTCCCACTTTTCCCCTTCGCACTAACCTTTACCCTTCTAAACCAACGAATGCTTTGCATGGATAGGGGGCATCCCCTGAGCTTGGTTCTATCTGCCATAAAAAAAAAAAAGGCAACGCAGGACCAGGCGCACCACTATAACTTGCGACGGCGACAATAAAACCGGAAATTGGGCAGACGGGGAAAAACCAAAAAACCAGCGACTTGGCGACTTCACCCCGGAAGAAATGAAGACACTTTTTCACAAGGAATTATCCACCCCGCCATCAACTTCGCGAAGCAAATTTGATTGTATGACACACAGTAAGCACAATAAAAGCAACAGGTTGTTGGGTCGCGAAGACCAAGAATATACGATGGGAAGATACCGCAATGCATGCGATCTGCAAGAAATAACACATTAGAAGCGAAAAGTCAAAACTTAAAGATTTGTAAATGAAGATAAATCGAGCCTAGAAATATTTTAATATTAAGACTTAAAAATTACAACTGAAAATTTAATTGAAACTGGAATACCTTAAAAGTAAAACTTAAATGAAGTTAAAGTGAGCACAGATATATTTTAAAAATGACGACTTAAAACTTATTGAATCTTAAAATTATAAAATGTAAACTGAAATTAAAACAATTTTACTGGAATTAAAACTTGACCTTGGACCTGAAGTGGAAATTATAGAAGAAAAGAAAATTTTTGGAAGAAAATAAAAGGTAATGGAAAAGGAAAAAAAGAGAAAGATTTCTCTTTTCTTCCCCGAAGTAGAAGGGGAGTGTGACGACCCAAATTTTTACGAACTAAAATTTGGCACACAGCAAAGAAAATTATTATCATTAAATTAACAAACGTCTCACAACAACAAAAACAATTTACACACGACGAATTCTCCTCGCTGACACCTGTCACTTTCATACGTTAAGTGAAAGTACACGTGGCACAAATACTGGGAAAAGTTTACAAGTAGCAAAGAACCTCATCACCAGCATTCAACAAATGTAGTGTGCATAGCACACATAAGACCAACTGAGCGGCAGAGCGGGATGGCCGCTGACAACACGCATGTATACCGACGAGCAAGGCGATCAGAGAAAACGAGTCACAATGCGTACTGATAGCTAGATTCGTACACTACACAACAGAATGGAGTGCAGTAAATACACAAGATCAGTGCTAAACTGATTCAAGATATGACCCACATTTGCACAGCTTATGCACAACAACAAATAGCATATGTACAGAGGCGGCGGGGAAGTTCAAATATATATTTATGCGAAAGTAAATAGCGGCATATGAACTACCGTATTCCGTTAAAATAGAACCTTCCAGAAGGAAAGTCGGAAAAGTATAAAACTGGCTGCAAGGCAGAACTAAGGATGATTCAGTGCAAAGACTTCAAGTAGGCAGAGCCTAATTCCGTGATTTTATTCGTTACAAGTCAAGAAGTCGATATCAGTGAAGTCGAAGTTAGTGTAAACAAGCGTAGAAAAGTGCTGCCGCTGCGTCATAGATTGTGAAACACACAGCAACTCACCAACTAAGACCCATCTAACTAGCGAGACCGGACAAAAACAAAACGAAGAATTGTATAAAATCTTGAGTACAGAATTTACAGTCGCAGTGGCTCAAATGCCCTCCTAGTACAACCCTTCTCTAGGAGTTCGTCGATCTCTTTGTCGATGACAGCCTGCATCACCGGATTTCTCGGGAAGTATCGCTGTTTTATAGGACGCTCGTCACGCATCGCTATTTTGTGCTCTTTAATATTGGAGACGCCTTTCTGGGCTTCAAATTTCTTCATTTCTTCCTGAAGAAAACTCTCGATGTCCTCTGGTTGTTTAGATCCTGATTCTTGTGCTGATATACAAATGACTGCCTCATTCGGCTTCTCTTGCTTGTCCGTCGGGCCCAAAGTCACGGTCTCACCTCCGAAGGAGAGTGTCGCTCCTATCTCGCATAGAAAATCCATTGCCAGGAGCAAGTCGTAGAGGACTTCTGTTAAAATAAGGAAGGACAACTCGCATGTACCAGCTCCCACAGAGACTTCTAGTGTAGTACATTCGGACACCTTCCTGGCTGTACCATCCTCCATGCGAATATTAACCTCCGCTATCTCAAACGACCTCTTTCCCAACAGCCTTTCCGCGAGCGTTCTGCTCACGAAGCTTCGCGTCGCTCCCATGTCCACTGTCGCCTGTACCTATTTGCCTCGGATGGATGCCATGGCCACGATGTGTCTATTGTTAATTCGGAGGGGCTTTAGTTTCTGCGAGAGGTTCTCTGGCTGGGAGCCGCCTCCTCTCTCTTTCGGCGGGGTCCCAGGTCGTTTACCTGTGTCGGTCTGCAACGGTCAATGGTTCTTATTCCCTCTCGGGAATTCCCTTCCGGGAGTAGAAAGGCACGACGGGGTTCTGGCAATCTCGGCGCATATGTCCTTCTTGTCCACATCGTCTGCACGCCGTTCTCGGGTTGAAAGGCCTTAGGACCGCCTGCCTCACCGCAGGGTTGCGTTCGGATGGCCATCGTCTTAAGGCTACTGGCCGCGTCTGGTATTCTTCTGTCATTTCGTCTATTTCGGTTACCCGCAGCCACTCGAGGTACTCGGCCAACGATAGAAACTCCTTTAGTACCCGGAAATCCTGTATTTATGTAAAACTGGTACTCGAACGCCGAGTTTTTGTATATTCTCTCCAGCTTTTCTGTCTCCGTGCTATGTCTCATCAGATTTTGCAGGCTAATGACGTAGTCTTTTCAATAGCGCGCTGTCGCCGGCTGCGAATGTCATCGCCAAATCTCTCGGAGAAACGACTCGGTAGGAAGAAATCCAGGAAGTCTCGTTTTAAGGCCTACCGCACAGACCATTTTGTAACCTTATCGATCACCTCTGGGTAGGAATGGCGTTCGTAGATCTCGCGCAGGTTGCGTTCCATCGCGCCGGTCGTGGTCCGTCTTCACTTTTGTACCACGGCCTCCGTATGGTTTCCTTCATGTATGAACTCGATGAGTTCCTTCCTCATCCCCTCTACGGTTCCCTCGCCGTACACTCCAAATTCAGAGGAACACTGCGCAAGTGCTTCCTTGTTGAGCCGGTACAGCCATCCTGTTTTGTATTTCTTTATAATATACTGATCCATGCTTATATTTAAAAATTTCTCGACTCGCTTGTGTTGGTGAATATGATATTGCCCCTTCATGTTCAAGTGGCGCCAGAACACTTGTAACGAATTTTTCCCCCCTTTCTATGGCTTAGATTAGCTCGCCGTTACTGATGATTACTGCGTTGTTCGTATCACACTGCGTTTTTTGATAGCACTGGCATTTTACTAGGTCGTTGATAACTCACTGCGTTTTTGAGGTCACTGATGATCCTACAACTGCGTTGCCTCGTTTCTGAATTAGCTGCGAATTCGGTGAGTCTCGTTCGAGTCGCACACTGCGACTGTGCGTTCTGAGGATTTATCTATATTAACAGGAGGGCATTTGAGCCACTGCGACTGTGAATTCGAATCTTTACGAGTATTAACAGGGGGAAATTTGAACCACTGCGATTATGATTTCGAATTAAATATGATGATTTATGCGTCCAAGGATCTGTTCGTAGAGAAGCTTTTCGCGCTTTAGAGTGGGATTGCACCTATTTCTGGCCTGATTGCGCAGCAGTTTAGTATCAGCAGTTTTGTTTAAACGCCAATTCCTAAATGCTTCCTCTTTGGACCTGACTGCTTGTCTGCAAGTCGCATTAAACCAGGAATGGTCTTTTGGTTTAATGGAAATTCTTTTATTGGGTATGAAAGACCTCATACCAAATAAAATTATATTTTCTACCAATTTTGCTGCAGCATTTATGTTTCTATTCCTGAAACACAATTGCCAATTGAAACGGCTTAAAAAGGAGTTCAGCGCATCCCAATTAGCCTTCTCATAAAGCCACACTGTCCGCTTCGTAGCTGGCTGTTGAGCGGATTGAAGACTAGAATATGGGAAGGTAGCAGAAATTGTAGCGTGGTCCGAATTACCAAGAGGTGCAAGAACATTCACATCATACTTGCTGTGATGTGAAGTTAGAAAGAGGTCCAGAATATTTTGGTTTTGCCCATCAACGCAGGGAAGGTGCGTTGGTTCCTTCACTAATTGAGTCAAATTATTGGACTCAGCAAATAACTCAACATACAAACCCTCGGGTGTCGTGTGACTCGAATGACGTAGCCAATTGAAATTATGAACATTGAAATCACCAGCAACAACAATTTCACTGTTCGGATACGATTCCAGGATTTTAGAAATCGAATCAGAGAGACTGTCCAGTTTATCAAAAGTTGGCAGCCTCTCTATACCCGGGCTTCTATAAACGAAGCAGAAGTGCAGGATGTGCGACTGGATTTTGAACTTAACCCACATGGAGCTAAATTCGGCATCCGTCGTGCAAAGGTGTTGCTGACAATCATAAGCAGGTTGAATAACAGAAATTTGCCACAGTTCAGGAAAAGTTAAAGAAGCAAAACAAAAATTAATCAAATGTGTCAAAGGGCTAAGTATGTACGGCAAAATAAGTTTAATAAAACGAATAGGAATTCCATCTTCTCCAATTGCATTTGATTTTATTTGCATTACACATTTGCTTACTTCATGCTCAGTAACCGATATAAATTGAAGACCTTGTAGGTGACGGGTAGATGCAGAAATGAGGAACAAATATTTACTGAAAAATTATCAAGGGAGCAAAGAAAGTATTAAGTGTTTTAGGATCTAAAGTACAAATTGCTTCCTTCTTACTTCGCACTCCTTCTTTCTTAATATTTTTCCAAAGTTGTAGACAAGTCCGAATTTAATTTAGAAGAAAAAAATCTAATTTTTGCTTCCTTAGTTATCAATACAGTATGATTCCTCGCATGTTTGTAACTTTTCCAGGTATATTCCGACTGATATTTCATTCATATTTTATGCAACTTATCCCTTTTTCTAATTACATTTTGTACACGATTAGAAAACTATGGAACCATGCATTGTTAATTTCAACCGTATGTAGTGGAACGTGAGTATTAAAAAGAAATAATATAGGGGTTAAGAGGGAACTTAACTTCTCATTTACTGAGCTATGAAACCAACAATTATTAGAATTTAAGAAAGAGAGGTCACTATATAGCGATGAATAGTTTATTGCACGAAAATCACGATATGAGAAGGACCTAGCAACACCGTAGGTTAAATTTATATTTATAGAACAGAAGACTAAGTCATGATCTGATATAAGGTACATTTGATCAAAAAAAGATATCATACACATATCAGACACAAGAAAATAATCTAACAAGCTAGGAGAATGAGCAATAGAAAAACGAGTTGGATTAGTTTCATTAACCACAGATAACCATAACACACTGCTAGATTTTCACACGTAGATTGTTTATAATTGTCATTAGATAAAATATTAACATTAAATTACCCACTGCTTTTCAGCTAGCTCGTCATAAAAATCACTTTGCTTTGTGTTAAGAACATTTTTTAATAGGCAAAATTCTTCAAATAATTTAACATCGTCAATGATGATTCCTTTGTTTCTCAGAAATATTGTACAATAAAGTCTGTGATATTGTCGAATTGTAACTCCAGATTTTGCTTTGGTTCTGCTTTGGAATTGTAACTCAGATTTTGAATGGTTGGTATAGTATATTCAAAGCATTTAAGCGAGACTAAATAATTTAGCCAAATATTTATGTAGTGTATGTATTCTTTATACATGCGTTTTATTTCAGTATTTATCTCGTTTCGTTTGTCTTCGTTAATTTTATAATTTTCAAAGAGATCTCGTACTTTTAAAGGAACGAAATTATGATCGATTATTTGTTTAGTGACTCTATCGTTCCTTTCGAAGAACAAAGCACTTCTACGATTGAGTTTTTCTCCTTTTCCGTATAATTTTAGGATTCTTTCTAAGGTTGGAAAAAGGCAACCTAGTAAAATAGTTTTTTCTACAACGGCGAACTCGTTTCGAACAACTATTACTCTACTTTTACTATTACTACTTTTATTATTACCGTGCTTAGAAAAAAAACTTTTCAACTTGCTTGCCGATGCACACAATCTCTTCTGTTTTATATGCTTTACGGTATTTATATATTTTTTTATGTCAGCAGCACCTTTGTACTCAATCGATATAAAAGAATCATAAACTTCTTGTTCGTTTCATCCTTCTATAAACGACGGATATTTTGATCTTAGTATATCAGTGAATTTGCAACGTTTCTTGCTCGAAGATGCCATAATGTAGTGTATCATTATTACAATAATGTAGTGTATCATTATTGTAATGTAGTGTATCATTATTACGTGCCCAACCAAAGTAATTAACGCATTATGCAACAGTAGTTGAAGACAATTAGCGAACGAGTTGAAACTCGCGAACCGCGCGACTTATAACTGTAATTCTATGGTTATGTTATAGTTAGCATGACAAAAAAATCCGGTCTTGAATAAAATTCGGTCGGAGTCTGGTCTAAACTCTTAAAATACGGTAGGATAAATCTGGTCAGATGGTAACGCTAACTACACTGTTGCCTATACCTTTAATTCACAAAGCTCCTGAGTGATGACGTGGGCGTCTCCTTCCTTTAAAAGAATCTGAGGATAAGACGGGTGTACTGTTCAACCCACCAGGTAGGTTGAAGCGACGGTACGCTACAAGCAAAGACAACAAGACTGGAAACTCATTTTTCGCTTTCACTTTGTTAGTGAAATCAGGCTGAAGTGTGTAAATTACACAAACAAAATGCATGCAATTTTGACAACTTGAAGAAAATTTTGACAACTTGGAAAAATATTGTTTACAAAATTTTGAGAGAGGATTTACATTTTTTGAGAGAGAATTGCAACTCTTGTTCTTCTTCACCGCACTAGCCTAGAAACATAATTTTTAAAATACGTAAAGAAGACAAGGAGATAGGCTTTAAACCAACTTATGCTTTTAGAATTGCACAAGAAATCTTTTCCAAGTCATGTAGCTGCATTATATCATATATTTTGCGAAGGAAACCAAGTCAAATTCCATAAAATTTGCTCAATTCGCAAATATAAACAGCTGTCTTTACCTACCACACGAACTTTTAGCTGTAAGAGGTGCCAACATATTTTACTTTAGAATGTGGTGTAAATTTCCACACCACCTCAAAGATGGTGTGGAAATGTAGCAAAAGCTTTTTTATAAAGTTATTAAATATTTAGAAAGTAACTTAAAAATCATTGTATTATAATGTTTAAAAGGCTTTTCTTTTACAAATTACAAAACAAGTCAGTTTACATTACTGCTTACATATTGTTTATTCTTTACATACTGTTTGTTGTGTATTTCCAAACAGTTAAGGAATCATCAAAAAACGCGCAGGATCTTACATGCAATGAAGATTTTCTATTAAAGCTTACTTAAAAATCTATATAAGTAATATTTAATAATTGTGTCTCGTTGGTATCCCTGTCATGAACTCACCCCATCATCTTAAGACGGTGTGGTAACAAACCGGAATGGTTTACTTTTCCAGTTAACTTACTTTGCACTAGCCAGTTTTAGCTTGTAACAAGCAGGCAATTTCACCATAAAACTCACATACGCTGTACGTGAGCGCGCGGACGGACATGTTTTCGAGCTCGCTCACGAAATGAGAGGAGTTTCCAGTCTTGTTGTCTTTGGCTACAAGTCACTTTTTTTTTTTTTTTTTTTTTATGACAGATGAAACCAAGCTCAGGGGATGCCCCCTATCCATGCACAGCATTTGTTGGTTCCGAAGGGATGACAGGTTAGTGGGAAGGGGGAAAGAGGGAGTAGTGACGGTTTACACCTCGCTTGAATGTTTCGACGCTGTAAGTGGGCGGGAAGACATTCGCAGGGAGATTATTCCACAATCTAACGACGCGACCGAAAAACGAACTCTCACGGTAATGCGTGGTTCGTTGGAACGGAATCGCGACATAAAAGGGGTGCACCGCTCTGGAAAGCCGAGTAGTTCTGCTAAATACCTGAATCGGAGGAATCAGGCTGGCTACTTCAGAAGAACATTTACCGTGAAAGTAGCGGTAAAATAGTGATACACACCCCACATCACGACGACGCTCCAAGGTTTCAATAGAGCTGGATACCCTACTGTCCCCTATAAGTTTTAACGCACGAACTTCACCGGCAGGACTGATGTAGTCCGAGGGAAAGTAAAAGGATCTTGCGTCACACATTTCGCAGTGTAGGAGAAAGTTCGGAAATTGAGTAAGGAGAAAGGTTAGCGGATGCGCATCAGTAATCCGACTTGCAGGACTGATGCAGTCCGGGACAAAGCCGGAGAGGCAGCTCGTTGCAAAACCATTCACTGGCAGGACTGATGCAGTCCGGGAGACCGCGAAAGGATCTTGCGTTACACACTTCCTCAATACAGGAATGGAATCAGCTTCACTTACTATAGGAGTCCGAACGCCACGACCGATGGAAAGCAAAGTGGAGCTGGGCCTTTTATAGTGTCTGCTCACGGGATGTCTTTATGTTTGTCTCGCTTCAATCCTACATTCGTCCGCCTTGCTAATAATTTTATCAGGTGTTTGATACTTCCGGTCAATGCCATCTGTTTGTCAATATGGCCACAGGGTGTTTCATACCGTTTAAACTAACAGACTAATACTATTTACACTATAATAAGAAGTCTTAAGACTGAATCTTAGACCAATTAAAATTAATATAAAATTCAGTTAAATTTTAAGTTTTAATTAGAAAATAAACAAGTTACAGAACCGAATTTAGTTAATTATTCTTATTTCAATTGAGTGCTCGTGTTCAGTTGTGGTCGCAAGCACTCAACAAGTTAATGCAAGTTTCGGACCGAGGACTTTCCTTATTTTTTCGTCTTAGAATACAACATTAAAAACAACGCGAGTTTTGTCAACGCTGCTTTCTTAAATGGTTTCTGCGTACCTAGGCACTTGAATATTTTAGTATTAATACGAGTGCAAATGTTTAACAATTTTGTATCGCCATTTTATAATGTTACGCCCTTTTGCGGCCTTTGGATTAAAGAGTTTTGATGTTTTTTATAATTTTGCGCCCTTAAGTTTGGTGCGCTTGGAGCAGTTGCTTCATCTGCTCCACGGTAGCTATGCAACTACGCGAAAGCGAAAGTGTTTCACAGTAGCTACACCACTAGGGTAGCTACACCACTAGAAAGTATTCGTTGTCCGATTTGTCAACTGTCCGAATTGTTCGTTAACCAATATCCATTGTATAACTGTTCGTACTAATATATAATTTTATATGTAAATTATAATTTAGATGTTACGCTTTCTTTTCTGTTCCTCGGTTAATTTTATCTTGGTTTCTATAATCAGGTAGGAGGACATACACGCCTTCTTCTGCTTAACCAATATACGGTCATAAAACCATTGAATTTGCGTGAGCTGGACTTTTATCAGAACATTCCACAGGAAATACAGAAGTTTGTTCCAAAATATAAAGGTAAGACATCCACTTTTATCATCGCACTGTATCGTAGGGGTTGCGTTACGCTTTAATATCCTTAATATGTGTGTCTGTGATGTTTGCTCCCCGCCTTTTAAAAACCTAATAGTTTTTTTCTTAATCTGTGTGCCACTATTAAAGTTCTGGTGTGTCCAATACCTATTTGGAAATGGTTCTTGGTTTCCAAATTTCTAATTTTGAAAAGGAAAATTTATATCTGGTGGATCAATAAATTCACTGTATTTCAATTTCAACCTTAGCTTAAAACACTATATATTCCAATGGCAGCTTTACCTCTGCAAGCAGGTCTATTTCACATGAATGTCTGTGCTGGTGTTGTGTTGAAGTCGATTTGGTGTTGCTTTCAAATTTGTATGTACTCTCGCTGAGTTCAAATGCACTGCTGATACGTCGTGTAAAGCCCAAATTACAATGCTCAGTAGCAGTGGCAGTGGCAGTTTTCGAATTCAGCTGATATTTTAGAATACACTGCCGCTTATGGGATGAGTTACATAGCAGCAGTGGCAGTTAACAGCACTGCTCCGGTTAGCTTTAATTCTAAATTCACTGCCACTGCCAGCAGTGAACAAAGGTAGCCGACTTCAAGGGAGACAACTGCAGCCAACTTCAAGTTGAAATTTCGCTTTTTTAATCGCTTATGTTGCTCGCTCGTTTACTTTTAAAAATAATTGCTGCATTTAGAATGAAAGAAAAACTAATAGAATTTATAATATCAACACTTAATAATTTGATATGCCTTGAAGTAGAAACCATGATTATCTCGTTCCTTCACTGAGTATATTTCTTTGGTCCGAATTCTGAAACTTTGTACGTTAGTTCAGGTTGATGTGGCAGCCGGTCTAGAATAGCTTACTTAGGCCCAAAAAGACCCATTCTGTTGCCACCGGACCCGGTAGTCCCTCACAGACCTAGCGTTCCTACTCCGCGGTTGTCACACTGAACCACATCGACCTTTCCAAAACCCTGCGGATACGTAAGGCTCTCACATCCTTAATCTCCGTTAGACTCCTGAAAAAACAGGACCCTATAGTTTGGCCACTCTGACGAAGCAGTGCCGGACACTCACATAGGAAGTGTCTTATACTCTCCTCCTCGTTCTCGTCCCGGAAAATCATGAGTTTGGACACCCATTCTTTTCGCTTGTTTGCCCAAAAGGAAATGTCCAGTAATTACTCTTACGACCGCCGCAATGCACAATATCGGTAGGTTAATTAGTTACTTTGATCGCTTCAGATTAAGCAAGGGCCATATCGCCCTTGCAGTTTCACATTCGTCACATTTGTCACTGTTGAGCCATCTCGAATTAAACTCCTCCAGTGCTATTTGCCTGATCATGAGTTTATATGTCGCGAGCGGAATGTCTTCCAATGTATCTTCCAAGTATCAGAGGGGACCTCCGTCTTCCAATGTATCAAAGGGGACCTCCGTCCAAGCTCATCAGCCTTGCAGTTTCCTGATATACCTGCATGTCCGGGTACCCAAAACACATGCATATTGAAAAAGTGCTCCATTGTCTTGAGCGCATCTGAACTCACAGGCTTATTCTGTAAACTCACATCCTGCGTTCAGTTCGATTTTATTCTCTATTCTCTTTTGTTATTTTCTTAAAACATATGTTCTCTTGTCAGAAAAAAAATAAAACTGAACGCATCACATCCCATGTCTTTGCGACGTATGTTGTTGGTAGTTTTACATGCTTTTCAAAGCTGTTTACGAAAACATACGAATTTTGTAACATTCGACTGCATGCGTTCAACTGTCATCTGGCTCGCAAAAGAAAACCAGTCGTTTCTACTCTGTCGGTGTTTGTGGTCATTTTGTCAGTGAAATTTTTTTGAGTTAACATTTAATATTGAATTTATTTGCTTTATTATAATAATTTTCCTAGTTAAAACTTCAATATTTTCTCAATAAAACTTCAATATTTTCACACAATACACCTTCTCTACTTAATTGATGATTTTCCATGACGCTAACCATTGTTGCCAGGTTACGCCACATTAAATTTACATAAGAAATTGCGAAATTTACATACAAAATTACTTAATTTTAATTGAGATTATGTTGAAAATTTTAAAAATGTTTAACATTTAAAATCATGACACAATTTAGCAAATAAATAAATTCTTCATGTATAAAAATGTGGGAGATCTCATTTAAGCAATTGCTCTCATACTTAGCATTCATTATACATGGTAACACTATGCCGATTGAAATAGTATACAAACACATAAAGAATGACAGATAAAAGCAAAACCCGGTCAATTCTTACGAGTTCCCATCCCATGTTTCTGTAAGTTTAGAGAATACCTCGTTTTTGATCATGTGATAATCTGAACGCAGGAACTGAACGTAGGATGTGAGTTTACAGAATACGCCTGTCAGATCGATCGATCGGATTTTGTCGCGGCCTTATTGTCGGTGTAGATATTAACGCACGTAGTTGTCAGGACATTACGACTGAGCCACTCCGACACTTTCCATATTGCTGAGATCTCTGCCTAAAATACACTAAAGTGCTTTGGTAGGCTAAGTGTCAGTTTGATTCCTAGCTGTTCGGAGTATATGCCGCAACCGACCGTTCCGTCCAGCTTAGAACCATTCGTGTAGAAACTCACTACAACGTTTAACTGGACACCCGTTTTTCCAGGCTTCCCTGGATGGAATGCTCGTAAGAAATCTGCCAACAAAGGAGTCCACCGGTGTTACGTAATCCCGTGCAGCAGGGTTTTCCTTGCAGTAGCTGGATCCTACCATAATTGTGCTATGTCCATAGCTTTGTTGAGAACACAGCGTTTATCTGCTTAGTCTAATGGCAGAAGTCGCCGCAATTTGCTTGCCATATATGTATATGTAAAATCGCGTCCAACGCATCAGATGCCGTGGTTTTTAGGCACCCGCTAATTGCAATGGATGTAGTCCTTTGCACTCTTCTCAGCAATACGGTATTACTCATTCTATCCAGAGCCGGCACCACACAAGAACTCCATATGTTAGATTATGTCGAACCACATCCGTATAAAGGCAATATACCGCTTTCCCAAGGCTTGCTTGCACATGTATAGGGCCATCGTCGCCTTTTTCGATCGCTCCTCTATGTTGCGCTTAAAGTCTAATTTCCTATCTAGGACAAGACCCAGATATCTTACGTTATCCTTCGGAATAAGTTGAGAACCAATGGTTGAATCCTCGACTCCTTGTAGCTCTTGGTGAAAAGCTGAAGGATGTCCCTTAGAGACGTGGAAACGTGCCTGAGGCTACGATTGCAGCATCGTCCGCATATGCAATCATCTTACGGCCTCCATCATCTAGTTCAGTTAAAATGCTGCTCACCGCCAAATTCCAGAGTAATGGCGAAAGAACCCTTCCTTGCGGAGTGCCTCTGCTCACCACACTAGTCACCTTAGCGACGCCCAAGGAAGACTTTGGATGTAAACTATAATTATCGGTTGGATGCTTAGTCTCTCCAGAACATCCAGAATCGTCTATTGTTTAATGTTATTGTAGGCTCCTTCAATATCGAGGAAGGCAACTAGCGTGTAGCCTTTGTATGAAAAGGATTTTACAATAATTCCTACAGGAGTATGAAAAGCGGTGTCTGTGGTTCTGCCTTTGTTGTACGCATGCTGGCACGGAATCACCCGCGTGTATTAAGAAGAAAAGATATCTGACTGACAGGCCTAAAATCTTTAGGCTCGATTAAAGAACATTTCCCGGTTTCGGAATGAATACTACTTTTGATTCCTTTCACTTGGTTGGAATATAAGTCGGCTGCAGACAACTTCTGAAAATGACTGCGTGCCATGGCCCCATCATATCCAGTACAGACTATAGCGCTATAGCAGTAATGCCATCTGGACCAATTGATTTCAATGGTTGGAAGGATGTATTTACGTCCTGCCTCTCGTGTTAAGTCGCTGGCGCCCCTCTCCAAACTTTTGCGATCGCCTGGAGAATGTTTAGTCGGTGTACGGATGTAATTATATCCTGCCAACGCGACTCCGTCGCCTTACAAACGCGCTAACGTATACACCGGCGATTCTCGCCTCTGCACCAGTCTACCGTCGCATCAATTGGTACGACTGCGTCGGCTCACCTGCACACCAATGCATACATTGGCAATTCTCGCCGCATCAGTTCATCAACGCATCAGAACACCGCCGCAACTATCGGCACGGCTACATCACATCACCAACGCATCGATGTGATTTCAACACATTTGCCCGAATTACAATGTGGCAGTGGGCAGTATATTTTGACATTTCAGTTTCGCGCTTTTTTTATTAAAATGGGTTTAATATTTTGTGACGACCCAAATTTTTAAAATTTTTTTAGACCCAATTTTTACAAACTAAAATTTGGCGCAATGCAAAGAAAATAATTATCATTAATAATTATAGACACACGCCTTGCAACAAAAAAAAAAAACGTACACAAGTACGAATTCTTCTCGCTGACGCCTGTTACTTTCATACGTCAAGTGAAAGTACATAGGGCATAAATACCGGGAACAGTTTACAAGTAGCAAAGAACCTCAACACCAGCATGCAACAAACGTATGCATGATCCTTAGAAACACCCACACACTGACGGGCAGGAATGTGCAGAAAGCAAAAGTGGCGTAGTGAGCGGCAAAGCGAGATGGCCGCTGACAACATGCCTGTATATCGACGAGCAAGGCGATCAGAGAAAACGAATCACAGGGCGTACTGATAGCTAGATTCGTACACCACACAACAGAATAGAGTGCAGCGAATCCATAAGATAGATCCATCCAAGATATGACCAACTTTTGCATAGCTTATGTACAACAACAAACAGCATATGTACGAGGGCGGCAGCGATGTTCACTGACCGAATAACTCAATAACCCTAAAAAAGAGGTTTTAAAAATATATATTTACGCGAGATTAAATAAGGAAAACGGCTTAGCGGAATACGAACTACCGTATTCCGTTAAAATATAACCTTCCAGAAGGAAAGGAAAGAAAAGGAAAGTCGGAAAAGTATAAAACCGGCTGCAAGGCAGAACTCAGGGTGATTCAGAGAGAACGATTCAGTGCAATGCCCCCCTATTAATCTTTGTAAAGATTCGAATTCACAGTCGGAGTGGCTCAAATGCCTTCCTGTTAATACCCGTAAAGATTCGAATTCACAGTCACAGTAGCTCAAATGCCCTTCTGCTAAGACTAGCAAAGAGTTGAATTCACAGTTGCAGTGGTTCAAATGCCCTCCTGTTAATACTCGTAAAGATTCGAATTCACAGTCGCAGTGGCTCAAATTCCCTCCTGTTTATGTTCGTAAAGAGTCGAATTCACAGTCGCAGTGGCTCAAATGCCCTCCTGTTTATGTTCGTAAAGAGTCTAATTCACAGTCGCAGTGGCTCAAATGCCCTCCTGTTTATGTTCGTAAAGAGTCTAATTCACAGTCGCAGTGGCTCAAATGCTCTCCTTTTAATACTCGTAACGATTGAATTCACAGTCGCAGTGCCTTAAGTTCACTTCTGTTAATACTCGTAAAGAATCGAATATACAGTCACAGAGGCTCAAATGCCCTCCTATTAATACTTGTAAAGATTCGAATTCACAGTCGCAGTGGCTCAAATGACCTCCTGTTAATACTCGCAAAGATTCGAATTCACAGTCGTAGTGCCTCAAATGCCCTCCTGTTAATACTCGTAGAGCCCAATTCACAGACGCAGTGGCTCAAATGCCCTCCTGTTAATACTCGTGAAGAGTCGAATTCACCGTCGCAGTGGCTCAAATGCCGTCCTGGTAATACTCGTAAAGATTCGAATTCACAGTCGCAGTGGCTCAAATGACCTCCTGTTAATGCTCGTAAAGAGTCGAATTCACAGGCGCAGTGGCTCAAATGTCCTGCTTTTAATACTCATAAGGAGTCGAATTCACAGTCGCAGTGGCTTGAATGCCCTCCTGTTAGCAACCGTAAACCGACAAATTTCACAGTGGTTGTTGCTCAAATGCCCTCTTACTCAAAGTTACAGAGGATTAAACTCACCTGATCCACGAGCGCAGTAAAACCTCAGCAACCCTGAAACCCAACGAGACTCGCCGAATTCGCAGCTAATTCAGAAACCAGGCAGCTCGGCAATCATCAGTGACCTCAAAAACGCAGTGAGATATCAACGAGCCAGTAGAATACCAGTGACCCCAAAAACGCAGTGAGATATCAACGTAACTCAAAAAAACGCAATGAGATACGGACAACGCAATTAAGCACCCTTGATCCCGAAGACTCAGCTAGGTGTCAAGTGTTTATCCATTCAGTCAATCATCGGTGGTCTTAAAACGCATAAAGTACCAACGTAAGGTTACCTGATGGTGCTGCATCTGGCTCTAAGAGGGCGGATGGGTAGTAGACTCTGCGGTCGGGACCTAAGTCTTTCAACGAAGCGGCTAAAGATGCGCTGATGATGGCCGTCAGTGACAAGGGCGATGACGACTGCGACATCTCTAAAGAGGTTTGGAGGTGGGATGAGAGCGCACCAGTTTGCAAAGATGCAGGCTGGCTCAAGGGGCGGGTTAAACTCGTTTCCTTTGGTTATGAGCGATCGGTCCTAAAGTATAGATCCGCAGTAGCCAAGGTCGGTGAGATATGACCGGGATGTGATCTCGAGGTTGTGGCGAAGGATTGTGTTCTTTCACGCCCTATAGCTGATGTGTGGATTCCCTAGCCTTCGGCCATCATGAATATTCTACAGGTAAGCAACCCCCTTCTTCCAAAGATTAATTGGAAGATAGGTAGGTTTGGTGAACATGATGGGGCGAGAAAGCAGGCCTTCCTAGTCTTGAACGCGGAATCGCTTCCGCTTTTTGCCAAATCCAAGGGTGTTATATCCTTTGGCTTTGGTCAAATTTCGCTAAGGGTCTACAAGTTTAAACCACTGAAGTCACCTTGTACTGATGGCATTACACCTATAGATCTAAAATCTGTACTGCATATGGTGAGGCCATAGCTAGTAGTGATATTCAGAAGCTGCCTGCAGCCTGCATACTCCGGCATAGTGGAAGGAATCAAAGGTAGTATTCATTCCGAAACCGGGAAAATGCTCTCACATAAGGCCTAAAGATTTCAGGCCTTTTAGTCTAACATCTTTCCTTCTAAATATATTAGAACGAGTTCTGGACTTGCACATTAGATACTACAAGGAATACATGCGGATAATTCCGTGCCAACATGCGTATAACAAGGGCGGAGACCGCTCTTCATACTCTTGTAGGAATTATTGAAAAGTCCCTCTCATATAAAGGGTACACGCTAGTTTCTTTCCTCGATATTGAAGGAGCCTTCAATAACATCAGACCGGAAACGATTCTGGGTATTCTGAGAGATCGATTCTGGGTGTTTTAAACATCCACCCGATAAGTGTAGACTACATTCAAAGTCTTCCTTTGGCGTCGCTAAGGTCACTAGGGTGGCACTCCACAAGGAGGGGTTCTTTCGCCACTACTCTGGAATTTGGCGGTGAGCAGCATTTTGAACTAGATGGTGGAGGCTGTAAGGTGGTTTCATATGCGGCCGACGTTGTAATCTCAGGATCTGGAATGTTTCCATCGGTCCTAAGGGATATCCTTCAACTGCTTATATACTAGCTATCCAATTGCGCTCAAGACAATGGGATTGATATCAGTCCAAGCAAGACCGATACTGTGCTTTTAAACAGGGGGTAAGAGGAGCCGAGGATTAAACCATTGGTACTTAATAACGCCTAAATTATTTCAAAGAATCATGCAAGATACCTGGGTCTTGTTCTAGATAGAAAATTAGATTTTAAGCACAACATAGAGGAACGATCGAAGAATGCGATTGTGGCTTTATAAATGGACTTGGGCAAGCGGTGGGGTTTAACAGCTCGCATGACTTATTGCCTTTATACGTAGGTTATTCGTCCTATTCTAACATATGGGGTCCAGTGTGGTAGCCAGCTGTGGATAGGATGAGTAACACTACATTGTTAAGGAAAGTGCAAAGGACTGCATACATCACAGTTAATGAGTGATTAAGATCCACGGCATCTGATACGTGGAGAGATTTTATATTTGCTCCCTATTGGCATATATGGCAAGCAAATTGAGTCGTTTGCTGCCATTAGACTAACCTGCCATCATGAACTTAGCAAAATTATGGTAGGATCCAGCTACTTCAAGGGAACCCCTGTGACACGGGATTATATAATACCGGTGGCCTCTTTCGTTCGAAGATTCTTCACTATCATTCCATCCAAGAAAACCTGGAAAAACGGTGGTCCATATAAACGTGGTAGTGAGTGGCTCTAAGCTGGACGGAAGGGTCGGTTGAGGAAGAGTCGGCACTCGGCCTACCAAAGCACTTTAGTGTATCTCATAAGATCAATGAAGAAAAAAGGGAATTATTTGTTAATAAATATAAATAATATCTTGATTTATTTGGACCTCATAATTTTAGGTGAAATTAATTTGAAAAGCGAAGAAAATTGTCTTTATGAATTAAAAGGTTTCAATGCTGAATTTCTAAATAGAAACGAGGGAAGAGATAGTGACGTTGTAATGTTTATCAGAAGTGGTATTAAATACAAAGGATAAATTTTGTGGGAAAATATTTTGAATGTATGAAAGTTAAAATAGGAAAAAATAAACAGCAAAGATGTGTTTTTGGGATTTACAGATCACCTGGCGTTAACGTAAATTTATTTATTGAGGAAATCTCAAGAGAATTTGATGAAATAACTGATAAAATGGAAACTATCGTTACGGGAGATATAAACATCGATCTTCAAGACAGTAGTAAATCATACGTAACAGAGTATGAAGAAATGCTTGCAGATAAATAATTATTCAATGTAATTAAAACCAAAACCAAAAAGAATCGATCAGCGAACTGGAATGTCAACTCTAATAGACCATGTCTTTGTCAGCTTACCCAAAAGAGCAATGTACTCTTCAGTGATTGAGTGTGATATTTCAGATCACTACGCGTTAGTTTACGGCGCTCATATTCCTGTAAAATATACACGTTGTAATGACTGCTGCGTGGAAGCAATACGAACAAATATAATCGATAAAATCATTAAAATAGCAGATTGAGTAGAAATTTTAAAAGAAGATGGCAGTGAAAAGTGTTATGGAAAACTAACGCAAACGATGGATAATATTTATAAAAATGCTACTTTTCAAAAAGTGACTACAATGCTCATTAAGAAATTTAAACATCAAGACACCTTATTATTATTGCATAGAAGGGTGGACACTTTAACTGCCCTGGCACTGAGAATTGTGGTCTATTGTGACCTGTACCGATTTGACTTGACTACTTGACTTGTCTGCTTGACGTGATTGCTTGACTTGACTTGACTTGTCTGCTTGACGTGACTGCTTGACTTGACTTGACTCGACTGCTTGATTAGACTTGACTGCTTGACTTGACTTGACTGCTTGACTTGACTTGCTTGAGTTGACTTGACTTGACTGCTCGACTTGACTTGACTGCTTGATTTGACTTGACTTGACTGATTGACTCGACTTGACTTGACTTGACTGCTTGACTTGACTGCTTGACTTGACTTGACTGCTTGATTTGACTTGACTGCTTGACTTGACTTGACTGCTTGACTTGACTTGACTTGACTTGACTTGGACTGCTCGACTTGACTTGACTTGACTGCTTGACTTGACTTGACTTGACTGCTTGACTTGACTTGACTGCTCGACTTGACTTGACTGCTTGACTTGCCTTGACTGCTTGACTTGACTTGACTTGACTTGACTGCTTGACTTGACTTGACTTGACTGCTGAAACCGAATGAGTACGTACCGGCTTGACTGCTTGACTGCTTGGCTGCTTGACTGCTGAAACCGAATGAATACGTACCGGCTATTAATTTTAGTCGTGGTATCATGGTTGGATTTAATGAAGGTCGAAGGAAGTCCCCTTGGCTCTCTTTGGTAAGTGGAGAGAACCATAATATCGGTTCACAAAATCCACATTCTGGCTCTCTCGCTCCTCCTGTGCCGTCAATGTATGTATGTCAAGAGAAAGAAACTACTTCGGCTCACGAAACCCAAGTAGGCTCTTGGCTCCCTTTTCAGGTAAGTGGAGAGAACAAGAATGCCAGTTCACAAAACCCACATTCTGGCTCTCTCGCTCCTCCTGTGCCGTCAATGTATGTATGTCAAGAGAAAGAAACTATTTCGGTTCACGAAACCCAAGTAGGCTCTTGGCTCCCTTTTCAGGTAAGTGGAGAGAACAATAATGCCAGTTCACAAAACCCACATTCTGGCTCTCTCGCTCCTCCTGTGCCGTCAATGTATGTATGTCAAGAGAAAGAAACTATTTCGGTTCACGAAACCCAAGTAGGCTCTTGGCTCCCTTTTCAGGTAAGTGGAGAGAACAAGAATGCCAGTTCACAAAACCCACATTCTGGCTCTCTCGCTCCTCCTGTGCCGTCAATATATGTATGTCAAGAGAAAGAAACTACTTCGGTTCACGAAACCCAAGTAGGCTCTTGGCTCTCTTTTCAGGTAAGTGGAGAGAACAAGAATATCGGTCCACAAAACCCATATTCCGGCTCTCTCAAACCTCTAGTGCCGTCCGTGTATGAATGTCAGGAGAAAGAAACTACTTCGGTTCACGAAACCCAAGTAGGCCCTTGGCTCTCTTTTCGGGTAAGTAGAGGGAACAAGAATATCGGTCCACAAAACCCACATTCTGGCTATCTCAAACCTCCAGTGCGTCCGTTTGTCTATATAACCCAACCACTCACCTTGACTGTTGAAACCGAATGAGTTGTCTTCGCGGCTTGCCCGGTATTTATACCTTCGTGCCTATTGTCTCTTTTTTTCCCGCAACAATGTTGTTTTTATATGCCTCACTTCCTCTGTACTCACCTCAATCACCTCGCCTGTGTGGTGATTACTAGACAGGAGAAAACTAGCCTAACCACTAGGTATGCCAAACATATGCCAGGAATTAACTTACACTATGGTACTTAGAAACATTTTACTTTGATGTACAGAGAACTTAAAAGTGTATATACATTTCATTACATATTTCTATTTGTTCTTGTTGGCTGTGTGAGACGCGGGATTTGCGTCCTCACACCATTGTTAGAAATGGTGTGTCTCCGTGTAAAAAGGTAACTTGTACATTATTTAAAATTATTTAATTTAATTTCCGCTTTATCATATCTTAGAGAAAAGAAAAACCTTATTATATTGACAATTCTTTTTTCTGTTTTGAAAACCGGTTGCATGTGTGTTTTCAAGAATGAACTCAACTTCAAATTTAAGTACAACATACTTAAATCTTCACAAGTACGTGATGCCAATTTACAGATCGGCCTTCCGTAACTCTAGAAGGTAATTCAGGCGCTAACCGAACTATTCGAAATTTATTACATTAAAAATTCTCACTCATCTGACTCCGGACAGTTAACTGGTGGCGCCACAGCAACGTGTCGAATCGGTGCAGAATTTGAAACTGAAATTATATAAAAATATTTGGAAAAGGTTCAAAACTAGATGGCTCAATATTTTTCCGCTCGACACCTATGCAACTCGTCCTTTGAAAATTATCTACAAAATTCACTTAAATAAAGTCGATAAACTATAACTAATTATAATATTTAAAAAAATGCAAATGTATTCAATTGCCAAAGGTTTGGATAGCAGTAGAAATGCTATCGGTTCATCTAGGCAGTGGATAGAAAACCAGCAGCAAGCATGTCACGATGAAAACGCACGACAAAATAACGGTGAGCCCGTACGAATCGTGTCTCAGCAACAATAGGGAAGGCTTAGCAAACGTCGCCTGCGTCTTTCCTTTATCTTGCTCCAGTTGCGTATGCTGTTGCTGCTGAGGCTGAGTGGAAGTGGGGAGCCGTAGGAAGACGATGTGTTCTCGAAGAATTCAATGCGTTGAGGGACCAACTTCTTGTTGGCGACAACTTCGCCATTGCCGCCTACAGCAGAAGCGCTCATTTCCAACGTGGGCATCTCTAGTAATTTGTATTTATTGCTGCTGTTGCTGGTAGCGGTGTAGTTCCTGTTGTTGCCAATTAATTAGCGTATACATATTATTGATTCACTTAAATGTTCTTGTAATGTTCAGTTGTTTCCGATTTAATTAGAAATTTTCGCACATCACAAATCCGGAAATGAAAACTGCAGACAACCACGCCACAAAACACCAGCAGTCCGAACTGCGGCTCCAAAACGTCTCTTCCAAATCAGACTCCCATCCCGACTGAACGCAGTTCCACTTTTTCTCGGCTTCGCCACCGAAATGCAGACAACGCTGTCTCCCTCCCTCCCATCATGATCGGCACTCTAAGCAAGTCCCGCAGAATGGCGTGTTAATCAGGATCACAGGGTGACCTCACAGCGCTTAAAACATAATCAAAGGCTGTCCTGGTGGTACTCCTCGTGACAGTAAATCCGCTGGATTTTCTGTTGACTTTACATGCCGCCACTGGATCTTGAATCTTGGAAATTCGATTGGCACCAAAAGTTTGAAAGGATGTGGTTTGAGAGTTTATCCAAGCCAGAACGATTTCTAAGTCGGACAAGAAATAAGTTGGAATTTATCCTGACTTAAGGTCGTTTTTGACTCTGTCTGCCAGCTGGACGCCAAGTACTGCAACTCATAGTTCCAAACGTGGGAGTGTTTGCCTTTTAAGTGGAGTTACTCGAGATTTTGCACCTTTGTGCCTTTTCTGATGCGTCGCCGAAAATGTGTAGTTGCAGAGAATCCCGTGTACCTTGAGAAAATTAGTGTCGACCAATTTGCAAATTGTGTAGAGCTACACGAGCTTAACAAATTGCGGTATCTTGTCCATCTGAGGTGTAGGTTCTGTGGTATTTCTTCATTCCATGATAATTTTGCCTGCCACAGTTATTGAATTAGAATTTTCGCGGTGATTACCACTGGTGCGAGAATTCCTAATGGATCGAAGATGCTGGCTACATCTGATAACATTGTTCGTTTTGTTGGACGCGTTGGTGTTAAATTGTGCACCTTTATGGAAAATTGCACACCAATGCATATATTGGCAATTCTCGCCGCATCAGTTCATCAACGCATACACGAACGCATTTTCGTCGTAGCATCAGAACACCGCCGCAACTATCGGCACGGCTACATCACATCACCAACGCATCGATGTGATTTCAACACATTTGCCCGAATTACAATGTGGCAGTGGGCAGTATATTTTGACATTTCAGTTTCGCGCTTTTTTTATTAAAATGGGTTTAATATTTTGTGACGACCCAAATTTTTACAATTTTTTTAGACCCAATTTTTACAAACTAAAATTTGGCGCAATGCAAAGAAAATAATTATCATTAATAATTATAGACACACGTCTTGCAACAAAAAAAAAAAAACGTACACAAGTACGAATTCTTCTCGCTGACGCCTGTTACTTTCATACGTCAAGTGAAAGTACATAGGGCATAAATACCGGGAACAGTTTACAAGTAGCAAAGAACCTCAACACCAGCATGCAACAAACGTATGCATGATCCTTAGAAACACCCACACACTGACGGGCAGCGGAGAAATGTGCAGAAAGCAAAAGTGGCGTAGTGAGCGGCAAAGCGAGATGGCCGCTGACAACATGCCTGTATATCGACGAGCAAGGCGATCAGAGAAAACGAATCACAGGGCGTACTGATAGCTAGATTCGTACACCACACAACAGAATAGAGTGCAGCGAATCCATAAGATAGATCCATCCAAGATATGACCAACTTTTGCATAGCTTATGTACAACAACAAACAGCATATGTACGAGGGCGGCAGCGATGTTCACTGACCGAATAACTCAATAACCCTAAAAAAGAGGTTTTAAAAATATATATTTACGCGAGATTAAATAAGGAAAACGGCTTAGCGGAATACGAACTACCGTATTCCGTTAAAATATAACCTTCCAGAAGGAAAGGAAAGAAAAGGAAAGTCGGAAAAGTATAAAACCGGCTGCAAGGCAGAACTCAGGGTGATTCAGAGAGAACGATTCAGTGCAATGCCCCCCTATTAATCTTTGTAAAGATTCGAATTCACAGTCGGAGTGGCTCAAATGCCCTCCTGTTAATACCCGTAAAGATTCGAATTCACAGTCACAGTAGCTCAAATGCCCTTCTGCTAAGACTAGCAAAGAGTTGAATTCACAGTTGCAGTGGTTCAAATGCCCTCCTGTTAATACTCGTAAAGATTCGAATTCACAGTCGCAGTGGCTCAAATTCCCTCCTGTTTATGTTCGTAAAGAGTCGAATTCACAGTCGCAGTGGCTCAAATACCCTCCTGTTTATGTTCGTAAAGAGTCTAATTCACAGTCGCAGTGGCTCAAATGCTCTCCTTTTAATACTCGTAACGATTGAATTCACAGTCGCAGTGCCTTAAGTTCACTTCTGTTAATACTCGTAAAGAATCGAATATACAGTCACAGAGGCTCAAATGCCCTCCTATTAATACTTGTAAAGATTCGAATTCACAGTCGCAGTGGCTCAAATGACCTCCTGTTAATACTCGCAAAGATTCGAATTCACAGTCGTAGTGCCTCAAATGCCCTCCTGTTAATACTCGTAGAGCCCAATTCACAGACGCAGTGGCTCAAATGCCCTCCTGTTAATACTCGTGAAGAGTCGAATTCACCGTCGCAGTGGCTCAAATGCCGTCCTGGTAATACTCGTAAAGATTCGAATTCACAGTCGCAGTGGCTCAAATGACCTCCTGTTAATGCTCGTAAAGAGTCGAATTCACAGGCGCAGTGGCTCAAATGCCCTCCTTGTAATACACGTAAAGAGTCGAATTCACAGTCGCAGTGGCTCAAATGCCCTCCTGTTAATACTAGTAAAGAATCGAATTCACATTCGCAGTGGTTCAAATGTCCTGCTTTTAATACTCATAAGGAGTCGAATTCACAGTCGCAGTGGCTTGAATGCCCTCCTGTTAGCAACCGTAAACCGACAAATTTCACAGTGGTTGTTGCTCAAATGCCCTCTTACTCAAAGTTACAGAGGATTAAACTCACCTGATCCACGAGCGCAGTAAAACCTCAGCAACCCTGAAACCCAACGAGACTCGCCGAATTCGCAGCTAATTCAGAAACCAGGCAGCTCGGCAATCATCAGTGACCTCAAAAACGCAGTGAGATATCAACGCAACTCAAAAAAACGCAATGAGATACGGACAACGCAATTAAGCACCCTTGATCCCGAAGACTCAGCTAGGTGTCAAGTGTTTATCCATTCAGTCAATCATCGGTGATCTTAAAACGCATAAAGTACCAACGTAAGGTTACCTGATGGTGCTGCATCTGGCTCTAAGAGGGCGGATGGGTAGTAGACTCTGCGGTCGGGACCTAAGTCTTTCAACGAAGCGGCTAAAGATGCGCTGATGATGGCCGTCAGTGACAAGGGCGATGACGACTGCGACATCTCTAAAGAGGTTTGGAGGTGGGATGAGAGCGCACCAGTTTGCAAAGATGCAGGCTGGCTCAAGGGGCGGGTTAAACTCGTTTCCTTTGGTTATGAGCGATCGGTCCTAAAGTATAGATCCGCAGTAGCCAAGGTCGGTGAGATATGACCGGGATGTGATCTCGAGGTTGTGGCGAAGGATTGTGTTCTTTCACGCCCTATAGAAGATGGCAGTGAAAAGTGTTATGGAAAACTAACGCAAACGATGGATAATATTTATAAAAATGCTACTTTTCAAAAAGTGACTACAATGCTCATTAAGAAATTTAAACATCAAGACACCTTATTATTATTGCATAGAAGGGTGGACACTTTAACTGCCCTGGCACTGAGAATTGTGGTCTATTGTGACCTGTACCGATTTGACTTGACTACTTGACTTGTCTGCTTGACGTGACTGCTTGACTTGACTTGACTTGTCTGCTTGACGTGACTGCTTGACTTGACTTGACTCGACTGCTTGATTAGACTTGACTGCTTGACTTGACTTGACTGCTTGACTTGACTTGCTTGAGTTGACTTGACTTGACTGCTCGACTTGACTTGACTGCTTGATTTGACTTGACTTGACTGCTTGACTCGACTTGACTTGACTTGACTGGTTGACTTGACTTGACTGCTTGACTTGACTTGACTGCTTGATTTGACTTGACTGCTTGACTTGACTTGACTGCTTGACTTGACTTGACTTGACTTGACTTGGACTGCTCGACTTGACTTGACTTGACTGCTTGACTTGACTTGACTTGACTGCTTGACTTGACTTGACTGCTCGACTTGACTTGACTGCTTGACTTGCCTTGACTGCTTGACTTGACTTGACTTGACTGCTTGACTTGACTTGACTTGACTGCTGAAACCGAATGAGTACGTACCGGCTTGACTGCTTGACTGCTTGACTGCTGAAACCGAATGAATACGTACCGGCTATTAATTTTAGTCGTGGTATCATGGTTGGATTTAATGAAGGTCGAAGGAAGTCCCCTTGGCTCTCTTTGGTAAGTGGAGAGAACCATAATATCGGTTCACAAAATCCACATTCTGGCTCTCTCGCTCCTCCTGTGCCGTCAATGTATGTATGTCAAGAGAAAGAAACTACTTCGGCTCACGAAACCCAAGTGGGCTCTTGGTTCTCTTTTCAGGTAAGTGGAGAGAACAAGAATATCGGTCCACAAAACCCTCATTCTGGCTCTCTCAAACCTCCAGTGCCGTCCGTGTATGAATGTCAGGAGAAAGAAACTACTTCGGTTCACGAAACCCAAGTAGGCTCTTGGCTCTCTTTTCAGGTAAGTGGAGAGAACAAGAATATCGGTTCACAAAACCCACATTCTGGCTCTCTCGCTCCTCCTGTGCCGTCAATGTATGTATGTCAAGAGAAAGAAACTATTTCGGTTCACGAAACCCAAGTAGGCTCTTGGCTCCCTTTTCAGGTAAGTGGAGAGAACAAGAATGCCAGTTCACAAAACCCACATTCTGGTTCTCTCGCTCCTCCTGTACCGTCAATATATGTATGTCAAGAGAAAGAAACTACTTCGGTTCACGAAACCCAAGTAGGCCCTTGGCTCTCTTTTCGGGTAAGTAGAGGGAACAAGAATATCGGTCCACAAAACCCACATTCTGGCTATCTCAAACCTCCAGTGCGTCCGTTTGTCTATATAACCCAACCACTCACCTTGACTGTTGAAACCGAATGAGTTGTCTTCGCGGCTTGCCCGGTATTTATACATTCGTGCCTATTGTCTCTTTTTTTTCCCGCAACAATGTTGTTTTTATATGCCTCACTTCCTCTGTACTCACCTCAATCACCTCGCCTGTGTGGTGATTACTAGACAGGAGAAAACTAGCCTAACCACTAGGTATGCCAAACATATGCCAAGAATTAACTTACACTATGGTACTTAGAAACATTTTACTTTGATGTACAGAGAACTTAAAAGTGTATATACATTTCATTACATATTTCTATTTGTTCTTGTTGGCTGTGTGAGACGCGGGATTTGCGTCCTCACACCATTGTTAGAAATGGTGTGTCTCCGTGTAAAAAGGTAACTTGTACATTATTTAAAATTATTTCATTTAATTTCCGCTTTATCATATCTTAGAGAAAAAAAAAACCTTATTATATTGACAATTCTTTTTTCTGTTTTGAAAACCGGTTGCATGTGTGTTTTCAAGAATGAACTCAACTTCAAATTTAAGTACAACATACTTAAATCTTCACAAGTACGTGATGCCAATTTACAGATCGGCCTTCCGTAACTCTAGAAGGTAATTCAGGCGCTAACCGAACTATTCGAAATTTATTACATTAAAAATTCTCACTCATCTGACTCCGGACAGTTAACTGGTGGCGCCACAGCAACGTGTCGAATCGGTGCAGAATTTGAAACTGAAATTATATAAAAATATTTGGAAAATGTTCAAAACTAGATGGCTCAATATTTTTCCGCTCGACACCTATGCAACTCGTCCTTTGAAAATTATCTACAAAATTCACTTAAATAAAGTCGATAAACTATAACTAATTATAATATTTAAAGAAATGCAAATGTATTCAATTGCCAAAGGTTTGGATAGCAGTAGAAATGCTATCGGTTCATCTAGGCAGTGGATAGAAAACCAGCAGCAAGCATGTCACGATGAAAACGCACGACAAAATAACGGTGAGCCCGTACGAATCGTGTCTCAGCAACAATAGGGAAGGCTTAGCAAACGTCGCCTGCGTCTTTCCTTTATCTTGCTCCAGTTGCGTATGCTGTTGCTGCTGAGGCTGAGTGGAAGTGGGGAGCCGTAGGAAGACGATGTGTTCTCGAAGAATTCAATGCGTTGAGGGACCAACTTCTTGTTGGCGACAACTTCGCCATTGCCGCCTACAGCAGAAGCGCTCATTTCCAACGTGGGCATCTCTAGTAATTTGTATTTATTGCTGCTGTTGCTGGTAGCGGTGTAGTTCCTGTTGTTGCCAATTAATTAGCGTATACATATTATTGATTCACTTAAATGTTCTTGTAATGTTCAGTTGTTTCCGATTTAATTAGAAATTTTCGCACATCACAAATCCGGAAATGAAAACTGCAGACAACCACGCCACAAAACACCAGCAGTCCGAACTGCGGCTCCAAAACGTCTCTTCCAAATCAGACTCCCATCCCGACTGAACGCAGTTCCACTTTTTCTCGGCTTCGCCACCGAAATGCAGACAACGCTGTCTCCCTCCCTCCCATCATGATCGGCACTCTAAGCAAGTCCCGCAGAATGGCGTGTTAATCAGGATCACAGGGTGACCTCACAGCGCTTAAAACATAATCAAAGGCTGTCCTGGTGGTACTCCTCGTGACAGTAAATCCGCTGGATTTTCTGTTGACTTTACATGCCGCCACTGGATCTTGAATCTTGGAAATTCGATTGGCACCAAAAGTTTGAAAGGATGTGGTTTGAGAGTTTATCCAAGCCAGAACGATTTCTAAGTCGGACAAGAAATAAGTTGGAATTTCTCCTGACTTAAGGTCGTTTTTGACTCTGTCTGCCAGCTGGACGCCAAGTACTGCAACTCATAGTTCCAAACGTGGGAGTGTTTGCCTTTTAAGTGGAGTTACTCGAGATTTTGCACCTTTGTGCCTTTTCTGATGCGTCGCCGAAAATGTGTAGTTGCAGAGAATCCCGTGTACCTTGAGAAAATTAGTGTCGACCAATTTGCAAATTGTGTAGAGCTACACGAGCTTAACAAATTGCGGTATCTTGTCCATCTGAGGTGTAGGTTCTGTGGTATTTCTTCATTCCATGATAATTTTGCCTGCCACAGTTATTGAATTAGAATTTTCGCGGTGATTACCACTGGTGCGAGAATTCCTAATGGATCGAAGATGCTGGCTACATCTGATAACACTGTTCGTTTTGTTGGACGCGTTGGTGTTAAATTGTGCACCTTTATGGAAAATTGCACACCAATGCATATATTGGCAATTCTCGCCGCATCAGTTCATCAACGCATACACGAACGCATTTTCGTCGTAGCATCAGAACACCACCGCAACTATCGGCACGGCTACATCACATCACCAACGCATCGATGTGATTTCAACACATTTGCCCGAATTACAATGTGGCAGTGGGCAGTATATTTTGACATTTCAGTTTCGCGCTTTTTTTATTAAAATGGGTTTAATATTTTGTGACGACCCAAATTTTTACAATTTTTTTAGACCCAATTTTTACAAACTAAAATTTGGCGCAATGCAAAGAAAATAATTATCATTAATAATTATAGACACACGTCTTGCAACAAAAAAAAAAAAACGTACACAAGTACGAATTCTTCTCGCTGACGCCTGTTACTTTCATACGTCAAGTGAAAGTACATAGGGCATAAATACCGGGAACAGTTTACAAGTAGCAAAGAACCTCAACACCAGCATGCAACAAACGTATGCATGATCCTTAGAAACACCCACACACTGACGGGCAGCGGAGAAATGTGCAGAAAGCAAAAGTGGCGTAGTGAGCGGCAAAGCGAGATGGCCGCTGACAACATGCCTGTATATCGACGAGCAAGGCGATCAGAGAAAACGAATCACAGGGCGTACTGATAGCTAGATTCGTACACCACACAACAGAATAGAGTGCAGCGAATCCATAAGATAGATCCATCCAAGATATGACCAACTTTTGCATAGCTTATGTACAACAACAAACAGCATATGTACGAGGGCGGCAGCGATGTTCACTGACCGAATAACTCAATAACCCTAAAAAAGAGGTTTTAAAAATATATATTTACGCGAGATTAAATAAGGAAAACGGCTTAGCGGAATACGAACTACCGTATTCCGTTAAAATATAACCTTCCAGAAGGAAAGGAAAGAAAAGGAAAGTCGGAAAAGTATAAAACCGGCTGCAAGGCAGAACTCAGGGTGATTCAGAGAGAACGATTCAGTGCAATGCCCCCCTATTAATCTTTGTAAAGATTCGAATTCACAGTCGGAGTGGCTCAAATGCCCTCCTGTTAATACCCGTAAAGATTCGAATTCACAGTCACAGTAGCTCAAATGCCCTTCTGCTAAGACTAGCAAAGAGTTGAATTCACAGTTGCAGTGGTTCAAATGCCCTCCTGTTAATACTCGTAAAGATTCGAATTCACAGTCGCAGTGGCTCAAATTCCCTCCTGTTTATGTTCGTAAAGAGTCGAATTCACAGTCGCAGTGGCTCAAATACCCTCCTGTTTATGTTCGTAAAGAGTCTAATTCACAGTCGCAGTGGCTCAAATGCTCTCCTTTTAATACTCGTAACGATTGAATTCACAGTCGCAGTGCCTTAAGTTCACTTCTGTTAATACTCGTAAAGAATCGAATATACAGTCACAGAGGCTCAAATGCCCTCCTATTAATACTTGTAAAGATTCGAATTCACAGTCGCAGTGGCTCAAATGACCTCCTGTTAATACTCGCAAAGATTCGAATTCACAGTCGTAGTGCCTCAAATGCCCTCCTGTTAATACTCGTAGAGCCCAATTCACAGACGCAGTGGCTCAAATGCCCTCCTGTTAATACTCGTGAAGAGTCGAATTCACCGTCGCAGTGGCTCAAATGCCGTCCTGGTAATACTCGTAAAGATTCGAATTCACAGTCGCAGTGGCTCAAATGACCTCCTGTTAATGCTCGTAAAGAGTCGAATTCACAGGCGCAGTGGCTCAAATGCCCTCCTTGTAATACACGTAAAGAGTCGAATTCACAGTCGCAGTGGCTCAAATGCCCTCCTGTTAATACTAGTAAAGAATCGAATTCACATTCGCAGTGGTTCAAATGTCCTGCTTTTAATACTCATAAGGAGTCGAATTCACAGTCGCAGTGGCTTGAATGCCCTCCTGTTAGCAACCGTAAACCGACAAATTTCACAGTGGTTGTTGCTCAAATGCCCTCTTACTCAAAGTTACAGAGGATTAAACTCACCTGATCCACGAGCGCAGTAAAACCTCAGCAACCCTGAAACCCAACGAGACTCGCCGAATTCGCAGCTAATTCAGAAACCAGGCAGCTCGGCAATCATCAGTGACCTCAAAAACGCAGTGAGATATCAACGAGCCAGTAGAATACCAGTGACCCCAAAAACGCAGTGAGATATCAACGCAACTCAAAAAAACGCAATGAGATACGGACAACGCAATTAAGCACCCTTGATCCCGAAGACTCAGCTAGGTGTCAAGTGTTTATCCATTCAGTCAATCATCGGTGATCTTAAAACGCATAAAGTACCAACGTAAGGTTACCTGATGGTGCTGCATCTGGCTCTAAGAGGGCGGATGGGTAGTAGACTCTGCGGTCGGGACCTAAGTCTTTCAACGAAGCGGCTAAAGATGCGCTGATGATGGCCGTCAGTGACAAGGGCGATGACGACTGCGACATCTCTAAAGAGGTTTGGAGGTGGGATGAGAGCGCACCAGTTTGCAAAGATGCAGGCTGGCTCAAGGGGCGGGTTAAACTCGTTTCCTTTGGTTATGAGCGATCGGTCCTAAAGTATAGATCCGCAGTAGCCAAGGTCGGTGAGATATGACCGGGATGTGATCTCGAGGTTGTGGCGAAGGATTGTGTTCTTTCACGCCCTATAGCTGATGTGTGGATTCCCTAGCCTTCGGCCATCATGAATATTCTACAGGTAAGCAACCCCCTTCTTCCAAAGATTAATTGGAAGATAGGTAGGTTTGGTGAACATGATGGGGCGAGAAAGCAGGCCTTCCTAGTCTTGAACGCGGAATCGCTTCCGCTTTTTGCCAAATCCAAGGGTGTTATATCCTTTGGCTTTGGTCAAATTTCGCTAAGGGTCTACAAGTTTAAACCACTGAAGTCACCTTGTACTGATGGCATTACACCTATAGATCTAAAATCTGTACTGCATATGGTGAGGCCATAGCTAGTAGTGATATTCAGAAGCTGCCTGCAGCCTGCATACTCCGGCATAGTGGAAGGAATCAAAGGTAGTATTCATTCCGAAACCGGGAAAATGCTCTCACATAAGGCCTAAAGATTTCAGGCCTTTTAGTCTAACATCTTTCCTTCTAAATATATTAGAACGAGTTCTGGACTTGCACATTAGATACTACAAGGAATACATGCGGATAATTCCGTGCCAACATGCGTATAACAAGGGCGGAGACCGCTCTTCATACTCTTGTAGGAATTATTGAAAAGTCCCTCTCATATAAAGGGTACACGCTAGTTTCTTTCCTCGATATTGAAGGAGCCTTCAATAACATCAGACCGGAAACGATTCTGGGTATTCTGAGAGATCGATTCTGGGTGTTTTAAACATCCACCCGATAAGTGTAGACTACATTCAAAGTCTTCCTTTGGCGTCGCTAAGGTCACTAGGGTGGCACTCCACAAGGAGGGGTTCTTTCGCCACTACTCTGGAATTTGGCGGTGAGCAGCATTTTGAACTAGATGGTGGAGGCTGTAAGGTGGTTTCATATGCGGCCGACGTTGTAATCTCAGGATCTGGAATGTTTCCATCGGTCCTAAGGGATATCCTTCAACTGCTTATATACTAGCTATCCAATTGCGCTCAAGACAATGGGATTGATATCAGTCCAAGCAAGACCGATACTGTGCTTTTAAACAGGGGGTAAGAGGAGCCGAGGATTAAACCATTGGTACTTAATAACGCCTAAATTATTTCAAAGAATCATGCAAGATACCTGGGTCTTGTTCTAGATAAAAAAATTAGATTTTAAGCACAACATAGAGGAGCGATCGAAGAATGCGATTGTGGCTTTATAAATGGACTTGGGCAAGCGGTGGGGTTTAACAGCTCGCATGACTTATTGCCTTTATACGTAGGTTATTCGTCCTATTCTAACATATGGGGTCCAGTGTGGTAGCCAGCTGTGGATAGGATGAGTAACACTACATTGTTAAGGAAAGTGCAAAGGACTGCATACATCACAGTTAATGAGTGATTAAGATCCACGGCATCTGATACGTGGAGAGATTTTATATTTGCTCCCTATTGGCATATATGGCAAGCAAATTGAGTCGTTTGCTGCCATTAGACTAACCTGCCATCATGAACTTAGCAAAATTATGGTAGGATCCAGCTACTTCAAGGGAACCCCTGTGACACGGGATTATATAATACCGGTGGCCTCTTTCGTTCGAAGATTCTTCACTATCATTCCATCCAAGAAAACCTGGAAAAACGGTGGTCCATATAAACGTGGTAGTGAGTGGCTCTAAGCTGGACGGAAGGGTCGGTTGAGGAAGAGTCGGCACTCGGCCTACCAAAGCACTTTAGTGTATCTCATAAGATAAATGAAGAAAAAAGGGAATTATTTGTTAATAAATATAAATAATATCTTGATTTATTTGGACCTCATAATTTTAGGTGAAATTAATTTGAAAAGCGAAGAAAATTGTCTTTATGAATTAAAAGGTTTCAATGCTGAATTTCTAAATAGAAACGAGGGAAGAGATAGTGACGTTGTAATGTTTATCAGAAAAATACAAAGGATAAATTTTGTGGGAAAATATTTTGAATGTATGAAAGTTAAAATAGGAAAAAATAAACAGCAAAGATGTGTTTTTGGGATTTACAGATCACCTGGCGTTAACGTAAATTTATTTATTGAGGAAATCTCAAGAGAATTTGATGAAATAACTGATAAAATGGAAACTATCGTTACGGGAGATATAAACATCGATCTTCAAGACAGTAGTAAATCATACGTAACAGAGTATGAAGAAATGCTTGCAGATAAATAATTATTCAATGTAATTAAAACCAAAACCAAAAAGAATCGATCAGCGAACTGGAATGTCAACTCTAATAGACCATGTCTTTGTCAGCTTACCCAAAAGAGCAATGTACTCTTCAGTGATTGAGTGTGATGTTTCAGATCACTACGCGTTAGTTTACGGTGCTCATATTCCTGTAAAATATACACGTTGTAATGACTGCTGCGTGGAAGCAATACGAACAAATATAATCGATGAAATCATTAAAATAGCAGATTGAGTAGAAATTTTAAAAGAAGATGGCAGTGAAAAGTGTTATGGAAAACTAACGCAAACGATGGATAATATTTATAAAAATGCTACTTTTCAAAAAGTGACTACAATGCTCATTAAGAAATTTAAACATCAAGACACCTTATTATTATTGCATAGAAGGGTGGACACTTTAACTGCCCTGGCACTGAGAATTGTGGTCTATTGTGACCTGTACCGATTTGACTTGACTACTTGTCTGCTTGACGTGACTGCTTGACTTGACTTGACTTGTCTGCTTGACGTGACTGCTTGACTTGACTTGACTCGACTGCTTGATTAGACTTGACTGCTTGACTTGACTTGACTGCTTGACTTGACTTGCTTGAGTTGACTTGACTTGACTGCTCGACTTGACTTGACTGCTTGATTTGACTTGACTTGACTGCTTGACTCGACTTGACTTGACTTGACTGCTTGACTTGACTGCTTGACTTGACTTGACTGCTTGATTTGACTTGACTGCTTGACTTGACTTGACTGCTTGACTTGACTTGACTTGACTTGACTTGGACTGCTCGACTTGACTTGACTTGACTGCTTGACTTGCCTTGACTGCTTGACTTGACTTGACTTGACTTGACTGCTTGACTTGACTTGACTTGACTGCTGAAACCGAATGAGTACGTACCGGCTTGACTGCTTGACTGCTTGGCTGCTTGACTGCTGAAACCGAATGAATACGTACCGGCTATTAATTTTAGTCGTGGTATCATGGTTGGATTTAATGAAGGTCGAAGGAAGTCCCCTTGGCTCTCTTTGGGAGAGAACCATAATATCGGTTCACAAAATCCACATTCTGGCTCTCTCGCTCCTCCTGTGCCGTCAATGTATGTATGTCAAGAGAAAGAAACTACTTCGGCTCACGAAACCCAAGTGGGCTCTTGGTTCTCTTTTCAGGTAAGTGGAGAGAACAAGAATATCGGTTCACAAAACCCTCATTCTGGCTCTCTCAAACCTCCAGTGCCGTCCGTGTATGAATGTCAGGAGAAAGAAACTACTTCGGTTCACGAAACCCAAGTAGGCTCTTGGCTCTCTTTTCAGGTAAGTGGAGAGAACAAGAATATCGGTTCACAAAACCCACATTCTGGCTCTCTCGCTCCTCCTGTGCCGTCAATGTATGTATGTCAAGAGAAAGAAACTATTTCAGTTCACGAAACCCAAGTAGGCTCTTGGCTCCCTTTTCAGGTAAGTGGAGAGAACAAGAATGCCAGTTCACAAAACCCACATTCTGGCTCTCTCGCTCCTCCTGTGCCGTCAATATATGTATGTCAAGAGAAAGAAACTACTTCGGTTCACGAAACCCAAGTAGGCTCTTGGCTCTCTTTTCAGGTAAGTGGAGAGAACAAGAATATCGGTCCACAAAGCCCATATTCCGGCTCTCTCAAACCTCTAGTGCCGTCCGTGTATGAATGTCAGGAGAAAGAAACTACTTCGGTTCACGAAACCCAAGTAGGCCCTTGGCTCTCTTTTCGGGTAAGTAGAGGGAACAAGAATATCGGTCCACAAAACCCACATTCTGGCTATCTCAAACCTCCAGTGCGTCCGTTTGTCTATATAACCCAACCACTCACCTTGACTGTTGAAACCGAATGAGTTGTCTTCGCGGCTTGCCCGGTATTTATACCTTCGTGCCTATTGTCTCTTTTTTTTCCCGCAACAATGTTGTTTTTATATGCCTCACTTCCTCTGTACTCACCTCAATCACCTCGCCTGTGTGGTGATTACTAGACAGGAGAAAACTAGCCTAACCACTAGGTATGCCAAACATATGCCAAGAATTAACTTACACTATGGTACTTAGAAACATTTTACTTTGATGTACAGAGAACTTAAAAGTGTATATACATTTCATTACATATTTCTATTTGTTCTTGTTGGCTGTGTGAGACGCGGGATTTGCGTCCTCACACCATTGTTAGAAATGGTGTGTCTCCGTGTAAAAAGGTAACTTGTACATTATTTAAAATTATTTCATTTAATTTCCGCTTTATCATATCTTAGAGAAAAAAAAAACCTTATTATATTGACAATTCTTTTTTCTGTTTTGAAAACCGGTTGCATGTGTGTTTTCAAGAATGAACTCAACTTCAAATTTAAGTACAGCATACTTAAATCTTCACAAGTACGTGATGCCAATTTACAGATCGGCCTTCCGTAACTCTAGAAGGTAATTCAGGCGCTAACCGAACTATTCGAAATTTATTACATTAAAAATTCTCACTCATCTGACTCCGGACAGTTAACTGGTGGCGCCACAGCAACGTGTCGAATCGGTGCAGAATTTGAAACTGAAATTGTATAAAAATATTTGGAAAAGGTTCAAAACTAGATGGCTCAATATTTTTCCGCTCGACACCTATGCAACTCGTCCTTTGAAAATTATCTACAAAATTCACTTAAATAAAGTCGATAAACTATAACTAATTATAATATTTAAAGAAATGCAAATGTATTCAATTGCCAAAGGTTTGGATAGCAGTAGAAATGCTATCGGTTCATCTAGGCAGTGGATAGAAAACCAGCAGCAAGCATGTCACGATGAAAACGCGCGACAAAATAACGGTGAGCCCGTACGAATCGTGTCTCAGCAACAATAGGGAAGGCTTAGCAAACGTCGCCTGCGTCTTTCCTTTATCTTGCTCCAGTTGCGTATGCTGTTGCTGCTGAGGCTGAGTGGAAGTGGGGAGCCGTAGGAAGACGATGTGTTCTCGAAGAATTCAATGCGTTGAGGGACCAACTTCTTGTTGGCGACAACTTCGCCATTGCCGCCTACAGCAGAAGCGCTCATTTCCAACGTGGGCATCTCTAGTAATTTGTATTTATTGCTGCTGTTGCTGGTAGCGGTGTAGTTCCTGTTGTTGCCAATTAATTAGCGTATACATATTATTGATTCACTTAAATGTTCTTGTAATGTTCAGTTGTTTCCGATTTAATTAGAAATTTTCGCACATCACAAATCCGGAAATGAAAACTGCAGACAACCACGCCACAAAACACCAGCAGTCCGAACTGCGGCTCCAAAACGTCTCTTCCAAATCAGACTCCCATCCCGACTGAACGCAGTTCCACTTTTTCTCGGCTTCGCCACCGAAATGCAGACAACGCTGTCTCCCTCCCTCCCATCATGATCGGCACTCTAAGCAAGTCCCGCAGAATGGCGTGTTAATCAGGATCACAGGGTGACCTCACAGCGCTTAAAACATAATCAAAGGCTGTCCTGGTGGTACTCCTCGTGACAGTAAATCCGCTGGATTTTCTGTTGACTTTACATGCCGCCACTGGATCTTGAATCTTGGAAATTCGATTGGCACCAAAAGTTTGAAAGGATGTGGTTTGAGAGTTTATCCAAGCCAGAACGATTTCTAAGTCGGACAAGAAATAAGTTGGAATTTCTCCTGACTTAAGGTCGTTTTTGACTCTGTCTGCCAGCTGGACGCCAAGTACTGCAACTCATAGTTCCAAACGTGGGAGTGTTTGCCTTTTAAGTGGAGTTACTCGAGATTTTGCACCTTTGTGCCTTTTCTGATGCGTCGCCGAAAATGTGTAGTTGCAGAGAATCCCGTGTACCTTGAGAAAATTAGTGTCGACCAATTTGCAAATTGTGTAGAGCTACACGAGCTTAACAAATTGCGGTATCTTGTCCATCTGAGGTGTAGGTTCTGTGGTATTTCTTCATTCCATGATAATTTTGCCTGCCACAGTTATTGAATTAGAATTTTCGCGGTGATTACCACTGGTGCGAGAATTCCTAATGGATCGAAGATGCTGGCTACATCTGATAACATTGTTCGTTTTGTTGGACGCGTTGGTGTTAAATTGTGCACCTTTATGGAAAATTGGTCGGTGGTGGGTAATCATGTTAGCCCCAAGGTTTTTACCATGCCGCCGACGTCATTGCTGAAGTTTAAGTTGACTTCTTGATCCTCTTTGGCTACATTCTGAAGGAGGTCAGGATGGTTGGCACACCATTTCCTTAGCTTGAATCCAGCTGTGTTGAAGATTGCGTTAAGCTGTTTTTGGAAATCCTTAGCAACATAGAGATTGTCAGCGCCCGTTAAGCAGTCATCGCTTAGATGGATCCAAACTTGTCGATACATTTGTTGTATATCGCATGTGAAAACGTATCTTGGCAAGCGAAAGCGTAGGAGAATTGAAAACAATTCTCTTTGAATTGTTGGTCCGATGTGCATAATGTCGTTGAGGGCTATTCCAGTTGATGACCTTGATAATGCATCGAAGACTACCCGTAACTTTGTATGCTGCTTTCAGGCCTCAGGATACAATGGTGTAGAATGAAGTATGATGGTTTTTATGTCAATTTTGGACTTGTGTCCTAATGCTTCGTATTCTGTTTGAATTTTAACCAATTGATGCATAAATTTTGTTCTTTTGCCAATTCAAAACGGTTGGGGACCGAAAGTTGCGAAAACCTTGGGCACGCGTATAATGGATGGAATTTGTCATTGCATGCCCTACATTTTTGCACGTTCTGAGTAGTGAGGGTCATTGTCATTAGTGGAAATTAGTGGTTTAATCACTGATAATTTCTCTTTATGTCCCACCGTCTCCAATGTTTGAAAACGACCTTCCAGAAACCTGAGAAGATCCTTAATGGATGGCACTTCTCTGGGATCCTTTATCGATAGCTCATATGCCATGTGAGTCCCCTTATCCTTTTTGTTATTACAAGATGTACTAGTATGGGTTCCCATGACGTCGTTTTTATGTCCATGTTTTCTAACGCTAGTATGGTCTCAGCAGTTGTGTCGTTCAGATTTTTGATGGCAGTTACTAATGTGTGATCTGCCATTTGCCTGGATTGGTTGAATAATTTTTCCATTAAGGCCAAAGTGATCAGGAGTTTATTGTCATACCGATTTTGCAGCATTTTCCACGCCGTTTGATAATTTTCTTCCTTGAGCGGAAGATGTCTGATGAGTTTTTCTGCTTCACCCAACAAAATGCTTTTGAGGTACCACATCTGTTGGATGTTAGGAAATGGTTTTGAATGGATGAGCTGGTTGAACAGGTTATTTGCCATTAGGCAGATAGTCGATTGTAACATGTATTGGTGAAGTATCGGTTGAGATTTTGCCTTTTTTGTTGCAATTCCATGAGCTGGTCATACACGTCAGCCTCGATATAAAGGTATTTGTTGAAGTCGTATTCATTTGTAGTCTTATCATCGATATGTTCCCAAATTTTTGTCGTGGAGATCCTGGACTGCTTGCCAGTGGTGTGTAACAATTTTTGCCTTGCTGATGTTCGTAAGTCAGCTCTGGAACCTTTAGTATTCGGTCGTTCTCGTCGATTTTCTGCAATAATTCGTCTAGCACTACCAACTTCCTCGCCACGTAATCAAATGTCCTGCGATCCTTCGCCGTCTTTTTAAAGTTGCTGATTGTTTTCTGGGGGGCGATGACATTTTCATTCTGCTCCAGGATGAGTCCTTTGAAATTGCTCGTCTTAGTTGTTTTTGTTGGACTTCATGCTAGAGCAATCTCTAGTGATTATGAATTTAGAAGTGAGAAGTATCTCGTCGGAGCCTTCAATGTTTAATTCCACAGGTTGTAGTTATATACCTCGGCACTTGAACCAATTTAGATGAGTATGGAAGGGTTGAGTTCAACTCTGGCACTTGGACCAGGATGAACTTTTGTTAGTGGATTTGATTTGTTTATGTTAATTCAACGCGGGCACTTCAACCAGGATGAAATCTTTTGTTAATTGAGGTTATTGCTTTAATGTAATTCAACGCTGGGTCTTGAACTATTGTTTGTAAAATGCTGTGATAACGTGAGTCAAAATGAAAACACAATCGGTGTAACTTTGAATTCTGACTGCCTCTTTATATTGAAGGGTTTTCAATTTATAGTTAAAATTGCCAACACACAGACGCTGACATATACGTGCAGCGTAGGAAACTATAGTACTATAGTAGTATCAGTGACACTGATACATCCAGTGACACTGGATGTATACGGCACAGAAAACTCATCAGATGACTTCCAAACCCACCGCCAATACCTCGTCAACGAAACATCCCAGAACAGCGAGAAGACGAAGGCGCATTCGTAGAAGTCGCCTTGGTAGATCTATTAACTCTGGTGTGTTGAGCGCCAAGGTTTCGAATTGGTTAAGTCTGGTGATGTAGCTATCTTCCTGGTTGTCTTGGATAATTGACTGATTAGGTCTTGCAACGTCGGAGATGGTCGCAAAGTTCGTGAATGAGTGCAGAGTTTCGGTGGATATGGTGCGGCTTCCCAGAAGGGTGGAAAATTCAGTTTTTAGGATACAATTAGATGTGAGTATTAGTAGTCCTGATCCTTCCATAAATTGCTGTGCGATTTCTGTGCCGCAGATAGTCGTAATTTGTGTTATTTCCTTAACAGCGAACATCCACTTTGTGACGGCCTAAATTTTTGCGAATAAAATTTGGCGCATAACATACATAATTACCATTAAACGGACAACAACAAAAACACACAAATACACATAAAGACGCAAATGGGGCAAAATACACAAAAGACGCACTCTCCACGCTGACACTTGTCACTTGCATACGTCAAGTGAAAGTACACAGGGCTTAAATACTGGGGACAGTTTATCTGTAACAAAGATCCCAACACCAGCATGCAGCAAACGTGTGCATTTTATTAGAAACGCTCACACACCGACGCTCAGCGTGGTGTGCATTACACACGCAAGACAGTGGCGTGGTGTGCATTACACACGCAAGACAGACCGTTCGACAGAGCGGGATAGCCGCTGACAGCATGCATGAGAAATCGAATCACGATGCGTAGTGATATCTCGATTCGTACACCACACAACAGAAGAGTTACAGTGAATACATATGTGATGCAAAAAACCCTGCGTATGTGCGTAGACTGGAGTGAAGTTCACTGACCAAATGACTCGATAACCTTGAAAAGAGGTTTGCTGTTTTTAACATACGTGTTTCTGCAGAAATAAATAAGGAGAAACACCTTAGCGGAATACATATTACCGTACTCCGTTAGAATGGAACCTTATGGAAGGAAAGCATGAAAGGTATAAAACCGGCTGCAAAGCAGAACTCGGGCATTCGAAGCAGTTCAGCAAGTTCATACGGTTCAGTTGTTCAATCTGTTTTCTGGTTCAGCGTGTTGATTCGAAGCAGTTCAGCAAGTTCATACGGTTCAGTGGTTCAGTCTGTTTTCTGGTTCAGCGTGTGCATTCGAAGCAGTTCAGCAAGTTCATACGGTTCAGTTGTTCAGTCGATTCAGTCAAAGCAGTGTTTCAGCCAGTTCAGTTGTGCAGTCAGTTTGGCAGTGCACAAGTAAATTAAAGAGTGAATTAGTGAAAAGTGATCAAGCAGGCAACGCCTTGAAAACAGTAAAGCCAAAAACAGTGAAAACCAGCGCAGTACGAATTCACAGTTGTAGTGGCTCAAATGCCCTCCTGTTAGTACCCGTAAAGAGTTTAATTCACAGTCGTAGTGGCTCAAATGACCTCCTGTTAAATTCGCAGTCGTAGTGGCTCAAATGCCCTCCTGCTAAAACTCATAAAGGGACGAATTCACAGTCGTAGTGGCTCAAATGCCCTCCTGTTAGTACTCGCAAAGAGTTGAATTCACGTTAGTAGTGGCTCAAATGCCCTCCTGTTAAATTCGCAGTCGTAGTGGCTCAAATCCCCTCCTGCTAAAACTCGCAAAGGAACGAATTCACAGCCGTAGTGGCTCAAATGCCCTCTTGTTAGTACTCGAAAAGAGTTGAATTCAGAGTCGTAGTGGTTTAAATGCCCTCCTGTAATTACCCGTAAAGAGACGCGTAACCACCAACTATCTCAAAAACGCAGTAAGATATCAGCAAGTCAGCAAAACACCAGTGATCTCACAAACGCAGTGAGATATCAGCAAGTCAGCAGAACACCAGTGGTCTCACAAACGCAGTGAGATATCAGCGAGTCCGCAGAACACCTGTGATCTCACAAACGCAGTGAGATATCAGCAAATCAGCAGAACACCAGTGATCTCACAAACGCAGTGAGATATCAGCAACTCAGAGAGACAGCAGTTATCTCACAAACGCAGTGAGATATGTGCAATCCAGCAGAACACCAGCGATCTCACAAACGCAGTGAGAAATCAGCAACAGCGAGACATCAGCAATCCAGCAGAATACCAGTAATCTCACAAACGCGGTGAGACATCAACAACCCAGCAGCATAGAGCGCAAAGCGCATAGAGGTACCATCGGCATCATATTATTTCTAGTATAAGCAAAACGCCATACAAACTTTAGAACAAATTAGATTAAGGTGAAGAAAGATATTGAACCTATTAAAACAATCTTGTCTTGTAATCGAACCCTGGAATCCCGGCGAGCTAATCCAAGCCATGGAAAAGAGGCAAAGTTCGTTACAATTTTGTTCTTCCGTTTGTGAAGCAGAGAAAGAGACGAGATAGATATAGGAAGGTATATATATTCTTGCTCAGCATCACCTCCTGAATAGATTTAGCCCTGTCCGTCCGTCTGTCTGTGTGTCTCTCTATTGAAATCACGATTACGGGAGAACGAAAGAAGATATCGCAATGAAATTTGGCGCAAATATTCTTGGTTATGTAGGGCAGTTTGGGATTGAAAGTGAGCGAGATCGCTTTACAGCCACGCGGTCCTCGGTAGCGTAGTGCGTGGCACACTCGTCAGCGGGCTCCGGGGATGTGGGTTCGAGTCCCGCATGCGCATGGTTGTCAACTTCTAAAAATTTGTGTTGTTTAAATCTTTCCTATCGTACTTAAGGCCTCGCCTAGTGCAATTATTGTATAAGAACGAATCAAACTTTGACGCTGGCAGTGTTGAAATAGAAAAGGGAAAAGTTTTTCTAAAGCTTGTATAGCAACACTTGCCGGTGTCGATTGGTATAAAATATACCAATCCCTTTCATTCCCCTCCCTTCCCTTTCATTCCCCTCCCTCTGTTAACCCACCAAATAGTAGCTCGTGCTACATGCATAATAAAAGAGCAGCTTCTCTTAAGAGAGCTACTGTAAAATCTGTTATAAAAAAAATTTTATAATTTGAATATCTCATAAACCGTGCGAGATGTTGAGGTATAATTTTATTAAAGAACATTAATAAAATTTTTGCAAAAATAAACGAAATTATAATTTTTTTAGTTATTCGGGTGTAGGGTATTTAGACTTCTGCCAGGCCGAAGACAACACTTTTACATGTTTATTTTTTTTATTTTATTTAAATAATTTCATCTACTGGGCAGAGCCCTTACAGATTACATACAAACTTATAATATAAATTTAGGAAAAGCCATATAAAATTCTTTTCAGCTGTAACTTGAATATATACCTTTCCATACTAGATACTGGCCACAAGGCCAGCAACGCTATTACATTGCGTTAAAAATCTGGAAATGGGTTCATTAAGGCCATAATTGGTTCTATGAAATTCTGTATGGAATAATATAGATCTCCAAGTTGGCGAGCCGGAACACGGAACGGGATAATAGCCAGCAATTTTGAACAGTTTTACAATCGATTATGTCTTTGACAAACAAAATATTAATTATCTTACGCCTCAGAGAGAGAGAGAGAGAGAGAGAGAGAGAGAGAGATTCTGTAGACACAGCAGACAACATCTAACCTCATAATTAGGCATATTTTCCCAAGCGTAAAGACGCCGTAGGGCGTCTTGAATGTAAGCAATTGAATTTAAGTAATAAGGTTTCCTATATAACTCTGGCCTACACTAAGATGGATTTCACGAAACTAATGAATAATGTTTTACACGTAAAATGTTCCATGAACTCCCTCAACTTTCGCTTTACGAAACCGAATACGGAATTGGCTTTAGAAATCATGTAATCTATATGTATACTGAAAAAAAACTTGAGGTATATACCTAGGTCATCGAGGTATATACCTAGGTCGTTACATTGATAGACTCTCAGAAAGTCAAGATCAGAATCGTGTGTACAACAGAATTCAATCGGGTTTTTACGCCGGGCGACTTTTAAGACTTTGCATTTATCAAAATTAGAGTAAAATGGTAACATTCGCACCAATCAATAAGTGAGTCAAAATCTTTTTTGAAAATTAACGCAATGCTTAAGAGTCGTATCTGACAGGAAAATTTTAAGATCGTTGGCATATAACAGGTTTTTGCAAAAAGAAAAAGCATTCGGCAAGTCATTTATAAAAAAATTCAAAAGCAAGGGACCCAAGTGGCTTCCCTGTGCGACACCCGACTTTGCCACCATAGGTTCAGAGTAGTATCCCCTATTCTAACATATAAATTTCTGTTTGTTAAACAAGATTTAAAACATTTCGGAGTGAAACCCTAATTTCTCAAGCTTACTATACATATTAACTAATTGTGTTGTATGCTGTGGAATTGTGGAATATGCACTAATTGTGTTGTATGTTGTGTCAAATGCTTTGGAAAAGTCAGTGTATAAAACATAAAACTTGGGATCCATTTTGTATAGCATTAGCACAAAAATTAGAAAAAATAGCAAGATTCGTGGACGTAGACCTTCCAGCAAAGAAACCTTGCTGTTCATCGGAGATAATATTTTCCGTTTCTGTAAATAGTAGCTTAATGACAATTTTGTCAAATAGCTTAGGTATATATACTCGTATATATATATATATATATATATATATATATATATATATATATATATATATATATCTATATATATATATATATATATATATATATATATATATATATATACTGAATAGCACTCAGTCCGTAAAAATACAAAATCTATATACACACAGAGTTCTAGAATACGAGGTTTTATGATTGTCGGGGTCAGCCTCTATGAGGTACTAAAATTTACTTGTATTCAGGATTGGCGTCCGCTTAAGAGCACTCAGCCACTACTAGGTACTAGAGGTTCAAGGTTTGACGACTTACCACTTAGAGCACGAGATTCCAAAAGAGATCGAATTCAGCGCGGTGGGCGCTTTTATACACCGATCAAAATAACTCCGCTGTAGTCGTTGTTCTTGTACACATTCCGGAATTTTCTAATGTGCATAGCGGCACTCAACGTACTTGTTCTTATTGTGCTTATTTTTAGAAATATTCCTTGTGATTTTGTTGGTAGCTTCGCTCTAATTTACTTTTTGCCTGCTGGTTTCGCGTCTCAGTCTGTGTTGTAATTGTTGTAAACAGTATTCACCTGATTTGATTGGTAATTTCCCAAGGCTCTGCTTTAATTTTTGCTTGCTGGTTTCGCGTCTTGGTCTGTGTTGTAATTGTTCTAAAAAGTATGTGGTTCATATATTCTGTGTGACTGTTGTTTTTCCCCCCTTTGTTGGCAAGCGAGTTAATGTGGTTGTTGTGGTTATTGTTAGCTTTGCATATTTTCGCCTTTGCTACGTTGCTTTTTTTTCTCTTTATTGTTGTTGATAGAATTAATTCCACCCGAAGTTGGGTCCGCACAACCCAGGTCACCGCGTTTTCAGTTTACGTTTACTAAAAACGGGCTCGGCTGGGATGCAGGCCAGGTTCTACATCCGGAGTTGTAAGAAAAAATATTTTTTTCTTACACTCCCCCCTTTCTTTCGGATAGCAGGACAGTGATCCGTTTAGGCGTCAGTTCTGTACTTCGGTCGCATGGTGGTATTCTTTGAGCTCCCCAATGTGAGCCGTGCGAGTTTTCGTATTTCCCTGGGAGTTGAGCTCGATGATAATGGGTGATGTGTATCTCTGGATCTGGTACAGCCCGTCGTATTTTGGAGCCAGCTTGACGGTAAACTTGTGCACTGCTTTCGAAAGGGGATGGCTTTTCAATAATACCCATGTCCCTACTGCTGGGTTCCATTGTCTTCGCCGAAGGTCATAGTGTCAGGCTTGGTCCTTAGACGCTATGGCAATTCTTGTAAATCCTCTGTAGTTTTTGCTCCTCTGTATAGTTCACATGTTGCATTAATGTCTGCATGGCCAGTACATAGTCCTTGAACTTCTCGCGAGGCCCTTGGATCCTTTTCCTAATGTTGTCCTCCAGTTCTTCGAAATATCTCGATGGCAAGAAGAATTTCCAGAAATCGGTTTTAAAGCAATTCCCATCTTGACCAGCTTCTATTGTTATTTCGGTACCAATAAAGAGCTTTATCCTTCAGCAACTCCGGCATGGTTCGTGGAAGCATATGCTTAGGCAACTCATATGCCTCTGTGAGCTCCTCAACTCTCTCGATGAAGCCTATTGGTTCCCTACCACCGTCGTACCTACCATACCATTTACGTACCTTGTCAATTACCTCAGAGTAGCACATCCTACTATGGGCCACACTCTCTGGCTCGCACCTCGCTGCTATGCCACCACCTGTTGACATGGAAACTTGACTGCCGGGGTTCATGTTAAGCACTTTTGTTGTGTTTGCCCTCTGTCCGCTGTGTTTCGGAAACGCACCTTGCAATGATGGTCGCGCACTTGGAGAAATACCGCGATTCCACTGCACTTCAAGTTCGCGTAACCTGTCGATCACCTCGTCGGTCAGATCAGGCGACGTCATAAACCCGGAGAGCACTTTACGAAGTTCGTCGACCGTGCCTTTTGATTCCATACCAAATTCACGCAAAATCTCCTGCAGATTCTCTTTTTGAACATTATAAATCCACCGTTTACTCTTTTTGACTCTCCGTTTATTTCGTGTAACTGTTTCCGCGTTATTTCTTTGCACAATGTTGTCTATTTTGTTCCGTTTATTTTGCGTAACTGTTTCTTCGAAATACCGCGTTATTTCTTTGCCCAATGTTTTTTATTTGAATTCGCCGTTAGCACAGTTTAGCGTTCAATTACTTGTTCGATTTACCGTTCGCTTCGCGTAACTGTTTATAATACCGTTTTTTTTTCAAAGTACCGTTGTTTCGCGATTCAGCACTGCACTATAGTTTTTGATTTTTCTCGGAAACTATTGTCCCTGTTCGGGCGCCATTTTGTAACGAAGTTTCTTGCCGGGGTATACTCAGTCTCGCCAGAGTCCACGTACTGAACACTTAAATAAAAGGCTTTCGGTTTTCTTTTGATAGTTTTCGACTATTTCCTTTTATTTTATTTCCTAGTTCCCTTAATTCTAACGTCCGCTGAATAGCACTCAGTCCGTACAAATACAAAATCTATATACAAACAGAGTTCTAGAATACGAGGTTTTATGATTGTCGGGGTCAGCCACTACGAGGTACTAGAATTTACTTGTATTCGGGATTGGCGTCCGCTTAAAAGCACTCAGCCAGAACGAGGTACTAAAATTTACTTGGAATCGAGATTGGCGTCCGCTTAAGAGCACTCAGCCAGGACGAGGTACTAAAATTTACTTGGAATCGGGATTGGCGTCCGCTTAAGAGCACTCAGCCAGGACGAGGTACTAAAATTTACTTGGAATCGGGATTGGTGTCTGCTTAAGAGCACTCAGCCAGGACGAGGCACTAAAATTTACTTGTAATCGGGATTGGCGTCCGCTTAAGAGCACTCAGCCAGGACGAGGTACTAAAATTTACTTGGAATCGGGATTGGCGTCCGCTTAAGAGCACTCAGCCAGGACGAGGAACTAAAATTTATTTGGAATCGGGATTGGCGTCCGCTTAAGAGCACTCAGCCAGGTGTTGTGAGTCGCTACTTCCGCAGAACATATTTTCAATCGACCATAATGGTGTCGCACTAATCGTTTAATTCCGCATTGTAACTTGCCAAGGTCAATTCATCGAGCGCGCGCTAGCCGCTTGTGAAGCGCTATTGCACTTGTTGACCGTGGAACTAGTGACCCATTTTCTTGCGCTCAGGTGTTGAGGCAGGTCTTTTCCGCTACAGTTAGCATATTGTTGTTTCCGTATTTAAGCTTCCTCATACAGAAATATAAATAAAACTGGTATGAGTTAGTGGAGGAGAGTTGAGTTGCGTAAGTCAATCAGTGAGTAGTGAGTAGTGGGTAGTGAACGTGGAAATGTATTCCATACAATAAAGTGTCCAAAGTAAGATACAGTGTTTTTATTCGGACGGACTGTGGTCTTTGGAGGAGCCCACAGCGAGGGCTTCCAGGAGAATCACAACATATTTGGCGCAGCCGGTTATTAAGTACCGAAAATCGTTCGCTCAGATGAGTTTGTGTTAAAAGAAAAATTTTAAAAGTGGTATAAATTATTTGTAGCAGACATATATAAATACTAACACACATAAATAATCCTGGGCAAGACTCCCTTACCCGTAATCCTGTGGCTGAGTCTGGCTATAGGGGGATTATTATAATAATTTGTCGAGCAAATTTAAAAATTATCAGAAGAATCGAAAAACGAGTAATTTCTGATAATTTTTTAACAATAGATTTAGCAATTTTACGACTGTTACGAAAAAATTTAAAAAAAAAAAAAAATTTTTTGTAAGAAAATACGCGAAATTAACAAATGTAGCTAAATATAATTAAAAAGTGACACGAAACTTGAGAGTGGCGGTGGCGCTTACGCTTAAGGTTGGATTTCAGCGCAAAACGTTGCTGAGGTTTTAATTGTTTGCTCGCTTGCTCGACCCAAAGTGTTGGCAGAATTGCAAGCGTTGTCTTTTTGTTTTTCTACTTGATGGATATTTCATTCGATTTGGAGGCACGATTAAGGGATATAGGAAGGGATTATAAAGATTTGGTTGGACAGTTAGATAGGTTCATTGAAAAAATTTGGGATAATCTTTCGTCCACTGTTAACAATAAAGAGAATTTGGTTTTAATAAAGGAAAAAATTAAAGATCTAGGTAATCTCTCCAAGGTAGAGAAGGCGGATGCAATTTTAGAAGAATTGCTCAATTTTGTATCAAATAAAAATAAAAGTGCACTAAAAGAATTAGAAAGGTGGAAAGCTGAATTTCACGCCTTAAAGAACAGATACGACAACTACTTAACGGACAGAGAATTAGAGGCAATTTTAGTAAAGGAAGTAGAAGAGGAAAATATCAGATTGAGAAAGTTGATTGAGAAAAAAGGAGTTTCGGGAAATTTGCTCTCAACAGTTTTAAACCAAAAAAGCAGGGAAAGTTTTGAATCTTTAGAAGAGGCTCATAAGAGAATAGAGGAGTTAAAAGAAGAAAATAGACTCCTGCGACAGGAAGAATTGTTAGCAGATAAGACCCTGCCACACAAAGATCCGACTGGCCGTCCTTCACTACCTGCAACAGGTTTAAAAAGCATCAGGAGTAACACAGGGTTAAAAATGAGTATAGAAGCAATTGCTAAGAATGTAAACAGATTAGTACCTTTTTTTTCAGGTACCCGTTCACCAGATTTGAGAAATGAAGTGTATAAATTTATTAAGGGATGTGAACTTGCGAGAAGGGGTATATCGGATGCCGAAATAGGTGATTTCATAACGTGCGTAAAACAAAGGTTTCATGGGAACGCTTACGGGTTAATTAGGGGAAAGAAAATAGCGAGCGTAGAAGAGCTATACAGTACCTTAAAGCTGTCCTATCTGAAGTGTAGATCCTTAGACACAATAATATCGGAAATACAGACAGTATCCCAACTCCCAGGTGAAGAAATAGTGGAGTTCGGAGAAAGGTTAATAAATCTAAGGACACAGGCTGAAGACATAACGAAATCACAATATACTGAGGCCCAGAATCATGGTCTGCGACTTGAAATTAACAAATCCTTAGCAAGGACATTCGTGTTGGGGTTAAGAGACCCAACAGTAAGGATGAAGATGTGGGGCACCAACGTGATCGACATGGAAAGACTGATCGAAGAAGCAATACAGCTAAACGAGATCATCAGCAGATCTCTCGGAGCCCAACCAAACCTTTTAGCAAGCATAAATCCGGTCTGGGCGGCAGAAATGAACGAAAGGACTGCAAGCCATACACCCATGGATGCCCTAGAGAAATTAAATACACAGCATGGCGATAACTTCATGCAAAACCAGAGTATCACGCGGGAGTGCAAAAGGATGGAACGTCCACAAGGTGAGGAAGGCAGTGCCAAAGCGCGAATAGTATGTAGCTTCTGCGGAAGGAAAGGCCATACTAGGGACGAGTGTATCGTAAGGAAAAATAGTCCATTCTGTGAGAAATGCATGATGTATGGGCATGAACTAAATTGGAGATGTCAGTCTCGGGGGCAGCCGACGAGAGGAAATTTAGCCGAACGTCAGGTAGGTAATCAGAGAGGAAATAGTAACGACCCTATGAGTAGTGGTGGACATTAGCTTGACAATCTAATGAGGGTAGATGGAATACGAGTAATAGGGGAAACAGAAGCAGGGGAGATGATATTGTGTTTCCGTTGTGAAAAAACAGGACACATAGCAATAAATTGCCCCACCAAGAGATATCAAGGAACAGCGCAGGGAAACTATCGAGGGCCCAGCCAAGGCCACTAAGCTGGGAACCCGAAAAGAAAAGCAACTCGAGGCCACACATAATGGGAGTGACGAGTCATACATCGAAAACGATTGTTGAACCGTCCTCCTCTGATCGTTGCGAGAAAGTCGATCACGGGCGGGTCGATAGTGCAGACGGGAGCATTGGAAGTGTTAAATCAGTCGGTAAATATGAAAGACGTAAGAACCCTTAATGGAGCTTTTGGTGGATGTCTAACAACGAAGGGTTCCATACTGATCACACCTAAGGATATGAATCAACTTTGTTTAAAGCTACAAGTGGTGCCACTTGGACAGGGAGTGTCAGCGGATGGCATAATTGGTAGGGACAATTTGTGGAATCGGTCAATTATAAACTCAATTAAAAAACGAGTAACGTTTATGGATGCGAATAAGAAACATATTAAGACGCTGGTTATGCGTTCAATGGGAAATAGAAAATAGAAATAGAAATAGATCGAGTTTTACATAGTGAAGATTCAAGAGTAATGGCGAGAACTATTAGAGTAGTTCCAGTTAGGGTTAAAACCAATATTCCGGAAATAGTAGTTCACAAACAGGAAATTGTTCCAGGAGTGTATATGGGGGAAACTTTAGCAAAAGTAAAGAGGGGCGTAATTTACGTTCCGGTACTAAATTCAACGGAAAAGGATATAGAGATAGACAGTAATTTTAGGCCAGGGTTTTCTAATTTCAATGAGTTTGAAACACCCCGTCCTAGTATGATAAATAGAGTGGGAGAGATGAAAGGTATAAATGTGGAGAAAAGGTTAGAGACCTTGAGGAAAGAAATAATAGACCCCACCCTGAATCCGGAGGAAATGGAATCTATGGAAAGAATAATTTCCACGTTTCATGATGTATTTCTGCTAGAAGGTGACAATTTAACGTGCACAGCGGTGTTGAAACACACAATTCCAGGGGGGGCTGAACAGGCTCCGATAAATCAGAGGCAGTATAGACTCCCACAGGCTCATAGGGAGGAAGTGAACAGACAGGTAGCTAAGCTTTTACATGACGGAATAGTGAGACCAAGTACTTCTCCGTGGAACTCTCCATTGTTGATAGTTCCCAAGAAAGCTGGTGAAGACGGAGAAAAGAAGTAGAGACTAGTAGTGGGCTACAGGAAACTAAATGAAGTCACAATCAGACAAGTTTTTCCAATTCCTAGAATTGATGAGATTCTAGATCAGTTAGGTAATAGTAGATATTTCACGACCTTAGATTTAGCAAGTGGGTATCATCAGGTGTTAGTAGATAAGAGTGATAGAGGAAAAACTGCGTTTAGTACAGGATTGGGACATTTTGAGTTTAAGAGAATGCCGTTTGGGTTAACGGGCGCGCCTGCTACCTTTCAGAGGATCATGAATCACATCCTCACAGGTCTCCAAGGAATAGATTGTTTTGTATATTTAGATGATATTGTAGTTTATGGTAGTAATTTAGAGCAGCACGAGGTTAGATTAGCGAAAGTGTTAGAAGCCTTAAGAATCAATAATCTTAAGTTAAATATTAGGAAATGCCAGTTTTTGCGGCGCGAAGTCGTGTATTTAGGTCATAAGTGCTCGGAAAATGGTGCACTTCCGGACCCACAGAAGGTAGAATGTGTCAAGAATATTTTGCCACCTAGGAATAAGAAGGAGATGCAAGCATTTTTGGGTTTAGTAAATTATTATAGGAAATTCATAGACAATATGGCAAAGGTAGTTACCTATTAATAAGCTGTTGAGGAAGAATGTAGTTTTTAAATGGTCCGAGGATTGCCAAAAGGCTTTCGAGACGTTGAAGCAAGCAATAATTTCGCCACCGGTATTGACATATCCAGATTTTAGCAGAGAATTTCTCTTGACCACCGATGCTAGCAATGAAGCTCTGGGAGCAGTATTGTCCCAAGGGGAAGTAGGCAAAGACAGGCCAATAGCTTTCGCCAGTAGGGCGTTGAGTGGAGCCGAGAAACGGTACTCCACAATCGAAAAGGAATTCTTGACCATAGTGTGGGCAACGAAGAATTTTAGAGCATATCTTTTGGGGAGGCCGTTCAAAGTATTTACAGACCACCAGCCCTTAATTTATAGCGAATTTAAGGGATCAGACCTCTCGTCTAGCCAGGTTTAGACATAAACTATCGGAGTACGATTTCGAAATTATATATAAACCTGGGAAGAAAAATTTAAATGCGGACGCTCTGAGTAGAATACCCCAAAATAGCAGCGAGGTGGCGGCAGTCCAAACGCGCTCTAAGGCAAAAGAACAAAAGAACCAAGAAAACGACAGGCCGCAGGAAATCTTCGCATCAGTGGAACCGGATAGTCCAAAGGCGGAACAGGGTAATAGCACAATTCTTCTGGAAGACCCAAAGGAAATTAAGACAATAATAAAGGATTTCCATGATAAACCATTAGGAGGTCATCAAGGGGCGGTAAAAACCTATTTACGCATTAGGCAAGAATACAGGTGGCCAGGCATGCAAAAGCAGATAAAAGAACACGTTAGAGCATGTCCCAAATGTCAAGTGAACAAGAGTTCGAAATTAACGAAAATGCCCCTAGTATTAACAGACACGCCAGTGCGGCCCTTCGATAAGGTTTATATGGACATTGTAGGTATTTTACCGGAGACTGTATCTGGTAATAAATACATCCTCACATTCCAAGACGATTTTTCAAAATTTATGGCTTGCACAGCTATTCCCGACGCAGAGGCGAGTACCGTAGCCAGAGCCTTCTACGACGAAGTGGTAACGCGATACGGAATTCCACGAATTCTAGTAACAGATAACGGTACCAACTTCACTTCAAAATTATTCAGTGACACATGTAAGTTGTTAGGAATTAAAAAATTACACACAACACCGTACCACCCACAGGCCAATGGTTCCTTAGAACGAAGCCATAGACCGTTGGCAGAATATTTGCGTAGTTTTGCGAAAGAGGACGGATCCAATTGGGACCAGTGGTTATCAGCGGCAATGCACGTGCATAATCACACTCCGCATACAACCACCAAACAAACCCCTTTTCGCACACTCTATGGATTCGACGCGCAGATACCAACAAATTTGAAGAAAAAATGTGGCCCACTCTATAACGCCAACGATCCCATCAAGGTCCAGAAGTTCCAAATACAAAGGGCCCATGAGATGGTTAGGCAAAATCAGGAACGTGCAAAAGAAGCGGCCAAAAGGCAGTACGATGACAGGCTGAACCCAGTAGTTTTTAAAACTGGAGATATGGTAATGCTAAAAAATCAAACAAGGAAAAATAAATTTTTACCAATATGGTTAGGCCCATATGAGGTGATAGGCATTAGAAGCCCAGTCACGACGGTAATAAAAAATAAGAACAGGGATAGGCCATTCCATAACAATTTGATTAAACATTACAACAATTCAATAAAAATAGGAACAGCTACGGATGCAGTAAATCGGAACCGGTAAACCACACTCAACACATACAATTCAACAAAAAATTTAGTAAATAGGGAAAAATAACGAACGTAAATAATATATATATATTTGTATATTTCAAGGCAGTCGTAGGTGGTGCAAGGGGAAATTCCATGTTTACCAGGACGACGGAAAAGAGAGGATTGGATCCCATTAACTACGACGCCGCAAATTGATAAGTAAGAACGCCCGAAGTTGCTCATCCATATAAAACCGTTTTGGCTAGTATATTTTTAAGGGGAATTTTCTATAGCTAACCGGATACTTACTAACTTTGCTTACTAACAAAATGTATTAATTAATTATCGAATTTGTTTTAACTATATATCTAGGCTTGGTTAAGGCAATATATTAAGTTTATGTTGTTTACATTGTTTCGAAGTACATGCATATGGTTGAAACAATATAAACTTAATTTTAATTCAATTCTTGCTTAGACCTAATCCTATTTATCAGAAGTCCAAGTTGAAATAATTTTGTGAGAAATAATTCGTAGACGGCTTGTCACATGGTGTCAGGGCGCCATGACATTATGTGGCATCGTGAATTGGTTTACCGTTACTTGTATATAGATATGTTGTATGCGCACGGAAGCGTCTAGTAAGGAGGAAGCAACTAGAAGAGTATTTAAAATTTGCTTCAACTTGACTAAGTATTAAATTAAAATTAAACTAAATTATAATAATTAAGTAATTACAAAGAAGTCCGAATGAATAAGAGCAATAAATATTGGTTGGAATAGAAAACTGTAAATACGAAAGATTGAAAAATACTCGGTAAATTATAAGAATAAAAATATTGAAAAAAAAGGAGGAATAATTTTTACATAAGGAATAAAAGTAATACCCTGAATGGGTTAATAAATATTAAAGTTCATAAAAAGATGTTAATAGGCAAATAAGCACACATCTTAGGTATACATGTAAATAAGTATGTTCACACTTACTGCAACACAAACAGTGAGGAATAAAATGCTTTACGGACTTTAAGACTTAATATATTAAATACAATCAAACGAAATAGAATATAAGATTTGACTAAATGAAAGTAGAACACAGATAGAAAGGTGTAAGGACATAATTATGTTACTCTGCAATACAAGGAGTGTCAGAAATTTCACCTAAAATTTGATGGTTTCACTGGATAAATGTATTGATTGATTTTAGTCATAACAATGATTCACATTGATTTTATTCATAAGTATCTCTATACTTGCATTTGTGGAGCGTAAATATTAAGGAGCAAACCTAGGGTAGTCAAAATATTATAAGTTGTAGTATAAGTATTAGAGAATAAGTAGGATAAGCCAGCACCTATGGAAGCTTCAGTTTGATCGTGGATTTCAAGATACGAACGGTACATCGAAGTTGTTTCTCCGAACCATCACCAAGATACGAGCGGTGCATCCGAGTTGCTTCTCCGAATCATCACGTTGTACGGCACCATCACAGAAGTAAGAGACAGCATTGTTCGACAAAGAAGGCCATGGCGATGTTTTCTCGCTTACACTAGTCAACAGGGTGGACGTGCTAAAACATTTTTCTTTTGGACACTCCCCGCAAATTAACATCTTACTATAGTTGCAAATTAGAGCTAACGTCCCGAAGTGAGACAAGGAAATCGTGAAGCCACAGTCAGAGCTTCTTCGATCAATTAGCGTCAAGTAAGGTGGGAGGTCCACCAGGCAGTCAACGACGTAGCACACAACTCCAGCAGTCCAAGAAAACGAGAAAGAAACACCGAAGGCCACATCACTCCGTTCAAGGTAGATCAGTACTACGAAGAGCATGTCCAATCGGTGCAGTCACATAGTTACACATCGTTTCTTCAAATGTGGTTGCCCTGCAACGCGTGATATTACCCTAAGACGAGACGTCCATTCGTAGCAGCAGAAGCATAATTCGGTAGAACCATCATTATCTTATTCTCCAGTCAGCATATCCGAGGAGCGCCAGACTAAAAGCGGTTATGGTATTTACTTAAGCAATTTGTAATAGCGTTAAGAATAATATCAAACAGTTAATACCACTCAGTAGAAGCATTGTAATAAAAGGAAAAATTAACATCGCTTCACGATATTAATTTTTCCTTTCCCTGGGGGTAGAGGGATGTTGTGAGTCGCTACTTCCGCACAACATATTTTCAATCGACCATAATGGTGTCGCACTAAGCGTTTAATTGCGCATTGTAACTTGCCAAGGTCAATTCATCGAGCGCGCGCTAGCCGCTTGTGAAGCGCTATTGCACTTGTTGCACCGTGGAACTAGTGACCCACTTTCTTGCGCTCAGGTGTTGAGGCAGGTCTTTTCCGCTACAGTTAGCATATTGTTGTTTCCGTATTTAAGCTTCCTCATACAGAAATATAAATAAGACTGGTATGAGTTAGTGGAGGAGAGTTTAGTTGCGTAAGTCAATCAGTGAGTAGTGAGTAGTGAACGTGGAAACGTATTCCATACAATAAAGTGTCCAAAGTAAGATACAGTGTTTTTATTCGGACGGACTGTGGACTTTGGAGGAGCCCACAGCGAGGACTTCCAGGAGAATCACAACACAGGACAAGGTACTAAAATTTACTTGGAATTGGGATTGGCGTCCGCTTAAGAGCACTCAGCCAGGACGAGGTACTAAAATTTACTTGGAATTGGGATTGGCGTCCGCTTAAGAGCACTCATCCAGGACGAGGTACTAAAATTTACTTGGAATCGGGATTGGCGTCCGCTTAAGAGCACTCAGCCAGGACGAGGTACTAAAATTTACGCATGGTGGTATTCTTTGAGCTCCCCAATGTGAGCCGTGCGAGTTTTCATATTTCCCTGGGAGTTGAGCTCGACGATAACGGGTGATGTGTATCTCTGGATCTGGTACGGCCCGTCGTATTTTGGAGCCAGCTTGGCGGTAAAACTTGTCCACTGCTTTCGATAGGGGATGGCTTTTCAATAATACCCATGTCCCTACTGCTGGGTTCCATTGTCTTCGCCGAAGGTCGTCGGTCAGATCAGGCGACATCATAAACCTGCTTAAAAGCACTCAGTCAGGACGAGGTACTAAAATTTACTTGGAATCGGGATTGCCGTCCGCTTAAGAGCACTCAGCCAGGACGAGGTACTAAAATTTACTTGGAATCGGGATTGGCGACCGCTTAAGAGCACTCAGCCAGGACGAGGAACTAAAATTTATTTGGAATCGGGATTGGCGTCCGCTTAAGAGCACTCAGCCAGGATGAGGTACTAAAAATTACTTGGAATTGGGATTGGCGTCCGCATAAGACCACTCAGACAGGACGAGGTACTAAAATTTACTTGGAATCGGGATTGGCGTCTGCTTAAGAGCAATCAGCCAGGACGAGGTACTAAAGTTTACTTGGAATTGGGATTGGCGTCCGCTTAAGAGCACTCAGCCAGGACGAGGTACTAAAATTTACTTGGAATCGGGATTGGCGTCCGCTTAAGAACACTCAGCCACTACGAGGTACTAGAGGTTTAAGGTTTGACGACTTACCACTTGGAGCACGAGATTCCAAAAGAGATCGAATTCAGCGCGGTGGGCCCTTTTATACACCGATCAAAACAACTCCGCTGCAGTCGTTGTTCTTGTGTACATGCCGGAATTTTCTAATGTGCATAGCGGCACTCAACCTACTTGTTGTTATTGTGCTTATCTTTAGAAATATTCCTTGTGATTTTGTTGGTATCTTCCCACGTTCTAATTTTCCCACGCAAAAATTTAATTTTTGCTTGATGGTTTCGCGTCTCAGTCTGTGTTGTAATTGTTGTAAACAGTATTCACCTGATTTTATAAGTAATTTCCCAGGGCTTTGCTTTAATTTTTGCTTGCTGGTTTCGCGTCTTGGTCTGTGTTGTAGTTGTTCTAAAAAGTATGTGGTTCATATATTCTGTGTGACTGTTGTTTTTCCCCCCTTTGTTGGCAAGCGAGTTAATGTGGTTGTTGTGGTTATTGTTAGCTTTGCATATTTTCGCCTTTGCTACGTTGCTTTTTTTTCTCTTTATTGTTGTTGATAGAATTAATTCCACCCGAAGTTGGGTCCGCACAACCCAGGTCACCGCGTTTTCAGTTTACGTTTACTAAAAACGGGCTCGGCTGGGATGCAGGCCAGGTTCTACATCCGGAGTTGTAAGAAAAAATATTTTTTTCTTACACTCCCCCCTTTCTTTCGGATAGCAGGACAGTGATCCGTTTAGGCGTCAGTTCTGTACTTCGGTCGCATGGTGGTATTCTTTGAGCTCCCCAATGTGAGCTGTGCGAGTTTTCGTATTTCCCTGGGAGTTGAGCTCGATGATAACGGGTGATGTGTATCTCTGGATCTGGTACAGCCCGTCGTATTTTGGAGCCAGCTTGACGGTAAACTTGTGCACTGCTTTCGAAAGGGGATGGCTTTTCAATAATACCCATGTCCCTACTGCTGGGTTCCATTATCTTCGCCGAAGGTCATAGTGTCGGGCTTGGTCCTTAGACGCTATGGCAATTCTTGTAAATCCTCTGTAGTTTTTGCTCCTCTGTATAGTTCACATGTTGCATTAATGTCTGCATGGCCAGTACATAGTCCTTGAACTTCTCGTGAGGCCCTTGGATCCTTTTCCTAATGTTGTCCTCCAGTTCTTCGAAATATCTCGATGGCAAGAAGAATTTCCGGAAATCGGTTTTAAAGCAATTCCCATCTTGACCAGCTCCTATTGTTATTTCGGTACCAACAAAGAGCTTTATCCTTCAGCAACTCCGGCATGGTTTGTGGCAGCATATGCTTAGGGAACTCATATGCCTCTGTGAGCTCCTCAACTCTCTCGATGAAGCCTACTGGTTCCCTACCACCGTCGTACCTACCATACCATTTACGTACCTTGTCAATTACCTCAGAGTAGCACATCCTACTATGGGCCACACTCTCTGGCTCGCACCTCGCTGCTATGCCACCACCTGTTGACATGGAAACTTGACTGCCGGGGTTCATGTTAAGCACTTCTGTTGTGTTTGCCCTCTGTCCGCTGTGTTTCGGAACCGCACCTTGCAATGATGGCGTCGCCGGTCGCGCACTTGGAGAAATACCGCGATTCCACTGCACTTCAAGTTCGCGTAACCTGTCGATCACCTCGTCGGTCAGATCAGGCGACATCATAAACCCGGAGAGCACTTTACGAAGTTCGTCGACCGTGCCTTTTGATTCCATACCAAATTCACGTAAAATCTCCTGCAGATTCTCTTTTTGAACATTATAAATCCACCGTTTACTCTTTTCGACTCTCCGTTTATTTCGTGTAACTGTTTCCGCGTTATTTCTTTGCACAATGTTTTCTATTTTGTTCCGTTTATTTTGCGTAACTGTTTCTTCGAAATACCGCGTTATTTCTTTGCACAATGTTTTTTATTTGAATTCGCCGTTAGAACAGTTTAGCGTTCAATTGCTTGTTCGATTTACCGTTCGCTTCGCGTAACTGTTTATAATACCGTTTTTTTTTCAAAGTACCGTTGTTTCGCGATTCAGCACTGCACTGTAGTTTTTGATTTTTCTCGGAAACTATTGTCCCTGTTCGGGCGCCATTTTGTAACGAAGTTTCTTGCCGGGGTATACTCAGTCTCGCCAGAGTCCACGTACTGAAAGGCACTTAAATAAAAGGCTTTCGGTTTTCTTTTGATAGTTTTCGACTATTTCCTTTTATTTTATTTCCTAGTTCCCTTAATTCTAACGTCCGCTGAATAGCACTCAGTCCGTACAAATACAAAATCTATATACAAACAGAGTTCTAGAATACGAGGTTTTATGATTGTGGGGGTCAGCCACTACGAGGTACTAGAATTTACTTGTATTCGGGATTGGCGTCCCCTTAAAAGCACTCAGCCAGAACAAGGTACTAAATTTACTTGGAATCGGGATTGGCGTCCGCTTAAGAGCACTCAGCCAGGACGAGGTACTAAAATTTACTTGGAATCGGGATTGGCGTCCGCTTGAGAGCACTTAGCCAGGACGAGGTACTAAGATTTACTTGGAATCGGGATTGGCGTTCGCTTAAGAGCACTCAGCCAGGACGAGGTACTAAAATTTACTTGGAATCGGGATTGGCGTCCGCTTAAGAGCACTCAGCCAGGACGAGGTACTAAAATTTACTTGGAATCGGGATTGGCGTCTGCTTAAAAGCACTCAGTCAGGACGAGGTACTAAAATTTACTTGGAATCGGGATTGCCGTCCGCTTAAGAGCACTCAGCCAGGACGAGGTACTAAAATTTACTTGGAATCGGGATTGGCGACCGCTTAAGAGCACTCAGCCAGGACGAGGAACTAAAATTTATTTGGAATCGGGATTGGCGTCCGCTTAAGAGCACTCAGCCAGGATGAGGTACTAAAAATTACTTGGAATTGGGATTGGCGTCCGCATAAGACCACTCAGACAGGACGAGGTACTAAAATTTACTTGGAATCGGGATTGGCGTCTGCTTAAGAGCAATCAGCCAGGACGAGGTACTAAAGTTTACTTGGAATTGGGATTGGCGTCCGCTTAAGAGCACTCAGCCAGGACGAGGTACTAAAATTTACTTGGAATCGGGATTGGCGTCCGCTTAAGAGCACTCAGCCAGGACGAGGTACTAAAATTTACTTGGAATCGGGATTGGCGTCTGCTTAAAAGCACTCAGTCAGGACGAGGTACTAAAATTTACTTGGAATCGGGATTGGCGTCCGCTTAAGAGCACTCAGCTAGGACGAGGTACTAAAATTTACTTGGAATCGGGATTGGCGTCCGCTTAAGAGCACTCAGCCAGGACGAGGTACTAAAATTTACTTGGAATCGGGATTGGCGTCCGCTTAAGAGCACTCAGCCAGGACGAGGTACTAAAATTTACTTGGAATCGGGATTGGCGTCTGCTTAAGAGCACTCAGCCAGGACGAGGTACTAAAATTTACTTGGAATCGGGATTGGCGTCCGCTTAAGAGCACTCAGCCAGGACGAGGTACTAAAATTTACTTGGAATCGGGATTGGCGTCTGCTTGAGAGCACTCAGCCAGGACGAGGTACTAAAATTTACTTGGAATCGGGATTGGCGTCCGCTTAAGAGCACTCAGCCAGGACGAGGTACTAAAATTTACTTGGAATTGGGATTGGCGTCCGCTTAAGAGCACTCAGCCAGGACGAGGTACTAAAATTTACTTGGAATCGGGATTGGCGTCCGCTTAAGAGCACTCAGCCAGGACGAGGTACTAAAATTTACTTGGAATCGGGATTGGCGTCCGCTTAAGAGCACTCAGCCAGGACGAGGTACTAAAATTTACTTGGAATCGGGATTGGCGTCTGCTTAAGAGCACTCAGCCAGGACGAGGTACTAAAATTTACTTGGAATCGGGATTGGCGTCCGCTTAAGAGCACTCAGCCAGGACGAGGTACTAAAATTTACTTGGAATCGGGATTGGCGTCTGCTTGAGAGCACTCAGCCAGGACGAGGTACTAAAATTTACTTGGAATCGGGATTGGCGTCCGCTTAAGAGCACTCAGCCAGGACGAGGTACTAAAATTTACTTGGAATTGGGATTGGCGTCCGCTTAAGAGCACTCATCCAGGACGAGGTACTAAAATTTACTTGGAATCGGGATTGGCGTCCGCTTAAGAGCACTCAGCCAGGACGAGGTACTAAAATTTACGCATGGTGGTATTCTTTGAGCTCCCCAATGTGAGCAGTGCGAGTTTTCATATTTCCCTGGGAGTTGAGCTCGACGATAACGGGTGATGTGTATCTCTGGACCTGGTACGGCCCGTCGTATTTTGGAGCCAGCTTGGCGGTAAAACTTGTCCACTGCTTTCGATAGGGGATGGCTTTTCAATAATACCCATGTCCCTACTGCTGGGTTCCATTGTCTTCGCCGAAGGTCGTCGGTCAGATCAGGCGACATCATAAACCCGGAGAGCACTTTACGAAGTTCGTCGACCGTGTCTTTTGATTCCATACAAAATTCACGTAAAATCTCCTGCAGATTCTCTTTTGGAACATTATAAATCCACCGTTTACTCTTTTCGACTCTCCGTTTATTTCGTGTAACTGTTTCCGCGTTATTTCTTTGCACAATGTTTTCTATTTTGTTCCGTTTATCTTGCGTAACTGTTTCTTCGAAATACCGCGTTATTTCTTTGCACAATGTTTTTTATTTGAATTCGCCGTTAGCACAGTTTAGCGTTCAATTACTTGTTCGATTTACCGTTCGCTTCGCGTAACTGTTTATAATACCGTTTTTTTTTCAAAGTACCTTTGTTTAGCAATTCAGCACTGCACTATAGTTTTTGATTTTTCTCGGAAACTATTGTCCCTGTTCGGGCGCCATTTTGTAACGAAGTTTCTTGCCGGGGTATACTCAGTCTCGCCAGAGTCCACGTACTGAACACTTAAATAAAAGGCTTTCGGTTTTCTTTTGATAGTTTTCGACTATTTCCTTTTATTTTATTTCCTAGTTCCTTTAATTCTAACGACCGCTGAATAGCACTCAGTCCGTACAAATACAAAATCTATATACACACAGAGTTCTAGAATACGAGGTTTTATGATTGTCGGGGTCAGCCACTACTAGGTACTAGAATTTACTTGTATTCGGGATTGGCGTCCGCTTAAAAGCACTCAGCCACTACTAGGTACTAGAATTTACTTGTATTCAGGATTGGCGTCCGTTTAAGAGCACTCAGCCAGAACGAGGTACTAAAATTTACTTGAAATCGGGATTGGCGTCCGCTTAAGAGCACTCAGCCAGGACAAGGTACTAAAATTTATTTGGAATCGGGATTGGCGTCTGCTTAAAAGCACTCAGCCAGGACGAGGTACTAAAATTTACTTGGAATCGGGATTGGCGTCCGCTTAAGAGCACTCAGCCAGGACAAGGTACTAAAATTTACTTGGAATCGGGATTGGCGTCTGCTTAAAAGCACTCAGCCAGGACGAGGTACTAAAATTTACTTGGAATCGGGATTGCCGTCCGCTTAAGAGCACTCAGCCAGGACGAGGTACTAAAATTTACTTGGAATCGGGATTGGCGACCGCTTAAGAGCACTCAGCCAGGACGAGGAACTAAAATTTATTTGGAATCGGGATTGGCGTCCGCTTAAGAGCACTCAGCCAGGATGAGGTACTAAAAATTACTTGGAATTGGGATTGGCGTCCGCATAAGAGCACTCAGACAGGACGAGGTACTAAAATTTACTTGGAATCGGGATTGGCGTCTGCTTAAGAGCAATCAGCCAGGACGAGGTACTAAAGTTTACTTGGAATTGGGATTGGCGTCCGCTTAAGAGTACTCAGCCAGGACGAGGTACTAAAATTTACTTGGAATCTGGATTGGCGTCCGCTTAAGAACACTCAGCCACTACGAGGTACTTGAGGTTCAAGGTTTGACGACTTACCACTTGGAGCACGAGATTCCAAAAGAGATCGAATTCAGCGCGGTGGGGCCTTTTATACACCGATCAAAACAACTCCGCTGCAGTCGTTGTTCTTGTGTACATTCCGGAATTTTCTAATGTGCATAGCGGCACTCAACCTACTTGTTGTTATTGTGCTTATTTTTAGAAATATTCCTTGTGATTTTGTTGGTATCTTCCCACGTTCTAATTTTCCCACGCAAAAATTTAATTTTTGCTTGATGGTTTCGCGTCTCAGTCTGTGTTGTAATTGTTGTAAACAGTATTCACCTGATTTTATAAGTAATTTCCCAGGGCTTTGCTTTAATTTTTGCTTGCTGCTTTCGCGTCTTGGTCTGTGTTGTAGTTGTTCTAAAAAGTATGTGGTTCATATATTCTGTGTGACTGTTGTTTTTTCCCCCCTTTGTTGGCAAGCGAGTTAATGTGGTTGTTGTTGTTATTGTTAGCTTTGCATATTTTCGCTTTTGCTACGTTGCTTTTTTTTCTCTTTATTGTTGTTGATAGAATTAATTCCACCCGAAGTTGGGTCCGCACAACCCAGGTCACCGCGTTTTCAGTTTACGTTTACTAAAAACGGGCTCGGCTGGGATGCAGGCCAGGTTCTACATCCGGAGTTGTAAGAAAAAATATTTTTTTCTTACACCCCCCCCTTTCTTTCGGATAGCAGGACAGTGATCCGTTTAGGCGTCAGTTCTGTACTTCGGTCGCATGGTGGTATTCTTTGAGCTCCCCAATGTGAGCTGTGCGAGTTTTCGTATTTCCCTGGGAGTTGAGCTCGATGATAACGGGTGATGTGTATCTCTGGATCTGGTACAGCCCGTCGTATTTTGGAGCCAGCTTGACGGTAAACTTGTGCACTGCTTTCGAAAGGGGATGGCTTTTCAATAATACCCATGTCCCTACTGCTGGGTTCCATTGTCTTCGCCGAAGGTCATAGTGTCGGGCTTGGTCCTTAGACGCTATGGCAATTCTTGTAAATCCTCTGTAGTTTTTGCTCCTCTGTATAGTTCACATGTTGCATTAATGTCTGCATGGCCAGTACATAGTCCTTGAACTTCTCGTGAGGCCCTTGGATCCTTTTCCTAATGTTGTCCTCCAGTTCTTCGAAATATCTCGATGGCAAGAAGAATTTCCGGAAATCGGTTTTAAAGCAATTCCCATCTTGACCAGCTCCTATTGTTATTTCGGTACCAACAAAGAGCTTTATCCTTCAGCAACTCCGGCATGGTTTGTGGCAGCATATGCTTAGGCAACTCATATGCCTCTGTGAGCTCCTTAACTCTCTCGATGAAGCCTACTGGTTCCCTACCACCGTCGTACCTACCATACCATTTACGTACCTTGTCAATTACCTCAGAGTAGCACATCCTACTATGACCCACACTCTCTGGCTCGCACCTCGCTGCTATGCCACCACCTGTTGACATGGAAACTTGACTGCCGGGGTTCATGTTAAGCACTTCTGTTGTGTTTGCCCTCTGTCCGCTGTGTTTCGGAACCGCACCTTGCAATGATGGCGTCGCCGGTCGCGCACTTGGAGAAATACCGCGATTCCACTGCACTTCAAGTTCGCGTAACCTGTCGATCACCTCGTCGGTCAGATCAGGCGACATCATAAACCCGGAGAGCACTTTACGAAGTTCGTCGACCGTGCCTTTTGATTCCATACCAAATTCACGTAAAATCTCCTGCAGATATTCTTTTTGAACATTATAAATCCACCGTTTACTCTTTTCGACTCTCCGTTTATTTCGTGTAACTGTTTCCGCGTTATTTCTTTGCACAATGTTTTCTATTTTGTTCCGTTTATTTTGCGTAACTGTTTCTTCGAAATACCGCGTTATTTCTTTGCATAATGTTTTTTATTTGAATTCGCCGTTAGCACAGTTTAGCGTTCAATTACGTGTTCGATTTACCGTTCGCTTCGCGTAACTGTTTATAATACCGTTTTTTTTTTTCAAAGTACCGTTGTTTTGCGATTCAGCACTGCACTATAGTTTTTGATTTTTCTCGGAAACTATTGTCCCTGTTCGGGCGCCATTTTGTAACGAAGTTTCTTGCCGGGGTATACTCAGTCTCGCCAGAGTCCACGTACTGAAAGGCACTTAAATAAAAGGCTTTCGGTTTTCTTTTGATAGTTTTCGACTATTTCCTTTTATTTTATTTCCTAGTTCCCTTAATTCTAACGTCCGCTGAATAGCACTCAGTCCGTACAAATACAAAATCTATATACAAACAGAGTTCTAGAATACGAGGTTTTATGATTGTGGGGGTCAGCCACTACGAGGTACTAGAATTTACTTGTATTCGGGATTGGCGTCCCCTTAAAAGCACTCAGCCAGAACAAGGTACTAAATTTACTTGGAATCGGGATTGGCGTCCGCTTAAGAGCACTCAGCCAGGACGAGGTACTAAAATTTACTTGGAATCGGGATTGGCGTCCGCTTGAGAGCACTCAGCCAGGACGAGGTACTAAAATTTACTTGGAATCGGGATTGGCGTCTGCTTAAGAGCTCTCAGCCAGGACGAGGTACTAAAATTTACTTGGAATCGGGATTGGCGTCCGCTTAAGAGCACTCAGCCAGGACGAGGTACTAAAATTTACTTGGAATCGGGATTGGCGTCCGCTTAAGAGCACTCAGCCAGGACGAGGTACTAAAATTTACTTGGAATCGGGATTGGCGTCCGCTTAAGAGCACTCAGCCAAGACGAGGTACTAAAATTTACTTGGAATCGGGATTGGCGTCTGCTTAAGAGCACTCAGCCAGGACGAGGTACTAAAATTTACTTGGAATCGGGATTGGCGTCCGCTTAAGAGCACTCAGCCAGGACGAGGTACTAAAATTTACTTGGAATCGGGATTGGCGTCTGCTTAAGAGCACTCAGCCAGGACGAGGTACTAAAATTTACTTGGAATCGGGATTGGCGTCCGCTTAAGAGCACTCAGCCAGGACGAGGTACTAAAATTTACTTGGAATTGGGATTGGCGTCCGCTTAAGAGCACTCAGCCAGGACGAGGTACTAAAATTTACTTGGAATTGTGATTGGCGTCCGCTTAAGAGCACTCAGCCAGGACGAGGTACTAAAATTTACTTGGAATTGGGATTGGCGTCCGCTTAAGAGCACTCAGCCAGGACGAGGTACTAAAATTTACTTGGAATCGGGATTGGCGTCCGCTTAAGAGCACTCAGCCACTACGAGGTACTAGAGGTTCAAGGTTTGACGACTTACCACTTGGAGCACGAGATTCCAAAAGGGATCGAATTCAGCGCGGTGGGCCCTTTTATACACCGATCAAAACAACTCCGCTGCAGTCGTTGTTCTTGTGTATATTCCGGAATTTTCTAATGTGCATAGCGGCACTCAACGTACTTGTTGTTATTGTGCTTATTTTTAGAAATATTCCTTGTGATTTTGTTGGTATCTTCCCGCGTTCTAATTTTCCCACGCAAAAATTTAATTTTTGCTTGCTGGTTTCGCGTCTCAGTCTGTGTTGTAATTGTTGTAAACAGTATTCATCTGATTTTATAGGTAATTTCCCAGGGCTTTGCTTTAATGTTTGCTTGCTGGTTTCGCGCCTTGGTCTGTGTTGTAATTGTTGTAAAAAGTATGTGGTTCATATATTCTGTGTGACTGTTGTTTTTCCCCCTTTGTTGGCAAGCGAGTTAATGTGGTTGTTGTTGTTATTGTTAGCTTTGCATATTTTCGCGTTTGCTACGTTGCTTTTTTTCTTTTTATTGTTGTTGATAGAATTAATTCCACCCGAAGTTGGGTCCGCACAACCCAGGTCACCGCGTTTTCATTTTACGTTTACTAACAACGGGCTCGGTTGGGATTCTGGCTAGGTTCTACAGTCGCATTCCCTCATTGATTGGAGGACTTCCACGTCAGGTATGCATAAAGAGCCAATGCTCTTTGAAATGAATGATCTTGGATTGGATTTAATATTACTCTCAATAGAGCAAACATATTTCTTATAGAGAAAATTGGACAGGAAAATTTCGTTTTCTCGTCTACGCAAAATAAATTTGTTTTTGGCATGTTTAAGTGAGCTTTATTCCTCGGGTTTCTTAAAGCAATAAGTCTCCGATTATACCAAGGATGTTTGTAGCGTCACCTTCTGAATATAAGCGACACATATAAATGGATACCTTCATTTACCACTTTCTTAAAGACGGAATACATACTAAACAATTTCTTTGAACGAAAAACTATACTCCAATTGATTGAATAGAAAAATTCATTGATAAATTCAAAATTTGCATTTTTAAAATCATAGTAGCAAGAATTTTCATCGTCATGTATAAAAGCAAAAGCGAACAATTCAAAACCAATAACCAGCGCCTTATGATGAACGGAATCATTGGCCAATGGCAAATTGCATTTCGATAATTTACACTTTAAGTCATTTCTAATAAACACGAGATCTAAGATTTTGGAAATATCATTCATCAAATTATTAATCTGAAACAAATTCCTCGAATAAAGCGAGTCACATAAAACCGATTCAGTGTAACTTCTCACATTAAAAGGCAGTTAAGAATTTTCATCCGAACAGAAATTCCAGTTTATTGAGCTAAGATTGAAGACGCCAAGCACAATAGGTGTTTGATGGTCACTCAAGGAATTGATAATAGACACTATATTAAAAATATGTTCATTATATAGATCCAAGTTACTATCCGGAGAAATATAGCTTAAGATAATAACAATTTCATTTTTGCTAAGTAAAGGATTATTTCCAAGAGATACGGCCACGCAAAACTGCTCAATGTAGTCGTCACATAGAGGAAATTGTACATATCTGCTCACGATCCCCGTTGAAACAGCAAGCAATACACGATCCTTGCGATAAACTGCGTAATGTGAGTCGAATAGTTCACCGGATGTAAAATGGGATGTCAACCATGTTTCGACCAGCGCCACAATCTCATAGTCATGCGAGCAGGATGCATTATAAAACTGACAGGTCCTCGTACGAAGCCCACCTACGTTGTGAAAATAAATACAGGCAGACTGATATGAGCTGCTATTCACAGTTTAACGCTTCTCAATTAAGCGGTGACCTGGGCCGTCGCTCCTCTTTGAAAAAAACGAAAGGGCTTCAATCGCACTCCAACTTGCCGAATAGAGGGATCCAAAAGCTGATCATATAGTGAAGGTGTAAATCCAACTTTAAAACTAACCTTCTTGAAATCATTAGGGTGCACGTCCTTCTTTACAAGTTGAAAGTAAGCTATGTGACTTTTGTTGATATTAACATGCTTCTCAATATAATTGATCAGATTATTAGAAAATACCGAGGGTTTGAAGTAGAAACTATATGTACCCATTTTTTTCTTTCCACAACTTCCAAGTCAACAGCATCACCTTGGCCAACCTCTAAATCCGTATGTTTTTCAAATTTTTTAGCTGATATTTTAGATTACGGATTTTTTCCGTATTGTTATCCAGTCATCGCATAATGGAACCGCAGAATTAACTATAAGAACCATTCTTTGTCTTGGAAGCAGCAGCAGTATCATTCACATCAGAGAGACAGAGAGAGACGATTTATAGTTATAAGTATAAGAAATGGAGAGACACTTGTCACAATTACATACGACATTTTTAAGATCCTTGCCCAAATTATAAGCATCTGTAGTGATGCCATAACAATTCGCGTGAAACGACTTGATTGCAACAGACAGCGAAAGAATTATAAATATTATTTGAGCACTTAGCACAGAGTAGTTTCGACATTACGCTCTGAAAGCTTTGAGATGACTGATAGAGCTGGTGTAGATAGGCTTATGGTCACCACACTGTCGTTCATAAATACTGGAATCGGGATTACGCGATAGAAGTTGGATGATTCCGCTCCTCGTAGGGGGAGTATAACTCGAAATATTACATGATTTTCTGTGACTCTTCCTTGTACCTTCATTAATTTGTACATAGAGGGTAAGTTGTTTTCGTCCCCTGGTATTTCTGTGTTTGACGGTGGATGACCTCGGATCCTTCGAACTTCGGACTCCAGCTGTTGTGCGGATAATTACAGTGGACAGATTTGTCCATGATGATCATTGATGCGGACATCAATTAAGACCGACTGTGTACGTTGGAGATTCGCGGATGCTTGTGTTAATTCCAAACCTATAGCTGTTAATAATTGTAAGGTTTGGGTTTCTTGCAATTTGAGTTCGTTCTTTTCAAGTCAGGTGGTAATGTTGCTGAGCTTACTTTCAAATCGTGTGAAAGTTTTTGCAGCGTCTTCTTGATTCAGCTTCATAATGTTGAGTGTTGAGTCAATGATAGATATGTTGTTTTTTAGGCACTCAAGCAAGTATTGTTCGTTAATTTGGGCATTTGCTTGTTTTGGACATCTCGCTGGCGTAATTGTTGTCCAGAATCCCAAACAGGGAAATTGCGGTGTTTCCTACTATAGTATGTTGAAAGCACCTCATTTTTGTCTGCGGGGGGCTAGTAGGCTATTATTTAATCGCAACTCGTTTTCTAAATGTTGTATTTGAGAGATTAAGTCTTCGCAGAGAGGTTGCTGTTGCACGAGTTCACATAAGTGCTCACTAGTCCTTGTACCGTTTGCTAGAGCTTGCATTTCCTGTTGCATTGGCGCCAAATCGTAATATATAATGAGATTCCACTTACTTGACACTACGCCTTTTCGTATTTGTTCGAAGTGAATTCCCGTGATGCGCTCGAATTTCAGGACTGTGACGGGCTGACCAGCCACCATTGAAAGAAAGAGGAGTGCCACCAAGGTCAACACGATACTGGGAGATTGCTCTGATTTTTTGTCTTTTCGGCGGCCTTCTGTATGTGTGTTTTTTATCATTGCTTCTAGTCTTGCTGCTGCTAGTGCTTGGTTGATTTGAATCTTCTAGTGATGAGTCTTTTAGTTGCAGAAGGAAGGCTAAGATATGTATGGCCCTTTTTAATACTCCCTTTGTTGTTTGAACTTCGGCAACTCAAACTAGGTGGTCCTGTCCTTGGTAAGTCTTAATAATTCTTCCCCCTGGAGTGGGCCAGGTTATCCTCCTTCAGAAGAACCATCATTCCAGATTCCACGGAATCAAGTTCCTTCCACTTATGCCGGAATTTTAGCTCACTTAAGTATTCCTTGGACCACCTTCTCCAAAAGCCATGCTTTAAATGGTAAACTAATATTCATCGCGTCATTAAGTTCAGTTTACTTGGTACTGCGAGGCGTCAATTGATGATGTTAGTGGCTCTCCAAATAGAAAGAATTAACACCCAGCCAGTTAAAGCGGACATATCATTTGGATTAGATGACATTGGTGTCAATAGTCTGGAGTTCAGAATGCCCTCGATGTCAACCATTACCGTTTCCAACTCTTCGTAAGCCGTCTGCGTCTGATGCCCCTCGAATGAAGAGCTATTTTGCGGATTTAACCGCTTCCCACAGTCCTGCAAAGTGTGAGGCCCTGGGAGGAATAAAGTGGAAGTGGATGCCTTTATCTCTGCAGGTCTTGCTGATGTAAGTCTGCGCAGCTTCGTCATGAATCGCTTCTTTGAAGTCTGCTAATTGATTCCTCGTACCAACGAAATTTGGTTTATACTTCGCTTAAAGGTTTCGACGCTGTAAGTGGGCGGGAAGACATTCGCAGGGAGACTATTCCACAATCTAATGACGCGACCGAAAAACGAATTCCCACGGTAATGCGTGGTTCGTTGGAACGGAATCGCGACATAAAAGGGCACCCGTCTGGAAAGCCGAGTAGTTCTGCTAAATACCTGAACTGGAGGAATCAGGCCGGCTACTTCAGAGGAACATTTACCATGAAAGTAGCGGTAAAATAGTGATACACACCCTACATCACGACGACGCCCCAAGGTTTCAATATAGTTGTATACCCTACTGCCCCCTATAAGTTTTATCGCACGACCTTGTATACGGTCCAGAAGCTGAAGATATGTTTTCGAAGCTGCCGACCAAATATGCGAATTGTACTCCATTTTCGGACGGATATAGGTGGTGTAGATACAACGAAGATAGGTTGGAGTGAAGTATTTCTTACACCGCTTAAGAAAGCCTAAGCACTTGGCTGCTCCTTTCGACACGTCAAAAATGTGATCGTTCCAACGAAGGTCGCATTGGATTGACATGCCCAGAACATCAAGAGTCTCCGACTCATTAATATCCACACCACCCACATTTAGAGCTGGAAAATTGTCACCCGCACAATTGAAAAACGAGTTTAGCGCATCCCAATTAGACTTCTCATAAAGCCACACTGTCCGCTTCAGAGTTGGCTGATGAGCGGATTGAAGACTAGAATATGGGAAGGTTGCAGAAATTTTAGCGTGGTCCGAATTACCAAGAGGTGCAAGAACATTCACATCATACTTGCTGTGATGTGAAGTTAAAAAAACGTCCAAAATATTTTGGTTTTGCCCATCAACGCAGAAAAAGTGCATTGGTTCCTTCACTAATTGAGTCAAATTATTAGACTCAGCAAATAACTCAACATACAAACCCTCAGGTGTCGTGTGACTCGAATGACGTAACCAATTGGAATTATGAACATTGAAATCACCAGCAACAACAATTTCATTGTTCGGATACGATTCCAGAATTTTTGAAATCGAATCAGAAAGACTGTCCAGTTTATCAAAAGTTGGCAGCCTCTCTAGACCCGGGCTTCTATAAATGAAGCAGAAGTGCAGGATGTGCGACTGGATTTTGAACTTAACCCACATGGAGTTAAATTCGGCATCCGTCTTGCAAAGGTGTTGCTGACACTGGTACGCAACATCACTGCGAATGTATAAGGCGAGGCCTCTGTGTGGTGAAAACAATGGCAGTAAATGGTACCCAGGCATGTGAAAATCCAGTGGATCTGCACCCTCAGACACCTGAGTCTCACTTAGTGCCATCACATGCGGTTGGTAGGTGCAAGTATGCGCACAAACCGCGAAAAAATTCGCGTTCAAGCCACGTACATTAGTGGAATCTATGCGGAATTTTGTCATCGCCACCCACTGTGGCGAAGTGTAAGGTCAGCTGTACAAGCGGCCACGCGTACGTCGCAAGCAAAGCAAAACGCGACAAGACAAGTGTTATGCCTTTATCTTTCCGCGCTTCAGCCCACGGTGCACTCAGAGACGCCAGCACATCTAACGGGACCAGGAAGAAGGAGGAGGAGTAAAAAGAAACGAAATGCTCAGCTTTACTGCGGAGAGCATAAATAAGCCCCTCGATTGGTTCTCTGCATTCCGTTAGACTGACTTTATTTAATTTTATTATTGTTGCATGTTTATAAGTTATATTATTGGTTTGGGTAATGTGCACTGTGTTTCTATTTTATTGTGGTGTAAATGTGTTTTTATTGCTTGTGGATGATCGGTTTTGATGTTAATTATTTTTTCGCAAGCACTCGACGCGAACAATGAACTGTGGTGGGGAGTAACATCCACCTTCGCCCGCGGTCACATCACAACTCTGATAGTTAATCGGGTGCAGGATACTTAGACTTCAGCCAGACCGAAAACAACACTTTCTTGTCTTATCCTCGCTTGTTTTATAATATCCTCGCATATTATCTAATCAAAAACTTTTAAAAACTCAAAAATTAGAACTCGGGTTCTTACTTGTGTATTGTTTTCAAAGAGTAATGGTCATAACTAGACTGTAAACTGGCTAAAAAATTCTTTTTTCCTTTGAAACTGCATTTTTTTAAACATCTTTAAATTTTCACATTTTTTCAAATTTAAAAAGTGTCGGATATTGGATAATATATCTGCTTTATTATAAAAAGTTATTACATAAATATTCTTTGCATTTTATAATTCTGCACAATAATGATACTCATCAGAATTTTAATTTGGGTAGTTATTTATGAATTCCTCAACGATTGATACCCTAAGACAGAGATTCTCAACTCAGCCCGTACGAGTTACGAGCTTCTATGGGCTCGTCGCGAGCTCCGGCGTAGATGAGGTGTGGCCTTGGAACAAGGGAACAAATTTCGTTAACCAGCGTAGTGTACAAAGTGACTAGGTGAAACATTAAGAAATAATCTTGGCACGTGAATACAAAAGTTTGTTAATATATTATACAAATATGTATTTACCACCTCAGAAGATGTCATAAAAGGAAATAGGTAGTTATTATGTTGCCTAATAAAACAGTGATGTAAAATATATTTAGAAACTCTGCCTTAGAAATATTGAACTTCTTAAGAAAGTCTCACGGTCACTCCGATTGCAAGCCTGTACTATCGTACAAAAGGATACACACATATAGTACACTTGTATGTCGTGAATTTGGCTTTAAGAAATCTGCAATGAGAGAAGAAAAGGAAGCATATCAAAAAGTTCATGGTTTTTTATCCATTACCATGGTTTATGGTCAATATTATTATTATTATTATTATTATTATTATCATCTTTATTTAGATTTCTCCTTTTTGGGTACATTAATACATTTTGAGAGCCTTAGCTTAAAACAAAATATATCACATTCTATTTAATTACTATGTACAGGTTTAATTCAAAAATTTTCTAGTGATGTGACAGGTATCGATGATCACAGACTTTGCACAGTGTCAATAAGATTTGTCCGGAGTTCCAGTATGTCAATATTTCTACAGAGATTCTTTTCGGCCACACCCTCAGCGCTCACTACTATTGGGATGATCTTGATTTCTTTTAGGTTCCAGTTTCGCTTGGTTTCCACTGCTAGCTCACTGTATCTGCTAATTTTTTCAATATATGTACGGCTTATATTCTTTGTAGCTGGGATTGCGACGTCAATGAAGATACCTTTACGTTCTCTTTTATCAAGGATCGTGATGTCGGGGCGGTTATGGAGTCTCGTGTGTTCCAAGTATATTGTTCTATCGTAGTAGATTTTTACGTTTTCGTTTTCAACAACTGATTGCGGATTATACCTATAGTAAGGTCGTTCATCACATTGAAGTTTATATTTTGCAAGAAGGTTCTTGTGTATAATTTTTACAACGTTGTTGTGTCTTCGTGTATACTCAGTAGGGGCTAGATTCGTGCATCCTGATATTATATGCTCAATTGTTTCGGTTTGCTTCATGCATCTTCTACAAGTGTCGTTTGTAACATTTATATCTTTTACAACGTTTCTCATGTAGTTTTTCGTTGGGATTACTTGATCTTGTATAGCAATCATAAAGGCCTCGGTCTCAGCAAACAGATTGCCATTCAGTAGCCATTTGTTTGACGTACATTTATCAACATTCTCAGCATTGATGGCTCTATAGTGGAGACCGTGAATAGGTTTTATTGACCAGTTCTGTTCCCTTGTAGTCTTGTCTACTGCTTGTCGGTTGTAGCTTCCATTCAGATTGAGCGGTGTTAAGTTTCTATCAGCTTCAGTTATTATTTTTATAAGTCGAGATCTATTTGACTTTTGTTGGAAGTAGCCACGGAGGGACTCTATTTGATTATCATGTAGCGTTTGGAGATCAATCAGCCCTCTTCCACCATCTTTCCTTGATGCTACCATTCTCTCACAGCATCATTTGGGATGATGTAATTTATAATGTGTCAGTATAGTTCTGATTGTTCGTTGTAGTGATTGAATTTCAGTTTCTGTCCATTTTATAATGCCGAAACTGTATGAGAGGACGGGCACTGCGTATGTATTTATGGCTTTGATTAAATTTTTTCCATTAAGGTTCGCCTTAGCTATTTTGTGCATACGTGACTTAAGTTCTCTGGTTAGGTTGTTCTTTACTGTTCTCGTTTCTATGCGGTTATTCTGGACCATGCCTAAGTATTTATACACGTCATTTTCTTCCATTTTTTCAATACTCTGTACGGCTCTCTCGTGATCTTCAGTTCTTGATATTTTCCCTTTATAGATGGATATTCGTTTGCACTTCTCCAGTCCAAATTTCATAGCAATATCTTCACTGAATACTGCAACGATTTCTATTAGGTGGTCTAAGCTCTGACGCGTCGATGCGTATATTTTTAAGTCATCCATGTACAATAAATGACTCAATACTTCTTGGTTAGACACTCCTTTAATTTTGTATCCATACTTTGTGTTCTTTAGGAGATTGCTAAGAGGGTTGAGTGCCATACAGAACCACAGTGCGGACAGACAGTCACCTTGGAAAATCCCACATCTTATGTCTATATCTGAGGTTTTTATCATACCCGTTTCTGTATGTATTGGATGCTAGTTCGCCATTGTCTGATATTGTATTTGAGGAATTCAATTATATTTGAGTTTATTTTATAGGTCCGAAGAACCTCTATTAACCAGCTATGTGGTACACTATCAAATGCTTTTTGGTAGTCTATGTAGCATGCATTTAAATTCCTAGATTGCTTGACCGTCTGCTCTAATATGATTTGATCAATGGTCAATTGTTCTTTACACCCTTTAGCATATTTGCTGCATCCTTTTTGTTCTTCACAGATGATATTATTTTGCGTTAGATGATTGTTTATTATGAGCTTTAAACACGCTGTCATAATTTTATAAATAATGGGTAAGCAGGTAATCGGTCGCCCGTTCGCAGGGTTCCCGTGGAATCCTTTTGCTTTTGGCAATAGATATGTAACACCTTTCATGAGGGTTTCCGGAAATTTTCTTGGGTCTTGGATACAACCATTCAATAGTTCTGTGAGTCTTTGATGCATTGCAGGGAACCTTTTAAACCAGAAGTTCTGCACTTTGTCTGGCCCTGGTGCTTTCCAGTTGTGGGACTTCGATATAATTTCTTTAACTTGTTCACATGCGAAGTGGTTTGCTGACATTTCTGGGATCTGCTGGTATTTGTTTTTCTCCTCGATGATCCACTGCGCTTTAGAGTTATGGCTCACTTGGCTTGACCATATTGACGACCAGTACGCTTCGGTTTCCTCTTTATTAGGGTAATTATCTTTTCGGGTAATTAATGATTTGCCCTTCTTGAGACTTCTGTAGAAGTGTTTCTCATTTGTTTTAAATTGACTGTTATTTTCACGTCTTTTATTAGATAATTTGTACTTTCTCTGTCTTGCTATTTGTACATTTAATTTCTGTTTAATTGTGTCTTTTATTAATATTGCATTGGAGCTATTAACCTCATATTTTGTGTGTTTATTGTGCTTTTTGCATAATTTTTGTATTTTATTTTTTAGCCGTTTGCTATTATTGCCCTCTATATAGCTATTCATTTTTCCCAAGTCACTTCTTAGGTTTTTAATTTTCAGTTCAATTCTTTGAATCGTTCTGTTTCTATATTCTCTATTAGTTCTGCTATTGCACATGTATTTTATTTTATATCCCATCTTTATTGAGACTGTTACAGCTGCTGAGTAGATCAGCGTGTGCAAGTCTTCCAATTTCTTAATTTGAGTGACTTTTCTGGCTATAATTTCACTATTGACATATTTTAAAACTGAGCTAAGTTTCCGGCTTGAATTGATCCTTGGTATTACAGGAGGGTTTACTCATAAGAGGGTTTATATACGCATATACCTCATATTGTTGTTCGAAGATACTGTCTATGTCACTAAGTTGGTCATTCATTGTTTCTGTTTGCCTTATAAGTTGTTTATTTCTTTGATTCACGTAATTTCCTTCCGCACCGTTGCTATCATTGGATATTGCATATGGTTCTCGGGCTGTGGAATGGTCGGTTGGTTGAACTATCATAGCATCCCTAATGAGTTTACGCCTTATCTCTGGAATTAAATTATTTTTATGGATTGCACGGATTTGATCCGCCAGACGTTGCTCTGGTACGTCGTAGTCGGGATGTTGTGCTACGAAAATTGTGCGAAGCTGCGTTCGGTATCCTGTGAGGTTTCTTCCCTGGTCGGTTGCAATGTAGTATGCGCGTAACAGGTTCTCGTTTATTTCGTTTGTCCATTTTTTGCGCTGTCGAGGTCTGCCAGCTGCGGTGAGAGCTACATCAGTGTGTGCATGCTGCTCACTTACAGGCTGATTATTGTTACTATTGTTGTTGATCTGTGGCTCACTTATCACATTTGACCCAGGTACCAAGCCTAATGCGCGGGAGTTAAAATGCGATCCCGACGCGGTGGGGTTATCCGTAGTCCCCAAAATATTCATTTGATTTGTGTTCTGCATTTTGCTCTTGCCCATTTTATACCTACTGGCAGGTTATTTTTAAGGCCGCTTCTAACATGAAGTACAGACGCCTACCTTCATGCTGCCTGGTTCCCAGTTTAGGATGAAGGATTTTTGTGTTGTTGTTTGGTCCGCGGGTGGTATTTTATTTCCCACCTACCCGACATATCTGCCGAGCATTCCCCTATCCGCCACCAGGGGACGCGCCCTCTAGGGATACAACCCCCCCGAGGGTTATTATTATTATTATTATTATTATTATTATTATTATTATTATTATTATTATTATTATTATTATTATTATTATTATTATTATTATTATTATTATTATTATTATTATTATTATTATTATTATTATTATTATTATTATTATTATTATTATTATTATTATTATTATTATTATTATTATTATTATTATTATTATTATTATTATTATTATTATTATTATTATTATTATTATTATTATTATTATTATTATTATTATTATTATTATTATTATTATTATTTTTATTATTATTATTATTATTATTTTTTTTTTTTTTTTTTTTTTTTTTTCGCAGGAGAGGAGGTAAAAATGCGTACCGCATCTCAGGGCTGTCGTCACAAACCCCTGTATGTGCCGCTTTCAAGCACTAAAACGTCCCCCTCTTTGACGGAACCCAACTCCACCCCGGAACCGCTTTCGCATTACTTCGGGGTGGGGCTCCCATCAGATCCCACCGGACCTCCCTCGTAGTGCCTGCGTCCAGGCCCCGCTTTTCACAGCTTCGAAGCTGTGCCATCTTCGCCGCAGTGGACGCAGCACGGGTCAAGCGTACCTACTGGAGGCACCCCATACTACGCTTGCGGCGGAGTATAACTTCGACGTACTTCGCCACCAGGTCCCAGTCGTGCTCTGACCGTAACATCACGGCTATGATGTTTTCCGCAGTGATGTTTGCCGTGTAACCGATACCCACTGAGTTCTCAGTCAGCCTCCGCTCTTCGGCAAAAAACTCGCAGGCGAAGAAGGTATGCCAGACATCGTCCTCCTCGCAGTCACACAGCACGCAGCACGGTGAGCCCACCTTTCCCATCCTGTGCAGATACTTACGGAAGTATCCATGTCCAGTCAGGAACTGTGTCAGATAAAAACTCACCTCACCATGTCGTCGCCCATACCACTCGCGCACATCGCGTATGATTCTCCGAGTCCACTGTCCCCTAGTACTAGCGTCCCATCTTCGTTGCCAAGAAACAAGTGCGCCCTCACGCGCTTGCTCCGCGGCGGCCGCCCGTCCTATTGTAGAGCTTTGCAGATAGATTTCTTTCCGCTCCTGAGCAAGCAGCTCTATTGGAATACAGCCGGCCACAACAAGTGCTGCATCTGCGGACACAGTACGGTACGCCGAGCTAACCCGCAATGCCCCGCGACGCTGGACGGCGGCCATCCTTGTCTTATATTTTTTAACTCGAAGGGCGTCCGCCCATATTTCCGCACCATAGAGTAGGGCTGACTGTACGGAGACGAGCAGGAGCCTCCTCGTATGCTGCCTCGCCCCACCTACATTCGCCATTAACCGGCTCAGCGCCGCCGTCTTCTGGGCAACCCCGTCACAGACCCCGCGGATATGGTCCCAGTATGTGAGTCGGTTGTCCAACTTTACTCCTAAATATCTCGCGAACCTGCTTGTTTTCACCGGTTGGGCTCCAACCATCATAGTCAACGAAGTGGGGACTCGCCTCTTCGTAAGAATCACGATCTCCGTTTTGGCTACAGCCACCTGGAGACCGTGGTCGCCCATCCACCCGCTAACCCTGCGCATCACTTGATTAAGCACAAGTTGAGCCAGTTCAGGACTGCGTGCTGTTATGACGGCGGCGACATCATCGGCAAACGCAACAAGGAAAGCATCAGCCGGCATTTCCAGGCGCAGCAGGCCATCGTACGTGACATTCCACAGCTCAGGCCCAAGCACCGATCCCTGTGCCACTCCAGCAGTCACCCGCCTTTGACCCGTTCCCTGTGTCGTCACGTAGAGAAGCCAGCGGTCGTTCAGATAGTCCCTCAGTATAGCCGAGAGATATGCTGGTACTCTGAAGGTCTGCTCGAGCGCGTGAAACATGTCACTCCACCCTGCCGAGTTAAACGCGTTCCTCACATCGAGGGTCACGAGGAGCACTATCGGCCTTGCCTGGTGGCATGCAGTTTCGGCCCGTTTCACAGCTTGGGTCACTTCGCTGATTGCATCAATCGCAGAGTGCCCCTTTCTAAAGCCATGCTGCCGGTTGGAGAGACCACCAGCCTGCTCAATGGCAGCCCCCAGCCGCATTTTAAGCAAGGCCTCCATCATCTTTCCCGCCGTGTTTAACATGCACAGTGGTCGATACGATGATGGAGAATTGGTATCACCTTTGCCCTTTGGGATCAAAGCCAAACGCGCCTTTTTCCAGCAAGCTGGAAATACACCCGCCCTAAGACACACGTTGTACATGTTAAGCAAGAGATCCGGACGGTTACGGGCAACGGCTTTGATGGCCTCCGCCGGCACACCGTCGGGGCCCGGAGCCTTACCAGACTTCATGCTGCGCTCTGCCGTAATTAGCTCATCCACCCCAAACAATGGAATGTCCTCCTCCCCAGCAAACGCACGAGCGTCAGATACATCGGGATGGGTCGGGAACAGGGCATCTATGATGCTCAGAACTTTTCTCTGTTCCAAGTCTGGTGCGGGCGAGCAGAGCTTACCCATCACCAGCTTATAGCCCTTACCCCATGGGTCCTGCTCTACCCCGTCGCAAAGCTCCTTCCAGCAGCGCACCTTGCTTTCTCGGATAGCCTTGCCCAATGCCTTTTTAGCGGCTTTATAAGCTGCCACCTTCTCCGTCATCTGCGTTCGGCCAGCGGCACGTTGCGCCAGTCGGCGCATTTTGTGGCAAAATCTCCGGAGTTCGTCTATTTGGTCATTCCACCAGTACACCTGTGTCTTACCTCTCCACGGCCTCTTTCGGGGCATGGACGCATTGCAGGCGCCTCGAATCACATTCATGCTAGACTCCACGAAGGAGTCCACTACGCCCGCCTCGCAGGCATTTCTAGGGAGCGTTGGGATGTGCCGAGCCCCCTCAATCAGGCCTGCAACAAATTTGCTCTCATCCATTCTGGTGGCGTTCCAGCCGAGTGGTCGATGTACTCGTACAGGTACCTGTTTTTGCCCTGCGTCTATAAGCCGGAAGGTTATGTACTGGTGGTCGCTTCCTGTAAGGTCCTCCATCACCCTCCAGTTCACCGTCCTTCGGGCTAGAGTCTCCGACACCAAGGTAAGGTCTGGAATCGAGTACCCAAAGCCGGGCCGGCGGTATGTCGGGGTTGTACCTTCATTAAGGACAACTAGTCCCAGCCGGGCTGCCATCTCCAATAAAAACCGGCCTCTTGCGTTGGTTTGTGGCATACCCCACTCTATGGCTCGCGCATTAAAGTCCCCAGCAATCACGAGGCCGCCAGTAATGCAGCGCAGGTCGTCCTCCAGGGCTTCAATTTTAGACCTGTACACACCCATGGCGTCGTTGGGAGAGAAGTAACAGCTCACGAAAGTGGCCGACTCTGTTTTTGCCCAGACATAACTACCTCCAGCCCCGCTGCTCGTGATCTGTATACTGGGATCCGCAACCCAGAGAGCCGCCGCGCCAGAGTCATCCACCAGCCAGTGCTTCCTGATTCGGTAAGGCTCGCTGATGACCGCCATGCCCACCCCGTATTCATGGATGAATTGAGATAGCAGTTCATCAGCGACCCGACTACCGTTCAGATTACCCTGTAGGACGGTAATCATTGTCTCCGTCCTTTCGCGTTGTCCAGGGCCACCCGAAACGCTTTGCAGGCTCCAGAGCCAGGGACATGTTCCAAAGACTTTGGACCCTCGTTGTCAGCAGTACACAGGTAACATTGCGGTTTTGAGGAGCATGACGCGGCCTTGTGTCCTTTCTGCCCGCATCGCCAACAGAGGCCACTTCTATCCGGTCCCGTGCATTTTTGCCTCCGGTGACCGTAATCCAGACACCTGAAGCACCGCTGTACATCAATGCGTTGCCTGATGCGATATCTTATCCAGCCCACTCGTATCCTCCCTACATTGAGGAGTTTGCCCGCATGTTTGTGCTCTAACTCAACGACTGCCATGCGCTGTTCTCGGGCATTTGCGGCAGAAACCACTACTTTAAGCTCTCCGCTATAGTCGTTTGAGAGCTCACGGCGTACTGCGTCCTCTACCTCTGAAGCTGTTGTGAGACAGTCCATACCCAGGACCTCCAGCCGGGTCCTACTGGCAAGGATTCTGGTCTCAGCAGTCTGCCCCACAGTCTCTTTTATAGAGTTTTGCAGCGCTACTCGGTCGCCACACTGATCTAGCTCAAGGAGAACAGCGCCACCTTTGGTCTTTCGAGCCGCGCGTACCACTGTGTCCGTGTCCTCCAGGCGCACATTTGCACGAATCGCTCGGAGGATTTCGGCATATGTGGTGCCTTCTTTCGGCTTTACGACGACGGCACTCCGTCTCGCGCGTTGAGTCCTTTCCCTCTTCGCTCTTTTTCCCTGTGCCTGGATTTCCTGTGTCGCCTTACGAATTGGGGTTGAGTCCCCTTCTCCCAAAGGGATTCCCCCTTCGTTGGGCGGATCCTTGCGCGAAGAGGATTTTTTGCGCACGACCACGCTCCAGGGTGTAGAGCCTTCTTGATTCTTCAGCCGTTCCCGCGGCGTCTGCTCTGGGTTTTTGCTGCTTGGGATAGTTAAAGCGCCCATGTCCCTCTTCCGAGAAGTGGCAACAGCGGCCCCGGCTTCCTTCGCATTTTCTGTCGTCGAGGACCCGGTCCCTTTTATTTTTTGGTCACTGCGCCTATGATGCTGTATGGCGTCGATGGCCGCCTCCAACACGCTGAGACCATTTTTTATCTCCATGCTTACATTCCGTTGTTTTGCAGCAGCCTTGCGCATAGTAACCAAGGTATCCTGGATTATTCCGATCTGTGTCTCCATATCCCCCGCGCCGACATCGTGCTTCCTAATCTCGTCAGTCGCTTCATGTGTAGCTGTTTCCTCTCTCCGTTGCTGAAAATCTTTAAGGGCAGTGAACTCAGGAGGATGCGTGGCCTTGCTGCTTTTCTTGAGGGTATAAGCATATCCTTCATTCTCCTTTTCTGCCTCTAGCAAGCCCTGTGATTGCGACGACTGCCGGTTTTGTTGCTCGCTGCCAGCGTCGGGTGTCATCGGTGTACGAGTGATCACGCTTACCGCGCCAGCACTCCGCTGTGGTGAGCGCCGGATCAGCGAACCTCGTCGGAAAGCTAGTGCGTCCGCGTCAGAGAAAACGCTTGTGGAGACCCCAACTCCCGACGATTCCCCCTCGCTCCTACATTCTTGACTACGCGCCATCTCTGCGCTTTTTGTACTCGCTGTTTGCGGAGCTGTCAAGCTGCCTTTTCTATCTTTCTCACATCGTTTTATATTTTTGTTTGGATTGTACATTCTGTATGGGTCCCCGCTTGAAGCCGCTATCTCCGCTCGTTGTACACTCGCCCTTTTAATGTCCCCGTGGTTATCTATGCAAGCAGGGAGGCCACGCGAGGGTTGACACTGATCCTTATGGGAGTCAGTGTTCAGAGCCAGGACAGGCGCTAAACAGGAGCGATGCTCAACTGGACTTATTATTATTATTATTATTATTATTATTATTATTATTATTATTATTATTATTATTATTATTATTATTATTATTATTATTATTATTATTATTATTATTATTATTATTATTATTATTATTATTATTATTATTATTATTATTATTATTATTATTATTATTATTATTATTATTATTATTATTATTATTATTATTATTATTATTATTATTATTTTTTTTTTTTTTTTTTTTTTTTTTTTTTTTTTTTTTTTTTTTTTCGCAGGAGAGGAGGTAAAAATGCGTACCGCATCTCAGGGCTGTCGTCACAAACCCCTGTATGTGCCGCTTTCAAGCACTAAAACGTCCCCCTCTTTGACGGAACCCAACTCCACCCCGGAACCGCTTTCGCATTACTTCGGGGTGGGGCTCCCATCAGATCCCATCCGGACCTCCCTCGTAGTGCCTGCGTCCAGGCCCCGCTTTTCACAGCTTCGAAGCTGTGCCATCTTCGCCGCAGTGGACGCAGCACGGGTCAAGCGTACCTACTGGAGGCACCCCATACTACGCTTGCGGCGGAGTATAACTTCGACGTACTTCGCCACCAGGTCCCAGTCGTGCTCTGACCGTAACATCACGGCTATGATGTTTTCCGCAGTGATGTTTGCCGTGTAACCGATACCCACTGAGTTCTCAGTCAGCCTCCGCTCTTCGGCAAAAAACTCGCAGGCGAAGAAGGTATGCCAGACATCGTCCTCCTCGCAGTCACACAGCACGCAGCACGGTGAGCCCACCTTTCCCATCCTGTGCAGATACTTACGGAAGTATCCATGTCCAGTCAGGAACTGTGTCAGATAAAAACTCACCTCACCATGTCGTCGCCCATACCACTCGCGCACATCGCGTATGATTCTCCGAGTCCACTGTCCCCTAGTACTAGCGTCCCATCTTCGTTGCCAAGAAACAAGTGCGCCCTCACGCGCTTGCTCCGCGGCGGCCGCCCGTCCTATTGTAGAGCTTTGCAGATAAATTATTATTATTATTATTATTATTATTATTATTATTATTATTATTATTATTATTGTTTTTTTTTTTTTTTTTTTTTTTTTTTTTTTTTTTTTTTCGCAGGAGAGGAGGTAAAAATGCGTACCGCATCTCAGGGCTGTCGTCACAAACCCCTGTATGTGCCGCTTTCAAGCACTAAAACGTCCCCCTCTTTGACGGAACCCAACTCCACCCCGGAACCGCTTTCGCATTACTTCGGGGTGGGGCTCCCATCAGATCCCACCGGACCTCCCTCGTAGTGCCTGCGTCCAGGCCCCGCTTTTCACAGCTTCGAAGCTGTGCCATCTTCGCCGCAGTGGACGCAGCACGGGTCAAGCGTACCTACTGGAGGCACCCCATACTACGCTTGCGGCGGAGTATAACTTCGACGTACTTCGCCACCAGGTCCCAGTCGTGCTCTGACCGTAACATCACGGCTATGATGTTTTCCGCAGTGATGTTTGCCGTGTAACCGATACCCACTGAGTTCTCAGTCAGCCTCCGCTCTTCGGCAAAAAACTCGCAGGCGAAGAAGGTATGCCAGACATCGTCCTCCTCGCAGTCACACAGCACGCAGCACGGTGAGCCCACCTTTCCCATCCTGTGCAGATACTTACGGAAGTATCCATGTCCAGTCAGGAACTGTGTCAGATAAAAACTCACCTCACCATGTCGTCGCCCATACCACTCGCGCACATCGCGTATGATTCTCCGAGTCCACTGTCCCCTAGTACTAGCGTCCCATCTTCGTTGCCAAGAAACAAGTGCGCCCTCACGCGCTTGCTCCGCGGCGGCCGCCCGTCCTATTGTAGAGCTTTGCAGATAGATTTCTTTCCGCTCCTGAGCAAGCAGCTCTATTGGAATACAGCCGGCCACAACAAGTGCTGCATCTGCGGACACAGTACGGTACGCCGAGCTAACCCGCAATGCCCCGCGACGCTGGACGGCGGCCATCCTTGTCTTATATTTTTTAACTCGAAGGGCGTCCGCCCATATTTCCGCACCATAGAGTAGGGCTGACTGTACGGAGACGAGCAGGAGCCTCCTCGTATGCTGCCTCGCCCCACCTACATTCGCCATTAACCGGCTCAGCGCCGCCGTCTTCTGGGCAACCCCGTCACAGACCCCGCGGATATGGTCCCAGTATGTGAGTCGGTTGTCCAACTTTACTCCTAAATATCTCGCGAACCTGCTTGTTTTCACCGGTTGGGCTCCAACCATCATAGTCAACGAAGTGGGGACTCGCCTCTTCGTAAGAATCACGATCTCCGTTTTGGCTACAGCCAACTGGAGACCGTGGTCGCCCATCCACCCGCTAACCCTGCGCATCACTTGATTAAGCACAAGTTGAGCCAGTTCAGGACTGCGTGCTGTTATGACGGCGGCGACATCATCGGCAAACGCAACAAGGAAAGCGTCAGCCGGCATTTCCAGGCGCAGCAGGCCATCGTACGTGACATTCCACAGCTCAGGCCCAAGCACCGATCCCTGTGCCACTCCAGCAGTCACCCGCCTTTGACCCGTTCCCTGTGTCGTCACGTAGAGAAGCCAGCGGTCGTTCAGATAGTCCCTCAGTATAGCCGAGAGATATGCTGGTACTCTGAAGGTCTGCTCGAGCGCGTGAAACATGTCACTCCACCCTGCCGAGTTAAACGCGTTCCTCACATCGAGGGTCACGAGGAGCACTATCGGCCTTGCCTGGTGGCATGCAGTTTCGGCCCGTTTCACAGCTTGGGTCACTTCGCTGATTGCATCAATCGCAGAGTGCCCCTTTCTAAAGCCATGCTGCCGGTTGGAGAGACCACCAGCCTGCTCAATGGCAGCCCCCAGCCGCATTTTAAGCAAGGCCTCCATCATCTTTCCCGCCGTGTTTAACATGCACAGTGGTCGATACGATGATGGAGAATTGGTATCACCTTTGCCCTTTGGGATCAAAGCCAAACGCGCCTTTTTCCAGCAAGCTGGAAATACACCCGCCCTAAGACACACGTTGTACATGTTAAGCAAGAGATCCGGACGGTTACGGGCAACGGCTTTGATGGCCTCCGCCGGCACACCGTCGGGGCCCGGAGCCTTACCAGACTTCATGCTGCGCTCTGCCGTAATTAGCTCATCCACCCCAAACAATGGAATGTCCTCCTCCCCAGCAAACGCACGAGCGTCAGATACATCGGGATGGGTCGGGAACAGGGCATCTATGATGCTCAGAACTTTTCTCTGTTCCAAGTCTGGTGCGGGCGAGCAGAGCTTACCCATCACCAGCTTATAGCCCTTACCCCATGGGTCCTGCTCTACCCCGTCGCAAAGCTCCTTCCAGCAGCGCACCTTGCTTTCTCGGATAGCCTTGCCCAATGCCTTTTTAGCGGCTTTATAAGCTGCCACCTTCTCCGTCATCTGCGTTCGGCCAGCGGCACGTTGCGCCAGTCGGCGCATTTTGTGGCAAAATCTCCGGAGTTCGTCTATTTGGTCATTCCACCAGTACACCTGTGTCTTACCTCTCCACGGCCTCTTTCGGGGCATGGACGCATTGCAGGCGCCTCGAATCACATTCATGCTAGACTCCACGAAGGAGTCCACTACGCCCGCCTCGCAGGCATTTCTAGGGAGCGTTGGGATGTGCCGAGCCCCCTCAATCAGGCCTGCAACAAATTTGCTCTCATCCATTCTGGTGGCGTTCCAGCCGAGTGGTCGATGTACTCGTACAGGTACCTGTTTTTGCCCTGCGTCTATAAGCCGGAAGGTTATGTACTGGTGGTCGCTTCCTGTAAGGTCCTCCATCACCCTCCAGTTCACCGTCCTTCGGGCTAGAGTCTCCGACACCAAGGTAAGGTCTGGAATCGAGTACCCAAAGCCGGGCCGGCGGTATGTCGGGGTTGTACCTTCATTAAGGACAACTAGTCCCAGCCGGGCTGCCATCTCCAATAAAAACCGGCCTCTTGCGTTGGTTTGTGGCATACCCCACTCTATGGCTCGCGCATTAAAGTCCCCAGCAATCACGAGGCCGCCAGTAATGCAGCGCAGGTCGTCCTCCAGGGCTTCAATTTTAGACCTGTACACACCCATGGCGTCGTTGGGAGAGAAGTAACAGCTCACGAAAGTGGCCGACTCTGTTTTTGCCCAGACATAACTACCTCCAGCCCCGCTGCTCGTGATCTGTATACTGGGATCCGCAACCCAGAGAGCCGCCGCGCCAGAGTCATCCACCAGCCAGTGCTTCCTGATTCGGTAAGGCTCGCTGATGACCGCCATGCCCACCCCGTATTCATGGATGAATTGAGATAGCAGTTCATCAGCGACCCGACTACCGTTCAGATTACCCTGTAGGACGGTAATCATTGTCTCCGTCCTTTCGCGTTGTCCAGGGCCACCCGAAACGCTTTGCAGGCTCCAGAGCCAGGGACATGTTCCAAAGACTTTGGACCCTCGTTGTCAGCAGTACACAGGTAACATTGCGGTTTTGAGGAGCATGACGCGGCCTTGTGTCCTTTCTGCCCGCATCGCCAACAGAGGCCACTTCTATCCGGTCCCGTGCATTTTTGCCTCCGGTGACCGTAATCCAGACACCTGAAGCACCGCTGTACATCAATGCGTTGCCTGATGCGATATCTTATCCAGCCCACTCGTATCCTCCCTACATTGAGGAGTTTGCCCGCATGTTTGTGCTCTAACTCAACGACTGCCATGCGCTGTTCTCGGGCATTTGCGGCAGAAACCACTACTTTAAGCTCTCCGCTATAGTCGTTTGAGAGCTCACGGCGTACTGCGTCCTCTACCTCTGAAGCTGTTGTGAGACAGTCCATACCCAGGACCTCCAGCCGGGTCCTACTGGCAAGGATTCTGGTCTCAGCAGTCTGCCCCACAGTCTCTTTTATAGAGTTTTGCAGCGCTACTCGGTCGCCACACTGATCTAGCTCAAGGAGAACAGCGCCACCTTTGGTCTTTCGAGCCGCGCGTACCACTGTGTCCGTGTCCTCCAGGCGCACATTTGCACGAATCGCTCGGAGGATTTCGGCATATGTGGTGCCTTCTTTCGGCTTTACGACGACGGCACTCCGTCTCGCGCGTTGAGTCCTTTCCCTCTTCGCTCTTTTTCCCTGTGCCTGGATTTCCTGTGTCGCCTTACGAATTGGGGTTGAGTCCCCTTCTCCCAAAGGGATTCCCCCTTCGTTGGGCGGATCCTTGCGCGAAGAGGATTTTTTGCGCACGACCACGCTCCAGGGTGTAGAGCCTTCTTGATTCTTCAGCCGTTCCCGCGGCGTCTGCTCTGGGTTTTTGCTGCTTGGGATAGTTAAAGCGCCCATGTCCCTCTTCCGAGAAGTGGCAACAGCGGCCCCGGCTTCCTTCGCATTTTCTGTCGTCGAGGACCCGGTCCCTTTTATTTTTTGGTCACTGCGCCTATGATGCTGTATGGCGTCGATGGCCGCCTCCAACACGCTGAGACCATTTTTTATCTCCATGCTTACATTCCGTTGTTTTGCAGCAGCCTTGCGCATAGTAACCAAGGTATCCTGGATTATTCCGATCTGTGTCTCCATATCCCCCGCGCCGACATCGTGCTTCCTAATCTCGTCAGTCGCTTCATGTGTAGCTGTTTCCTCTCTCCGTTGCTGAAAATCTTTAAGGGCAGTGAACTCAGGAGGATGCGTGGCCTTGCTGCTTTTCTTGAGGGTATAAGCATATCCTTCATTCTCCTTTTCTGCCTCTAGCAAGCCCTGTGATTGCGACGACTGCCGGTTTTGTTGCTCGCTGCCAGCGTCGGGTGTCATCGGTGTACGAGTGATCACGCTTACCGCGCCAGCACTCCGCTGTGGTGAGCGCCGGATCAGCGAACCTCGTCGGAAAGCTAGTGCGTCCGCGTCAGAGAAAACGCTTGTGGAGACCCCAACTCCCGACGATTCCCCCTCGCTCCTACATTCTTGACTACGCGCCATCTCTGCGCTTTTTGTACTCGCTGTTTGCGGAGCTGTCAAGCTGCCTTTTCTATCTTTCTCACATCGTTTTATATTTTTGTTTGGATTGTACATTCTGTATGGGTCCCCGCTTGAAGCCGCTATCTCCGCTCGTTGTACACTCGCCCTTTTAATGTCCCCGTGGTTATCTATGCAAGCAGGGAGGCCACGCGAGGGTTGACACTGATCCTTATGGGAGTCAGTGTTCAGAGCCAGGACAGGCGCTAAACAGGAGCGATGCTCAACTGGACTTATTATTATTATTATTATTATTATTATTATTATTATTATTATTATTATTATTATTATTATTATTATTATTATTATTATTATTATTATTATTATTATTATTATTATTATTATTATTATTATTATTATTATTATTATTATTATTATTATTATTATTATTATTATTATTATTATTATTATTTTTTTTTTTTTTTTTTTTTTTTTTTTTTTTTTTTTTTCGCAGGAGAGGAGGTAAAAATGCGTACCGCATCTCAGGGCTGTCGTCACAAACCCCTGTATGTGCCGCTTTCAAGCACTAAAACGTCCCCCTCTTTGACGGAACCCAACTCCACCCCGGAACCGCTTTCGCATTACTTCGGGGTGGGGCTCCCATCAGATCCCATCCGGACCTCCCTCGTAGTGCCTGCGTCCAGGCCCCGCTTTTCACAGCTTCGAAGCTGTGCCATCTTCGCCGCAGTGGACGCAGCACGGGTCAAGCGTACCTACTGGAGGCACCCCATACTACGCTTGCGGCGGAGTATAACTTCGACGTACTTCGCCACCAGGTCCCAGTCGTGCTCTGACCGTAACATCACGGCTATGATGTTTTCCGCAGTGATGTTTGCCGTGTAACCGATACCCACTGAGTTCTCAGTCAGCCTCCGCTCTTCGGCAAAAAACTCGCAGGCGAAGAAGGTATGCCAGACATCGTCCTCCTCGCAGTCACACAGCACGCAGCACGGTGAGCCCACCTTTCCCATCCTGTGCAGATACTTACGGAAGTATCCATGTCCAGTCAGGAACTGTGTCAGATAAAAACTCACCTCACCATGTCGTCGCCCATACCACTCGCGCACATCGCGTATGATTCTCCGAGTCCACTGTCCCCTAGTACTAGCGTCCCATCTTCGTTGCCAAGAAACAAGTGCGCCCTCACGCGCTTGCTCCGCGGCGGCCGCCCGTCCTATTGTAGAGCTTTGCAGATAAATTATTATTATTATTATTATTATTATTATTATTATTATTATTATTATTATTATTATTATTGTTATTTTTTTTTTTTTTTTTTTTTTTTTTTTTTTTTTTCGCAGGAGAGGAGGTAAAAATGCGTACCGCATCTCAGGGCTGTCGTCACAAACCCCTGTATGTGCCGCTTTCAAGCACTAAAACGTCCCCCTCTTTGACGGAACCCAACTCCACCCCGGAACCGCTTTCGCATTACTTCGGGGTGGGGCTCCCATCAGATCCCACCGGACCTCCCTCGTAGTGCCTGCGTCCAGGCCCCGCTTTTCACAGCTTCGAAGCTGTGCCATCTTCGCCGCAGTGGACGCAGCACGGGTCAAGCGTACCTACTGGAGGCACCCCATACTACGCTTGCGGCGGAGTATAACTTCGACGTACTTCGCCACCAGGTCCCAGTCGTGCTCTGACCGTAACATCACGGCTATGATGTTTTCCGCAGTGATGTTTGCCGTGTAACCGATACCCACTGAGTTCTCAGTCAGCCTCCGCTCTTCGGCAAAAAACTCGCAGGCGAAGAAGGTATGCCAGACATCGTCCTCCTCGCAGTCACACAGCACGCAGCACGGTGAGCCCACCTTTCCCATCCTGTGCAGATACTTACGGAAGTATCCATGTCCAGTCAGGAACTGTGTCAGATAAAAACTCACCTCACCATGTCGTCGCCCATACCACTCGCGCACATCGCGTATGATTCTCCGAGTCCACTGTCCCCTAGTACTAGCGTCCCATCTTCGTTGCCAAGAAACAAGTGCGCCCTCACGCGCTTGCTCCGCGGCGGCCGCCCGTCCTATTGTAGAGCTTTGCAGATAGATTTCTTTCCGCTCCTGAGCAAGCAGCTCTATTGGAATACAGCCGGCCACAACAAGTGCTGCATCTGCGGACACAGTACGGTACGCCGAGCTAACCCGCAATGCCCCGCGACGCTGGACGGCGGCCATCCTTGTCTTATATTTTTTAACTCGAAGGGCGTCCGCCCATATTTCCGCACCATAGAGTAGGGCTGACTGTACGGAGACGAGCAGGAGCCTCCTCGTATGCTGCCTCGCCCCACCTACATTCGCCATTAACCGGCTCAGCGCCGCCGTCTTCTGGGCAACCCCGTCACAGACCCCGCGGATATGGTCCCAGTATGTGAGTCGGTTGTCCAACTTTACTCCTAAATATCTCGCGAACCTGCTTGTTTTCACCGGTTGGGCTCCAACCATCATAGTCAACGAAGTGGGGACTCGCCTCTTCGTAAGAATCACGATCTCCGTTTTGGCTACAGCCAACTGGAGACCGTGGTCGCCCATCCACCCGCTAACCCTGCGCATCACTTGATTAAGCACAAGTTGAGCCAGTTCAGGACTGCGTGCTGTTATGACGGCGGCGACATCATCGGCAAACGCAACAAGGAAAGCGTCAGCCGGCATTTCCAGGCGCAGCAGGCCATCGTACGTGACATTCCACAGCTCAGGCCCAAGCACCGATCCCTGTGCCACTCCAGCAGTCACCCGCCTTTGACCCGTTCCCTGTGTCGTCACGTAGAGAAGCCAGCGGTCGTTCAGATAGTCCCTCAGTATAGCCGAGAGATATGCTGGTACTCTGAAGGTCTGCTCGAGCGCGTGAAACATGTCACTCCACCCTGCCGAGTTAAACGCGTTCCTCACATCGAGGGTCACGAGGAGCACTATCGGCCTTGCCTGGTGGCATGCAGTTTCGGCCCGTTTCACAGCTTGGGTCACTTCGCTGATTGCATCAATCGCAGAGTGCCCCTTTCTAAAGCCATGCTGCCGGTTGGAGAGACCACCAGCCTGCTCAATGGCAGCCCCCAGCCGCATTTTAAGCAAGGCCTCCATCATCTTTCCCGCCGTGTTTAACATGCACAGTGGTCGATACGATGATGGAGTCAGGCCTGCAACAAATTTGCTCTCATCCATTCTGGTGGCGTTCCAGCCGAGTGGTCGATGTACTCGTACAGGTACCTGTTTTTGCCCTGCGTCCATAAGCCGGAAGGTTATGTACTGGTGGTCGCTTCCTGTAAGGTCCTCCATCACCCTCCAGTTCACCGTCCTTCGGGCTAGAGTCTCCGACACCAAGGTAAGGTCCGGAATCGAGTACCCAAAGCCGGGCCGGCGGTATGTCGGGGTTGTACCTTCATTAAGGACAACTAGTCCCAGCCGGGCTGCCATCTCCAATAAAAACCGGCCTCTTGCGTTGGTTTGTGGCATACCCCACTCTATGGCTCGCGCATTAAAGTCCCCAGCAATCACGAGGCCGCCAGTAATGCAGCGCAGGTCGTCCTCCAGGGCTTCAATTTTAGACCTGTACACACCCATGGCGTCGTTGGGAGAGAAGTAACAGCTCACGAAAGTGGCCGACTCTGTTTTTGCCCAGAATTATTATTATTATTATTATTATTATTATTATTATTATTATTATTATTATTATTATTATTATTATTATTATTATTATTATTATTATTATTATTATTATTATTATTATTTTTTTTTTTTTTTTTTTTTTTTTTTTCGCAGGAGAGGAGGTAAAAATGCGTACCGCATCTCAGGGCTGTCGTCACAAACCCCTGTATGTGCCGCTTTCAAGCACTAAAACGTCCCCCTCTTTGACGGAACCCAACTCCACCCCGGAACCGCTTTCGCATTACTTCGGGGTGGGGCTCCCATCAGATCCCACCGGACCTCCCTCGTAGTGCCTGCGTCCAGGCCCCGCTTTTCACAGCTTCGAAGCTGTGCCATCTTCGCCGCAGTGGACGCAGCACGGGTCAAGCGTACCTACTGGAGGCACCCCATACTACGCTTGCGGCGGAGTATAACTTCGACGTACTTCGCCACCAGGTCCCAGTCGTGCTCTGACCGTAACATCACGGCTATGATGTTTTCCGCAGTGATGTTTGCCGTGTAACCGATACCCACTGAGTTCTCAGTCAGCTTCCGCTCTTCGGCAAAAAACTCGCAGGCGAAGAAGGTATGCCAGACATCGTCCTCCTCGCAGTCACACAGCACGCAGCACGGTGAGCCCACCTTTCCCATCCTGTGCAGATACTTACGGAAGTATCCATGTCCAGTCAGGAACTGTGTCAGATAAAAACTCACCTCACCATGTCGTCGCCCATACCACTCGCGCACATCGCGTATGATTCTCCGAGTCCACTGTCCCCTAGTACTAGCGTCCCATCTTCGTTGCCAAGAAACAAGTGCGCCCTCACGCGCTTGCTCTGCGGCGGCCGCCCGTCCTATTGTAGAGCTTTGCAGATAGATTTCTTTCCGCTCCTGAGCAAGCAGCTCTATTGGAATACAGCCGGCCACAACAAGTGCTGCATCTGCGGACACAGTACGGTACGCCGAGCTAACCCGCAATGCCCCGCGACGCTGGACGGCGGCCATCCTTGTCTTATATTTTTTAACTCGAAGGGCGTCCGCCCATATTTCCGCACCATAGAGTAGGGCTGACTGTACGGAGACGAGCAGGAGCCTCCTCGTATGCTGCCTCGCCCCACCTACATTCGCCATTAACCGGCTCAGCGCCGCCGTCTTCTGGGCAACCCCGTCACAGACCCCGCGGATATGGTCCAAGTATGTGAGTCGGTTGTCCAACTTTACTCCTAAATATCTCGCGAACCTGCTTGTTTTCACCGGTTGGGCTCCAACCATCATAGTCAACGAAGTGGGGACTCGCCTCTTCGTAAGAATCACGATCTCCGTTTTGGCTACAGCCAACTGGAGACCGTGGTCGCCCATCCACCCGCTAACCCTGCGCATCACTTGATTAAGCACAAGTTGAGCCAGTTCAGGACTGCGTGCTGTTATGACGGCGGCGACATCATCGGCAAACGCAACAAGGAAAGCGTCAGCCGGCATTTCCAGGCGCAGCAGGCCATCGTACGTGACATTCCACAGCTCAGGCCCAAGCACCGATCCCTGTGCCACTCCAGCAGTCACCCGCCTTTGACCCGTTCCCTGTGTCGTCACGTAGAGAAGCCAGCGGTCGTTCAGATAGTCCCTCAGTATAGCCGAGAGATATGCTGGTACTCTGAAGGTCTGCTCGAGCGCGTGAAACATGTCACTCCACCCTGCCGAGTTAAACGCGTTCCTCACATCGAGGGTCACGAGGAGCACTATCGGCCTTGCCTGGTGGCATGCAGTTTCGGCCCGTTTCACAGCTTGGGTCACTTCGCTGATTGCATCAATCGCAGAGTGCCCCTTTCTAAAGCCATGCTGCCGGTTGGAGAGACCACCAGCCTGCTCAATGGCAGCCCCCAGCCGCATTTTAAGCAAGGCCTCCATCATCTTTCCCGCCGTGTTTAACATGCACAGTGGTCGATACGATGATGGAGAATTGGCATCACCTTTGCCCTTTGGGATCAAAGCCAAACGCGCCTTTTTCCAGCAAGCTGGAAATACACCCGCCCTAAGACACACGTTGTACATGTTAAGCAAGAGATCCGGACGGTTACGGGCAACGGCTTTGATGGCCTCCGCCGGCACACCGTCGGGGCCCGGAGCCTTACCAGACTTCATGCTGCGCTCTGCCGTAATTAGCTCATCCACCCCAAACAATGGAATGTCCTCCTCCCCAGCAAACGCACGAGCGTCAGATACATCGGGATGGGTCGGGAACAGGGCATCTATGATGCTCAGAACTTTTCTCTGTTCCAAGTCTGGTGCGGGCGAGCAGAGCTTACCCATCACCAGCTTATAGCCCTTACCCCATGGGTCCTGCTCTACCCCGTCGCAAAGCTCCTTCCAGCAGCGCACCTTGCTTTCTCGGATAGCCTTGCCCAATGCCTTTTTAGCGGCTTTATAAGCTGCCACCTTCTCCGTCATCTGCGTTCGGCCAGCGGCACGTTGCACAAATGTGAAACACCCCAACTTTTCACCGAGGAAGAGCTTAGAAGAGCCGCAAACACTTTGAAGAAGAACAAAGCTCCAGGGCGCCAGATGGGATCCCGTCCGAAGTACTCAAAGTCATGGCGAACGAAAGCCCCCAAACTCTGCTAAGAATGTATAACGCCTGCCTGGTAGAGGGCACATTTCCAACACCATGGAAACGGCAACAACTGATATTGATTGACAAAGGCAAAGGAAACCGACAGAGCGCGGAAGCATACCGCCCATTGTGTTTACTAGATACGGCTGGAAAGCTGCTGGAAAGACTGATCAAACCAAGACTAACTGCCGCGATTGACGAGGCTGGCGGCCTGTCGACCAGACAATACGGTTTCAGACCAGGCAGATCTACACTGGGAGCCATACAAGATGTCATAGACAGTGTTGAGGCCACGCGTAGAGAAAACCCGTACTCCAGACACCTGGTTTTACTAGTAACGCTAGATGTGAGAAATGCATTCAACAGCGTCAATTGGACTGACATCATAAATACCTTAAAAAATAGATTCAAGATACCCCGGTACTTGACGAGAATGATCCGGAGTTATTTCCAGGACCGCGTGCTCCTATATGACACCACTGACGGACCAAGAAGGAAACAAATAACTTCAGGCGCGGCGCAAGGGTCAATACTAGGTCCTGACTTGTGGAACGTCAATTATAACGGAATCCTCGAGATCGGCATGCCCGATGACACCCACCTGGTGGCATACGCTGACGATATTGCAGTAGTTATAACCGCCCGCAATACGGAAGAGCTACAGCGCAAGTTAAACCAGGTTATGAGGCGGACGAAGTCGTGGCTAGACGTGCATGGGCTGAAGCTAGCTACGGAGAAAACAGAAATACTCCTTCTAACAAGGCGTCATATCCCCCTCGAGATCGAGATGCAAGTTTTCGGGACACCGATCATCACACAGAGAGTAGTGAAGTATCTAGGAATAAGATTGGACTCCAAGCTGAACTACTGGGATCAAATAAAGCACGCGGTGAAGAAAGCCGGCCAAGCAACAGCCTCCCTCAGTAGATTGATGGCAAATGTAGGCGGCCCAAAACAAAGTAAGAGAAACCTCCTAATGGCAACCACGAACACAATTTTGCTACACGGTTGTGAGCTATGGGCAGACGCACTAAATGCGGAATGCCGTAGAAAGTTGCTGTCTTCAGTACAAAGGACAGCATCACTTAGGGTAACCTCAGCGTATCGGACAGTCTCCGAGGCAGCAGTATCCGTTATTAGCGGAAATATTCCTATCGATCTCCTAGCAGAAGAGCGAAAGGAACGATGGCACGCAAGTGGGATAAGTAATCAAAAAGAACTTAGAAAACAGACATATCAGAAATGGCAACACAGGTGGAATGCCGAGTATCGAGGCAGATGGACTAGAAAGCTGATTCCACAGATCGAAGCATACACGAATAGAAGCTTTGGGGAAGTGAACAATTATCTTACCCAAATGCTATCAGGGCACGGGTATTTCAGCAGATACCTCTATGTAATCGGCAAGTCGGCGGAGCCCCACTGTATTTACGGAGATGCTGACGAAGACGATGCAGAACACACCATGTTTAAGTGCACAAGATGGCATGCAGAACGTGCTAGAATCGAACAAAGCATCGGCTCCATATCACCGGAGAACATTGTGGAAAAAATGCTAAGAAGCGAAGAAACTTGGCAAGTCATAGCTAGATATGCGGAAGAGATCCTCAGAAAGAAAAAAAAGGGCCTCGAAGAAAGAAAAACAGCAAATATCGAGTAGACATGCAACAAGGAGTAACTATTGCATATGCAATGACAAAATTGACGGACCTGGACGCAGGAGAGTAGAATAGTCCTATAGGACCTCTTGGGTCTCTACCTTGACGTAATGCAAAAGCGGTTCCGGGGTAGAGAGAGATCCCAAGTGACGAGGTGGGTTTTTTACTGGCTACACCACATACGTAACGGCGACGGTCGTTTCATGATACGAAGGTATTTTTCCCAACCTCGCCCGTCAAAAAAAAAAATAAAAAAAAAAATTATTATTATTATATATTTATAGATTATTATTATTGTTATTATTATTAATATTACATTATTATTTCATTATTACATTGCATTATTTATATTTATATTGTAGTGATATGTACATAGCTATGTGCATAAGTTGATAGTGTAAACCCTGTTAAGCACTTGTGTAACAGGGCACTTAGGTTAAGTGGAAGACCGCTGATGAGAAAAAGGTCGAGGTCTCAAGCGTGGGATTTCCGGTCTCTTTTACGTTCTGGACAGCAACGAGAAAAGATCGATTGTTAATTACTGAATCCGCTGCTTACTGAAATCCTTCCGCTGTTTACTAAAATCCTTCAGAAGTGTGATTTCGGGTACCCTAAAAAGTTTTGTAATCGCGATGGAAAACGGAAAACCCACTTTTTACTCGCCAGACGCAGAAATTGATAAATTTCGGTTCGTCACCGTGGAACGGGTAGGCAAGCGTGATACGCATACTGGAAATGCCCAGAATGCAGTGATCCTGTCCGGCACCGCTTTAAATTCCGCCGACAAATTGGAGCCATTTGATAATACCACCGCCGCAGCCGCCGTCACCACCGCCGTTACCACCGCCGTCAGCAGCGCCGTCAGCAGCGCCGTCACCACCGCCGTCACCACCGCCGTCACCACCGCCGTCACCACCGCCGTCACCAGCGCCGTCACCAGCGCCGTCACCAGCGCCGTCACCAGCGCCGTCACCACCGCCGACACCACCGCTGCCACCACCGCTATCACCGCCACCTCTGCATCCGCTTTCGATACCATCAATGTCGCCATCGCCGGAAAAAATCCACCCGAAGCCTTATACGACACCACCTGCGCTGCTAGGACCGACGTTATATATCCAGCAGACGCCAGAACTTGCAATTACAAATTGAAATTCTTCGCAAAAAATTGGAGCTGCAGCAGTTTGCTGAAGTAATGCATGGACCTCAAGTACCAGAATTTGATTTCCATTCTCTCGAAGCTATAATTGAGCCTTTCAGTGGTGACCAGGCCACAAATGTGCGAAAATGGATCGCCGATATGGAAGAAAGTTTTGACATGCAAACCGCCAGTGAGCACGATCGATTTTTTAGCTTACGACGTTTATTGACAGGGACTGCCAAACTTTTTGCCGGAACCATCATGGCTCGTACGTACGACCAACTGAAAGCTGAACTAATTCATGAATTTGGCCAACCAGTTTCGACAACAGAGGTGATCAGGTTACTCAAAAACCGTAAACTAAAGGCGGAAGAGAGTGTGAAGCGGTATTTCTTCGCAATGCAGGAAATAGCAACTCAGGCTAGCATACCCGAAGACGATTTGATCGATTTTATAATACAAGGCGTAAATGATAAATCCAACAACCTGGCTATTCTTATGAGCGCTAAAACCATCAGTGACTTAAAGCGGTTGGCAGAACGGTATGAGCGAGCTCGTCCGGCAGAGGCAAATCGACCAAAAGCAACAGCAGGCGCAAAACTAACTTCAACTCCGGACATCGAGCAAATCAGATGTTATAATTGCTCTAAATTTGGCCACTATCAGAGCCAAAACGCTCTTTTGGGCGAATTCTAAAATGGGCTCTTAAAGGCGAATTCTAAAAATAATGGTGTAAGTCCAGCGCTCTACTCCGGAAAATTACTTTTGAATCGCAATTTGGGGATAATAAACGAAGAGAAAAAAAAGAAGTTGAAATCGAGTGTCACGCGAATGAAAATTTTAAAAACGGAAATAAAACCGAAGAAGAAAGAAATTTCAGAAGTTCACGCGAGAGAGATAGCTGATAACGAAAATTTAGAAACTAGGAAGTTAAATAGTGAATGTCTTCAGAAGGTAAATGCAAGCGATAGTTCAAAAGGCCTTAGAGGAATTCGGGGAGCACTTAGGCGTTCAGCTGACGTATAATCAGGACCCTAGAGATTTTGCAGACCTTCTTCAAATTCCATGTGCATGTGAATCATGTGATTTCACAGATAAACTAACAATTAATGAATGTTTAACCGTGAATCAAATAGCGAGTATAGAAAAAACCATAAGCGATAAATATACTCATTCGCCAGTAGAACCAAAGACAACTGATTACAGCATGCAAATCCGATTACTGCATGACGTTCCGATTTACTGCACTCCTCGCCGCCTCTCTTTTAGGGAATGCAAAGAAGATCGAAAAATTGTAGATAATTTGTTGAAGAAAAAGTACTTTAGTACACTAGATTTGAAATATGGTTTTCACAATATAAAAGTTCACGAAGTTTCTGTGAAATTCACTTCATTTGTAACGCCTTTTGGACAATACGAATATACCCGTGTGCCTTTCGGATTAAAAAATTCGCCCGCAGTCTTCCAAAGACGTATCATAATGGTCCTTAAACCTCTAATTGATAAAAGGCTCATCGTAGTATACTTAGACGACATCAGCATTGCAACATCTAACTTTCAAGAGCACCTTGAAATCTTAGGAACAGTACTAGAACTATTAAAAGAAGCTAATTTAGAATTGAACCTTAAAAAATGTCGCTTTGCTTTTGAGGAAGTAAATTACCTTGGCTACACAATAAACAAAAATGGTATTAAGCCTAATGCCACTCACATTGAAGCTATCCGAGCCTACCCTACGCCGATGAGCACGAAAGATGTACAGCGTTGCCTGGGACTATTTTCATATTTCCGACGTTTCGTAAAAGATTTTCCTCGAATCGCAAGGCCACTAAGCATGCTCTTGAAAAAGAGTGCCCGTTTTAATTGGAGTGAAGAATGCAATAAAGCATTTGAGTATTTAAAAGACCGTCTTGCTGAGGCACCAGTGTTAGTTATATTTGACCCAAGCAAAGACACAGAGTTACATTGCGATGCCAGTTCGTACGGATTTGGCGCAGTCCTCTTGCAAAGACAAACAGATAAACAATTTCACCCAGTAGCATATTTCTCTAGATGTACAACTGAGGCCGAATCAAAATTAACAAGCTTTGAACTCGAAACCTTAGCTATTGTCACCGCCATTGATCGATGTCATATGTTTATAGATGGATTACCATTCACAATTGTAACAGACTGCGCAGCGCTATCGCAAACACTTAGTAAAAAAAAACGTTAACGTTATGTATAGCGAAATGGGCACTTTTATTAGAAAATTACAACTATAAAGTTCAACATAGACTAGGGGAAAAATTAGCTCATGCAGACGCCCTCAGTAGAGTCCAAATGTCAGTAGCTGTAATATCCGAAGATATAGATCTCGCAATACAGATAGCTCAGGCTAGAGACAAAAACATAGAGCTTTTGCGAAATAGATTAGAACACGAAGATTTACCGAACTATGTTCTTGAAAATGGTTTAGTTTTTAAAACTGACAATGAACATCAACGTCAGCTGCTAGTACCCAGAGAACTCGAAGAAAACATTATGCGACTAATTCAAGAAAAAGCATGGACACTTGGGCATAACGAAATGCGCAAAACAAATTAGCAAGCATTACTGGTTCAGCAATATGAAAAAAAAAATTGAACCGATACATACGAAACTGTCTTAAATGTATTTATTACTCAGCACCTCATAGGAAAAATCAGAGAAACTTATACCAACTTCCGAAGACTCCGAGACCATTTGACACACTTCATATTGACCACTTCGGTCCTCTGCCATCAAACAGGTCGCGGCATAAACATGTGTTTGTTGTAGTCGAAGCATTCACAAAATTTTTAAAACTCTATCCCATGAACATACCAGGAACAAAAGAAGCCTGCGAATCACTCCTTAAATATTTCTCATATTACAGTAGGCCCCGCCGAATCATAAGTGACCGCGGCACTTGTTTTACTTCAGAAGAGTTTAAAAACTTTACAGAAAGCAGAAATATAGGGCATGTTAAAGTCCCAGTAGGATCTCCTCAATCAAACGGCCAGGTAGAAAGGGTTAACAGGGATTTAAAAGCAATGCTTGCAAAATTAGCTGAATCGGCAGGTCATGATGATTGGAAAGCTAAGCTAATAGAAGTTGAATACGCATTTAATAATACAAATCACACGTCAACAAATATATCTCCTAGTAAACTTTTGTTTGGCGTTGAACAAAGAGGCAAAATTCTAGACGAAATAACAGAATATTTAGACTCGGAATATGGAAGCAAAGAAAACGTAAATCTAGAGGAATTAAGAGCCAGAGCATCCGAAGGAATACAAAATAGACAAGTACCCAATTTAAACCAATATAATGCTCACCGTACTAGCCCTCGTTTATTCAAAGTCGGCGATTTCGTTGTAATTAAAAATGTAGACACAACAATAGGCACAAACGAAAGGTTAATACCCAAGTATCGTGGCCCTTATGTAATTAAAGAAAAATTAGACCATGATCGATATGTGGTAGAAGATATCGATAACTTCCAAGTTACGCAAATTCCGTATAATGGCATATTAGACGCCACTAGATTAAGAAAATGGGTGGAACCGAGTGGATAGCTGGACAAAAATATTTCAGAACTTGAAGGCAGCACTAATTAAGTAAAGTTTACAAAACAATCGGGTCGATTGTAATGTCAAGATGGCCGATTGTAGTGATATGTACATAGCTATATGCATAAGTTGATGGTGTAAACCCTGTTAAGCACTTGTGTAACAGGGCCCTTAGGTTAAGTGGAAGACAGCTGATGAGAAAAAGGTCGAGCTGTCAGGCGTGGAGTAGTAGGGATATGTATGTTCTGGACCATAGCACCTCCTGTGTATTTCGGCGGAGCCTCCGCCAAAGGTGGATGTGTGTGTGTAGGAGTGAGACGGTGGGCGTAGTGTATGTAAGAGTGAGAAAGAGGATTGAAGGTTGGAAGTTGGCGGCTAGCGGCCAGCGGCTGATGAACGGACAGACGGATGGACGGACGGACGGACAGACGATCAGTCGGTCGATCGGGCAACGGTTGGTAGGTGAGATGGTGTAGTAGCAAGGAGAGGGAGGGGAGAGACGTGTGTTATGATATATGAGCACTGGGAGATCATAAGTAGCAAGAGTGAGTTTCAGTGTGTGACTTTTGTTTTGTTTGTTTGTTTATTGGAGAAGGCGAACTGTGGCTTGTGTCTCACATAGGGTTGGTGAGTGGAGTTATTTTTTGGAAATTCAGTAAATATGTTGTAGTTGTTGTTGTAGTTTTAATGTTTGTATGTAGGATACAGAGTTGAGGAAATGTGTGTGCTCGCGGGTGACAGCTTGCTAAGCAGAGGCTACTTAAGCAGAAGCTGTGTAAGCAGAAGTAGTGTTGTAGTTGTTGTTTATTTAATTGTTTCGTTTTTGAGACGCTGCCCCAGAAGTATAGTAAAACTTAATGTAAACATTAAGGGAGCGGTTCAAGCTGTGGTTCGCATCCACGGTCTGAAGCGCGAAGTTGTTATTTTAAGAAATTTAATATTTGTATGTAGGATTCAGAGCTATGGGAACGAGTACGGGTGTGTATAGCGGCTGCACAAGCAGAGGTTGTGTTGTTAGTGGGAAGTGTAATAAAATGTTAATTGGTTGCGTGCTCCGTATCTTGGCACGCATGCGGTTGACGCAGAGATGTTTGAGGAAAATTTGACACCTCTGTTTTAGCTGTGCAGTATTTTAAATGATTTTATTTTATGACTTGTTAAAGAATATTTTTTTTTTTAATAACTAAACAGTCGGTCTAAGAAATTAGTATAAACATTTTCAAAATTTATTACATAATAATGTTTTTAGTGATATAGTGTGATTGAATGAGGGTAGGATGTAGAGTGAATGTCAACGTGTGACTTTTGTTTTGCTCGTTTTGTTTATGAGAGAAGGAGAACTCTGCCTTGTGTCGCATAGGGTTAGTTGGTTGGTTGGTCAGTGAAGTTATTTTAGGAAATTTAGTGGATGCGCAAGCAGAGGCTGCCTCAGCAGGCGTAGAGTTGTTGTTTATTTAATTGCTTTGCTTATTAAACGCTGTCTCAGAAATTTAATGTAAACATTAAGTGAATGGATTGAACTGCGGTTTGGTGGACATGCATGATCTGGAGCGTGGGCTGCGTAAGCAGAGGTAGTGGTGTTATTCTTGTTTTATTTAATTGCTTGAGATCGAATTATAGCTTGATTCGAATTTTGGTGGAATTGAATTGTATTTAATGTTTTAATAGCACTTTACTGAAGGCATTGGGGAAACAACTTTTTTTATTTTATTGTTGATGTTGTTGTTGGTGTTGTTTTGACATCATAGCTTTTTGATATCGTTAATTTCTGAATATAACGCTAAATATTATATTACACAATTATGTATACATACTGTATACTATACTGTAAGCGTATGAAGTACTTATTGTTTGTGTGTGTGTGTGTGTGTGTGTGTGTGTGTGTGTGTGTGTGTGTGGTTTGTTAAGGAATTCACAGATATTAGTATGAATCATCAATTTCCCAGAATTTATTTGGCAGAGACGCGTTTTGTATGCTATTGTTGTTGTTGAAATTTAAGAGAGGTGAATCGCTACGGAGGAGGTGTATAAAAGGAGCAACAAGTTATTACAGAACTTCATTAGTCGTTTTATTCTCCAAGACATCAGGTCGTGTGAGCTCCAAATAACTTTTGAGAAAATACTCATATATTTTATACAGTTTAAAAGTATTAAATAAATTATAATTATATTTATAACTAAAAATAGTAAATAAAAATTATTTACTATTATTTAAATTGGATAAAACGCATTAGTTGGCAAAACTAAAACCCAGAGCATTCACAAAGAATACATTAAAGTGTAAAACTAAAAGTCAAAGTTTTATAAAGAACGTGTAAAGACCCAAAATGCGCCTTTAAAAATTACTAAAAAAAAGTACTCTTATAAATTTAAGTATGATTCATAATTATCATAAAGGGGAGGGGCGCATGACAACCACGACATTAGCCTCGCATAGCAGGCGCCTCTGCCTCTAATCAGACAAAACCTCTAACTGACAACAACAAATCCCTCATCCCAAGTGCGTATTTTCAAAGACAACAACAACGCCTACAGAATGACACCGGACTGCACAAAAACAAGACAAATACGACGGCAAAAGAGAAAATGCGTGCAAAAACAACTTGCACAGGCATAAATGGGATCTTTACCTACAAGAACACCTTGCCAGTATTTGTTCCGGTAGTTTCGCAATAACAAATTGCAAGCACTCATGCCGCTGACCGGCTATAAAAGGCCGCGTCGATTTGACTGAAGTGGGCAGTCAGCCGGCAGACTCTGGATTGTACACATCAGTGGTCGAGTTAACCTCCTACTGAATAGTCACCCCGATCTCAAAGCCAAGCCTCGCAGGGCCTCATATCCTTCGGGAGGTGTCGCCAGCAGTTTCGCAGGGCCTCATATCCTTCGGGAGGTGTCGCCAGCAGTTTCGCAGAGCCTCGTATCCTTCGGAAGGTGTCGCCAGCAGTTTTGCAGGGCTTCATATCCTTCGGGAGGTGTCGCCAGCAGTTTCGCAGGGCCTCATTTGCGATAAATGTAGACAGCGCGATCGAAGGAAATCTCCAACAGCGAGTCGTAGCACACGCGTGACTTGTAGTGCGTATATGAGAGTCGGGAGCCCTGCATGTCCTGTATGAATGCATACAGGATCTCCACGTAGCGTTCGGAGAAGCAGGCAGAATTCATCAGCTCACCATAGAGAATCTGTGTGGGGACCTGCAAACCTGAACGAGCAAGCACAAGTACAAAATTGCATGCAAACGCTTTTGAGCATCTCACCTAAAATCCATATGTTGGTGTCCACCTCAAAGGTCAGTCCACACTCCGTCAAACTCATGTTCCGATAGTCAAATTGATGGCTAACAGTGTGCACACAATAGGAGCGCTGCGTGTCGTTGGTGTACACCAGATCTGTCTCGCTACCGCTGAAGCTATTCAGGGCGCCCGTTGACTGCGAATGCTGAGATGTGTGTTCAACGGTGGTACTACATATTGTCGTTGACATCGAATTCATGTACGAAGGTAAGTCCTTCTGGCTACGAAGGACTTACTTCGCGAAACGAGTGATGTACAGAAGCCTTCCGGCATGGGATAGTCATTAATTGCTGGGCTTGAAACCTAATTAGGATTGAGAGTGCTTCGTGTTGTTGCACAAGCTTTGAATAAACCGGTCCCTCAGAGGAATTTTTGCCAGTGAGGGGATTTCCGAAACCATCGTGACAACGGTCCTCAGCTTACTGGCGATTCATTCACAGTTTTTTGCGCACAGCTTGGAATCAAGCATATAAAACTTCAAGAAAAACATCGTCAAGTAAAACATTGATTATGGCTTGCGACTTAAAACAGCGGTAGTAAAATACCTCACTTCTTACCGCTCTATGCCCAACGCCGACGGTAAGACACCTGCAGAACTTTTACATGGTGGACCAATTCGTACCCTATTGAGTAAAATTTTCGAACAACTGAAGCAGAAAGAAACAATATTAGTGGGTAAGAAAAGGTTTCAGTTAAACCACCAAGTCTTCGCTAAAAACTATGCAAGAGATCCGAAATGGATAAAAGGTACCATTATTCGACAGATGGAAAAATGCTTTATTTGGTGCATATTACCAATGGTTATTTCGAGCGCCATATAAATCAGCTTAAAACTACGATAGAAGCAGTAGTGATCTCAACGACGCACAAAAACCTCACGAATTTGAATGTATACAGTTACCAGTTTTCGAAAATCACACGTCGACTTCCGATAGTCATGAAACACAAACGCCAATTGTAGACTCATCGACTGACGATAACACACTGCTGGAATATCTCAGCCTAGGAAGAGTAAACTTATACGGGGAAAAATCATCAGATACGAAGCTCCAGATTTCCGAAAAGCTTGAGTACATTCTATATAACAAGTAATTTCGTATACATTTTGTAACTTTTATATTATATTAATGAAGGGTGGAGTAGTGTTATATTATATATTCAATACTAATTTAACCCATCCAGAGTTAGATCATAACTAAAATACTTGCGTTGTTAATTAAGTTTAACAGCGCTGATTTTAGTATGTGTAGATTGACCGCAACACACGTTAATAAGATTTTTTTCGACGAGAAAAGAAAAATGCTGCAAATATTTGTCATTGTAACATTGTAGTCTGAGAACATCTAATTCAGGAAAATCTGAGGGAAATTAATTTACCAAATTAAATTCCTGATAAAAATAAAATGGTTAGGAGAAAATTTTTGAAAACACAAACCAAATTACAAAACACATTTAATACAACACACAACCAACATGTTATTTTTAACTAAAATTTTTAGAAATACATATAATATATAACACACTCAAATTGAGAACAAAATTTTTATGCATTATACTACTCGTAATGTACGGTTTATTGAATATACTACATGTTCATACGTACATATGTAAGTGCGACAATTGAGAAATACAAAACGTGCAGTCAATGAACCAGTGGTTGACGGCCAAACTTTCAATTAAATTCACATTTTATTATTGTTTACGTAATCAATAAATGAAATTGTAAAATTTTTTAATTACATAAAGGGAACCAATTCAAATAAAAGTTTCAGTTAGTTATTTCTTTAATATACTAATTATTTTTTGCAAAAGGTTCAAATGCTTGCTTGCATTCATCAACAATATGAAGAGGAAGCATTTAGGAATTGGCGTTTAAATAAAACTGCTGATACTAAACTGCTGCGCAATCAGGCCAGAAATATGTGCAATGACACTCTAAAGCGCGAAAAAGTTCTCTACGAACAGCGCCTTAGACGCAGAGTTCTTGAATACCATAAGGGTAGCAAGAACTTTTGGTCGTTCGTGGGGAGGGTGAAGAATCAGACGCGATCGTCTATTCCAACTCTCCTCAAGGACGATCAGATCTTCACTCACTCGGTTGATAAGGCAAACTTATTAGCCAAAATGTTTGCTGAAAACTGCTCTCTTCCTGAGAGTAGCCAACCACTACCCGTGATCGACGGTGTGTCTCATATTATGCCTGAGATGCACTTTCGAACGCGGGCTGTTAAAAGAGTGCTTGTAAACCTCAACGTCAATAAATCCTCGGGACCGGATGGCATTTCAGCCCACGTGTTGAGAAAGTGCGCCTCAACATTGGCTCGCCCATTGCGCAATCTGTTTAACTTATCGTTCACTTCAGGAGTTTTTCCTAGTTCCTGGAAGATTGCCAATGTGCAGCCAGTTCCCAAAAAAGGTGAGGCTACGAATCCTGCCAATTACCGGCCCATAGCAATCTGTTCAATGCTCTCCAAAGTTATGGAGAGCGTCATAAATTTTAACCTGATGAGGTATCTAGAGAGCAACCAATTGGTCAGCGATCGCCAGTACGGTTTCCGTGCTCACCGCTCCACAGGCGATTTGATGGCGTTCCTCACTGAGCGGTGGAACAGTTGTGGTCACCAATTCGGTGAGAGTAAGGTTGTTGCTTTGGATATCTCCAAGGCATTTGACCGAGTGTGGCATAAAGCACTTGTGTCTAAACTGGCTGCTTATGGTGTCGGTGATACATTCACTCGATGGATATCGAGTTTCCTCAGCGGCCGTTCTATTCGGGTTGTGATAGACGGCTTTGCTTCCGAAGAGCACTCCATAAATGCTGGAGTTCCGCAGGGTTCGGTCCTGTCTCCAACACTTTTTCTCATTTTTATCAATGACCTTCTGTCATTGACATCAAACCCCGTCTACTCGTTTGCTGATGACAGCAGCATTTGTCATTCATATTCATTCTCCAGGCGTCCTTCTCTTCTGGAGATCAATAGAAAACGCAGAATTATGAATGACACACTCCAATCTGACCTCAACAAAATCCAGGAGTGGGGTCAAGCGAATCGGGTCGATTTTAATGCGCGGAAGACCCAATGCTGTTTGTTGACCCACAAGCGTCTGGCGGGCGACAACTTTCCACCTTTAAATATGGGTGGTGTGGATATTAATGAGTCGGAGGCTCTTGATGTTCTGGGCATGTCAATCCAATGTGATCTTCGCTGGAACGATCACATCTTTGACGTGTCGAAAGAAGCAGCCAAGTGCTTAGGCTTTTTAAAGCGGTGCAAGAAATACTTCACTTCAACCGACCTTCGTTGTATCTACACCACTTATATCCGTCCGAAAATGGAGTACAACTCGCATATTTGGTCTGGAGCTTCGAAAACATATCTTCAGCTTCTGGACCGTATACAAGGTCGTGCGATAAAACTTATAGGGGACAGTAGGGTATCCAGCTCTATTGAAACCTTGGGATGTCGTCGGGATGTGGGGTGTGTAACCTTATTTTACCGTTACTGTTCCTCTGAAGTAGCCAGCCTGATCCCTTCGGTTCAGGTATTCAACAGATCTACTCGGGTTTCCAGAGCGGTGCACCCCTTTTACGTTTCGATCCCGTTCCATCGCACTACCCACTACCGCGATAATTCGTTTTTCGGTCGCGCAGTTAAATTGTGGAATAGTCTCCCTGCGCATGTTTTCCCACCCACTTATAACGTCGATGCTTTTAAAAGAGGTGTAAATCGACACTACTCCCACTCTTCTCCTTCCCACTAACCTTTACCCTTCTAAACCAACGAATGCTTTGCATGGATAGGGGGCATCCCCTGAGCTTGGTTCTATCTGCCATAAAAAAAAAAAAAAAAAAAAAAAAAAAAAAAAAAAAATATCCTGCTTTGTATGAAGCATAATTATTAGACTAAATATCTTGCAACAGGTTCATGTGCTTGCTTGCATTCATTAACAAAATCCTGGTTTGTACCAAGGGTAATTCTTTGACTAAACACTACATAACTACATACAGAGTATAATTAATCTATTGCAAATACATCAGAAATAAATGGCGTGCATTGGGCGTGATTCTTCAAATCACCACGCCTTTCTACACCATCCCTGAATCAGCGGGTCAGGCTGTTGGCAATGTTCAGTAATCGTGTCCCACTGATATTGTCTTCCAGTAGTACCGTTTCAGTGGTTCGGACAGCTTATTAAGATCGACAAATTCGAATGAAAACATTTTTCTTATGGGAGCTCCTCATCGATGAGTTTAGTTTAGAGTTTTTAAGCTTCCATCACCCAAAGCACTAAGAGTGGACTTTTATTTGTGTTTAATGATGTATTCCATCATTAGGCTCAACAAAATATCTAAACGTCTCTCCTTTTTAAGATAAAAAGGGGAGAGGCCTATTAATATTTTTCTATTCAAATTTAGAGCATATAGAGAGCATTCGTTATTTAGAGTATAAATAAGTTTTGAAAGCAGCATCGGAAACTAATAGACAAACTGTGTTATATCTCTATAATTTTAGGCGTTATGCAAGCTACAACCATGGGTGGAACCAAATTGGAGAAGCGGTATTCGCCAAGTTTTCGAGATGATCCTGTGCGTAAATCGAGTGCATCAAAACGGAAGCGTGAGGATGTCCTGAGGTAGGTGCTCAGCACTCTCAAACTTGATAATGCGATTGTTTGTTAGTTGTTAGGGCTTATGTTGGGGCCTTCTCGTAAGGGTGGGGCTGCTTTTAAGGGTGAAGGTCTGTTTACAATAGTGGGCGCTTGTAATGGTGTGGGCTGCTTGTAATAGAGTGAGGGTCAGTTTAGGAGTTGGGTAGATCCATCCAAATAGACTACTTAGAAGTCGTGCCTACGGACTATTTTCTGGTGGAATCGATAAATTTAAGTGATCTTTGTAGTTGTTGTGATATTTATCGTGATTATGTTCAATTTTTTTATGTAATTCATTAGTTATTTTCTCGTATGTTTCCACTTCAATTACATATATTAGTTTAAATAATCTGAATTAGAAGATTGTGACTCTCACGTCTTCGATTATCAGTTTTTCGTTCTAATAGTCACATATCTCGATTTCGGACTTAGCCTGAAAACAGTTATTCTTCATGAAATCTTTGGAAAGCTAATCTTTCATTTTTGGAAAGATAATTTCATTTTGAAATTCCTTGCAACAGCTAGTAACAATGGTAACAACTCCAATCGGCGTATAGCAACGACCACGTAGCAACAGCGGAAAACATCACACAGCTAGAAACAACGGTAACTACTCTAAGTGCCGCATAACAACGGAAAACAAGTCCAAATGTCGCATAGCAATGACCACAAAGCAATAGGGAAAAGCATCACAGCAGCTAGAAACAACGATATTGACTTTAAATGTCGCATAACAACGGAAAACAACTCATGATGCTGCTTAGGAAAATAGAATAAAACGGTACGCTACCGAGACCTCAGGATGAGAAAATCAGGAAATCTACTTGGAGCGGTGTAGTGAAAACAGTATTCTCAGAACGACTTAGTAAATTTGGCAATCTGACAGATACAGATCTTAGTGATCCTAGAAATCTTCACGAAATAGAGGTTAGACGCTACGTATTTAATACACGAGGTGCTCAAATTGTTATTTGAATAATTGTTATTTAAATAATTCTTAATAAGTATTGCGCTAAATGCTTCTTATGCTGACGACTACGCGAACGCGATCACGTCACCTTGTAAGTAAGAGCACATCGCGTTCAAGTCGACACCAATTGTGATTGTAAAAATAATAAAAAAAATACTAAAAAAGCCTACTTACTCACCACATGGTGTGACGAAACCTGGAAGACCGATGATTTCATCCCGGCACACTAAATAATTCATCACACATTATATTTAAAAAAAATATCGGTCCTTTAAATTAGTCACCAGCTTTTTTACAATGGAAAAATCTGCACATGAATTAGATTAGAACTAAGAAAATTCTTGCAAAAAAAAGCTGCATATGAATTACGCTACTGCACAGCGTAACTGTGTCCATAAAGTTATAATTTATATTTAATAATAAATTTTGATAATTTTGGATTTATTTTATGTATTAGTATTTAAACCATGAAAGCAACAATACCAAAACCAACAAAAGAAAACATGCATGTTTGCAATGCTTTCACGTTGCTTCCCTGCAAGCAACGGAAGCGCTGACTCTGCTCGATGTAGGTATCGCAGTGAGAACGACTTTCCAGACATGATAATGAATCCGATGCAAGCAACAGAAGCGCAGCTTTTGCTAGATTTAGGGGTCGCCACGAGAAGTCCCCTCCAGAAAAGATAAAGAATCCGATGCCATCAACAACTGCAATCCGCTGACGTGCGTTGCTCAGGTGTCAGCCTGCAAGCAACCAACTATACGCTGCTTCTGCTGGATTCTAACGTCACCGTGGGAATCTTACAATTAATTTACTGTCATAACTTTGTATATGTATGTCAGAATTAAGAAATTAGTTCTCATAATATTTGTAAAATTTACATATAAAACTCGTGCAAATAATTAAGGAATTAACAGTTATTCTTGATCATCTCTTGTATTCATTGGGTTTCTTTCAGTCAAGTGCTTCAAGGAACAACTACAAACGCGCAGGGAGCAACTTCTAAAAAGAAAAGCGATCATCAATTCACCCGGTTACTACAAGTTCAAGTGTTTATAGCAAATAATCAACACCGTGCTTGTATCAAAGTGTAAGAAACAAATTTTCTAACAAATTCCTACAAGTTAATTTGCTTGTAGGAATTATCAATCAGAGAATTAAACATTGGTGACCCCGACGTGATCAAGATTTCAGAGAATCATCCACAACTAAAAAGAATTTGGCGGAGAGAAAAATCAGCCGCGTACTTTGAGCGCGTGCAAAAACTAAAGGAAACATCGACACAATTCGGGCACACGGATTATGAGATCCGTTCTCAACAGGATATGACATTAGACTATGAATATTTCAGCAAGGACTATTGTAAAAAAAATTAAGGCGGTAGTGGACAATCAAATTGAAAAATTCTGAACATTAAAAGAAGCAGAGGGAGACAGGTCAACTTTCACAACCACAGAATGACTGTGAAAATCATTTCGCTCTGCACACAATCCGTAGCAGTGACGGAAGATTCATAATTCCCATTCATCGAATCAACTTCTAGACTTGGTGACTCTCAACATATGGCAACTAATAGTTTTCTCACACTAGAAAGACGTCTAGATAAGGGCACAAAACTCAGGATAAAATACACGGAGTTCATGACAGAAAATGAAGCCTTGGGCCATATGTCTAAAATAACCAATGTACCACGTTCTTTTATTCCGCACCACTTCAAACATCGACCCGAAAGCATTTCCACAAAGTTGAGAGTAGTCTTCGCCAGTTCTTCAAAGCGATTTATTTTGAATATTGCTCCGCTCCCGTGCGGGTCTCTCGTGCCGTACGTAACGGTATTTAGCTGGTAATATTGTAGCTCGTCGAACCTGTTGTTTCTCTAATCTTCAAGATATCGTCGGTCTTCAGGATGTACCCAGATTTGGCGGTATTTTTCTCGATGTCTGCTGTAAACACAAAGCTTGGTAAGTGAAAACCAAGCTTTGTGTTTACAGCAGACATCGAAAAAATGTACCGCCAAATATATGTCCAATTTCGTTGGAACTAAAAACAAACTTTATGAACTTTCCGACGTTTTCTTTCAGACAAGTCAAAAACGACGATAAAGAAAACCAGCAGCAACAATGTAATCCAATTTCATCTCATACCTCCAAGGGCTACTCACTTCGCAGGACTATAGTAAGCCGTGGCCAAGAGTGCCAAACATTTGTTCATCAGAGGAGCATCAAATGCATCTTTAACTTACAAAGAGCTAGAAACTGTTATGATCAAAATTGAAGCCATACTCAATTCACGACCACTAACTCCAGTCTCAAACAATCCTAACCATTTAAAATGCCTGACACCTGGATATTTTCTCATTGGAGAGGCATTAAAAGCACAAACAGATTCTACTACCTCATCCACAAAGATACCACTTCTGACAAGATGGAAATTTGTCGCCCATATGAAACAAGAATGCAGGAATAAGTAGAAAGAACTAAGGCAAAATGTGACTCCTGGAACCATGGTAACCATAAAGATAGGATGCCCCCTCTCATATGGCCATTAGGAAGAATTGTTTAGGTATACCGGGCCCCGATAATGTTGTTCGCGTTGCAGATGTGTAAACAATATGGCATCCTGAAAAGAACTGTTCATCGACTGGCACCGCTCCTGGTAGAGAACAACGCATCATCCTCAAGTACCAGTGGAACAGATGACCTCACTTCGCTATGCGAAGACCTACCCAGCACAGGCAAATAAATACGAACTTACGAAATCCGCAAGATAACAGAGATTTCGAAAAAGAATTACCTTACACTTCTAAAAGGGCCAAACGATCCAAAGGCTCAACTCTACTTACACTTCTATTATGCCTTTTCCTACCAGTCGCGCATGTCTGTGTAATAACCATTCAGCCAATTGAAACAATCACTGGTGTATATTTTGAAAACATTGGACCTGCTTGAATTATTACCAGCGAATTGAACTAAATAATTTATTCAATATGCAGACATACTGGAAAGAAGTTGAAATCATCAATTCATACAAACCGGCATTAACAAAAATATGTGAATGGATCCATCATGCACGAACCTGCTCAGTACTTTTAGGGCAGTTCGAACAACTTAAACTCTCGTAATGAGTTATTTGTTGTGTACGAGGAACATGACGAGTGCGGAATAAAGACTGACTTTATTATGTCAGGAGTATGTGTATGTACATATGCGTACATATATGACATGTGTACATACATGACAATATTAAAATTCAACCTTTAGTGAAGAGAGGTGCCGTAAATGTGAGCGGAAACGTTCACGGAAACGGAAGCTCGATCATTATTTGGTGTTCTTGACAACATCTGGAGTGCTTTTGGCGATGATGGACCAGGACCACATTGGATACAGCTGCATGATCCGAATCGATGAATATTTGCCCTCGATCAAGAGTTATTGTTAAATGCATTCTACAAGGGAAAGCATACACGCACTCCATGCAAAAAAACAAGCAAAAAAAACATGCTTCCGCTGCCAGCAACATATGCGCTGACTCTGCTCGATTCAGGTGTCGCCGAGAGTACGACTTTCCAGACATCATAAAAAATCCGCTGCAGACAACATAAGCGCTGCTTCTGCTAGATTCGGGTGTGGCCGTGAGAACGCCTCTCCAGAAAAGTATTCCGCTGTCATCAACAGATGGAAAACGCTGTTTCTACTGGATTCAGATGTCGTCGTGGGAACAACTGCAATCCGTCGACATGCGTTGCTCAGGTGTCAGCCTGCAAGTAGCCAACTATGTGCTGCTTCTGCTGGATTTTTACGTCGCCGTGGAAATCTTACAATTAATTTAGATGTTCATATCATGATTTTGTATAAGTTATTATAGAATCAAGAAATTAATTGTTGAATTGAGAAATTGTTGTTGAACGCGTGCAAGTAATAAAGGGATTGACAGTTATTTTTGATTATCACTCGTCCTCGCTTGTATTTCATTGGGATTCTTTAAGTTCAATTGCTTGGAGGAACACCTAATCACTTGCAAGGAGCAACTTCTACAAAGAGAAGCGATCATCAATTTACCGGGTTACTACAATTTCAACTGCTTGTACCAAGTCATCAAAACAGGACAACTTTCAATAAGTTCAAGTACTTATTGCAAAACAAATTTTGTAACGAATTCCTACAAGTTAATGTGCTTACAGTCAACCTGCCCTACAGTCAACCTGCCCTACATTCAACCTGCCCTACAATCAACCTGTCCTGCTAGACGACCAATCAATGGAAGAGCATCAATGGGGTCAACGGTTGATATTCCGAAAAGAACTTACATCAAGAAGAAACAAGTATCGTTTCTTTCATAAGTAATGTCACTAGGAATGGAGTAGATGTAACGGCTTTGCAAAGTAAAATGATCACTTGGTGGCGCATCGGTTCTCTACTAGCAAGTGCTTGTGACGACCCAATCCCAATTTGCTGTGCAAATTTGGCGCACAAAACTAAGCAGTCGAATACACCTAAGAACTGTTCCCTAGGAGAATGCTGGGAACACTTCTCAACATAAAGCACACACACGTTTGCGACACCTGAAGAGGATCGCTAGAAACGCCCACACACTGACGGCCAGGGGGAAGCATGCAGAGAAAAGTGGAAGCGATGTGGTCTGCATGTTACATGTCAACTCAACTGAGCGGCAGAGCGGGATGGCAGCTGACAACACATATGTACATATGTAATTATATCAGCGAGCAGAGAAGCCAGAGCAAGAAACCAAATCGGACTGCGTATCTATACCTTGATTTGTACATTACACAACCAGAGTCAGAGAGTGCAGTGAACGCATAGATCAGCTCTCAGCTGATCTAAGCTGTAACCCACTTTTGCAGCTTATGTACTGCAAAAACAATGCATGTAAGCAGGCGGCAGTGAAGTTCACTGACCGTATAATGACCGTAGTGGCTTGTGCGCCCTCCTGTACCCTGGCAAACGTGGGTTACACTAGACACAGAAGTTTTAGTACAGTGGATGGTGTAAGCAAACTCACCAGATATACCAGAGGACGGTCGCAGTGGCATGTAGACCTTTCCGTCAGTGCATCATTATCAGAATATCGAGCGACTCAGCGAAAAATATAACCCTCTCAGTGAATTAACTGCGATCTCGACTACTCGGCGAGATATCGGTTCAGCAGAATACCAGTGATCTCACAAATGCAGTGAGATATCAACAACCCAGCATAATTCCAGTGACCTTAAAACGCATAGAGGTACCAACGACATTATATTATTTCTAGTACAACTACCAATTGTATAGGAAAAACTAAATACAAATATAAGAATAAGCTATTTGTAAGGTGAATAAAGATATTAAACATATATACTCTTGAACAGTCCGACTCCAGTCACAAAACACTCTTAACCTCAGTGCAGACTCTGCTGGCGACAGCCGATTCGGGATCGGTGAATATTGCACTGGGATTGGTCGATGAGCGGCTCAATAGTTTATCCACATCACTTATGGAGACTTTTAAATGTGAGATTAGTAAGCTAACCTTGGAATTTCAAAATAAATTGCAAGATATCCATAAATTGTGGGCTGCTAAAAATGAAAAGGTGAACACAAACATTGACACAGTAGTAGCCGACTTCAATAAAAAAAATTGCCGTTATAGTTGAGTCAGTAGAAAACAATAAAGCTGCATTGGTGAAAGAGGTCGCACTCAGTGATGAGCTACACTCGATGGACAGGAAAATAGATGCTCTAGAACGCAAATAGCTCGAAACAGATGCCGTGATTTTTGATGTTCCTGAGCGCTATAACGAAGATTTAACAAACCTATACAATCAAATACGCTTCTCTACTGGCAGCAGACTTCCAGCCGTGCGGAATATCTTCCGTGCCAATCGTAGGTTACGCAATAATTCAACTATACCATCCCCCATTGTACTTCAGTTCAACAGTTCATATGAGAGAGATACTGCCCTACGTGTTGCTGCTACATTTCGTAAGGTGAACCAACGAGAAATTTCTCTTCGTGACTTTGGTCTTGACTCCGACAGTAAGTGCTTTTTGAACGCGAGTCTTACAAAACGGAATCGAATAATTCTCCGGCACACGACAAAATGCAAACGTATGAAGCAGATTTTTACAACTTTTACAAGCGTGGGTCAGTTTACATTAGACTTTTGGAGAGCGAGAAACCAATTAGAATTGAGAACACTGAGCAGCTGAGTGCTATCGTCACGAGTCATACATCTGATGACAACAACAAATATCAACAATAACGAACGTCGCATATACTTACACTTATTATTCAATATTTAATTCTTATTAGTAATTATCATATTAAATACTATTATTATTTAAGTCAATTTTAATCATGCTGTCTTATGTTAGGAACCTCTCCCTTCACCTTCATAACTTTATATTACTCTTCTGCTTCGTGACATTCATTTATTCTTTTTCCTTATACATTCGTCTCATTTTAATTCATACATTCCCAATCACCTTATACTTCGAAGTTTCAGACCTGGGCGAATTTCTTACCAATACCATTGCCATTTTACAGCCGGGGTGTTTCTGTTTTTCTCTGTCCATTATGGGTGCAAGTGCATTCTTTTGCAACAGTATAGAATGATTCAAAATAATGTTGGGACTGCAGTTAGCAGTTTGTCAATGATGATTAGAGTACTTGGCTCTCAGAAAGATGGACTGCGCATAGTACATTTAAATGCACAATGTCTTAGCCCTAAACTGGATGAATTTGGGCATATATTCACAAACTCCTGTGTAGACGTGGTCTGTTTGTCTGAAACCTGCTTTACTGAATATGTATCTGATGGGGCCTGCAAACTCGATGGTTATTGTCTGTTTCGCTCAGATAGAATTGGTAGAGTAGGCGGAGGTGTAGCGATTTATGTGCGCGATTGCTTCAAGTGTAGATTGATTTTTTGCTCTGAACCTGATTGCCTCTTTGTGTATATCTTAGTAGAAATATCCAATGGTAAAAGTAAGATAATGGGGGATACCGTCTACAGACCCAATAAATCAATACCCCTTGACCCCTTTCTCTCTACATTGGAGAAGTTTTCTTGTGGTATACCTGATATTGTGCTCTGTGGAGATTTTAACTGCAATCTTTTAAATGCAGCAGAGTCAAAACCTTTACTTGACCATATGCAGTCACTTAATTTCATAGCTATAAATCGGTCATGCCCTACACATTTCTCGATAGATTCATGCAGCTTAATTGATCTGTTCTTCGTCAGTAAGAACGACAATGTTCTTGTCAATAGCCAGCTCTCTGCGCCCTGTTTTTCGCGACATGATCTCCTATTTTTAACATATGATTTCAATCTTATTAACAATACTTGCAAAATGATTCAGTATAAAGACTTCAATAAAATTAATCGCCAATCTTTGTATCAAGCGGTTGTTGGCATTACCTGGGAAAATATTTTTCTCATGCCGCATGTATGTAGACGACCAAGTCTCTTTCTTCCAACACCATGTTCTTTCCTTATATGATAAACACGCCCCATTAAAAACTAAGATCATTAAACCAAGTTCACCCGCCTGGTTCACAAATGAAATTTTCTCTTAATGGGGAAACGGGATGAAGCCTAGACGAAATGGAGAAGGTTTCAATTAGGCGAGTTCTTCAATAACTATCGCAGATACCGAAACTTGGTCTCAAAGATTAGGGCCTCAAAGGCGCAATACTACGAGAGCAAATTGAACACCTCTACTTCTGGGAAAACATTATGGAACTATATTAGAGATATTGGAATAGGCATACAACGTCCTAATATTCGCCTTGATGTAGATTGCGATCGATTAAACAAAATTTTCACCTCTGTAACGACTCCACAAGTTGCATCTCGGACGAATTCTAACAACGACTAGTGGTGTCGACAAATGAAAATATCTTTCAGTTTACTCGTTTAAGCGACGAAGATGTATTGGAATCGCAGTTCAAACGAAAGAAGAAGCAGCAATGTTGCTGAATGAGGACTTGCGTAGAATTTATAATTTGTCCCATGAAAACCATTTATTGCTAAACCCAATGAAATCAAATGTATTAGTGATATACAAACGAGTGCTGAATGTTACTGATTTCCCAGCCATAAGTCTAGCTGGTAACACCATTGAATATGTGGAGTCCGCAAAAAACCTCGGCTTAACATTTCATAGAACGTTAACATGGACAACACATATAAATGGCGTGGTTGGCCAAGTTTACAGAGGACTTCGTGCCCTCTGGGACTCCAAGTACTATCTTCCCACTAAAGTTAAAGTATTACTTGCGAAAACTCTCTTTTTGCCCATTCTATTATATTGCTGTGAGCTTTTCTGCAACTCTGACAGTGCAAGTAGGAGGAAAATTCACGTCGCCTACCATAACATAGCACGCTTCATATTTAACAAAAAACATGGGGACCAGATCCCTGCGCAAGCCAAACAAATCTGTGGATACACAATTGAAAGTCTTATAAAGTACCGTACTCTAACTAGTCTTCATTTGCTAATCATTGCTATGCAACCTGATTATCTTTACTCCAGGATACATTTTCTCACTCGCGCAGATCACACATACCCGTCCAAACCAGGTATTCTTGTCTTATATCGGAACGCCAGTTTTTCGTTACTGCTATCCGTCAATGGAATCTACTCCCAACATTCCTACGAAATCTCAGAAACATAACCCGGTTCAAACAGGCGCTATTTCAATACCTAGCTATTGAAACTTCAAGGTAGTCACCCTGTTCTCTCCCTGTCCTTTATCCCTTTCCTTCCTTTACCCTATTCTTTTACTTCTATCGTTCTTAATGATATCTTAATTTAAATGTTATTTTAGTTACATATCTTAGTTTGGATTTTGGTTTAATTAAGTTTCATATCTTTGTGTAACCAATAGGCTTCAACTGTCTTATAAGATCACACTCTTAAAGTTGTAAGCAAATAATGTAATGTAATAATACAATACAAAAAATACAACAGAGAAAGAATGCCATAGTGTGGGGTATTCGCAAGATGCGCGCTTACCTCGAGGGCTACCGATTCCAGTGATCACAGATCATCTGGCGCTTTTTTTTTTTTTTTTTTTATGACAGATGAAACCAAGCTCAGGGGATGCCCCCTATCCATGCACAGCATTTGTTGGTTCCGAAGGGATGACAGGTTAGTGGAAAGGGGGAAAGAGGGAGTAGTGACGGTTTACACCTCGCTTAAAGGTTTCGACACTGTAAGTGGCTAAACTAAACTAAAAATAGAGAGCCCCTTCGGGAGAATAGCGAGATGGGCCTTCGAGCTCCAACAGTTTTCTTTTGACATCCAGTACCCGAAGGGGAAGCTAAATGTAATCGCGGATCCCGACAGCCGCAAGAAGTCGCCGCCAGAATAACAACAGAGGAGACAAGGATGAGAACCAAAACTTCCGGAAATCTACTACGACGAGCAAACGCCGGAAAGCGGTCAGGAACCCATACAACAGGCGGCAGCGCAAAGTGATCATACTTCCGGGGGAGCTTCTGGCAGCGAACGTCTGGTTCAGGGTACAGGAAGCCCGCCAACCATAGACGCTGACGCCCAAACGACACCAAAGGGAAACTTTCAGCCAGAAGCCGACTACAAGGAGGGAAAGCCGGCTTCAGCAAAAATAGCCACAGCCAGCGAAGAATTAGACAACGACCCGAAAGCAAAACATAGGCGGAATCCGCAAACGCGGCGACAGAATTGCACCAGGCCACAGGTGGACACCCGTGCCGCAGGCATAAAAAAAACAGAAGACCACATATTCGTCGGGCGAAAAACAAACGACTCTAGTACATTCACACGTTCGCGAGCACTTGATATTCAGCGACTTCACGCCGGAAGAAAGGAAGGCATTATTTTACAACGAATTGTCCTCCCGGCTATCAGCTTCGCGAATCAAAACAGGGGCTGAACTACGAAAAAAGTAATACAGAAGCGTTAGCAGCGTCCCGTAGGGGAGCTATGCTTTGGAGGTGCTCCACCCAGACTACGTTCACGAACCGTTTCGCGTTGAGATCAACCCCCCAGGCAAGTTACGCTCAAGGAAAGTACACTACTTGCAGCCAGCACAGGTTTTTCAAGTATCTTATCCACTCAGACTGAAGACCCTTACACGTTTCAAGTATTTCCAAACACGCGAGGAATGTAAGATTACTGATTTCCTCTTCAATTCCATATAACTGATGATGATGCTGCCATTCTTACTTATGCTGATTCTGCCCAAAATTATGAGTGATCCATAAACAAAGAAAGAAAGGGAAAATCTCTATTTCCCAAAAATGACAAATGCAATGCCTGAAATTAGCGAAATGATCACATCGCTCTTCTCTGGAGGATCAAGGCGGCACAAAAAGGAGAAGAAGCCTTTGACGGCTAAACAAGCGAAGAAACGTTTTATTATGCAATTTATTAGCAGTTAACACTAAATTAAACTTTTTTAATGCATACAAATAAATCTGCATTGAAAAGAAATACCAAACCAAGGTGGCAAAGAAATGTATGATGAACATGCATACGATCTGCAAGAAATAACACATGTAACGAACCAATAGGTTGCTACGAATTTGATATATATTTTATTTCTATTTAAAACTAAAATATACCTGAATTACGAATAATTATTAGATTTAATTAATATTTACACAACCAGAATTAATTAAACCACAAAACCAGAATTGAACCCGGAAATTGTAAAACAAATTAAGCCCCGCAACACACGATAATATATATATATATATATATATATATATATATATATATATATATATATATATATATATATATATATATATATATATATATATATATATATACGCTCAGAGATATACATACGCACAAGCGAAGCAGCGGCTGTTCTAAAAATAGAACCTGGCAACCGGCTTAGTTTCGCTTTTTCTTTTCGCGGCACCTTCGCTGCCGCTGATCTAAAAATAGAATCAAGCATTCAGTTTACACATGTTTTCTTTCGTCGCGCAAGCGCTGCATACAGTTCTCATTTAGTTTTGATCAGCATGCGCTTTTAACGACTAGTTTGTGCAAGCTCAAGTCAGCCTTCTGCCGGTAAGCAACGACTCAATTCGTGCTTGCTCTTACAGAAACTCTTTTGCTTGGAGCAGTTGACCACCTGGTTCGACAGCCCCAAAATTGCATAAACGAGTGGCTCACATATTTTGAAGGGTTCACCAACCCTATCTATACATCCAGTAGAGTAAAAGTAGTTGCCGGCGTAGTATAGACGTATTTTAGGAGTATCTTTGGGCGTATTTAGGACTAGCCGGAACCATTCCTTCGGGAATTTCAAGGCTTCGGCCGGAATCATTCCTTCGGGAATTTCAAGGCTTCGGCCGGAATCATTCCTTCGGGAATTTCAAGGCTTCGGCCGGAATCATTCCTTCGGGAATTTCAAGGCTTCGGCCGGAATCATTCCTTCGGGAATTTCAAGACTTCGGCCGGAATCAGTTCTTCGGAGCTTTCAACCGTATTGTGAGCGGCCTTCTGCCGCGGAGCACTCAGCTTCCCCGAACTTCGCATTCACCAGTATTGTAAGCGGCCTTCTGCCGCGGGGCATTCGGTCCCCCGTCACCTGTACACCCGCAACAGTTGTAAGCGGCCTTCTGCCGCGGGGCATTTGGTCCCTCCGTCACCTGTACACCCGCAACAGTTGTAAGCGGCCTTCTGCCGCGGAGCACTCGGCTCCGGTACTCACAAATCATTGTACGCGGCCTTCTGTCGCCAGGCATTCGGCCTGACAAAAGCATTTGTAACCAGTAGCAAGTAAGATTGTAAAAGACTTTTGTGAATTGGAACAAATAAAAGAATAAATAAAAGGAAAAAACGAACACCAACCCGCATACGTCCGAGCTGAATATTTCAGTGATAGATTTGCTTAACAGCAAATCGTGTGCAATTCTTGACCGTCGCGGTGTTTGGTAATTTGAGGGTTACGAGATCCCCCAAAATGGACCCTGGGGCGACTGATGCTACCCTAGCTGGGAACAAAAACTCGTTACAAATGGCGCCCGAGCAGGGACTGACTTCGTCAAGAAGCAGTTCACAAACAAGAGAGAATGAGAAGGAAGAAAGACTCCTCCCCGATCATCTGAGTTTTATTTATAAGCTACGAAAAGAAGAGTTGGAAGGACAAATGCAGCTGATCGGACTGTCTACAGAGGGAACGGTAAAAGGGATGCGACAGAGACTCACCAATTTCATCAGAGAGCAGAGAAGCAGAAAGTCCACCGAGAACCTGGCAAAAGAGGAGGCAGCAACAGAGAAGGCCACCACCAGCATACCTGTACCCGACATGATCGCAAAGCATTCGACAACCAGCTACCTGCCAGCAGAATGCGAGATCATGAATACTATCAGAAAATGGGGCCTACACTTCAACGGCACTCGCTCTATCTTCGACTTCATAGAAAGCATCGAGGAGTCAGCAAATGGTTACCGCATCCCTCATGACCAGTTACTGCTGCCGCTAAATGAAATACTACGCGATCGCGCCAAAGATTGGTGGCGTTATAAAAGAGACGAAATCAAACACAACAAACGTGGACACAATTCAAAGAAGCAGCCATGAACTTCTTCCTACCGCCGAGATATCTTCAACACCTAGAGGAGGATATTATCCGGCGACGACAAGGGCCACGAGAAAAGGCGAAGGATTACATCATGAGTTTGGTGACCATGATACGACAGCACCCCAGACTACGTCAGGAAGATCACGTCGACAGAATTTACGAGGGGCTACGGCCAGAGTATCGCTTATATATTCGGCGCAGTGATTTCCAAGACCTGGATTCGCTAATGAGTCGAGGCGACGAGTATGAATATATACGGGGAGAAGAAAACCGGTCGCAGCGGACACACACGACCAATTGGGTTGCCGACCTTCCGTATTCACGCTCCACCCACTGTTGGACATGCAAGAAACCAGGCCACACACGCAGAAATTGCCGTGGGAAGCGAATAATGTTCTGTTCATATTGCGGCAAACCCAACACCCTCACACGGGATTGTTCCTGCCCGAGAACCGTGACCGCCGTCGAAAGTTCTCCACAATTCGAGGCCAGCACACCTGAACCTCGCTATCAAATGAGCATCATCTGCAATGGCCGCCAGACAAGGGCATTGGTAGACACAGGGGCTACACTATCCTTCGTGGGAGCCAAACTAAACGACTATTTGCGAAAACACGCCCATATTATAAAGGAAGAGCAATGGCTGGCTCTCGCCAACGGCAAGAGAATATGCATACACCAGAGTTACCAGGCTACAATTCAAAAGAATCGGCAACAATTCACCCACCGGGTATACTATTTGCCAGGACTTAAAGAGGAGTTCATTCTGGACATGGATTTACTATGCAAGCTTAGCTGCAAATTGATTATTGATGGAGAGGAACAAACCACTGTGGGATTTCGGGGCCCTCCACAAGTACTTCTCATAACAAGTGTGGCCTCCGAAGAAAATTGTATCATCAAAGAATTTGAGCATCGTGAAACTCCACTCCATCCGAGTCACGACAGAAATTCCATTCAAACAAAGGTACTATCCACGAAACCCCGCAATGCAGCAAGTAATTGATAAAGAGATTGATCAACTACTCGCAGACGGAAAAATTGTACCATCAAAGAGTCCATATAGCTCGCCAATCGTATTAGTTCTTCTGAAGTAGCAGTAAATACATAATCAGTGCTCAGCTGATTCAAGATATGACCCACTTTTACACAGCTTATGTACAACAACAAACAGCATGTGTACAGAAGCGGCGGGGAAGTTCACTGACCGAATAACTCAATAACCTTGAAAAAGAGGTTTTAAAAATATATATCTATACGAAAGTAAATAGCGGCATACGAACTACCGTATTCCGTTAAAATAGAACCTTCCAGAAGGAAAGTCGGAAAAGTATAAAACCGGCTGCACTGCAAAACTAAGGATGATTCAGTGCAAAGAGTTCAAGTAGGCAGAGCCTTGAGTCCGTGATTTTGTTCGTTACAAGTCAAGCAGTCGATATCAGTGAAGTCGAAGTCAGTGTAAACAAGCGTAGAAAATTGCTGCCGCTGCGTCATAATTTGTGAAACACAAGTCACCAACTAAGACCCATCTATCTAGCGAGACCGGACAAGGGAAGACAGCAATCCTGATAAAACAAAACGAGGAATTGCATAAAATCTTGAGTACAGAATTTACAGTCGTAGTGGCTCAAATGCCCTCCTGTTAATACTCGTAAAGATTTAAATTCACTCAAACGCTCAAACGCCCTCCTGTTAATACTCGTAAAGATTCGAAATCACAGTTGCAGTGGCTCAAATGCACTCCTGTTAATACCCGTAAGGAGTCGAATTCACAGTCGCAGTGGCTCAAATACTCTCCTGTTCATACTCGCAAAGAGTCGAATTCACAGTCGCAGTGGCTCAAATTCTCTCCTGTTAATACTCGTAAAGAGTCGAATTCACAGTCGCAATGGCTCAAACGCTATCTTGTTAATACTCGTTAAGTTAATACTAAAACCAAACGAGGAATTTCATAAAATCTTGAGTACAGAATTTACAGTCGCAGTGGCTCAAATGCCTTCCTGTTAATACTCGTAAAGACTTGAATTCACTCAAACGCTCAAACGCCCCCCTGTTAATACTCGTAAAGATTCGAAATCACAGTCGCACTGGCTCAAATGCACTCCTGTTAATACTCGCAAGGAGTCGAATTCACAGTCGCAGTGGCTCAAATGCTCTCCTGTTAACACTCGTAAAGATTCGAAATCATAATCGCAGTGGTTCAAATTCCCCCCTGTTAATACTCGTAAAGATTCGAATTCACAGTCGCAGTGGCTCAAATGCCCTCCTGTTAATATAGATAAATCCTCAGAACGCACAGTCGCAGTGTGCGACTCGAACGAGACTCACCGAATTCGCAGCTAATTCAGAAACGAGGCAACGCAGTTGTAGGATCATCAGTGACCTCAAAAACGCAGTGAGTTATCAACGACCTAGTAAAATGCCAGTGCTATAAAAAAACGCAGTGTGATACGAACAACGCAGTAATCATCAGTAACGGCGAGCTAATCTAAGCCATACAAAGGGGGGAAAAATTCGTTACAAGTGTTCTGGCGCCACTTGAACATGAAGGGGCAATATCATATTCACCAACACAAGCGAGTCGAGAAATTTTTAAATATAAGCATGGATCAGTATATTATAAAGAAATACAAAACAGGATGGCTGTACCGGCTCAACAAGGAAGCACTTGCGCAGTGTTCCTCTGAATTTGGAGTGTACGGCGAGGGAACCGTAGAGGGTATGAGGAAGGAACTCATCGAGTTCATACATGAAGGAAACCATACGGAGGTCGTGGTACAAAAGTGAAGACGGACCACGACCGGCGCGATGGAACGCAACCTGCGCGAGATCTACGAACGCCATTCCTACCCAGAGGTGATCGATAAGGTTACAAAATGGTCTGTGCGGTAGGCCTTAAAACGAGACTTCCTGGATTTCTTCCTACCGAGTCGTTTCTCCGAGAGATTTGGCGATGACATTCGCAGCCGGCGACAGCGCGCTAATGAAAATACTACGTCATTAGCCTGCAAAATCTGATGAGACATAGCACGGAGACAGAAAAGCTGGAGAGAATATACAAAAACTCGGCGTTCGAGTACCAGTTTTACATAAATACAGGATTTCCGGGTACTAAAGGAGTTTCTTTCGTTGGCCGAGTACCTCGAGTGCCTGCGGGTAACCGAAATTGACGAAATGACAGAAGAATACCAGACGCGGCCAGTAGCCTTAAGACGATGGCCATCCGAACGCAACCCTGCGGTGAGGCAGGCGGTCCCAAGGCCTTTCAACCCGAGAACGGCGTGCAGACGATGTGGACAAGAAGGACATATGCGCCGAGATTGCCAGAACCCCGTCGTGCCTTTCTGCTCCCGGAAGGGAATTCCCGAGAGGGAATAAGAACCATTGACCGTTGCAGACCGACAAAGGTAAACGACCTGGGACCCCGCCGAAAGAGAGAGGAGCCGGCTCCCAGCCAGAGAACCTCTTGCAGAAGCTAAAGCCCCTCCGAATTAACAATAGACACATCGTGGCCATGTCATCCATCCGAGGCAAATAGGTACAGGCGACAGTGGACATGGGAGCGACGCGAAGCTTCGTGAGCAGAACGCTCGCGGAAAGGCTGTTGGGAAAGAGGTCGTTTGAGATAGCGGAGGTTAATATTTGCATGGAGGATGGTACAGCCAGGAAGGTGTCCGAATGTACTACACTAGAAGTCTCTGTGGGAGCTGGTGCATGCGAGTTGTCCTTCCTTATTTTAACAGAAGTCCTCTACGACTTGCTCCTGGCAATGGATTTTCTATGCGAGATAGGAGCGACACTCTCCTTCGGAGGCGAGACCGTGACTTTGGGCCCGACGGACAAGCAAGAGAAGCCGAATGAGGCAGTCATTTGTACATCAGCACAAGAATCAGGATCTAAACAACCAGAGGACATCGAGAGTTTTCTTCAGGAAGAAATGAAGAAATTTGAAACCCTGAAAGGCGTCTCCAATATTAAAGAGCACAAAATAGCGATGCGTGACGAGCGTCCTATAAAACAGCGATACTTCCCGAGAAATCCGGTGATGCAGGCTGTCATCGACAAAGAGATCGACGAACTCCTAGAGAAGGGTTGTACTAGGAGGGCATTTGAGCCACTGCGACTGTAAATTCTGTACTCAAGATTTTATACAATTCTTCGTTTTGTTTTTGTCCGGTCTCGCTAGTTAGATGGGTCTTAGTTGGTGAGTTGCTGTGTGTTTCACAATCTATGACGCAGCGGCAGCACTTTTCTACGCTTGTTTACACTAACTTCGACTTCACTGATATCGACTGCTTGACTTGTAACGAATAAAATCACGGAATTAGGCTCTGCCTACTTGAAGTCTTTGCACTGAATCATCCTTAGTTCTGCCTTGCAGCCAGTTTTATACTTTTCCGACTTTCCTTCTGGAAGGTTCAATTTTAACGGAATACGGTAGTTCGTATGCCGCTATTTACTTTCGCATAAATATATATTTGAACTTCCCCGCCGCCTCTGTACATATGCTGTTTGTTATTGTGCATAAGCTGTGCAAATGTGGGTCATATCTTGAATCAGTTTAGCACTGCAATCTTGTGTATTTACTGCACTCCATTCTGTTGTGTAGTGTACGAATCTAGCTATCAGTACTCATTGTGACTCGTTTTCTCTGATCGCCTTGCTCGTCGGTATACATGCGTGTTGTCAGCGGCCATCCCGCTCTGCCGCTCAGTTTGCCCTATGTGTGCTATGCACACTACATTTGTTGAATGCTGGTGATGAGGTTCTTTGCTACTTGTAAACTTTTCCCAGTATTTATGCCACGTGTACTTTCACTTAACGTATGAAAGTGACAGGTGTCAGCGAGGAGAATTCGTCGTGTGTGTAAATTGTTTTTGGTGTTGTGAGACGTTTGTTAATTTAATGATAATAATTTTCTTTGCTGTGTGCCAAATTTTAGTTCGTAAAAATTTGGGTCGTCACACTCCCCTTCTACTTCGGGGAAGAAAAGAGAAATCTTTCTCTTTTTTTCCTTTTCCATTACCTTTTATTTTCTTCCAAAAATTTTCTTTTCTGCTATAATTTCCAGTTCAGGTCCAACGTCAAGTTTTAATTCCAGTAAAATTGTTTTAATTTCAGTTTACATTTTATGATAATTTTAAGATTCAATAAGTTTAAGTCATTTTTAAAATATATCTGTGCTCACTTTAACTTCATTTAAGTTTTACTTTTAAGGTATTCCAGTTTCAATTAAATTTTCAGTTGTAATTTTTAAGTCTTAATATTAAAATATTTCTAGGCTCGATTTATCTTCATTTACAAATCTTTAAGTTTTGACTTTTCCCTTCTAATGTGTTATTTCTTGCAGATCGCATGCATTGTGGTATCTTCCCATCGTATATTCTTGGTCTTCGCGACCCAACACCCTGTTGCTTTTATTGTGCTTACTGTGTGTCATACAATCAAATTTGCTTCGCGAAGTTGATGGCGGGGTGGATAATTCCTTGTGAAAAAGTGTCTTCATTTCTTCCGTTGTGAAGTCGCAGAGTCGCTGGTTTTTCGCCCGTCTGCCCAATTTCCTGTTTTATTGTCGCCGTCGCAAGTTATAGTGGTGCGCCTGGTCCTGCGTTGCCCTTTCCGAATTTCTAACCACCAATTTAAAAACTTCTTCTTCCGTTGCTTGTTGTCAGATAGTTGTGCTATTAACGTTTTTATCGTCCTGTTGATTCTCTCCTTGGGATTCTCCTGTGGCGCATATGGAGCAGTAAACTGTTGCTTCACACCCATTTTCTGGAGGAAACGACGAAAACTGCGACTCGTAAACTGGGTCCCATTATCTCTTACTAGTGTCTTGGGTACTCCGAAGCGAGATTTGGCTTGTAACGTTGGCAAGATTCACATTGCCGCACATATCTTCTAGCATCGTAAAACATTCACTCACTCGGTTGATAAGGCAAACTTATTAGCCAAAATGTTTGCTAAAAACTGCTCTCTTCCTGAGAGTAGCCAACCACTGCCCGCGGTCGATGATGTATCTCATGCTATCCCTCAGATGCATTTTCGAACGCGAGCTGTTAAAAGAGTGCTTGCAGACCTCAATGTTAATAAGTCCTCGGGACCGGATGGCATTTCAGCCCATGTGTTGAGAAAGTGCGCCTCAACACTGGCTCGCCCATTGCGCAATCTCTTTAATTTATCATTTACTTCAGGAGTTTTTCCAGCTTCCTGGAAGATTGCCAATGTGCAGCCAGTTCCCAAAAAAGGTGAGGCTATGAATCCTGCAAATTACCGGCCCATAGCAATCTGCTCAGTGCTCTCCAAAGTCATAGAGAGCATTGTAAATTTTAACTTGATGAGGTATCTAGAGAGCAACGAGTTGATCAGCGATCCTCAGTACGGCTTCCGTGCTCACCGTTCCACCGGCGATCTGATGGCGTTCCTGTCTCCTACTCTTTTTCTCATTTTTATCAATGACCTGCTGTCATTGACATCAAACCCCGTCTACTCGTTTGCTGATGACAGCAGCATTTGTCATTCATATTCATTCTCAAGGCGTCCTTCCATTCTGGAGATCACTAGAAGACGCAGAAGTATGAATGACGCACTCCAATCCGACCTCAACAAAATCCAGGAGTGGGGTCGAGCGAATCGGGTCGATTTTAATGCGCGGAAGACCCAATGCTGTTTGTTAACCCACAAGCGTTTGGCGGGTGACAACTTTCCACCTCTAAATATGGGTGGTGTGGATATTAATGAGTAGGAGGCTCTTGATGTTCTGGGCATGTCAATCCAATGCGATCTTCGCTGGAATGATCACATCTTTGACGTATCGAAAGAAGCAGCCAAGTGCTTAGGCTTTCTTAAGCGGTGTAAGAAATACTTCACTCCAACCGATCTTCGTTGTATCTACACGTCCAATTTATATCCGTCCAAACATGGAGTACATTTCGCATATATGGTCGGGAGCTTCGCGAACATATCTTCAGCTCCTAGACCGTGTCCAATGTCGTGCGTTAAAACTTATAGGGGACAGTAGGGTATCCAGCTCTATTGAAACCTTGGAGCGTCGTCGTGACGTAGAGTGTGTATCATTATTTTACCGCTACTTTCATAGTAAATGTTCCTCTGAAGTAGCCGGCCTGATTCCTCCGGTTCAGGTATTTAGCAGAACTACTCGGATTTCCAGAGCGGTGCACCCCTTTTGTGTCACGATTCCGTTCCAACGAACCACGCATTACCGTGAGAGTTCGTTTTTCGTTCGTTAGATGGTGGAATAATCTCCCTGCGAATGTCTTCCCGCCCACTTACAGTGTCGAAACCTTTAAGCGAAGTGTAAACCGTCACTACTCCCTCTTTCCCCCTTCCCACTAACCTGTCATCCCTTCGGAACCAACAAATACTATGCATGGATAGGGGGCATCCCCTGAGCTTGGTTTCATCTGTCATAAAAAAAAATGGCCAGTAATACTTATTTGTTAACCTTATTTGTCATATGGTCTTGCGGACTCCGTCGTGGTTTTCCTTAAGCACTCTGTCTCTCATTGTCCTAGGCACGCATAGTTTCCACGGCGTGCAGTCCTCGTGTCCGAGTCGATTCGGAATATGACAGTATAGATTCCCATTCTCCAAGGTGTAGTCTGGGAACTTCTCCGGATTTTGTTTCACTTCTCTGACCTTTCATTGTAACCATTTGCAGGACTGTCCGCGTGTCTCCTCTGTTGTTATTCTGGCGGTGGTTTCTTGCGGCTGTCAGGATCCGCGATTACATTTAGCTTCCCCTTCGGGTACTGGATGTCAAAAGAAAACTGTTGGAGCTTCAAGGCCCATCTGGCTATTCTCCCGCAGGGGCTCTCTATTTTTGGTTTAGTTTAGCCACTTAAGCCCCAGATGATCTTTCAATGTTCATAATTCCAATTGGCTACGTCATTCGAGTCACACAACACCTGAGGGTTTGTATGTTGAGTTATTTGCTGAGTCTAATAATTTGACTCAATTAGTGAAGGAAGGCACTTTCCCTGCGTTGATGGGCAAAACCAAAATATTCTGGACCTTTTTCTAACTTCGCATCACAGCAAGTATGATGTGAATGTTCTTGCACCTCTTAGTAATTCGGACCACGCTACAATTTCTGCTACCTCCCCATATTCTAGCCTTCAATCCGCTCATCAGCCAGCTCCAAAGCGGACAGTGTGGCTTTATGAGAAGGCTTTATGAGAAGGACAGTGTGGCTTTATGAGGATGCGCTGAATTCCTTTTTCGGCCGTTTCAATTGGCAATTGTGTTTCAGGGATAGAAACATAAATGCTGCAGCAAAATTGGTAGAAAATATAATTTTATTTGGTATGAGGTCTTTCATACCCCATAAAAGAATTTCCATTAAACCAAAAGGCCATTCGTGGTTTAATGCGCCTTGCAGACAAGCAGTCAGGTTTAAAGAGAAAGCATTTAGGAATTGGCGTTTAAGCAAAACTTCTGATACTGAATTGCTGTGCAATCAGGCCAGAAATAGGTGCAATGCCACTCTAAAGCGCGAAAAAGTTCTCTACGAACAGCACCTTAGACGCAGAGTTCTTGAATACCATAAGGGTAGCAAGAACTTTTGGTCGTTCGTGGGGAGAGTGAAGAATCAGACGCGATCGTCCATTCCAACTCTCCTCAAGGATGATTGTTCGTTTGACACTCGTTTGATAAGGCAAACTTATTAGCTAAAATGTTTGCTGAGAACTGCTCTCTTCCTGAGAGTAGCCAACCACTGCCCGCGGTCGATGGTGTATCTCATGCTATGCCTGAGATGCATTTTCGAACGCGAGCTGTTAAAAGAGTGCTTGTAAACCTGAACGTAAATAAATCCTCGAGACCGGATGGCATTTCAGCCCACGTGTTGAGAAAATGCGCCTCAACACTCTCGCCCATTGCGCAATCTGTTTAATTTATCGTTCACTTCAGAAGTTTTTCCTACTTCCTGGAATATTGCCAATGTGCAGCCAGTTCCTAAAAAAGGTGAGGCTACGAATCCTGCCAATTACCGGCCCATAGCAATCTGTTCAATGCTCTCCAAAGTTATGGAGAGGGTTATAAATTTTAACCGGATAAGGTATCTGGAGAGCAACCAATTGGTCAGCGATCAGCGACGGTTTCCGTGCTCATCGCTCCACAGGCGATTTGATGGCGTTCCTCACTGAGCGGTGGAACAGTTGTGTTCACCAATTCGGTGAGAGTAAGGTTGTTGCTTTGGATATCTCCAAGGCATTTGACCGAGTGTGGCATAAAGCACTCGTGTTTAAACTGGCTGCTTATGGTGTCGGTAATACATTCACTCGATAGATATCGAGTTTCCTCAGCGGCCGTTCTATTCGGGTTCTGATAGACGGCTTTGCTTCCGAAGAGCACTCCATTAATGCTGGAGTTCCGCAGGGTTCGGTCCTGTCTCCTACACTTTTTCTCATTTTTATCAATGACCTTCTGTCGCTGACATCAAACCCCGTCTACTCGTTTGCTGATGACAGCAGCATTTGTCATTCATATTCATTCTCCAGGCGTCCATTCTGGAGATCAATAGAAAACGCAGTATTATGAATGACACACTATAATCTGACCTCTACAAAATCCAGGAGTGGGGTCAAGCGAATCGAGTCGATTTTAATGCGCGGAAGACCTAATGCTGTTTGTTGACCCACAAGCGTCTGGCGGGCGACAACTTTCCACCTTTAAATATGGGTGGTGTGGATATTAATGAGTCGGAGGCTCTTGATGTTCTGGGCATGTCAATACAATGCGATCTTCGTTGGAACGATCACATTTTTGATGTGTCGAAAGAAGCAGCCAGCTGCTTAGGCTTTTTAAAGCGGTGCAAGAAATACTTCACTTCAACCGACCTTCGTTGTATCTACACCACCGGCCGAAAATGGAGTACAACTCGCATATTTGGTCGGGAGCTTCGAAAGCATATCTTCAGCTCCTGGACCGTATACAAGGTCGTGCGATGAAACTTATAGGGGACAGTAGGGTATCCAGCTCTATTGAAACCTTGGGATGTCGTCGAGATGTGGGGTGTGTAACCTTATTTTACCGTTACTTTAATGGTAATTGTTCCTCTGAAGTAGCCAGCCTGATTCCTTCGGTTCAGGTATTCAACAGATCTACTCGGTACTTTCCAGAGCGGTGCACCCCTTTTACGTTTCGATCCCGTTCCAACGCACCACCCACTACCGCGAGAATTCGTTTTTCGGTCGCGCAGTTAAGTTGTGGAATAGTCTCCCTGCGCATGTTTTCCCACCCACTTATAACGTCAATGCTTTTAAAAGAGGTGTACTATAAATCGACAATACTCCCACTTTTCCCCTTACCATTAACCTTTTCCCTTCTAACCAACGAATGCTTTGCATGGATAGGGGGCATCCCCTGAGCTTGATTTCATCTGCCATAAAAAAAAAAGAAAGAAAAAAAAAACTGGTACTCGAACGCCGAGTTTTTGTATATTCTCTCCAGCTTTTCTGTCTCCGCGTACCTGCTGTGTCTCATCAGATTTTGCAGGCTAATGACGTAGTCTTTTCTTTAGCGCGCTGTTGCCGGCTGCGAATGTCATCGCCAAATCTCTCGAAAAAACGATTCGGTAGGAAGAAATCCAGGAAGTCTAGTTTTAAGGCGTCCCACGACCTCCAATGATTATTATTGTTGCGGTACCAGAGCAAGGCTTTACCTTCCAGCAACTCTGGCATCGCGCGTGGCAACATATTACTATCGCGGCTATATGTTTCCGCAAGTTCCTCCATAGGCTCCACGAAGGCCAAAGGGTCAACGCTACTGTCGTACCGCACCGACCATTTTCTAACCTTGTCGATCACCTCCGGGTAGGAATGGCGTTCGTAGATCTCGCGCATATTGCGTTCCATCGCATCGGTCGTGGTCCGTGAAGTAGTTGAAGTACCTAAGCCAGGCGAGCTGCGTTCCCTCGTTGGAACCTCAACCGTTAATAATTTTGACCGGTCACTGGTGTCTGGTGTTGTACGTACATCTTTCGCCTCGTACTGTCCTCACTTTTGTACCACTGCCTCCGTGTGGTTTCCTTCATGTATGAACTCGATGGGTTCCTTCCTCATCTCCTCTATGGTTCCCTCGCCGTACAGTCCAAATTCAGAGGAACACTGCGCAAGTGCTTCCTTGTTGAGCCGGTACAGCCATCCTGTTTTGTATTTCTTTATAATATCCTGATCCATGCTTATATTTAAAAATTCCTCGACTCGCTTGTGTTGGTGAATATGATATTGTCCTTTCATGTTCAGGCGCCACTTGTAACGAATATTTTTCCACTTTCTATGGCTTAGATTAGCTCGCCGTTACTCATGATTACTGCGTTGTTCGTATCTCACTGCGATTTTGAGATCACTGGATTTTTACTGGGTCCTTGATATCTTACTGCGTTTTTGAGATCAGTGATGATTGCTGCATTGCCTCGTTTCTGAATTAGCTGCGAAGTCGGTGAGTCTCGTTGAGTTTCAGGGTTGCTGAGGTTTTACTGCGCACAGTGCTCTGTGACAGGATAACCTTGAAGCAACGTGCCTGTCGTCTCGTAGATCAGATGAATTCAATCCACTGTAACTTTGAGTAGGAGGGCATTTGTACCACTACCACCGTGAACTTTGGCGGTTTACGGTTGCTAACATGAGAGCCACTGCAACTGTGAATTCGACTCTTTACGAGTATTAACAGGAGGGCATTTGAGCCACTGCGACTGTGATTTCGAATCTTTACGAGTATTAACAGGATGGCGTTTGAGCCATTGCGACTGTGAAATCGACTCTTTACGAGTATTAACAGGAGAGAATTTGAGCCACTGCGACTGTGATTTCGAATCTTTACGAGTATTAACAGGATGGCGTTTGAGCCACTGCGACTGTGAATTCGACTCTTTACGAGTATTAACAGGAAGGCATTTGAGCCACTGCGACTATGATTTCGAATCTTTACGAGTATTAACAGGATGGCGTTTGAGCCATTGCGACTGTGAATTCGACTCTTTACGAGTATTAACAGGAGGGCATTTGAGCCACTGCGACTGTGATTTCGAATCTTTACGGGTATTAACAGGATGGCGTTTGAGCCATTGCGACTGTGAAATCGACTCTTTACGAGTATTAACAGGAGAGAATTTGAGCCAATGCGACTGTGATTTCGAATCTTTACGAGTATTAACAGGATGGCGTTTGAGCCACTGCGACTGTGAATTCGACTCTTTACGAGTATCAACAGGAAGGCATTTGAGCCACTGCGACTATGATTTCGAATCTTTACGAGTATTAACAGGATGGCGTTTGAGCCATTGCGACTGTGAATTCGACTCTTTACGAGTATTAACAGGAGGGCATTTGAGCCACTGCGACTGTGATTTTGAATCTTTACGAGTATTAAGAGGATGGCGTTTGAATCATTGCGACTGTGAATTCGACTCTTTACGAGTATTAACAGTTCAATATAATTAACAGTTCAATATAATAACGAGTTCAATATAATTAAAGCTAGACTGTTTTGCGGTGCCACACTATGTCAGGGCGCCCTGACACCATGTGACAAAGCACAATCGTCCACGAAATATCTACGCCAAAACTATTAAAATTCCATCTTGGACTTCTGCCGAGTGAAATTAAGTTCAAGTAGGAAAAAAATTAAATTAAAATGAAGTTAAAATAACTAAATACATATTTCAAGTCGTACTGCGGAAACTCGAAACCGCGCAGAAAAATAAGAATAATTAGCGTAATAATTGTTCGAATTTGCGTCTTAATTATTTCGTAATTTTTTTTTTAATTTTTCTTTTTTAATTTATTCAGCAATTTACCGTGATTCAAAAATTTAAAATTTCCTCAACAATTCATCGTTAGTACAAGTATTTACCAACAATCAGTATATCAGCCACAGTATTAAGGGTAAATGATATTATTAGTATAATGGTAACTATACAAAATAAAATTAAAATAATAACAAAATACTACTCAACTTAATTGCACGATCCTCGGTTCGTAAACACGGCTGCGCTAAAAATGTTGTGTTCTCCTGTCGGCCCTGTTCTCGTCCTATGCGAAAACCTTTTGGCTGGAGGATCCTTCCACTTCACTGGTAATAATTCACAAACACCGCTGTTTCAATTTACACTCTTTATTTACACTGTAGCTTGACTTGCCCGCTTAATTCACAGAATAGACTCTACTACAATGACCATCTTAATACTCTGGCCTATCCTTATTTATACTCTTAAACTCGGAAACAAAAAACTGCCAACTGCAGTAAAAAGTCTCTCTCAACACCTGAGCGCAGAAAAGTGTGTCACTAGTTTTACGGCCAACAATATGCAATGGAAACAAAACCGCGGCCTCAGCGGCCGCTGCTTATTCGACGAATTGTTCTGGAAAAGATTGCTCTTGAAAAACAACGGAAATGGAATTAACCAGCACACCGCGGAATTAAATGTGGCATTTGATTGCGCTTTAAGCACTATTTAAAAATTTGTACCGCGAAACTAGCGACACAACACCGAGAGGAAGTTGCGTGGCTTTTATTGCATCCAATGGCCAAAAGATCACGTCGGGGTCACCAAAAAATTTTTTTTTCAAAGTTTAATAATTGCCAAAAGCACTTAAACTTATGGTAATTGTAGGTACAATGTTTATTGTCAGGCACTTTAACCTGAGACAATAGTAGATGAATCAAATTGCCCAGGCACTTAAACCTTGGGCAATATTAGTTAAAAGATTGAATTAAATTGTTTTGGCACTTGAACCGTAAATAACTCGTTAAAGACAAGCAACTCGGACTCTATTTTGACAATGTCTAATTATTCAATTAAAATCTTAAGCTTGTATTAAATTCAATTAAAATCTTAAGCTTGCAAAAATACCCCTTTACATAGTTCTATTAAGTGCAGGATGTTCTGCAAATGGAATGGAATGTTAAGTCAAATACAAAGGTATCCAATTGCACCAGCAACGTTGCAGACAGTACAAGGTTGAGGTAGTTTCTACAGCGACGGAAATAATGCAAACTGTGCAGAATATTTTTCAAAGTTAAAATTAGAGCTTAATGCATACATATATGTAGGCATGAACGTGAAGTCGTGATATGGAATCGCGAGCGTAGCTAACGTATGTATATGCATACGTATATTTATGGAAGTAAGAATATATGTATGTTTTTGTAGGTTTACAATAAAAATATACATGTATTCTTATGAAACTAAATATCATTTTTATGTTGATTTTTTAATTCAGAAGTTGGAAATATGTAAATAAGAATAACCAATATTTGAGCTCGTACCATTGTTATTGTTGTTGCAGTGTTATGTAGTTCAAATCGTTTTTTCTAAACCTTTAAATTCTTTCACGAATAAAAATTAGAAATTTGTCGTTGATATTAAAGCACAACAACTGATATAAGAGTACTGTTTAGTTGAACGGTTGGGTGGTCTCCGAGCACAATCCGGCTCGAAGGACCAAAATGTTTATTCGCACAATGTTAATTTTTCACTTTATATATATAATATAAAAACTGTATAATATTGTTTCTTCTCTTTGTGTTGTTTTGCCAGATCTGTACGCGTCCACGGTTGAACAAAGAGTGGCTCGTGTGGGTCCAGCGACGATTGCTGGAAGACGGTCAAACCGCGCCAGTTGCCGCGCCAAACAGTTGTGGCACATGTGCCGCGCGTGTGCCGTCAAGTTCCGCTGCGCTGGTGTCTGTTGCAGAAACAGCCAACAACGGCTCAGCACATGCCGCCCCGTACACAGGGGACAGCACAGCTCGCGCTCGCGGCCCTCCGTAGGAAGCCGCTGGGCTGGCGGGCACCAGGCGTGCCGCCTGGCCGGCATCACTGGCGCGCGTCGTGGGGCCTGGAGGCGCGTGTCTTGGGGCCGATGGTGCTGATGGAGCCGGCGGTGCTGGTGGTGCACGTCGCGGCGCCGGTTCTGGTGGAGCAGGCCGCAGACGTCTCGGGGCCGGTGTGGGTGGTGAGAGCGCACGTCTCGGGGCCAGCTCTGGTAGTGGACGTTGCTCGTGGTGCGGCGGATACCGCACCGACATCGTGCGAACTCGCAGACTTCCGCGATCTCGGAGGTCTTCGTGATAGATGGGCATCTGTTCTGGGGCCGGACCGAAGGAGGCTTCCTCAGGCCGGACGAGAGAACTCCGGAAAGCTCGGGGTGGCGGTGTGGGCGAGCGTCGTGTCGTGGCAAGCGCTTGTGCCTCGTCGGCCGAGACGTCGAGCACCAGGGCGTCAGCCGTTGGGGACAGCTCCCGAGGACGGTGGGCAGCAATAGGCGGCGCGGCGGCTCAGATGGGCACCGCCCCGGGTGGTGCCAGCAGACGCCCTCTTCGGGTCCGCGCATATTGCCAGCGGATTAAATACATGTGGGCTCTGTAATGAGAAAATGTGTTAATAATGGGCTGTAATGTACAGGGCTCGTTGCTTGTTCCGATGTAGGATGCAAGGCTCGTTTGAGTCGTCGTTTTGGTAAGGTTGTAACCTTGGGGATCCAGAATTGGGTACGGACCAGATGAAGAACTAATTTTCGTGTATAAAATGAATGAGCAATCGCGAGAATTGGCAACCGTATGGCAGAATAATCGGGTGCCGTTCGTCGAAAGGCAAATTGGGACACGAGGACAACCGCCCGCCAACGCGCATCGTGTTATCCGTGTGGAGAAAAGGGGTTCAACGAAAGTAAGCTGCTTTTAGATCGCAGCATCGTGTAGTTTTCGAGCGATGCTCGTCCCCAAAATTAATCTTCTGGCAGGAGATGGCGAGGCAGCGTTTAGTTTCCTTTATTTCTCCCGGTGGGAGGTGCAGGTTGGGGTGCGAGTGCAGGTGACGCTGAGCTGGATGAGCGTTGTGGAGAAATCGATATACGTATGAGTGTACACGTAGGGCTCGTGGCAGCGACGAAAATCGTTCGAGAGGATCCTCATCGGTAGCGCAATGGATGTGCAGCGTTGTGACAGCTTTCTGCTCAGAGGGTGCTCTCAGCGAGATCTTGGGGCGTGGCACCGCGACTGGCTAAATCGGCGGGGCTGTCCTGGAAATCCACATGAAACCATTGCGACTGTGGTGTCTTCTCGATGATTTTGGCAACTCGATTTGCCACGAACGTCGCCCAAACGCAGGGGATTTCTTCAGCCAGGCCAAAACAATGGTGGAGTCGCTCCAACAGTAGATCGTGTAATGGGGCAGCTGCAGCGTGGGCACGAGAGTGTCGATCATCTCAGCTACTAAAGTGGCTCCGCACAACTCTAACCTGGTGAGAGACAAAGTTTTAACTGGGGCTACACGAATGTAGAAGTACAAAAGGAAAACTTGGACTTCCTGAGCGACCGTGATGCGGGCATAGATGACTCGTGCGTAGGCCCTTTCTGAGGCATTGCAAAAGGCAAAAGGCATGGAGTGCGGCTTTCTGGGGCGTAACTCACCCATCGCGGGATGCGGATGGCGCGGATGTGCTGGTAATTCTGGAGAAAACTTAACCAGTTAGCGTGAGTTACCTGAAGCAGAGTGTCATCCCAGTTAATTTTGTCCAACCAGACTTGCTGAATCAGAATCTTTGCTGCAGCGATGATCGGAGCCAGCTAACCGGCTGGGTCGAACAGCTTGGCGACCAGAGACAACATATCTCGTTTCGTGTGCGCAGCTTTGATGGCGATGGCTTGGACATCGAAGTAGAACTCATCATGGGTCGCGTTACAGCGAATTCCAAGCATTTTGGCGGTGCTGGAATCTTCTAGCGTCAGAAAATCGGAATGGAGCAGATGGGATGCCGGCAAGTCTGCCAGAATGCCTTTATGGTTGGCAGTCCACTTGCGAAGTGAAAAACCTGCTGAGTCGAGAGCCGCTATGAGTTGGTCACGGGTCTGGGTAGCTGTCACCAGGTCATGCCTGCCTGTTAACACGCTGTAGAATGTGTGCTGCAAGCGGGAACTGGGGCTTCACATCGTCTGCCAATTGAAGAAGGGTGCGTATTGCCAGGCACGGGGCGCAATTAACTCCAAACGTTACGGTTTGAAGCTCGAAGTCGGTAGGTTCGGACTTGTACGGGTCTCGGAAGAGAATGTGCTGATATGGTGTGTGCTTTGGGTCGACCAATATTTGGCGATACATTTTGAATGTCTCGAAGCCCCTGAGCGGAGCGTGTCTGGAAAGCCGAATTTAAAAGCAATGGCACGATGTAGGGGACGTCATCGCGTCTTCGCGTATTTTTCTTCGCGAAACTTTTCGGAGTGGCATAGCAATCTAGTTTTGGGAAGTTCCTCCACCTCCCAAAAACGTTCGAACTGTTGTTCGAAGGTGACTTCGTTGTGTAAGCCGCTTTGATGCGTGCCGTGGCAGATTGCTTGGTGGGAACCGGGCCGGTTAGGATCCAACCGAACACGGTTTGCTGAGCCATGAGGGAGCCCAGCACTTGGCGGCGGATGCCGTCCAGCAGGATTGCTGGGTATAAATCGGCTCCGATGAGGACGTCGACCTGCTCGCTTTTGGAGAAGTTGACATCTGCGAGCTCGATGTCTTGAGGGAGGCCACTGAGAAGTGACCTGTCTAACGAGTAGGAGGGCAACCGCCCTGTGAATTTTGGGAGCACGAGCGTCGTCACGTTGATTTGAAATTTGGGATCAAGTGACGAATTCATGAGAAAATCGCACGATCTTGATATTTTTGCGGACACGGTCTCATTGAGACCGGAGACTTCTGCGGTGGTTGGCCGCGCTGGGAGCTTTAAGAGCTTTTGTATGCGTTCAGAGATGAACGACACTTCGGACCCAGGATCAATCAAGGCGCGCGCGATGTAACATGTACCGTGATGGCGTATTGTTACCATGGCAGTCCCTAACAGTACCTGTTTTGGTGCTTTCGCGAAGCACACCTGATGCGTGTCCTGTGGATTTCGCTGTTGCGCGGGGGGAGAAGTGGACTGTATATGCGTGGGAGGTCGCATCGAAGAATGCGGCCTTTCTTGCTGGGAAGCATGTTGAGTCGAACCTGGAATGAAGTTCGAATAGGCAGGGGCTTGAGTACGCGGAGCGTTATCATACCGTTGCTCTTGAGTTCGTTGCTGTGTGGGTGGAGGAGTGGACTGTATATGCGTGGGAGGTCGCATCGAAGAATGCGGCCTTTCTTGCTGAAAAGCATGATGAGTCGAACTTGGAATGAAGTTCGAATAGGCAGGGGCTTGAGTACGCGGAGCGTTTTCAAACCGCCGCTCTTGATGTGAGGCACGTGGGGTCGAATCTGGTACAGCATTCGATGAGGATGGAGCGTTCTCACGATGCAAGAGGGTGTGATGCCTGCCATTACATTTGATGCAATTAAATCTGCTTGGACAGTTTTTCACGGAGTGAGATCTGGCCAAGCAGTTGCTGCACAAGCGGCTTTTCTGAACGGTATTCAACCGCTGTGGAACGGGCAAGCTGAGAAACTGAGCGCAGGATCTCAACCTGTGCTGCTTTTGGCAAAGAGGGCAGCTTTATTGGGACACCTTCAACTGGAAGGTGTTGACGCGTTTAGAGGCTGGAGCTGAGTGAGTCGGAGCTGGGAGCTGTGTTGACTTCAATGCGGGTGTGCACTTAATATCTTGCACCGTTTCAAGGGTCTGGAAGCGATGCGTGAGAAACGCATCCAGATCTGTCCATTTTGGGATCTCCGTTTTGTTCGTGAGAGATTGTTCCCAAAGGGAAAGCGTTGCTTCTGGGAGCTTGCTGGAACACAAAAAGACGATTATCGCGTCCCAATGCGAGGTATCGACACCTTGTAGCGCGAGTGCGGCGAGAATATTATTGATTTCGCGCTGCAAGTCTTTAATAGCGCCACCGGTTTCCTTCGTGATGGGGGACAGGCTGAAGAGCTTCTTCAAATGGGCGTTGGTGAGGACGCGCCCGTTCTCGTACCTGTCGGACAGATTTTTCCACGCTTGGGCAAAACCTTCATTCGTGAGAGGGGATTTCTGCACGATTTCTTTAGCTTCGCCGGTAGTTTTTTGGTTCAGGTGGAAAAGCTTCTCAACCGGCGCAATTCTGGTGTTCTTGATATAAAGGGCCGTGAACATATCCCTAAAAGAAAGCCACGAGAGGTAATCGCCGTGGAAGGCTTGGGTGTCGCAAGGGGGTAAGCTGATGTTGTAGCCAGATGCTGGCATTTCAGCTGCTGCTGTATTGAGTGCGGAAGAAGTGAGACGAGTTTTTCGGCATGCGCCGATTTTCGTGGCGCAGCGAATATAAGTTCGGTAGCAGTTGCGTTGCTTCGTCTTAATCACTTCTACGTTAGCGGGTGCGGATTCCTCGGAGGCCATCAACTGGTCTAGGCACGTGTAGTAGACTTCCTTGGTCGCCCTCCACATCGTCTTGAGCTCTTCCAGATGAGCATCTAATGAAAAGTCCGAGTGCTCCTGCTCAGGGATGGTCACGAAGTCGGCCTCGAATTCGACGATCGCGTCGGAGGCGCGTATAAATTTGTCGAGTGACGCCATTATATTTTTAGGGTTCGCTTAGGGGCGGCGAAGAAAGTCGAAAGCCCAAAAAAAAACGCACCGAAAAACTATTTCGGAAAAAATTTTATTTTATTTTAGAGGAAAAAAGTCAGCGAATATTTGCGCGTCGCTAGCTGATTGCGTTGGGGCTCGAGAAGCTTGCTTCTAAAAATCAACCACGCGTTGTCTCTAAAGTTGGCAACTAGTTACAAAGAGACTAGTTGCTGCGAACACTTCTGCCTACTGGGTATGCAGCTTTGCTTATTCACTGCAGGCTTTTACACTTCTGAGAGTGCAAAACGACACGAAAACTGGTTTTTTTTTGTTCTGTCTGCACTCTGTATGTATGGGCAGCGCAAGCAGAAGAGCGCGAGCAGAAGCAAAATGTGCACGCGTATACTGACCAGCAAAAGGTGGTGGTTTTTCGCTTTGCACTGAGCGCCGTTGCGGAGCACCCAAGTAAGTTGATACAAAAACGTGAGAGCGCGAAACCATAAGCAATCTCTCGGGAGAGCTCAGGAGAAGGCTGCTCTAAAGATTTTTTGTGCGGGAGCACGGGGCTTGCTTATGCGTCAAGCGGTGAATTTTTGGAAAAAATGTGGGCTTCGCAGCAAGCGATGCTTGCGAATACGGTCAGCAACAAAAACCTGAAGCCTTGGTGCTGCCGTTATTCTTGGGGACCGTTACCCACGAATTGACAAGTCTCGTAAGGTTTGACGGTCAAATGAAGGGTATATATATATAAGGAGGACCTTATATATATATATATATATATATATATATATATATATATATATATATATATATATATATATATATATATATGGGCGTCGTCACCGACGCCCAAATCATCGTCACCGACGCCTAATCAAGTGAGTCGAGTAAGGAACGGTGAGTTCACACATCTCCATACGTTAGCCTAATTATTAGCCCCGAGCCCTTCCGGCCATATACGTTTATATATATAGAGAGTTTATATATATATATATATATATATATATATATATATATATATATATATATATATATATATATATATATATATATATATATATATATATATATATATATATATATATATATATATATATATATAAACTCTCTATATATATAAAAACTCTCTATATATATAAACGTATATGGCCGGAAGGGCTCGGGGCTAATAATTAGGCTAACGTATGGAGATGTGTGAACTCACCGTTCCTTACTCGACTCACTTGATTAGGCGTCGGTGACGATGATTTTGGCGTCGGTGACGATGGTATGGGCGTCGGTGACGATGATTTGGGCGTCGGTGACGATGGTATGGGCGTCGGTGACGATGGTTCCTGGGCGGCGGCAATCCGGATCGTCTGGACCAAATGTTTAGTTGAACGGTTGGGTGGTCTCCGAGCACAATCCGGCTCGAAGGACCAAAATGTTTATTCGCACAATGTTAATTTTTCACTTTATATATATAATATAAAAACTGTATAATATTGTTTCTTCTCTTTTTGTTGTTTTGCCAGATCTGTACGCGTCCACGGTTGAACAAAGAGTGGCTCGTGTGGGTCCAGCGACGATTGCTGGAAGGCGGTCAAACCGCGCCAGTTGCCGCGGAGAGAGCCCGCAGCCGGGCTTACGCTCACGAGAGAGGCGCCCCTCACGACCGGCAGGCTGACAGGAGAGAGACTGAAGTGCTCACTCCTGACACCCTACCGATCGATGAGGGAGCACCTCTGGCGAGCGGCAGTTGGCGTTAACAAGTACTATACATAGTTTACCACTTTTAACACACATTTTTAACGCACGACTATGTGCGTGTGCATTATATATGTAAATGAATATGTAAGAGACCTTTCCTAATTTTCTAAATTGATTTTTTCTTTTATCCTTTTATTGAAAGCTTGCTAATAACTTCCTTTTTTTACAGGATGAAAGTGCACAAAAACGGAAATGCTGCCGATGTAATCAAGAGTATTTCCCAGTCAGATAACACAAATAAGCAATGTTAGTATTGATTCATATCATGAGAATTTTATGCTATTTTATTCTTTAACACACGTATAGCTACATCGAATGTCAACTCGGTTCGGATCGTATGAATACGGTCGGAAAACCAAGCTTGGAAATTTTGCTTTTGTATTTCAGTCGTAGATCTTTAGCATTCCAGCATACCATTAATAATTCGTGAATCCATATATATGTACACATTAACTAAAAAATTCACTAAAGATTGAAGCTATTAGGTCAGTTCCTTTACACGCTCTGAGTAACTTCCAAGCTATTTGAACGTGTTTTTTTTTTGTGGAAAAAATGGGAGGATAAGAGTGATATTCGAATTCAACCTGATAACTGAAAAGTATTGTAACTGGTATTAGTTGCATTGTAAATAGTTGGCAGTAGAGTCGCTGTTTAAAGTGCAATACGAACAGCAACTGCTCCGAACAGAATTTGATCTTTCTATTCGAAATATTATCTTAGCTCGAACTCTGCCCGAACTTTACACAGACTGCACGAGCTTTGTAAAGGAACAGACCTGTTGTAATAAGCTGCAATATTAGTATCAATAGTAGTTTATCCAAATAATCGATTGTAATCACTTTGTTGAATTTATGGTAATGATTACACCGATTTAACTTAATATGTTTATTTACACAAAGTATTTTAGACAAAGTATTTTACACCAATTATTTTACAAACAATTGAGGCTCGTGCCGAAGACGCTATTTTAATATTTGAGGAGGAGTACCGCGTCGTGGTTCACTAAAGATTCACAAACGAATTAATCTATGGCAGCGGCAGCATCTCCCAGAAGGTATGCCACCACAACCAGCTCAGTATATATTTGACCGCAAAATATAAAACCGTGAGGGCTGCTGCTACGATCGCTATGGACCGATGATACATAGTTATAATACATACACGATAGACGATACATAGTTACTAATTATTCTAGCAGAAACGTCGCCGCATTTTTATACTTACCCCAGCCGCTGCCAGCGCTAACAGCAACCAGAGCAGTGCCCAACGAAATGAATTGCTGACGCCAAAAGCACGCGTCATGTAACTGTCGCCAGTGTCCACATTTCAAAAAGGGACCGACTACCCAAAAGGAATGGAACTCTGTTGCAGAAACTTGCTTGCTCATCATTGCTGAATTATTTCCAGCAATGATTTCGTCACGTATTCTTTGTTCATAGGATTTACTTTATCACCTGAGACCTGAGGGTTGCAACAAAGCGTTGCGCGCAAAGACAACAAGACTGGAAACTAATTTTTCGCTTTCACTGTGTTAGTGAAATCAGGCTGAAGTGTGTAAATTACACAAACAAAATGCATGCAATTTTGACAACTTGAAGCAAATTTTGACAACTTGGAACAAAATTTTGAGAGAGGATTTACATTTTTTGAGAGAGAATTGCAACTCTTGTTCTTCTTCACCGCACTAGCCTAGAAACATAATTTTTAAAATACGTAAAGAAAACAAGGAGATAGGCTTTAAACTAATTATGCTTTTAGAAATGCACAAGAAATCTTTTCCAAGTCATGTTGCTGCATTATATCATATAATTTGCGAAGGAAACCAAGTCAAACTCCATAAAATTTGCACGATTCGCAAATATAATCAGCTGTTTTTACCTACCACACGTACTTTTAGCTGTAAGAGATGCCAACATATTTTACTTTAGATTGTGGTGTAAATTTCCACACCACCTCAAAGATGGTGTGGAAATGCAGCAAAAGCTTTTTTATAAAGTTATTAAAATAGTTAGAAAGTAACTTAAAAATCATTGTTATAATTGTTTAAAAGATTTTTTCTTTTACAAATTACAAAAACAAGTCAGTTTACATTACTGCTTCCATATTGTTTATTGTTTACATACTGTTTGTTGTATATTTCCAAACAGTTAAGGAATCATCAAAACCGCGAAGGATCTTACATGCAATGAAGTTTTTCTATTAAAGCTTACTTAAAAATCCATATAAGTAATAATTAATAATTGCGTCTCGTTGGTATCCCTGTCATGAACTCACTTTGTCAACTCAGTTCACACTTTGTCACATTAATCGCCAATCCATTTTGGCGCAGAAGTAGGAAGAATTTGCGCAGATGCTGCTCGTGCAGCTATAGATTTTCTGATGCCACGCAAATGTCGTCGATGTAGACAAATGCGTATCCCGCTTCATTAGCCAAAATCTTGTTGATAAAACGCTGAAAGGTCTGCGCTGCGTTACGCAACTCGAAAGTCATATGTCGAAAATAGAAAAGGCTCGTGCTCGATTGGGATCTGGTGGTATGCTCGCTGGAGAACGATTTTAGAAAAAAATTTTCTTTCCGTGCAGGACGTGCGTGAAGTCTTGTATGAATGGAATCGGCTACCTATAGTTACCGGTATAGTTACCTCGCTAAACGCTCGGTAATCTCCACACGGCCCTTACCGCCTTCGGCACGAACCGCCTGACTTCTTCACCATGTAAAGTGGACTCACCAGCTGCTATCGGACGGCTCTGCTTGAATTCTGCTCTGGCCGCTTCTAATTTCTCGAGCGCCAGACTCCATGGGCGCGCGTGCATCGGCGTGCTCTTTGTGACAATACGATGTGTCACAGCCGAGCTATTCTTGCCGCTGCCTGGTTTGATGGTCGTGATGTCATCGAACTCCTTTTTACAACAATAAGTTGTACTTTAATAAATTTTTACAACAATAATAACTAATAACGTTTTACAACAATATGTACCGATTACGGGCTTACCTGCGACTGCCCCAGACCTCTCTTTTGGCATGTTAGTTGCTGCGTCGACTAGCTTGCAGTTCTTGATGTCCACTAAAGGCCGAAATGTCTAAGAAAATCTGCGCCAATAATGGGCGAACCGACTCGAGCGATGATGAACTCCCATGTTTTCGTCCAAACGTTGTGATGACGGAGTCGTTCGCTGCAAATAACTTGAGAGGATCGGGTCGGCCCATTGCTTCGTGACATATTGCTTCGATAACATGCGATTTCTAATGATATGCAATTTCATGACCATCAAATCATACATTCTCATCCCGGTGAGGTCAGAATTAACGATGAGGCTACATATAGTACTAGTGTACTCTTACAGCAAAGTCTGATGATGATGACATCTGGCGTAGTGCTGGATGAGGATTACTTATTTCTCTCTGTTGTAGGTTGCGTGATCTTGCCTTTTAAATACTATAGGTTAAATTGTGACAGCAATTGACAGAATTAATGCTGTCTAGCCTACTGTTGAATAATAATAGGCTTGAATCCTTGTCGTCAAATCTAGCACATCTTGTTTTCAAGTGAGATTTGAAGTTCAGTAAGTTGTTTTTGTTGCGTGGTCTAATGATCAGTATCGTGAAAAATTGTGTAAAATTGTCTTGGCTTCAGGATGAATTTCAAATTTCCAAGGCTTGTATATGATAGATTTGACATGGAGATTTCTGGAGTATATTTGATGAGCTGGCAGTGTGATTGATTTGTCTTTGATGTCACATTGAGGTTGCAGAGTTAGTATTCCCGATCCCTTTAGAGTGAGTTGTTGGATCTGATGGTCAAATACACCCGTAATTCGCTTAGGGTTAGTAAAGGTGTATATATACCGGTTTTTATGCGACATGTTGAGCCCAGGTTGAATTTGTTCTTAAAAGCTCTATATCACAATTTGAGCGGTTATCGTTGTTTAGTAACTTGAACTCACATACGAGTATTTCGGAGGCCTCCTTGTATCTTGACAGGATGTTGGTATGTAATTATGAATCTGGTTTTGTAGTAATGCATGAGTGTAGATCGTTTGTACTCATGGGAAGATATTGGTGTCGATGAACATTAACTGCTATTATATCGTTACAAAGTTTACAGCCTTATTCCAAGAGTCACGAACGTTTGCAATCGTTCAGAAAAACAGCTGATAACCTAATGGTATCCTCTTTTGGTACTCCAAGAGACGATATCGTTGAGCTAATCGTTCATTACGTAGTTTCGTATCGTCTTTTGGTATTCTGAGAAACGATATCTTTGGGTTTCTCGTCTTAAAAAAGACGATTGCAATTTATTTGTCGTCTTCTAATAAAAATGCAAGATTTCAATTCAAAATCTTGTTATAAATTTTATTTTATTTCATTTATATTTATTTGTTATTAATTATATACTTATTTTCTCTATTTATATTTATAAAAGAGGTATTAATAAATCAATAAATGTTTTAAATAATAATGTTAAATTTGAAATTATTACTTTTTTTCGCGAAACGTTTTCTTCCTGCTTTGTTCTTTTCTTTAAAAACTCGAATTCGTAAAAGTAACTGTCCAAATGTGAGTTAAGTGTGAGTAAAAAATCCGTTTCTATTGAGCGATGGAGTGACAAACAAAAAGGTAAAATAATAAAATGTTGAAACAATTTTCTTTAATTCGTTTTGTATGTTGTTGTATTTAAACAGTTTTACATCTGCTCAATTTGAATTGCTGGTCCAAGAAATGTAAAATGCACCAGATCTCGCCAAAGGGAGCTCCTAGTTTTGGTTCTAATTAAAGTGAAATGCGAACAAGAATGGGACCAGGAAGAATGGGAAAAAATATGCTCACAAAATTATTATAAACCTGGTAAATCAAAAATATTTTATGCATTCCGTAGTAGCGATTGTGAAAGCGGACAAATTGCTTATCAACGTCTTCCTAAACTAAAAACTGCACTAAACACATAATCCAAACAAGTTCTTCAAATAAAGCACGAAAGTTCCTCAATTGATTGTTTACAATCGTTGGGAATTTTCCATTGTTTACAATTTGCTACAGTGTTGGAAAGTAAAACTTTCATTTCTTTACCACAATCACAATAATAAAATTTTTACCTACAAACACTGAAAATTGTATCTTCTGCACAAACCTTCCTGTGCAAACCTGACCACATAAAAACTACCGTAACAATAACGTAATGACAAGACGAGACGATTTCGGTGACTCTTGGAATGCGTCGTTTGCGACGTAGTGACTTTCTTGAGCCGATCGTTGAACGATTCACCGTGACTCTTGGAATAAGGCTGTTATTTTACAAGACTCTTGTTTACCATGGTGGGTACGGAAAATAGTTTGTATAAATGGGCAAAGGCAAATGATTTCGAATTTTTACTAACTTCTCAGAAGTTGCTGTGGTGTGAGCAAACTTGGACTGATTTCTGCATTATGGGTGTCCGTAAGCACGTCTATGATAGATACTTGTATGCGTTGCAAATTTGCTGCAACTATAAGTAGTTGCTAATGAGATGAAATTTTGAAGAACCTGGAATATGTTTATAGCATGTCGCATCAAGGTCGCATCAAGGTCGCATCAAGGATTGACGTCTGGTTTTTGAACAAATGTTGGAGATGGCCTTTATTTTGTTTTATTGTCTCAAGTATCTTCAGCATTGCGCCCCTTTATTCTTAATACTCCAAATAATGAATTTGCCACTATGTTCAGTGCACCTTTTTTGATTATATTGATTGTTACAACCCTGTGGTTTTCGTAGTTTGTTGCACCCCTTTTGTCTCGGTTAACTATTAAAAGACTGTTGTCCAATCTGAGTCCCTTTTTAATGTGATGAAATTTATTTACAACGTCCTTGCAAATATTTTTCTGCGTTAACTCTTGACATAAGTGTCGCTAAGCTAAGGTCATAAAAAAATGCTTCCATTTCCGTTCAATAAGGTTTGAGGTCATAGTATACAATGAGGCGCCACTTGTTTATAGAGGTTTTAAGTGATCCAATTCGTTCAAAGTGCATCCCGATTTTATGGTCGAACTCATTGTTGTCGATTTGCATACGTTTTTACATCTGACATAGTGAAAATGTTTAGACAAATCTGGATTGCCAACCAGCACCGGGATTATCAGCGAATTGTGTGGAGAAACAGTGTGGATAAACCCATTCAGCATTTTCGGTTATGTACTGTGACCTATGGGACGGCCTCTACACCTTTTTTATCAGTCCGAGTATTGCAGCAACTGGCAATCGATAACAAAACTAAACTGCCGCGCGCAGCGGACGTAATCCTTCATAATATTTACCTCGATGATATTATGGTGGGTGCGGAGCCGCTTGACGAATTACACAGTATAAAATCTGAGCTCTCAAAGCTTTTAGAAATGGGCGGCTTTCAGCTGAGTAAATGGAATTCAAATTCTGAAGAGTTTCTGTCCAGTTTGTCAGTATATAGTGGTGAAGCCTCCTTTTTGGACACTGGTCAATCTATGGACAAAGTCGTAAAAATTCTCGGACTTTGTTGGAGTCCTGCTTCAGATGTATATTCATTTCGAGCTGCGAAACTAACAAATCAAACTGTTACAAAAAGGCTTATCTTATATGAAGTTTCTCAAGTATTTGATGTTTATGGTTGGTTGTCAGCATCAACAATTTTAATGAAAATTTTATTCCAAAAATTATGGTTGTTGAATGTAAACTGGGACGATCCACTTCCTAAGGAAATAGTTAAGCAATGGCAAGAACTGAGGCAGTCGATTCACCATTTCGAAATGATTACAATTCCTAGACGAATTTACATCTTCATGCCAGACGTAGAAATACATTGCTTTTGCGACGCATCAGCAGTTGCCTATGCATCTGTTATTTATTCGGTTTTCCGTTCATATGGCTCAAAACCCTTGATAAACGTAATTACGGCTAAGTCAAGAGTTGCACCATTAAAATCAATTTCAATTCCTCGTATGGAGCTCTGCGCTGCGCTGCTTCTTTGCCGATTATTTGGAGCAGTCAAACGCACTATCGACGTTTCCAAGGCGGCACTGTATAGTATGCTTGGACTAACTCTGAAGTAGTTCTGTACTGGTTATCATCACCGCCTCGCACCTGGAAAATGTTTGTTTTCAATCGCACGGACGAAATTTTAGATACGAATGCACGGCCTTGCTGGAATTACGTAAACACCCGTCAGAATCCGGCGGATTGTGCATCGCGTGGAATAATGGCAGATCAACTAGTCAAGCATGATTTGTGGTGGAACGGACCTCCATGGTTGCAGTTTAACAAAGATAAGTGGCCTTCATCTAAATTTAAAGATCAGAATAAACTTCAGTGTTCAGCAGATGTGCTTTGGGAGAAGAAACAGGCTGTATTATGTAATTTGGGGTTAGAAGACAAGATATCCGTACTAGTGGAAGTCGCCGACAGATGTTGGTAATGGAATCGATTACTTCGAGTTGTTGCATATGTTTGCAGATTTATGGTAGGGCCCTCCTACGTTTGAAGAACTGCATTCAGCCAAAGTGAGAGTACTTATAGACGTACAGAAAAAAACCTTTGCAAGTATGAAACATCCAATTATTCTACCACGCCACCATATAGCGGAGCTGATCGGCATAAATATGCACAAAACTTATCTGCATGCAGGCGTAACTGAGCTGTTTGTGATTCTTCGCCAACACTTTTAGATTATAGGTGCTCGAAATTTGGTCAGATCGATTGTGTTCAAATGCAAACGCTGTTTTCAACTTCGGTGACAAACTTTGGTGCAAATAATGGCTAACTTGTCACCAAGTGCGTGAAGTTAAATTCGTAAATACGACGCGAATTTAGCAAAGTCACAAACTAAAAATACGAATTTAAATTCGTACTTACGAAGAAGTACCAAAATAAGGCGCCACTTAGAACTACTTATTCGTTTAGTAAAACACATGATCTGGAAAAGTTTTGTATATCGTTCGAAAGGCAACAATTGCAGCTACCTACTCCAGAAATCTCAGCCGTGCACAACCAGGAATGTGGCGTCAGTGGCCATTCCAACATTGCCCTCACCCAGTGTATCTCCTATAGCGCTTCATACATTTCGACAAACTTTTTGTTCAACGAAAAACATAATCTCACCAAACGTTGTATATCGTTCGAAAGCTAACTATAGCAGCTACCCACTCCAGAAATCTCAGCCGTGCACAGCCAGGAATGTGGCGTCAGTGGCCATTCCAACATTGCCCTCACCCAGTGCATCTCCTATAGCACTTCATACATTTCGACAACCTTTTTGTTCAACGAAAAATTTAATCTTACGAAACGTTGTATATCGTTCGAAAGCTAACTATAGCAGCTACCCACTCCAGAAATCTCAGCCGTGCACAGCCATGAATGTGGCGTCAGTGGACATTCCAACATTGCCCTCACCCAGTGCATCTCCTATAGCGCTTCATACATTTCGAAAAACTTTTTGTTCAACGAAAAACATAATCTCACCAAACGTTGTATATCGTTCGAAAGCTAACTATAGCAGCTACCCACTCCAGAAATCTCAGCCGTGCACAGCCAGGAATGTGGCGTCAGTGGCCATTCCAACATTGCCCTCACCCAGTGCATCTCCTATAGCGCTTCATACATTTGGACAAACTTTTTGTTCAACGAAAAACATAATCTCACCAAACGTTGTATATCGTTCGAAAGCTAACTATAGCAGCTACCCACTCCAGAAATCTCAGCCGTGCACAGCCATGAATGTGGCGTCAGTGGACATTCCAACATTGCCCTCACCCAGTGCATCTCCTATAGCGCTTCATACATTTCGAAAAACTTTTTGTTCAACGAAAAACATAATCTCACCAAACGTTGTATATCGTTCGAAAGCTAACTATAGCAGCTACCCACTCCAGAAATCTCAGCCGTGCACAGCCAGGAATGTGGCGTCAGTGGCCATTCCAACATTGCCCTCACCCAGTGCATCTCCTATAGCACTTCATACATTTCGACAACCTTTTTGTTCAACGAAAAATTTAATCTCACGAAACGTTGTATATCGTTCGAAAGCTAACTATAGCAGCTACCCACTCCAGAAATCTCAGCCGTGCACAGTCAGGAATGTGGCGTCAGTGGCCATTCCAACATTGCCCTTACCCAGTGTATCTCCTATAGCGCTTCATACATTTCGACAAACTTTTTGTTCATTGATACATTCGATCAGCGGGGTTGATGAGAATTAGCACATACTATACTTCTTATATCTTTTGGATGTCTGTGGTAAATACGTATCCTGTGCATGATGTCGTTCAAAGATCGGCCTGATGACATTTTTGCTGAGGCACCGAACACCACGCGAAGTTTAGTACTTCTGCTATCTGTTTTTATAACAGTGATGTGGAATAAAGTAAAAAGCGTTGTTCAACGGAGAACTGGGATTTTCCATCATGTTACCTATCTGCTCATATTCCCTCATGAACTCACCATAAGAATTTATGTGTTGGGATCTTTTTATGTCAGATAAAATAATATAAAATCAAACTCGGGGCATGCCCCCCTTCCATGCAAAGTATTAGTTGGGTTATTGAGATTATTTCACAATCTTACGGCGCGATCGAAAAACGAATTCTCGCGGTAATGGGTAATGCGTTGGAACGGGATCTGGATGTAAAAGGTGCACCACTCTGGAAAGCCAGGTAGATCTGTTAAATACCTGAACTGACGGAATCAGGCTGGTTACTTCAGAAGAACGTTTAGCCTTAAAGTACCGGTAAAATAAGGATACACAACCTACATCCCGACGACGCCCCAAGGTTTCAATAGAGCATACTGTACTCTATAAGTTTTATCGTACGACCTTGAATACGGTCCAGAAGCTGAAGATATGGTCTCGAAGCTCCACACTATACATGCGAATTGTACTAAATTTTCGGGCGGATATAGGTGGTGTAGATACAACGAAGGTCGGTTGGAGTGAAGTATTTCTTGCACCGCTTTAAAAAGCCTAAGCACTTGGCTGCTTCTTTCGACACATCAAAAATGTGATCGTTCCAACGAAGATCGCATTGTATTGACATGCCCAGAACATCAAGAGCATCCGACTCATTAATATCCACACCACCCATATTTAAAGGTGGGAAGTTGTCGCCCGCCAGACGCTTGTGGGTCAACAAACTGCATTGGGTCTTCCGCGCATTAAAATAGACCCGATTCGCTTGACCTCACTCCTGGATTTTGTTGAGGTCAGATTGGAGTGTATCATTCATAATACTGCGTTTTCTATTAATCTCCAGAATAGAGGGACGCCAGGAGAATGAATATGAATGACAAATGCTGCTGTCATCAGCAAACGAGTAGACGGGGTTTGATGTCAATGACAGAAGGTCATTGATAAAAATGAGAAAAAGTGTAGGAGACAGGGCCGAACCCTGCGGAACTCCAGCATTAATGGAGTGCTCTTCGGAAGCAAAGCCGTCTATCACAACCCGAATAGAACGGCCGCTGAGGAAACTCGATATCCATCGAGTGAATGTATTACCGACTAATTGGTTTCTCTCCAGATACCTCATCAAGTTAAAATTTATAATGCTCTCCATAACTGGCTGCACATTGGCAATCTTCCAGGAAATAGGAAAAATTCCTGAAATATATGATAAGGCGCACTTTCTCAACACGTGGGCTGAAATGCCGTCCGGTACCGAGGATTTATTCACGTTGAGGTTTATATGCACTCTTTTAACGGCCCGCGTTCGAATGAGCATCTCAGGCATAATACGAGACACACTATCGATCACGGGTAGTGGTTGGCTACTCTCAGAAAGAGAGCAGTTTTCAGCAAACATTTTGGCTAATAAGTTTGCCTTATCAACCGAGTGAGTGAAGATCTGAGCATCCTTGAGTAGAGTTGGAATAGACAATCGCGTCTGTTTTTTCACTCTCCCCGCGAATGACCAAAAGTTCTTACTACTCTTATGGTATTGGAGAACTCTACGTCTATGGCGCTGTTCGTAGAGAACTTTTTCGCGCTTTAGATTGGCATTGTACCTATTTCTGGCCTGATTGCGCAGCAGTTAAGTATCAGGAGTTTTGTTTAAACGCCAATTCTTAAATGCTTCGTCTTTAGACCTGACTGCTTGTCTGCAAGTCGCATTAAACTAGGAATGGCCTTTTGGTTTAGTACAAATTCTTTTATTGGGTATGAAAGACCTGATACCAAATAAAATTATATTTTCTACCAATTTTGCCGTAGCGTTTATGTTTCTATCCCTGAAACACAATTGCTAATTGAAACGGCTGAAAAAGGAGTTCAGCGCATCCCCATTACCCTTCTCATAACGCCACACTGTCCGCTTCGTAGCTGGCTGGTGAGCGGATTGAAGACTAGAATATGGGAAGGTAGCAGAAATTGTAGCGTAGTCCGAATTACCAAGAGGTGCAAGAACATTCACATCATACTTGCTGTGATGTGAAGTTAGAAAAAGGTCCAGAATAATATGTGGGGTGAAAAGTAACCTCCTTGGGAATGAAAAATTTTTTTTAAAAAAATATCTTTTTATTTTATTCAATATAGTCCCCTTTTAGCTCCATACATTTATTCCAGCGATTTTCCAACTTCTTGATCCCGTCCGAAAAGTAATTTTCCGGAAGGTCTGCAAAATACTCTTCCGTGGCGTCGATCATTTCCTCGCGTGAGTGAATTTTTTATTGATGAGCCATCTTTTGAGGTTTGGGAAGAGATAACAGTCCGAGGGAGCCAAATCGGGCGAATACGGTGGATGCGACAGAAATTGGAGCCGTAAGTCATTGATTTTAGCAGTGGTTGCGATGCTCTTGTGCGCCGGCGCATTGTCTTGCAAAAACAAAATTTTTTCTCGCTTCATGTGAGGCCGTTTTGCAGCGATTTCGGCCTTTAATCGCTCCAATAATGCACAGTAATACTCGCTGTTGATGGTTTTACTTTTTCGAGGTAGTCCACGAAGAGAATGCCATGACAATCCCAGAAAACCGACGTCATAATCCTTCCGACCCATTGAGCCTCCCTCGGCCGCTTCGGAGCACTCGTGCCGGCTTCAGTCCATTGTCGGGCACTCATTCTGTTCTCTGGTGTGTAATAGTGGATCCAGGTTTCATCAATAGTTACCAATCGACGCCAAAAGTTCGTCCGATTCCGCATCAGCAAGTCCAAACACTCTTTCGAAGTGCTCTCGCGGTCGTGTTTTTAGTCAGGAGTGAGCATGCGCGGCACCCAACGGCAGGATAACTTTTTCATATGCAGAATATTGCCCAAAATATGGCGTGTGCGCTCAGTACTAATCTCTGTGGTATCTGCTAGCTCGCGCACCTTCACTTTCCGGTCAGCCAACAACATTTCATGTATTTTTTTGATATTGTCCTCTGTAACCGCATCGGAGGGCCTGCCGCTGCGGACTTTTTTTTTTTTTATCAGAATCTTGCAGTAGCCCTTAAGATATCAATCTTTTTTTTCCATGATTGGCTACTGTTGGAATGGGCGACAGAGGGACAGAATATTTTGGTTTTTCCCATCAACGCAGGGAAAGTGCGTTGGTTCCTTCACTAATTGATTCAAATTACTCAATTACACTCAGCAAACAACTCAACATACAAACCCTCAGGTGTTGTGTGACTCGAATGACGTAGCCAATTGGAATTATGAACATTGGAATCAACAGCAACAACAATTTCACTGTTCGGATACGATTCCAGAATTTTAGAAATCGAATCAGGGAGACTGCCCAATTTATCAAAAGTTGGCAGCCTCCCTAGACCCGGGCTTCTATAAATGAAGCAGAAGTGCAGGATGTGCGACTGGATTTTGAACTTAACCCACATGAAACTAAATTCGGCATCCGACGTGCAAAGGTGTTGCTGTCACTGGTACGCAACATCACTGCGAATGTATAAGGCGAGGCCTCTGTGTGGTAAAAACAATGGCAGTAAATGGTACCCCGGCATGTGAAAGTCCAGTGGATCTGCAACCTCAGACACCTGGGTCTCACCTAGTGCCATTATATGCGGTTGGTGAGTACAAATATGCGCATAGACCGCGAAGAAATTCGCCCTCAAGCCACGTACATTAGTGGAGTCTATGCGGAATTTTGTCATCGCCGTCCACTGTGGCGAAGTGTAAGGTCAGCCGTACAAACGGCCACGCGTACGTCGCAAGCAAAGCAAAACGCGACAAGACAAGTGTTATGCCTTTATCTTCAGCCCACGGTGCACTCACAGCCGCCTGCACACCTAACGGGACCAGGAAGAAGGAGGAAGAGTGAAAACCAACGAAATGCTGAGCTTTACAAGCAACGAAATGCTGAGCATAAACAAGCCCCTCGCATGTTTCTCTGCATTGTGTTAGATTGTCTATTTATTTGTTGTAATTTAATCAAGTTTTATTTATTTGTTATTAAGTTATTAAGTAGTGCACTATTGTTTGTTTATTAAAAAGTGTTGTTTGGTGAAGCGTTATGGTTGTATTTTCGCGGCGTGGGTTTTCACTATTGCTTTGGATTTTATTTTCGCGAACACTGATTATAAAATGAATTGGCGGGCGCACCGTCCGCCTCCGTCCGCGGTCACATCACAACTGATATATATATATATATTAGTAAACAGCGGAAGGATTTCAGTAAGCAGCGGATTCAATAATTAACAATCGATCTTTTCTCGTTGCTGTCCAGAACCAAAGAGAGACCAGAAATCCCCCGCTTGACAGCTCGACCTTTTTATCATCAGCTGTCTTCCACTTAACCTAAGCGCCCTGTTACACAAGTGCTTAACAGGGTTTACACTATCAACTTATGCATATAGCTATGTACATATCACTACAATCGGCCGTCTTGACATTACAATCGACCTGATTGTTTTGTGAACTTTACTTAATTAGTGCTGCCTTCAAGTTCTGAAATATTTTTGTCCAGCTCTCCACTCGGTTCCATCCATTTTCTTAATCTAGTGGCGTCTAATATGCTATTATATGGAATTTGCGTAATTTGGAAGTTATCGATATCTTCTACCACATATCGATCATGGTCTAATTTTTCTTTAATTACATAAGGGCCACGATACTTCGGTATTAACTTTTTGTTTGTGCCTATTGTTGTGTCTACATTTTTAATTACAACGAAATCGCCGACTTTGAATAAACGAGGGCTAGTATGATGAGCATTGTATTGGTTTAAATTGGCTATTTTGTATTCCCTCGGATGCTCTGGCTCTTAATTCCTCTAGATTTACGTTTTCTTTGCTTCCATATTCCGAGTCTAAATATTCTGTTATTTCGTCTAGAATTTTGCCTCTTTGTTCAACGCCAAACAAAAGTTTACTAGGAGATATATTTGTTGACGTGTGATTTGTATTATTAAATGCGTATTCAACTTCTATTAGCTTAGCTTTCCAATCATCATGACCTGCCGGTTCAGCTAATTTTGCAAGCATTACTTTTAAATCCCTGTTAACCCTTTCTACCTGGCCGTTTGATTGAGGAGATCCTACTGAGACTTTAACATGCCCTATATTTCTGCTTTCTGTAAAGTTTTTAAATTCTTCTGAAGTAAAACAAGTGCCGCGGTCACTTATGATTCGGCGGGGCCTACTGTAATATGAGAAATATTTAAGGAGTGGCTTCATTTGTTCCTGGTGTGTTCACGGGATAGAGTTTTACAAATTTTGTGAATGCGTCGACTACAACAAACACATGTTAATGCCGCGACCTGTTTGATCGCAGAGGACCGAAGTGGTCAATGTGAAGTGTGTCAAATGGTCTCGGAGTCTTCGGAAGTTGGTATAAGTTTCTCTGATTTTTCCTATGAGGTGCTGAGTAATAAATACATTTAAGACAGTTTCGTATGTATCGGTTCAATTTTTTTTTTCATATTGCTGAACCAGTAATGCTTGCTAATTTGTTTTGCGCATTTCGTTATGCCCAAGTGTCCATGATTTTCATGAATTAGTCGCATAATGTTTTCTTCGAGTTCTCTGGGTACTAGCAGCTGACGTTGTTGTTCATTGTCAGTTTTAAAAACTAAACCATTTTCAAGAACATTTTCGGTAAATCTTCGTGTTCTAATCTATTTCGCAAAAGCTCTATGTTTTTGTCTCTAGCCTGAGCTATCTGTATTGCGAGATCTATATCTTCGGATATTACAGCTACTGACATTTGGACTCTACTGAGGGCGTCTGCATGAGCTAATTTTTCCCCTGGTCTATGTTGAACTTTATAGTTGTAATTTTCTAATAAAAGTGCCCATTTCGCTATACATAACGTTAACGTTTTTTTTACTAAGTGTTTGCGATAGCTCTGCGCAGTCTGTTACAATTGTGAATGGTAATCCATCTAGAAACATATGACATCTTGATCGATGTCAGCGATGAAAATAGCTAAGGTTTCGAGTTCAAAGCTTGTTAATTTTGATTCGGCCTCAGTTGTACATCTAGGGAAATATGCTACTGGGTGAAATTGTTTATCTGTTTGTCTTTGCAAGAGGACTGCGCCAAATCCGTACGAACTGGCATCGCAATGTAACTCTGTGTCTTTGCTTGGGTCAAATATAACTAACACTGGTGCCTCAGCAAGACGGTCTTTTAAATACTCAAATGCTTTATTGCATTCTTCACTCCAATTAAAACGGGCACTCTTTTTCAAGAGCATGCTTAGTGGCCTTGCGATTCGAGGAAAATCTTTTACGAAACGTCGGAAATATGAAAATAGTCCCAGGCAACGCTGTACATCTTTCGTGCTCATCGGCGTAGGGTAGGCTCGGATAGCTTCAATGTGAGTGGCATTAGGCTTAATACCATTTTTGTTTATTGTGTAGCCAAGGTAATTTACTTCCTCAAAAGCAAAGCGACATTTTTTAAGGTTCAATTCTAAATTAGCTTCTTTTAATAGTTCTAGTACTGTTCCTAAGATTTCAAGGTGCTCTTGAAAGTTAGATGTTGCAATGCTGATGTCGTCTAAGTATACTACGATGAGCCTTTTATCAATTAGAGGTTTAAGGACCATTATGATACGTCTTTGGAAGACTGCGGGCGAATTTTTTAATCCGAAAGGCACACGGGTATATTCGTATTGTCCAAAAGGCGTTACAAATGAAGTGAATTTCACAGAAACTTCGTGAACTTTTATATTGTGAAAACCATATTTCAAACCTAGTGTACTAAAGTACTTTTTCTTCAACAAATTATCTACAATTTTTCGATCTTCTTTGCATTACCTAAAAGAGAGGCGGCGAGGAGTGCAGTAAATCGGAACGTCATGCAGTAATTGGATTTGCATGCTGTAATCAGTTGTCTTTGGTTCTACTGGCGAATGAGTATATTTATCGCTTATGGTTTTTTCTATACTCGCTATTTGATTCACGGTTAAACATTCATTAATTGTTAGTTTATCTGTGAAATCACATGATTCACATGCACATGGAATTTGAAGAAGGTCTGCAAAATCTCTAGGGTCCTGATTATACGTCAGCTGAACGCCTAAGTGCTCCCCGAATTCCTCTAAGGCCTTTTGAACTATCGCTTGCATTTACCTTCTGAAGACATTCACTATTTAACTTCCTAGTTTCTAAATTTTCGTTATCAGCTATCTCTCTCGCGTGAACTTCTGAAATTTCTTTCTTCTTCGGTTTTATTTCGGTTTTTAAAATTTTCATTCGCGTGACACTCGATTTCAACTCCTTTTTTTTTTCTTCGTGTATTAACCCCAAATTGCGATTCAAAAGTAATTTGAAAATTTTGAGTTGTGATGTGAGCGCGGGCGAAGGTGGATGTTACTCCCCACCTCAATTCATTTTTCGCGTCGAGTGCTCGCGAAAAAATAATTAACATCAAAACCGACCATCCACAAGCAATATAAACAGATTTACACCATAATAAAATAGAATCACAGCGCACATAACCCAAACCAATAATATAACTTATAAACATGCAACAATAATAAAATTAAAGAAATTCAGTCTAATGGAATGCAGAGCGAAGGACTTTTTTATGCTCTCCGCAGTAAAGCTCAGCATTTCGTTTCTTTCTTCTCCTCCTCGGTGTAGGCTTGACCGCTTGTACAGCTGACTTTATACCTCTTTACAGAGGGTGGGGATGACAAAATTTCGTATAGACTCCACAAATGTGCTTGGCTTGAGGGCGAATTTCTTCGCGGTCTATGCGTATGTTTCTACTCACCAACCGCATATAATGGCACTAGGTGAGACCCAGGTGTCTGAGGGTGGAGATCCACTGGATTTTCACTTGCCTGGGTACCACTTACTGCCATTATTTGCATCACACAGAGGCCTCGCCTTATATATTCGCAGTGATGTTGCGTAGCAGAGTCCGCAACACCTTTGCACGACGGATGCTGAATTTAGCTCCATGTGGGTTAAGTTCAAAATCCAGTCGCACATCCTGCACTTCTGCTTCATTTATAGAAGCCCGGGTGTAGGGAGGCTGCCAACTTTTGATAAACTGGACAGTCACTCTGATTCGATTTCTAAAATTCTGGAATCGTATCCGAACAGTGAAATTGTTGTTGCTGTTGATTTCAATGTTCATAATTCCAACTGGCTACGTCATTCGAGTCACACGACACCTGAGGGTTTGTATGTTGAGTTATTTGCTGAGTCTAATAATTTGACTCAATTAGTGAAGGAACCAACGCACTTTCCCTGCGTTGATGGGCAAAACCAAAATTTCTGGACCTTTTTCTAACTTCACATCACAGCAAGTATGATGTGAATGTTCTTGCATCTCTTGGTAATTCGGACCACGCTACAATTTCTGCTACCTTCCCATATTGTAGTCTTCATTTCGCTCACCAGCCAGCTCCGAAGCGGACAGTGTGGCTTTATGAGAAGGCTAATTGGGATGCGCTGAACTCCTTTTTCAGTCGTTTCAATTGGCAATTGTGTTCAGGGATAGAAACAAATGCTGCAGCAAAATTGGTAGAAAATATAACTTTATTTGGTATGAGGTCTTTCATACCCAATGAAAGAATTTCCATTAAACCAAAAGACCATTCCTGGTTTAATGCGACTTGCAGACAAGCAGTCAGGTCTAAAGAGGAAGCATTTAGGAATTGGCGTTTAAATAAAACTGCTGATACTAAACTGCTGCGCAATCAGGCCAGAAATAGGTGCAATGCCACTCTAAAGCGCGAAAAAGTTCTCTACGAACAGCGCCTTAGACGCAGAGTTCTTGAATACCATAAGGGTAGCAAGAACTTTTGGTCGTTCGTGGGGAGGGTGAAAAATCAGACGAGATCGTCTATTCCAACTCTCCTCAAGGACGATCAGATCTTCACTCACTCGGTTGATAAGGCAAACTTATTAGCCAAAATGTTTGCTGAAAACTGCTCTCTTCCTGAGAGTATTCAACCACTGCCCGTGGTCGATGATGTATCTCATGCTATGCCTCAGATTCATTTTCGAACGCGAGCTGTTAAAAGAGTGCTTGCAGACCTCAATGTCAATAAGTCCTCGGGACCGGATGGCATTTCAGCCCATGCGTTGAGAAAGTGCGCCTCAACACTGGCTCGCCCATTGCGCAATCTCTTTAATTTATCTTTTACTTCAGGAGTCTTTCCCGCTTCCTGGAAGATTGCCAATGTGCAGCCAGTTCCCAAAAAAGGTGAGGCTACGAATCCTGCAAATTACCGGCCCATAGCAATCTGCTTACTGCTCTCTAAAGTCATGGAGAGCATTGTAAATTTTAAATTGATGAGGTATCTAGAGAGCAACGAGTTGATCAGCGATCGCCAGTACGGCTTCCGTGCTCACCGTTCCACCGGCGACCTGATGGCGTTTCTCACTGAACGGTGGAGCAGTTGCATTCACCGGTTCGGTGAGAGCAAGGTTGTTGCTCTGGATATCTCCAAGGCATTAGACCGGGTGTGGCATAAAGCACTCGTGTTTAAACTGGCTGCTTATGGTGTCGGTAATACTTTCACTCGATGGATATCGAGTTTCCTCAGCGGCCGTTCTATTCGGGTTGTGATAGACGGCTTTGCTTCCGAAGAGCACTCCATTAATGCTGGAGTTCCGCAGGGTTCGGTCCTGTCTCCGACACTTTTTCTTATTTTCATCAATGACCTTCTGTCATTGACATCAAACCCCGTCTACTCGTTTGCTGATGACAGCAGCATTTGTCATTCATATTCATTCTCCAGGCGTCCTTATATTCTGGAGATCAATAGAAGGCGCAGAATTGTGAATGACACACTCCAATCTGACCTCAACAAAATTCAGGAGTGGGGTCAAGCGAATCGGGTCGATTTTAATGCGCGGAAGACCCAATGCTGTTTCTTGACCCACAAGCGTCTGCCGGGCGACAACTTTCCACCTTTAAATATGGGTGGTGTGGATGTTAATGAGTCGGAGGCTCTTGATGTTCTGGGCATGTCAATCCAATGCGATCTTCGCTGGAACGATCACATCTTTGACGTGTCGAAAGAAGCAGCCAAGTGCTTAGGCTTTCTTAAGCGGTGTAAGAAGTACTTCACTCCAACCGGTCTTCGTTGTATCTACACCACTTATATCCGTCCGAAAATGGAGTACAATTCGCATATATGGTCGGGAGCTTCGCGGGCATATCTTCAGCTTCTCGACCGTGTCCAATGTCGTGCGTTAAAACTTATAGGGGACAGTAGGGTATCCAGCTCTATTGAAACCTTGGAGCGTCGTCGTGATGTGGGGTGTGTATCACTATTTTACCGCTACTTTCACAGTAAATGTTCTTCTGAAGTAGCCAGCCTGATTCCTCCGATTCAGGTATTTAGCAGAACTACTCGGCTTTCCAGAGCGGTGCACCCCTTTTATGTCGCGATTCCGTTCCAACGAACCACGCATTACCGTGAGAGTTCGTTTTTCGGTCGCGTCGTTAGATTGTGGAATAATCTCCCTGCGAATGTCTTCCCGCCCACTTACAGCGTCGAAACATTCAAGCGAAGTGTAAACCGTCACTACTCCCTCTTTCCCCCTTCCCACTAACCTGTCATCCCTTCTCTATTGAAACCTTGGAGCGTCGTCGTGATGTGGGGTGTGTATCACTATTTTACCGCTACTTTCACGGTAAATGTTCTTCTAAAGTAGCCAGCCTGATTCCTCCGATTCAGGTATTTAGCAGAACTACTCGGCTTTCCAGAGCGGTGCACCCCTTTTATGTCGCGATTCCGTTCCAACGAACCACGCATTACCGTGAGAGTTCGTTTTTCGGTCGCGTCGTTAGATTGTGGAATAATCTCCCTGCGAATGTCTTCCCGCCCACTTACAGCGTCGAAACATTCAAGCGAAGTGTAAACCGTCACTACTCCCTTTTTCCCCCTTCCCACTAACCTGTCATCCCTTCTCTATTGAAACCTTGGAGCGTCGTCGTGATGTGGGGTGTGTATCACTATTTTACCGCTACTTTCACGGTAAATGTTCTTCTGAAGTAGCCAGCCTGATTCCTCCGATTCAGGTATTTAGCAGAACTACTCGGCTTTCCAGAGCGGTGCACCCCTTTTATGTCGCGATTCCGTTCCAACGAACCACGCATTACCGTGAGAGTTCGTTTTTCGGTCGCGTCGTTAGATTGTGGAATAATCTCCCTGCGAATGTCTTCCCGCCCACTTACAGCGTCGAAACATTCAAGCGAAGTGTAAACCGTCACTACTCCCTCTTTCCCCCTTCCCACTAACCTGTTATCCCTTCGGAACCAACAAATGCTGTGCATGGATAGGGGGCATCCCCTGAGCTTGGTTTCATCTGTCATAAAAAAAAAAAAAAAAAAAAAAAAAAACCTAAAACTGAGTAAAGCAGAGTTAGAAAATCATATAGAACAGTCACCTAAGCCAATCACAAAACCTCTAAAGGAATTGCTTCGAAACACTACAATACCAACAACATCAAGAAATAACACGAATGTTCTAGATTTTACGCATAATGAGATGCCACTCAAACTAAAAACAAGTACACCACATAAAGCAAAGAAAGAGATCGATTTTACAGACGAGACTCTTGCCAATAGTAATGAAGACGGCGCCTTTTTCTCTCAAATAAATGATACAGAGGAAGATGTAAACAAATCAACTAAAGTCATGGATTTATCTGAGCTGGAACAACAAAATGAGCTGGATACTGCATATGGACTGCATAGAGAAAGAGATGGTGTATGGAGATTCGGAAGTAGCACTTTCAAAATACAAAACGGCGAAATATTAATATCCGACGAACCGTTTGACACTTCATCCCACACCTCTTTCAACCTTATCCAAACGAAACCAAATTATAACGAAGCAGATCACAAACGTAATTATGATGAAAATGAACAAATGAAGGGGACCTGTTGGAGTTAAATGAATATTTTAATGCAACCCTGCATATTTCTTCTGTTCTTTTTGTACTCATACTTACACATTAAAAACTTTGTAACCTTCTTTTAGTTCTGAATAAAACTCTGAGGCCCAGGCCTCGTGCTTTTTTAAAGTATTAAATATTTGTTTAGCGTGTGTCGCATATATAAAAAAAATTTAAATTCACTTTACCAAATAGAAAAACTGGCAGAAAATAACTGTGACACTTAGTGTTCCGAGCTTTGGCCAGTCGTAAGCGGGAAAATTATAAAGCCAACAGCAGCAGCTGAAATTCTAAAGTGGGAAAAGTTAAATGAAAAAGCACTAACCACAATATTGCTTTGTATAAAGCCATCGCACCTAAATTATGTAAAAGCATGTGAAACCGCAGTGGATGCGTGGAAGAAGCTATAGACTGTTTTTAAGCCGAGTGGACCGCTTCGAAAAGTTAGTCTCTACAAAAAACTCTTCTCTCTCCGTTTGTCGGACACAAGTACAATGACACAATACTTAAATACTTTTTCTGAGATTGCTGATAACTTAATCCAAGTCGGTATAACATTATCTGATGAGTTGCTGGTCATAGGGACGTATTTTGTATCTGCGGTACGGTAGCGGTGGCTAAGCTCCTGCTTCTGTTCCCGTTGCTGTTAAAACCGTATTTTGTAACTCTTACGATCAGACCCGTTGAGCGCACTGGGCTTTACGTCTTTTTCGTACTAGTCAGCTGATATGGAAAAGTTGTGTATTTGGTGTACACAAAGTCGACATTCACACGTCTCTTTCTTTCTTATGATTTTATGCATGCACTGAATTTGTTCTTATACCTGTTTCCTTTTGCCTTGATCAACTTTTGTTTACCGAAGCCAGCTGGCAGACAGTGCGTTTGAAAACGTGGAAGAAATCGCAAATTGGTGTTTAAAGAATTTTTTTAATAATACAAAATTTTTATTGAGTGCTGATAATAAATATTATAGTGTATAGTATAATAATATTTATAAAGTGAAAATAAAAATGTTCTTCGAGTTGTTATGGAGTAGCTCAGAGGAGGAAAATGACGAGGAAACAAACATTCCAGCCAGGGTACGCAACCCAGCATTGAGAAGCAGTGCATGCATTTTAGATATGCCGGATCTTAGATAGCAAGATTGATAAATCGCGTTTGTATCTACTATATATGCAATCAATCACTTCAAAGCAAATTGCACTTACCGTTTCTTCAAAATATCGATTATTTTATTTGTAATAATTATTTAGATTATTTTTTTTATTAAAAAAAAACTACGTTAAATAAAAATTAAATTAAAAATGAAAAAATAAAAAGAAATAAAAAATCACTGAATAAAAAACTCCCGCACGCGTCGAGCTCTACGCACAAACTGTGCCAACGGCAGCATTTTAGCTTCCGCTCCTCAACAAGGGCCAGCGCTACCGCTTCTGTTGTTACAAAATACCATTTTCTAACGTAAGCACGTAAGAAGTATGCAATTGTTGTTGTAAACCCAGCGGTACAGTAGCGTGACAGTAGCGCCAGCGGTGTGTATTCTGTGCACGCATTTTGATCAGCTGTTTTACGAATATAGCAAAGAGTGACGTAGAAGAGCGTACCGTACCGAAGATACAAAATACGGCCCATAATCTTGTTGTCCAGTCTGCCGAAGGAATTTGAAAACTTTGTGGTAGCAATGGAAACGAGAGATTGCTGCCTAGCTTTGATGTACTCAAGGTTAAATTAGTAGAGGAAAGCGAACGGCGAAGTCAACTAGAAAAAAAAGGAGAAACGGTAACAACTCAACAAGCATTCGTTGCTAGGTCCAGTGTGGAAACGAAACATAAAAATAACAACAACAAGTTTAAATGTTATAATTGCGGAAAACGAGGTCATTACGCAAAACACTGTAGAAGTGCGACAACTAAGAACAACAAAGTGGATCAACAGAAAATATATAGAACCGGATACAAGATAAAAGCGCTGCGAAGCGACAATGGCACTGAGTATTTAAACCGCAAGTTCACTTCTCTTTTTGAAGAGTGTGGAATACAACGCCAGCTATCTGTACCATATACGCCACAACAGAATGGCGTAGCAGAGCGTGCGAACAGAACTGTTGTTGAAATTGCTCGGAGTATGTTGTTACATGCTGAGGCAGATGAGTCACTATGGGCAGAAGCCGTAAACACAGCGGTTTATATACGGAACCGAACTATATCTAAAGCCCTGCCTAATAAAACGCCGTACGAAATTTGGACCGGCAAGAAACCGAATGTATGTCATTTTCGGATTTTTGGTTCACCTGCTTTTGCTTTGGATAAAACGCAAACCAAAAAGTTTTCTGCCAAAGGCAAAGAATATATTCTCGTGGGATATTCTCTGACTTCAAAAGCATACAGACTGTTTGATGCAAATGAAAGAAAAGTCGTAGAAAAAAGAGATGTTAAGTTCTGCGAAAATAAGTTTAATAATGAGTTGCCTTCTAAGACGGTTGACGTTTCTGGTTTTCCTGATTTTCTTTCAAGTACAGATTGCATTTGCGATGTTGACGAAAGCGGAGTAAAAGATGCAGAAATAAAAATAGTTGAAGAAAAGCAGAGCAGCGATGAGGTAAATTTCGAAAGTTGCAGCACAGACAGCGACCATGACGTAATAAAACAACAAAAAGTAATGAAAACAGTAGAGAATCTTCCTCCTAATCAAAGTGTGATCGGTTGCAGGTGGGTTTTTTCATTAAAACGAGACGAAAGGGGAAACATTCAGCAGTTTAGAGCGCGGCTTATAGCAAAAGGCTGCAGCCAACAGTATGGCGTTAATTACAGTGAAACTTTTTCGCCTGTCATTCGGTATTCTACTATAAGGTTAGTTTTTGCATTAGCTGCCGAACGAGGCTTGTACTTGCATCATGTTGATGTGTCAACAGCGTATTTAAATAGTCGACTAGATGAAGAAATTTATATGAAATCACCTGAAGGAATTTTGAATAATAAGAATTCAAATCAAGTTTTAAAATTAAAAAAGGCGATTTATGGACTCAAACAATCGGGACTAGCTTGGAACACAACCCTAGATGCTGCTGTGCGCCAAATGGGTTTTGAGCCATGTGCTAACGAAATTTGCCTGTATAAAGCAACAAATGAAAGTATGTTTCAACTCATTGCTATCTACGTAGATGACATCTTGATTGCCTGCGAAGATAAAGGAGACCTAGAAAGAAGTAAACGTGGGATTGCACATAAGTTTAAGTTGGTCGACAACGGAAATGTTAAGCACTTTCTAGGTATGGAGATTGAACGAAAAAGTGATACCGGAGAAATTTTTGTGGGTGTGGGTCTTCACAATACGTGAAGAATCTTCTAAAACAATATGGTATGGAAAAGTGTCGGCCTGCAGCAACACCATTGGACGCTGGGTATCAAATATCTGGTAATAAGGAAACCTGTGAGCGAATTGACCCGAAACAGTATCTGTCGTTAGTAGGAGCTCTGATGTATCTGGGTATCTCCGCACGACCAGATATAATTCACTCTGTGGGGAAATTAGCGCAAAAAAAACCAGGAACCACATATCGAACATGAGAAAGCTGCTAAGCACATATTAAGATATCTTTCTGCCACAAATAATATTAAGTTAAACTACTCCAGAACAGATAAACCGCCAGAAGCTTACGTCGATGCTGATTGGGCCAGTTGTTTCGTCGATAGAAAGTTCTACTCTGGATATGCGTTCATCATGGCAGGTAGTGCGATTAGCTGGGAAAGCAGAAAACAATCAGCTATTGCTTTGAGCAGCACGGAAGCCGAATGGTGATAACTTGGGTGCACAAAGTATGGCGAGAAATCCAGTTAATCACAACAAGAGCAAGCATATAAATATCAAATAGTTACATGTCCGAGATATCGTAAAGTCAAATGAAATCGAACTGCGCTACACACCAACAGAGGATAACATAGCAGATGTATTGACCAAAAATCTCACTAAAGCAAAACATGTAAAATGCATTACAGGTTTCGGCCTTAAGTAACGTCATTGTAAATCCGATATGAATATTATATTATTTTTAAGAAAAATATGCATGTTTAAGAGGGCGTATTGGAGTTAAATGAATATTTTTTTTTTGTTTTATGGCAGATGAAACCAAGCTCAGGGGATGCCCCCTATCCATGCAAAGCATTTGATGGTTCCGAAGGGATGACAGATTAGAGGGAAGGGGGAAGTGGGAGTAGTGACGGTTTAGACCTCGCTTAAAGGTTTCGACGCTGTAAGTGGGTGGGAAGACATGCGCAGGGAGACTATTCCACAATCTAATGACGCGACCGAAAAACGAACTCTCACGGTAACGCGTGGTTCGTTGGAACGGAATCGTGACAAAAAAATGCAACCCTGCATATTAGTTCTGAATAAAACTCTGAATACAACAGGACCAAGGCTTTCAAGTACATCAACATCATAAAGGGATTACTTAGTGATAAATCTTCATCGACATCTACACCATATAAACGTAAAAAAGGAACCGGTTTGATGAGAGTCAATCCGCAAAAACCTAATTACATTTACTGGGATGATCCGAATGACTTAGTTGATAGATTACGACTTTTATTATCCTCACAGTCAGCTGGACACAACAATCCCAACAACGAAATTATTTTCATCATTGAGGAGTTGGGAGAAGCTAATATAATTGTATAAATATGCTGTATTAATAGAGTTGTAAGCCTAATTGACAATGAGCGTCGATAAGTTGGGTCGTCATTCCATGCGAGAAGCATCAAATAATAAATTAAAAAGAAATTTTTCCAAAGTGTTGGGATTTAATTTGGATAATGATAACCATTTAGATCTGCGCTGGAAGCGTTTAAAAAGCGTTGGTGAGCCTGTTGAAAATAATGATGCTGCAACAAAATCTTTTGTGAAAAATTGTATGAATCAAATTACCACAGGATTTAAAAAAGAAAGGCAAATACTAAAGGAAAGAATAGAAGGTGACATTGAAGTAGTCTACACAAAACTTCAAGACACTAAAGAATACGTCGACAGTAATATTCAAGATTACACAAAATATATTAGTGAACAAATTGAACGAATTGAAAGCTATCTATTTCAACAAGCACAAAAACCGAAATCAATAGCCGCACTGGAGGACAAAATTCTAAAAGAAATGCCAAAATGAGTAAAAAGCGGGGTTTAGTTGATGAACTGCACACTCAAGCTCGAAAAAATTTTCAACGAAGACGTGTAATTACTAAAGGGATCGACGACCTCTGGCAAGCGGATTTAGTAGAAATGGGAAGCTATTCCACAGATAACAGCGGATTTCGCTTCCTTCTCACCGTAATAGATACACTTTCAAAATTTGCCTGGGCTATGCCTTTAAAATCGAAAACATCTGCTGATATCACCAAAGCCATGGAAACCATATTCAATTTGGGTCGGATACCCAGAAATTTACAAACCGATGATGGTAAAGAATTCTTTAATCGACAATTTCAAAATTTAATGAGGAAATTCCATGTCAACCATTACTCTTCGTACAGTGTTTTGAAGGCGTCAATTGTTGAGCGTTTCAATAGAACACTAAAAAAAATGATGTGGAGGGAATTTAGTTACCATGGATCGTATCGATGGATTGATAATTATAAAAATTTGATTGACAAATACAATAAGAAAAAGCATAGAACAATAAATATGGCTCCCATTGATGTGAAGCCGTCTAATGAAATGTTGCTATTAAATACAGCCTACAACAATCTGAAAATATTTAGAAAGCCAAAGTTCCGGATAGGAGACTACGTTCGCATCAGTAAACATAAACACGTTTTTGAAAAAGGCTACACACCGAATTGGACTACAGAAATTTCTAAAATTAAAAATATAAGAATTACAAACCCACCGACGTATATTCTTGAAGACTACCAGGGAAACACAATTGGAGGAGGATTTTATGAAAGCGAACTATTGAAAACAAAATATCCCAGCACATACCTTGTAGAAAAAGTTTTAAAAACTGAAGGGAATAAAGTCTTTGTCAAGTGTCTAGGGTTTTCCAATAAACATAATTATTGGATCGAGAGTAATGAAATTTTTTAAATAAATTTTCTTGTATAAAAAGATTCCTTTGTGTGTTTTTTATTTCATTAGTTGGCCAACATTCAAGATGTCAATAACCCTTACCCTAAGTGGAAACAAATCCATTTTATCGGCTGATTACTTTCCGCCTATAGATTTGGATGGGATTGGTATGCGGTCTCGTTGTCTTTCATAGCTACAACACCATATCAAACGTTGACCATGAAAATAAAATTTATTTCACATCGGAGGCCATACAATTGAAATTCCTGTTGGTTCATATGAGCTCGACGATATTGCCGAGTACATTCAAAATAAATATTTTAGTATAGTGCCACATGAGAAGCTATATGAGAAACTGGAAATAGCCGTGAACCCAAATACACTGCAAGCAATCCTAGGGTCCAGTGAACATAATATTTTCTTTAATAAAGAACGAAGCATTGGTTCACTGTTGGGCTTCAGTAAAAAAGTATTGGAAGCAGGAACACTGCACACTTCCGACTTGCCTGTGACTATAACAAAGGTCAATGTTATATACATTGAGTGTGACATTATAAGCGATTCATATATTAACAACACACCGGCGCATACAATTCACATGTTTGCACTGAATGTCAGCCCCGGGTATAAAATAGATGAGATTCCGCAAAATGTAATTTATTTGCCAGTAAACACTAGACAGAGAAGTTCAATTACAATTAAAATTCTTGATCAAAGCGGTAACCTAATTAATTTTTGTGGAGATAACCCTCAGACTGCATTTAAAGTAACAAGGTCACAGAAGCCACAGACAGCACCTAACGCTCTACAACGCAAGAAGTTGACATTTGCCAATAAAGAGTTTCTAAAATCTTTGGGTTTTCAACTAAAGAGAAACTAAATTAAAATTAGTCAAATACTTGATGTTGTACAAAAACCACTATATGATAAAAGCATCATTAAAAAGGCATATCATAGCTACTCGTCATATCTACAATCGTATAAAAGCAATGATGAGATAAGGATTGCAGTTCAAAACCAAGATCTATACGTTTTACCCAGTGAGAGTTTAATTTATATTGAAGGTAGAGTTTAATTTATATTTTCTCCTTGGAAAATGGAGATGCAACTTCAAGCGCAAAATTAAAAAACAATTGTATGGCATTAATGTTTGATGAAATTCGCTATGAGATGAATGGATTGGAGATTGATCGTACACGTCACTTGGGTGTAACTACAACACTGAAAAATTACGTCTCTTTGAGTCCGACTGAGAGTAATACACTGAAAAATGCTGGTGGGTTTACAAAGAATGAAGTTGAAATAAAGGATGGATATTTTAATTTTTGTACACCATTGAAAATGCTACTGGGCTTTGCTGAAGACTTTAATACAATTATCCTAAATGCTAAACATGAGCTGCGTACAACGAAAACGAATAGACGAAAATGCTATTTCTTCAAGTGTTGCAACCGAAAAATTAAAACTGAGTATAACAAATATTACATGGAAAATTCCTCATGTGCAGTTGGCTGATTTTGCTAGACTACAACTCTTTCAAATAATTAAAAGCGGACAACCTTTATCAATAGCATTTCGCAGTTGGGATTGTCATTTCAATCCATCACTTACTCAAGGAAGCACCCACCAGAGGAACGTTAAATTATCTGCGCAGAATGAAAGACCACGCTTTATATTGATTGCTTTTCGAAGAGACAACAAGTTTCAATATTGCCATTTGTCTGATGTTAAAGTGCATTTAAACTCTGATACATATCCGTATGATGACCTCAATCTGAATTTCGATCGTGACCGTTATGCTCCGCTGTATAATATGTACATAAAATTTTAAAAAAGCTATTTTAATCGTGAATCTCAACCTCTGTTGCTGCCTGGAGATTTCAAAGATACTGCACCGATAATTGTAGTGGATGTCAGTCATCAAAACAAAGCGATTAAAAATGGTCCGATTGATATTAGAATTGAATTTAAGACATCAAAGAATATTCCAGCTAACACATCAGCCTATTGTGTACTCATACACGACAAAATAATTGAATATACACCAACGACTGGTGAAATTAAAAAAGTCGTCTAAGTGCAAATAGAGAATGAAAAATTTATTTCAAATTAAACCATTAGTCCCAAAAACAAGTACAGTGGTTATATCGTAATCATCATGGTTTCACATGGAATGATGGCTTCATCGACTATTGTAGTGTAAAACATTTCGTGAAGCAAAATCTTAAAAATATACCTGTGTACGTTAAGGGAGCTGAAAAATCTAAATGGGTTGAAGAACTTTTAGACGCGCCCGTATTTAACATTGAAGAGTTCGGATGCAACCACTTTGAAACTCTTCGAGATACATACTTACTACAAAGGATGTGCCATTCCCATAATGGCTGTTGTGGGCTTCAAAATGCTCTGCTATTAAGAAAATTCTTAAATTCCATCAATAAATATAGAAGAAAATGTTTACAAGTTCATATTTACACTGTTTTATTTATAAAATTTCTTAACCTAACAATTGTAAACTTAATGTCTATATTTACAATACTTACAATATATACATTAATAAAAAATTGTTTATAAAATTAAATAATTATGTTTAAATTTGAAATTATTTTATACTTATTATTAAAAATTAAATTTAATTATTAATAAGTTAAATTATTAAAAATATCATCGTCTATGTCTAGTTGCATTTGTTAACGCCAACTGCCGCTCGCCAGAAGTGCTTCCTCATCGATCGGTAGGGTGTCAGGAGTGAGCACTCCAGTCTCTCTCCTGTCAGCCTGCCGATCATGAGGGGCGCCTCTCTCGTGAGCGTAAGCCCGGCTGCGGGCTCTCTCCGCGGCAACTGGCGCGGTTTGACCGGCCTCCAGCGATCATCGCTGGACCCACACCGTTCTCTTACCATTCAGCACTTGAAGCGCGCACAAGTATTTTCCCCTTTTGATCTTCGCTGAGGTGAGCAGATCTTTTTGAAGGCTGCCGAGTTCGAGTTTGAAATAACAATAAGTTGCATTAAATTGTGTGGAATAAACATTTAATTACGTTAAGCTTTGTGAAATAAGCATTTAGTTTGTGGAACTTTTTTGAATTTGTGATTCTTCAATTAAACATTTGGTCCAAACGAGCCGGATTGCCGCCGCCCAGGAACCATCGTCGCCGACGCCCATACCATCGTCACCGACGCCCATACCATCGTCACCGACGCCCAAACCATCGTCACCGACGCCCAAATCATCGTCACCGACGCCTAAGCAACCAAGCCGTGTAAACGGTAAGTTCACTGCATTTAATTTAATTTGGCCATCGCTTTTGTGCGAGCTTGTACGCAAGTCTACTTGCGAGTTTGAAAGTGCGTCTCGTGCACTAGCTAGTGAACACGGCGCACTTTGAAGCCGTGCCCGTCACTCTAGCCCCGTAGAGCCCTTCCGGCCATATACATTTTATATACATATATATATATATATATATATATATATATATATATATATATATATATATATATATATATATATATATATATATATATATATATATATATATATATATATATATATATATATATATATATATATATATATATATATATATATATATATATATATAAGGAACTGTCCTCCTTATATATATATACCCTTCATTTGACCGTCAAACCTGACGAGACTTGTCAATTCGTGGGTAACGGTCCCCAAAAATAACGGCAGCACCAAAGTTGAAAATTTTGTTGCTGACCGTCTTCGCAAGCATTGCTTGCTGCGAAGCCCATAATTTTTGCGCACAAAATTTACCGCTTGGCGCATAAGCAAGCCTCGTGCTCCCGCACAGAAAATCTTTAGAGCAGCCTTCTGCTGAGCTCTCCCGAGAGATTGCTTATGGTTTCGCGCTCTCACGTTTGTATCAACTTACTTGGGTGCTCCGTGACCGCGCTCAGTGCAAAGCGAAAAACCACCACCTTTTGCTGGTCAGTATACGCGTGCACATTTTGCTTCTGCTCGCGCTCTTCTGCTTGCGCTGCCCATACATACAGAGTGCACACAGAACAAAAGACCGGTTTTCGTGTCGTTTTGCACTCTCAGAAGTGTGAAAGCAGCGTGGGTTTGAGAATTCAACAGTGACCCTGCAGTGAACAAGCAAAGCTGCATACCCAGTAAGCAGAAGTGTTCACAGCAACTAGTCTCTTTTCAACTAGTTGCGAGCACTTTAGAGTCCAAGTGGTCAACCGTCTGCAGCAAGCTTTTCAAGCCCCAGCGCCATCGCATAGCGACCCGAAAACATTTTTGCGATTTTTTTTACCAATAAAATAAAAAGTTTTTCCGGAATTAGTTTTCGGAGCGTTTTATTTCATTTTCATTTTGATTTTACGACCTCCTTCACCGCCCCTATTCGTAAACCAAACACACTATGGCGGCGCTCGCATCCTTCATTCGCCTGGCAGATGCGCTGATCGAGTTCGAGGTGGACTTCGAGAAGACACCCACTGCGGACCACACCGTTTACACCCTTGGGATTCAGCGAGAGGAAATACGATCGCAGTGGCTGCTAATTAAAAGCGCCTATGAAAAGGTGCTTGCGGAGCTGGACTCGACGAAGCACAGAGGCAAAGAATTCGAAGGCGTGAAGGAGAAGCGGCGCCAATGCTATGCGGTATATCTGCGCTGCGCGGGAAAAATTGATCAGCTGATCGAAGCCGCCGTGTCCCCTCCAGTTGCCGCGACCCCGTCGCCGATGCCAGCCGAGATGCCCCAGTCAGGCTACAATATTAGCCTACCCCCTTGCGACACCCAAGCCTTCCACGGCGATTACCTCTCGTGGCCCTCTTTCAGGGATATGTTCACGGCCCTGTACATTCAGAACACCAGAATTGCGCCGGTCGAGAAGCTTTTCCACCTGAATCAAAAAACTACCGGCGAAGCTAAAGAAATCGTGCAGAAATCCCCTCTCACGAATGAAGGTTTTGCCCAAGCGTGGAAAAATTTGTCCGACAGGTACGAGAACAGACGCGTCCTCACCAACGCCCATCTAAAGAAGCTCTTCGGCCTGTTCCCCATCACGAAGGAAACCGGTGGTGCTATTAAAGACCTGCAACGAGAAATCAACAATATTCTCGCCGCACTCGCGCTACAAGGTGTCGATACCTCGCATTGGGACGCAATAATCGTTTTTTTGTGCTCCAGCAAGCTCCCAGAAGCAACGCTTTCCCTTTGGGAACAATCTCTCACGAACAAAACGGAGATCCCAACATGGACAGATCTGGATGCGTTTCTCACGCATCGCTTCCAGACCCTTGAAACGGTGCAAGATATTAAGTGCACACCCGCATCGAAGTCAACACAGCTCCCAGCTCCGACTCACTCAGCTCCAGCCTCTAAACGCGTCAACACCTTCCAGTTGAAGGTGTCCCAAGAAAGCTGCCCTCTTTGCCAAAAGCAGCACAGGTTGAGATCCTGCGCTCAGTTTCTCAGCTTGCCCGTTCCACAGCGGCTGAATACCGTTCAGAAAAACCGCTTGTGCAGCAACTGCTTGGCCAGATCTCACTCCGTGAAAAACTGTCCAAGCAGATTTAATTGCATCAAATGTAATGGCAGGCATCACACCCTCTTGCATCGTGAGAACGCTCCATCCTCATCGAATGCTGTACCAGATTCGACCCCCCGTGCCTCACATCAAGAGCGGCGGTTTGAAAACGCTCCGCGTACTCAAGCCCCTGCCTATTCGAACTGCATTCCAAGTTCGACTCATCATGCTTTTCAGCAAGAAAGGCCGCGTTCTTCGATGCGACCTCCCACGCATATACAGTCCACTCCTCCACCCACACAGCAACGAACTCAAGAGCAACGGTATGATAACGCTCCGCGTACTCAAGCCCCTGCCTATGCGAACTTCATTCCAGGTTCAACTCAACATGCTTCCCAGCAAGAAAGGCCGCATTCTTCGATGCGACCTCCCACGCATATACAGTCCACTTCTCCCCCCGCGCAACAGCGAAATGCACAGGACAAGCATCAGGTGTGCTTCGCGAAAGCACCCAAACAGGTTTTGTTAGGGACTGCCATGGTAACAATACGCCACCACGGTACATGTTACATCGCGCGCGCCTTAATTGATCCTGGGTCCGAAGTGTCGTTCATCTCGGAACGCATTCAAAAGCTCTTAAAGCTCCCAGCGCGGCCAACTGCAGCCGTAGTTTCCGGTCTCAACGAGACCGTGTCAGCAAGAATATCAAGATCGTGCGATTTTCTCCTGAATTCGCCGCTTGATCCCAAATTCCAAATTCAGGTGACGGCGCTTGTGCTTTCACAAATAACAGGGCGGTTGCCCTCCCACTCGTTAGATAGGTCACTTCTCAGTGGCCTCCCGCAAGACATCAAGCTCGCAGATGTCAACTTCTCCATAAGCGAGCAGGTCGACGTCCTCATCGGAGCCGATTTGTACCCAGCAATCCTGCTGGACGGCATCCGCCGCCAAGTACTGGGCTCTCTCATGGCTCAGCAAACCGTGTTCGGTTGGATCCTGACCGGGCCGGTTCCCAATACACAATCTGCCACGGCATCCATAAAAGTGGCTTACTTCAATGAAGTCTCCTTCGAACAACAGTTCGAACGTTTTTGGGAGGTGGAGGAACTTCCCAAAACTAGATGGCTATCCCCCTCCGACAAGTTTTGCGAAGAAAATTTCGTGAAAACAACGCGAAGACGCGATGACGGCCGCTATATCGTTTCACTGCCCTTTAAAATCGGCTTTACAGACACGCTCCGCCTAGGGACCTCGAGACACATTGCGCTCAAACAATACACGCGTCTGGAAGCCCGGTTAGGGAAAGACGAAGGCCTCAAGCACCAGTACGACACGGTATTAAAGGAGTATGTCGATTTAGGCCACATGAGAGTAGTCACTCCCCCAGAGCCGCAAACACCTAGTAATCACTACTATTTGCCCCACCATGCCGTCATAAAGCCCGAAAGCACCTCGACGAAGGTAAGAGTCGTCTTTAACGCGTCCAGTCCAACCACCAGCGGACTCAGCCTCAATGATGTCATTCACACAGGCCCCGTGCTACAGACCGATTTGACTTTTCTAATTCTTCGGTGGCGCTTCTTCAGCTATGTCTTCAACGGAGACATTCAAAAAATGTATCGCCAAATATTGGTTGACCCAAAGCACACCCCTTATCAGCGCATTCTCTTCCGAGACCCGTACAAGTCCGAACTTACCGACTTCGAGCTTCAAACCGTAACGTTTGGGGTTAATTGCGCCCCGTTCCTGGCAATACGCACCCTTCTTCAATTGGCAGACGACGTGAAGCACCAGTTCCCGCTTGCCGCACACATTCTACAGCATTCCATGTACGTGGATGATGTGTTAGCAGGCACGCATGACCTGGTGACAGCTACCCAGACCCGCGATCAACTCATAGCGGCTCTCGACTCGGCAGGGTTTGCCCTTCGAAAATGGACTGCCAACCATAAAGGCATTCTGGCAGACTTACCGGCATCCCATCTGCTCCATTCCGATTTTCTGACGCTAGAAGATTCCAGCACCGCCAAAATGCTTGGAATTCGCTGGAACGCGACCCAGGATGAGTTCTACTTCGATGTCCAAGCCATCGCCATCAAAGTTGCGTACACGAAACGAGAAATGTTGTCTCTGGTCGCCAAGCTGTTCGACCCAGCCGGTTGGCTGGCTCCGATCATCGTTGCAGCAAAGATCTTGATTCAGCAAGTCTGGTTGGACAAAATCGACTGGGATGACACGCTGCCTCAGGTAACTCGTGCTAACTGGTTGAGTTTTCTTCAGAATCACCAGCACATCAGCGCCATCCGCATCCCGCGATGGGTAAGTTACACCCTAGAAAGCGAAGTCGAACTCCATGCGTTTTGCGATGCCTCACAGAAAGCCTACGCAGGACTCATCTATGCCCGCATCAAGGTCGCCCAGGAAGTCCAAGTTTTCCTTTTGTACTCTAAAACCCGGGTAGCCCCAATTAAAACTTTGTCTCTCCCCAGGTTAGAATTGTGCGGAGCCACTTTAGTCGCTGAGATGATCGACACTCTCGTGCCCACGCTGCAGCTGCCCCATTACACGATCTACTGTTGGAGCGACTCCACCATTGTTTTGGCCTGGCTGAAGAAATCCCCCTGCGTTTGGGCGACGTTCGTGGCAAATCGAGTTGCCAAAATCATTGAGAAGGTACCACAGTCGCAATGGTTCCATGTGGATTCCCTGGACAACCCCGCGGACTTAGCCAGTCGCGGTGCCACGCCCCAAGATCTTGCTGCGAGCACCCTCTGGTGGAATGGCCCTGCTTGGCTCGCCCACGATAAGGATCGCTGGCCCGAATTCCGCGCCTCAAACGACTACGTCACCACACTGGAGCAGAAGACTGTCAGAACGCTGCACACCCATTGCGCTCCCGAGGAGGATCCGCTCGAACGATTTTCGTCGCTGCCACGAGCCCTACGCGTATACTCATACGTATACCGATTTCTTCACCACGCTCATCCGGCTAAGCGGCAATGTCGCTCGCACCCCAACCTGCACCTCCCACCGGGAGAAATAAAGGAAACGAAGCGCTGCCTGGCGATATCCTGCCAGAAGATTCACTTCGCGGACGAGTACGCCGCGCTAGAAAACCACGCGATGCTGCGATCCAAAAGCAGCTTACTCTCGTTGAACCCGTTCCTCCACACGGACAACACGATGCGCGTCGGCGGGCGGTTGTCCTCGTGTCCCAATCTGCCTTTCGACGAACGGCACCCGATTATTCTGCCATACGGCTGTCAATTTTCGCGATTGCTCATTCGTTTTATACACGAAATATCTTTACACGGGGGCAACCAACTAGTCCTTCGTCTGGTCCGTACACAATTCTGGATCCCCAAGGTGAAAAACCTCATTAAAACGACGACCCATACTTGCAAGCCGTGCATCTTACATCGGAAGAAGCAGCGAACCCAACTCATGGCCGCCTTGCCTCCAGAACGCATCACGTTCTCCCGCCCCTTTGCCAATACCGGAGTCGATTTCGCCGGCCCGTTCGATATTAAAAATTACACGGGACGCGCGTGTTTAATTACCAAAGGCTATGTTTGTGTCTTTGTCTGTTTCGCAACGAAGGCCATTCATTTGGAACCCACTAGCGATCTCTCAACCGCTACCTTCCTTGCCGCTTTTTCCCGGTTCGCCGCCCGGAGAGGCTGCCCTGCCAACATCTACTCGGATAACGGCACAAATTTTGTAGGCGCCTCCAAAGAGCTCCGGCGCGACTTCCAGGACTTCATGTCTAGAACGACGGAGTTGATAGAAGCCCGATACTCACATCAAGACGTCTCCTGGCACTTTTTGCCGCCAGGAGCCCCGCACATGGGTGGCCTCTGGGAGGCGGGGGTCAAGAGCCTCAAAACCCATCTCCGGAAGGTGGCCCCAGCCATAAAATTCACCTTCGAAGAATTCTCCACTCTTCTGAGTAAGATCGAGTCGTGCCTTAATTCACGCCCCCTCACAGCTTCCTCCGAAGACCCAACCGTGATGGAAGCCATCACCCCTGGCCATTTTCTAATTGGCGGGCCCTTACTCGCTCCCGCCGAACTCGAGCGGCATAACAACCCGCTCTCCATTCTCAATCGGTGGCGACGCGTGCAAGCGCTCGCGCAGCATCTCTGTCTGAGATGGAAGACAGAATACCTGCGCGAACTTTCCCGCCGTACCAAGTGGAAGACTCCACAACGCGATTTCCAACTCGACGATCTCGTTGTCATTCGCGACGACAACTTGCCGTCTAACGCGTGGCGGTTAGGCCGGGTTACCGCTGTCTACCGCGGACAAGACAACCGCGTACGCGTGGCGGACCTCTTAACCGAAAGGGGTCACGTCACGCGTCCCATTACGAAACTAGTACCCTTGCCCTGTGCATAACAGCCTGTTAGTAACCCCGTCTTTTCTCATTACAGCACCATCATGTATCTGATCCGCCGACGGTATGCGCGGACCCGCAGAGGGCGGCTGCTAGCACCACCCGGGACTGTGCCCATCTGTGCCGCCTCCACCGCCGCGCCACCCATTGTTGCCCACCGGGAGCCGTCCCCAAGCGCCGACGTCCTGGTGCTCGACGTCTCGGCCGAGGAGGCACAGGCGATCGCCACGGCACGGCGCTCGCCCACCCCGCCGACCCGAGCTGCCCGAAGCTTCTTCGTCCGATTCGAGGAAGCCTCCTCCGATCCGGCCCCATCACCGAGGCCCCTCTACTACGACGACCTCCGTATACGCGGAAGTCTTCGAGCTCGCGCAATGTCGGTGCGATATCCGCCGCGCCACTTGCCGCATGCTCCACCACAGCCGGCCCCGAGACGTGCGGCCTCACGACCCTCGCCGGCCCCGAGACGTCTGCGGCCCGCTACGCCGGAACCGGCGCCACGACGTGCACCACCAGCACCGCCGGCTCCGTTAGCACCGCCGGCCCCAAGGCACGCGCCTCCAGGTCGTCCGGCCCCACGACGCGCGCCAGTGATGCCGGCCAGGCGGCACGCCTGGTGCCCGCCAGCCCAGCGACTTCCGATAGAGGGCCGCGAGCGCGACCTGTGCTGCCCCCTGTGTACGGGGCAGCATGTGCTGAGCCGTTGTCAGCTGTTTCGGCACCAAACACCAGCGCAGCGGAATTTGACGGCATCCGCCAGACACCTGTGCCGCAACTGTTTGGCGTGCTCGCACCGTCTGGCTGAGTGTCGGAGCCCCATGCGCTGCCGCAAGTGCGGGGAGGCGCACCACACGCTCCTCCACTAGACCGGAGAAGAGGCACGGCGCCAGTTGTCGGGGTTTGGGGATTTGCAGTCTTGCAAGGCGGGCGGTATGTTAACGCCAACTGCCGCTCGCCAGAGGTGCTTCCTCATCGATCGGTAGGGTGTCAGGAGTGAGCACTCCAGTCTCTCTCCTATCAGCCTGCCGGTCATGAGGGGCGCCTCTCTCGTGAGCGTAAGCCCGGCTGCGGGCTCTCTCCGCGGCAACTGGCGCGGTTTGACCGGCCTCCAGCGATCATCGCTGGACCCACACCGTTCTCTTACCATTCAGCACTTGAAGCGCGCACAAGTATTTTCCCCTTTTGATCTTCGCTGAGGTGAGCAGATCTTTTTGAAGGCTGCCGAGTTCGAGTTTGAAATAACAATAAGTTGCATTAAATTGTGTGGAATAAACATTTAATTACGTTAAGCTTTGTGAAATAAGCATTTAGTTTGTGGAACTTTTTTGAATTTGTGATTCTTCAATTAAACTAAATCTATTTTGTGATGGCCCCACGCATAAGTGTGGATGCCATCACTTCTAACATAACGCTTATCACTAGAACTTAAAGCTATCTTATGAACTAACTACGTATATAGTATATATTATGCATCTTACTTCTAAATATATACCTATCACCATAAACTATATTCTTATTAACTAGACAGTTCCTATAATCACTAAGACTTAACCTATCTAATACTAATTTTTTACTCCCTTAGCCTTTTTTATTTCTTTGCTATTTACAGTGGCTATGGAGTACATTTTTGAGGCCTATGAGCTATCTCATTATAGGAGGCCTATGAACTATCTCATTATTTTCCCCTTACACTCATCCTTCATCATGCCGAGGACTTTGGCATTCCTAAGGGGAAAATTATATACATGGTCTTATAAAAATCTAGAGTCTTGATTGAATATATGAATGAATCCGTATCCATATAGTTCAATGCAAGACTCTGTTGGAATTTCGGTAGCATGAAGTCATAGTGGAAGTTATACATCTTCCACTTTGACAATTCAAGCACCGAAAATCCTAAATAAATGGGCTTGTTGTAAACGGTGCGAATCCTACTCATTTGAATCGCAATCATGTCTTCTGTGAATTGTGAAGAGCTGTGGAAATTGGGTTTAGCAATTAGTGCGCGAACTCCCAATCGCTTTTCTCGACTTTCCCAGCTATTCACAATCTTGACATCTTTCCGTATATCAACATTTTCCATTGTTTTCCCGTACACCGCATTGTCTAGCAGTTTAAAGAAATTCTTTTCAAAAGTATTTCTTGCTAAACTGCGGTGATGAGTATTTAAGTCGATATATTATTTTATCAACAAGACTGCTTAAACTTCAATGCCTTGTGGACTTTCTTTAAAATTAAGCCATTTTGAAGGCATTGTTGTAAATTTTTATAATGAATTATATAATTAGTGTTAACGCCAACTGCCGCTCGCCAGAGGTGCTCCCTCATCGATCGGTAGGAGTCAGGAGTGAGAACTGCAGTTCTCTCTTGTCAGCCTGCCGGTCCTGAGATACACCTCTCTCGTGAGAGTAAACTCGGCTGCGGGCTCTTCCCGCGGCAACTGGCGAAAAATTGACCGGCCTCCTGCGATCGTCTCTGGACCCACATAACTCACTTGCTTCAAATCTTCGAACGCGTGCAGAGGTATACAGCGAGTGCCATCCGAGGAAAAAATATTACTGTGTTGAACTTATTAAATATAATAAAAATAAAATAGTGAAATTAACTTGTGAATTCTGTACAAAACATTTTGGTCTTTCGAGCCGGATTTATGCTCGGAGACCACCTAAGCCGTTAGCAAAAAACATTTTGGTCCAGACGAGACGGATTGCCGCCGCCCAGGAACCATCGTCACCGACGCCCAGGAACAATCATCACCGACGCCCAAACCATCGTCACCGACGCCCATATCATCGTCACCGACGCCTAATCAAGTGAGTCGAGTAAGGAACGGTGAGTTCACACACCTTTTACGTTAGTCTATTAATTAGCCCCAAGCCCTTCCGGCCATATATATATATATATAGGAACTGTCCTCCTTATATATATACCCTTGGTTTGACCGTCAAACCTTCCAGAATCTTCGATTCGTGGGTAACAGTCCCCTAAAGTAACGGCAGCACCAAAGCTTAAATTTTTGTTGCTGACCGTCTTCGCAAGCATCGCAAGCCCCGTGCTCCCGCACAAGAAATCTTTAGACTCTAAAGTTTAGAGCAGCCTTCTGCTGAGATCTCCCGAGAGATTGCTTTGGTTTCACGCTTTCACATATTTGCACCAAGTCACTTGAGTGCTCCGTAATTGCGCTCAGTGCAAAGTCGAAAAACCACCACCTTTTGCTGGTTGGTTTTTGCGGGTATTTTTTTCTGCTGCTCGCGCTCTTCTGCTTGCGTTCATCAGTCATACAAAGTGCACACAGAACACAAAAAACTGAGTGAGTGAAGATCAGATCATCATTAAGGAGAGTTGGAATAGACGATCGCGTCTGATTCTTCACCCTCCCCACGAACGACCAAAAGTTCTTGCTACCCTTATGGTATTCAAGAACTCTGCGTCTAAGGCGCTGTTCGTAGAGAACTTTTTTCGCGCTTTAGAGTGGCATTACACGTATTTCTGGCCTGATTGCGCAGCAGTTTAGTATCAGCAGTTTTATTTAAACGCCAATTCCTAAATGCTTCCTCTTTAGACCTGACTGCTTGTCTGCAAGTCGCATTAAACCAGGAATGGTCTTTTGGTTTAGTACAAATTCTTTTATTGGGTATGAAAGACCTGATACCAAATAAAATTATATTTTCTACCAATTTTGCCGTAGCGTTTATGTTTCTATCCCTGAAACACAATTGCCAATTGAAACGGCTAAAAAAGGAGTTCAGCGCATCCCAATTAGCCTTCTCATAAAGCCACACTGTCCGCTTCGGAGCTGGCTGGTGAGCGGATTGAAGACTAGAATATGGGAAGGTAGCAGAAATTGTAGCGTGGTCCGAACACAGCTGACGGGGGCATATCATCAATGCACTACTGGCGAAGAACGTACCAGATTACCTGCTGAGAATTATTAGGAGATACCTTAGCAACAGAGTCTTAATATACGACACTGACGATGGCCCGAAAAAATACAGCATTACTGCTGGCGTTCCACGGGGCTCAGTATTGGGTCCATTACTCTGGAACTTCATGTACGACAGCGTTCTCAGGTTGCCAGTTCCTGAAGGAGCCAAAGTAATCGGTTTTGCGGACGATTTGGCTGTCGTAGTGGTAAAAAAACAAGTGTCAGACCTGGAGGAAAAAGCAAATCTCAATGTTTCGATGCTTCAACAGTGGCTAACTTCGGTTGGCTTGCAGCTTGCTGAGCAAAAAACGGAAGCCGTCCTTATTAGTAGTCGCAAGAAAGTGGTATCCAATCGCAGAGAACGATAAAGTACTTGGGCGTTTTTATTGATGATCGCCTTAGTTTCCGACAGCATGCAGAGTATGTCTGCAAAAAAGCTTCGAAGTGCTACGCGGCCCTGTCCAGGATGCTGCCGAACATAGGTGGACCGAAAAGCACCAAGCGAATGTTGCTATCTAATGTGGTAACATCAGTGCTCATGTATGCCGCGCCAATTTGGGCAGACTCCTTAAAGGTGAAGTCGAATAGGAAGCAGCTTGAAAGAGTTCACCGACTAAATGCTTTGCGCGTGATCAGCGCTTATCGAACTGTCTCCGACGAAGCTGCGTTTGTGTTGGCAGGCATGATGCCGATAGAAATAATGGCTGATGAGGCACATCGACTGTATGCAGCGAAAAGTAATGGCGCTGAGATATACCCGCAGCGAGAGCGTTCACTCTCAGTAGAAAGGTGGCAAACCCGTTGGAATGCTTCAAACAAGGGCAGTTGGACATTCGCTCTGATCCCAAATATTGAAAGATGGATAAGTCGATCGCATGGTGAAATGAGCTTTCCTCTAACGCAGTTTCTGACTGGCTATGGAGTTTTTCGTAGCTGCCTATACCGCTTTGGGTATGATGCCTCGCCCTTTAGTCCTGCGTGCGTGAATGAAATAGAGACTTCACATCACGTCTTTTTCATTTGCCCCCGATTCATGGAAGAACAAAATATGCTGAAAGGCATCTATGGGTCGGAGGTCTCGCCAAGAAACATTGTGGAGGCGATGCTGACATCGCAAAGAATGTGGGAAGCAGTCTGCGAGGTATCTGCGCAAATATGCGGAAAGCTTAGAAATGCTGAGCGAGCTAGGAGAGCTACTGAATTGACTGGCTGATATGTCAATACAATGACGTTAGGGCAATAAAGACGACAAACTGTTTTGCGACGAACTCTAATTGGTGACTTTTGACACGTCGCGGCGCCGGTTCTGGGGTGGCGGGCCGCAGACGTCTCTGGGACGGCTCTGGTGGTGAGGCCGCGCGTCTCTGGGCCGGCTCTGGTGGTGCATGCTGCAAGTGGCGCGGCGGATGTCGACATCGCGCGAACTCGGAGACTTCCACGTATTCGGAGGTCGTCGCAATAGAGTGGCCTCGGTGATGGGGCCGGATCGGAGGAGGCTTCCTCGAACCGGACGAAGAAGCTCCGGACAGCTCGGGTCGGCGGGGTGGGCGAGCGCCGTGCCGTGGCGATCGCCTGTGCCTCCTCGGCCGAGACGTCGAGCACCAGGACGTCGGCGATTGGGGACGGCTCCCGGTGGGCAGCAATGGGCGGCGCAGATGGGCACAGCCCCGGGTGGTGCTAGCAGTCGCCCTCTGCGGGTCCGCGCATATTGCCGGCGGATCAGATACATAATGATGCTGTAATGAGAAAAGAAGGGGTTACTAACAGGCTGTCATGCACAGGGTAAGGCACTAGTTTCGTAATGGTTTGCAGCTCGAAGTCGGTAAGTTCGGACTTGTACGGTTCTCGGAAGAGTATGCGCTGATTAGGGGTGTGCTTTGGGTCAACCAATATTTGGCGATACATTTTTTTAATGTCTCCGTTGAAGACATAGCGGAAGAAACGCCATCGTAGAATTCAAAAGGTCAAATCGGACTGTAGCACGGAGCCTGTGTGATTTACATCATTGAGGCTTAGTCCGCTTGTGGTTGGACTGGAAGCGTTGAAGACGACTCTGACCTTCGTAGATGTGCTTTCGGGTTTTATGACGGCATGGTGAGGCAAATAGTAGTTATTTCTCGGCGCTTGAGGCTCGGGGGGATTGGCTACTCTCATGTGGCCTAAATCGACATACTCATTTAATAACGTGTCGTACTGGTGCTTGAGGCCTTCGTCCTTCCCTAATCGTGCTTCAAGACGCGTGTATTGTTTGAGCGCAATGTGTCTCGAGGCCCCTAATCGGAGCGTGTCTATGAAGCCGATTTTAAAGGGGAGTGATACGACGTAGCGGCCGTCATCGCGTCTTCGAGTTGTTTTCACAAAATTTTCTTCGCAAAACTTGTCGGAGGGGGATAGCCATTTAGTTTTGGGAAGTTCCTCCACCTCCCAAAAACGTTCGAACTGTTGTTCGAAGGAGACTTCATTAAAGTAAGCCACTTTTAGGGGTGCCGTGGCAGATTGTGTGTTGCGAACCAGCCCGGTCAGAATCCAACCGAACACGGTTTGCTGAGCCATGAGAGAGCCCAGTACATGGCGGCGAATGCCGTCCAGCAGGATTGCTAGGTATAAATCGGCTCCGATGAGGACGTCGACCTGCTCGCTTTTGGAGAAGTTGACATCTGCGAGCTCGATGTCTTGAGGGAGGCCACTGAGAAGTGACCTGTCTAACGAGTGTGAGGGCAACCGCCCTATGATTTGTGAGAGCACAAGCGCCGTCACGTTGACTTGAAATTTGGGATCAAGTGGCGAATTCAGGAGAAAATCGCACGATCTTGATATTTTTACTGACACGGTCTCGTTGAGACCGGAAACTACGGCTGTAGTTGGCTGCGCTGGGAGCTTTAAGAGCTTTTGTATGCGTTCAGAGATGAACGACACTTCGGACCCAGGATCAATTAAGGCGCGCGCGATGTCACATGTATCCTGATGGCGTATTGTTACCATGGCAGTCCCTAACAGTACCTGTTTTGGTGCTTTCGCGAAGCACACCTGATGCGTGTCCTGGGGATTTCGCTGCTGCGCGTGGGGAGAAGTGGACTGTATTTTGGAGGGAGGTCGCATTGAAGAATGCGGCCTTTCTTGCTGAGAAGCATGATGTGTCAAACCGGGAACAAAATTCGAATAGGCAGGGGCTTGAGCACGCGGAGCGTTGTCAAACCGCCGCTCTTGGTGTGAGGCACGTGGGGTCGAATCTGATATAGCCTTCGAGGAGGATGGAGTATGCTCACGATGCAAGAGGGTGTGATGCCTGCCGTTGCATTTGAGGCAATTAAATCTGCTTGGGCAGCTGTTCACAGAATGAGATCTGGCCAAGCAGTTGCTGCACAAGCGGTTTTTCTGAACGGTATTCAGCCGCTGTGGGACGGGCAAGCTGAGAAACTGAGCGCAGGATCTCAACTTGTGCTGCTTCTGGCAAAGAGGGCAGCTCTCTTGGGACACCTTCAACTGGAACGTGTTGACGCGTTTGGAGGCTGGAGTCGAGTGAGTGGGAGTTGTGGGCTGTTTTGTTGGTGAGAGATTGCTCCCAGAGGGAAAGCGTTGTTTTGTGCTCCAAAAAGACGATTATCGCGTCCCAATGCGAGGTATCGACACCTTGTAGCGCGAGTGCGGCGAGAATATTATTGATTTCGCGCTGCAGGTCTTTAATAGCACCACCGGTTTCCTTCGTGATGGGGAACAGGCCGAAGAGCTTCTTTAGATGGGCGTTGGTGAGGACGCGTCTGTTCTCGTACCAGTCAGACAGATTGTTCCATGCTTGGGAAAAACCTTCGTTCGTGAGAGGGGATTTCTGCACGATTTCTTTCGCTTCGCCCGTGGTTTTCTGGTTCAGGTGGAACAACTTCTCCACTGGCGCAATTCGGGTATTCTGAATATACAGGGCCGTGAACATATCCCTGAAAGAGGGCCACGAAAAGTAGTCGCCATGGAAGGCTTGGGTGTCGCAGGGGGGCAGGCTGATATTGTAGCCTGACTGGGGCATCTCTGCTGGCATCGGCGAAGGGGTCGCGGCAACTGGAGGGGACACTGCGGCTTCGATCAGTTGATCAATTTTTCCCGCGCAGCGCAGATATACCGCATAGCATTGGCGCCGCTTCTCCTTTACACCTTCGAATTCTTTGCCTCTGTCCTTCGTCGAGTCCAGCTCCGCAAGCACCTTTTCATAGGCGATTTTAATCAGCAGCCACTGCGATCGTATTTCTTCCCGCTGAATCCCAAGGGTGTAAATGGTGTGGTCCGTGGTGGGTGTCTGGTCGAAGTCCACCTCGAACTCGATCAGCGCATCGGCTATACGAATGAAGGATGCGAGCGCCGCCATTATAGGAGTGGGTCTCGGTTAGGGGCGGCGAAGGAGGTCGCAAAATCGAAATAAAAACGAAATAAAAAACTTTTTATTTGTTTGGTATATATTAAAAAAAGTCGAAAAAATGTTTCCGGGTCGCTATGCGGTGGCGTTGGGGCTCGAAAAGCTTGCTGCCGAAAATTAACCACGCGTTGTCTCTAAAGTTGGCAACTAGTTACAAAGAGACTAGTTGCTGCGAACACTTCTGCCTACCGGGTGTCTCGCTTTTTCGATTTCGCGTTGGGTCACCGTTGAATAGTGAATTTCACACTGCTATCACTTGGGAGAGTGCACACAGAACACAAAAAACAGTTTTTTCTGTCTGCACTCTCCCAAGTGATAGCAGTGTGAAATTCACTAATCAACGGTGACCCAACGCGAAATCGAAAAAGCGAGACACCCGGTAGGCAGAAGTGTTCGCAGCAACTAGTCTCTTTGTAACTAGTTGCCAACTTTAGAGACAACGCGTGGTTAATTTTCGGCAGCAAGCTTTTCGAGCCCCAACGCCACCGCATAGCGACCCGGAAACATTTTTTCGACTTTTTTTAATATATACCAAACAAATAAAAAGTTTTTTATTTCGTTTTTATTTCGATTTTTCGACCTCCTTCGCCGCCCCTAACCGAGACCCACTCCTATAATGGCGGCGCTCGCATCCTTCATTCGTATAGCCGATGCGCTGATCGAGTTCGAGGTGGACTTCGACCAGACACCCACCACGGACCACACCATTTACACCCTTGGGATTCAGCGGGAAGAAATACGATCGCAGTGGCTGCTGATTAAAATCGCCTATGAAAAGGTGCTTCCGGAGCTGGACTCGACGAAGGACAGAGGCAAAGAATTCGAAGGTGTAAAGGAGAAGCGGCGCCAATGCTATGCGGTATATCTGCGCTGCGCGGGAAAAATTGATCAACTGATCGAAGCCGCAGTGTCCCCTCCAGTTGCCGCGACCCCTTCGCCGATGCCAGCAGAGATGCCCCAGTCAGGCTACAATATCAACTTGCCCCCCTGCGACACCCAAGCCTTCCATGGCGACTACTTTTCGTGGCCCTCTTTCAGGGATATGTTCACGGCCCTGTATATTCAGAATACCCGAATTGCGCCAGTGGAGAAGTTGTTCCACCTGAACCAGAAAACCACGGGCGAAGCGAAAGAAATCGTGCAGAAATCCCCTCTCACGAACGAAGGTTTTTCCCAAGCATGGAACAATCTGTCTGACTGGTACGAGAACAGACGCGTCCTCACCAACGCCCATCTAAAGAAGCTCTTCGGCCTGTTCCCCATCACGAAGGAAACCGGTGGTGCTATTAAAGACCTGCAGCGCGAAATCAATAATATTCTCGCCGCACTCGCGCTACAAGGTGTCGATACCTCGCATTGGGACGCGATAATCGTCTTTTTGGAGCACAAAACAACGCTTTCCCTCTGGGAGCAATCTCTCACCAACAAAACAGCCCACAACTCCCACTCACTCGACTCCAGCCTCCAAACGCGTCAACACGTTCCAGTTGAAGGTGTCCCAAGAGAGCTGCCCTCTTTGCCAGAAGCAGCACAAGTTGAGATCCTGCGCTCAGTTTCTCAGCTTGCCCGTCCCACAGCGGCTGAATACCGTTCAGAAAAACCGCTTGTGCAGCAACTGCTTGGCCAGATCTCATTCTGTGAACAGCTGCCCAAGCAGATTTAATTGCCTCAAATGCAACGGCAGGCATCACACCCTCTTGCATCGTGAGCATACTCCATCCTCCTCGAAGGCTATATCAGATTCGACCCCACGTGCCTCACACCAAGAGCGGCGGTTTGACAACGCTCCGCGTGCTCAAGCCCCTGCCTATTCGAATTTTGTTCCCGGTTTGACACATCATGCTTCTCAGCAAGAAAGGCCGCATTCTTCAATGCGACCTCCCTCCAAAATACAGTCCACTTCTCCCCCCGCGCAGCAGCGAAATCCCCAGGACACGCATCAGGTGTGCTTCGCGAAAGCACCAAAACAGGTACTGTTAGGGACTGCCATGGTAACAATACGCCATCAGGATACATGTGACATCGCGCGCGCCTTAATTGATCCTGGGTCCGAAGTGTCGTTCATCTCTGAACGCATACAAAAGCTCTTAAAGCTCCCAGCGCGGCCAACTACAGCCGTAGTTTCCGGTCTCAACGAGACCGTGTCGGTAAAAATATCAAGATCGTGCGATTTTCTCCTGAATTCGCCACTTGATCCCAAATTTCAAGTCAACGTGACGGCGCTTGTGCTCTCACAAATCATAGGGCGGTTGCCCTCACACTCGTTAGACAGGTCACTTCTCAGTGGCCTCCCTCAAGACATCGAGCTCGCAGATGTCAACTTCTCCAAAAGCGAGCAGGTCGACGTCCTCATCGGAGCCGATTTATACCTAGCAATCCTGCTGGACGGCATTCGCCGCCATGTACTGGGCTCTCTCATGGCTCAGCAAACCGTGTTCGGTTGGATTCTGACCGGGCTGGTTCGCAACACACAATCTGCCACGGCACCCCTAAAAGTGGCTTACTTTAATGAAGTCTCCTTCGAACAACAGTTCGAACGTTTTTGGGAGGTGGAGGAACTTCCCAAAACTAAATGGCTATCCCCCTCCGACAAGTTTTGCGAAGAAAATTTTGTGAAAACAACTCGAAGACGCGATGACGGCCGCTACGTCGTATCACTCCCCTTTAAAATCGGCTTCATAGACACGCTCCGATTAGGGGCCTCGAGACACATTGCGCTCAAACAATACACGCGTCTTGAAGCACGATTAGGGAAGGACGAAGGCCTCAAGCACCAGTACGACACGTTATTAAATGAGTATGTCGATTTAGGCCACATGAGAGTAGTCAATCCCCCCGAGCCTCAAGCGCCGAGAAATCACTACTATTTGCCTCACCATGCCGTCATAAAACCCGAAAGCACATCTACGAAGGTCAGAGTCGTCTTCAACGCTTCCAGTCCAACCACAAGCGGACTAAGCCTCAATGATGTAAATCACACAGGCTCCGTGCTACAGTCCGATTTGACCTTTTGAATTCTACGATGGCGTTTCTTCCGCTATGTCTTCAACGGAGACATTAAAAAAATGTATCGCCAAATATTGGTTGACCCAAAGCACACCCCTTATCAGCGCATACTCTTCCGAGAACCGTACAAGTCCGAACTTACCGACTTCGAGCTGCAAACCATTACGAAACTAGTGCCCTTACCCTGTGCATGACAGCCTGTTAGTAACCCCTTCTTTTCTCATTACAGCATCATTATGTATCTGATCCGCCGGCAATATGCGCGGACCCGCAGAGGGCGACTGCTAGCACCACCCGGGGCTGTGCCCATCTGCGCCGCCCATTGCTGCCCACCGGGAGCCGTCCCCAATCGCCGACGTCCTGGTGCTCGACGTCTCGGCCGAGGAGGCACAGGCGATCGCCACGGCACGGCGCTCGCCCACCCCGCCGACCCGAGCTGTCCGGAGCTTCTTCGTCCGGTTCGAGGAAGCCTCCTCCGATCCGGCCCCATCACCGAGGCCACTCTATTGCGACGACCTCCGAATACGTGGAAGTCTCCGAGTTCGCGCGATGTCGACATCCGCCGCGCCACTTGCAGCATGCACCACCAGAGCCGGCCCAGAGACGCGCGGCCTCACCACCAGAGCCGTCCCAGAGACGTGCGGCCTCACCACCCACGCCGACCCCGAGACGTCTGCGGCCCGCCACCCCAGAACCGGCGCCGCGACGTGTCAAAAGTCACCAATTAGAGTTCGTCGCAAAACAGTTTGTCGTCTTTATTGCCCTAACGTCATTGTATTGACATATCAGCCAGTCAATTCAGTAGCTCTCCTAGCTCGCTCAGCATTTCTAAGCTTTCCGCATATTTGCGCAGATACCTCGCAGACTGCTTCCCACATTCTTTGCGATGTCAGCATCGCCTCCACAATGTTTCTTGGCGAGACCTCCGACCCATAGATGCCTTTCAGCATATTTTGTTCTTCCATGAATCGGGGGCAAATGAAAAAGACGTGATGTGAAGTCTCTATTTCATTCACGCACGCAGGACTAAAGGGCGAGGCATCATACCCAAAGCGGTATAGGCAGCTACGAAAAACTCCATGGCCAGTCAGAAACTGCGTTAGAGGAAAGCTCATTTCACCATGCGATCGACTTATCCATCTTTCAATATTTGGGATCAGAGCGAATGTCCAACTGCCCTTGTTTGAAGCATTCCAACGGGTTTGCCACCTTTCTACTGAGAGTGAACGCTCTCGCTGCGGGTATATCTCAGCGCCATTACTTTTCGCTGCATACAGTCGATGTGCCTCATCAGCCATTATTTCTATCGGCATCATGCCTGCCAACACAAACGCAGCTTCGTCGGAGACAGTTCGATAAGCGCTGATCACGCGCAAAGCATTTAGTCGGTGAACTCTTTCAAGCTGCTTCCTATTCGACTTCACCTTTAAGGAGTCTGCCCAAATTGGCGCGGCATACATGAGCACTGATGTTACCACATTAGATAGCAACATTCGCTTGGTGCTTTTCGGTCCACCTATGTTCGGCAGCATCCTGGACAGGGCCGCGTAGCACTTCGAAGCTTTTTTGCAGACATACTCTGCATGCTGTCGGAAACTAAGGCGATCATCAATAAAAACGCCCAAGTACTTTATCGTTCTCTGCGATTGGATACCACTTTCTTGCGACTACTAATAAGGACGGCTTCCGTTTTTTGCTCAGCAAGCTGCAAGCCAACCGAAGTTAGCCACTGTTGAAGCATCGAAACATTGAGATTTGCTTTTTCCTCCAGGTCTGACACTTGTTTTTTTACCACTACGACAGCCAAATCGTCCGCAAAACCGATTACTTTGGCTCCTTCAGGAACTGGCAACCTGAGAACGCTGTCGTACATGAAGTTCCAGAGTAATGGACCCAATACTGAGCCCCGTGGAACGCCAGCAGTAATGCTGTATTTTTTCGGGCCATCGTCAGTGTCGTATATTAAGACTCTGTTGCTAAGGTATCTCCTAATAATTCTCAGCAGGTAATCTGGTACGTTCTTCGCCAGTAGTGCATTGATGATATGCCCCCGTCAGCTGTGTTCGGACCACGCTACAATTTCTGCTACCTTCCCATATTCTAGTCTTCAATCCGCTCACCAGCCAGCTCCGAAGCGGACAGTGTGGCTTTATGAGAAGGCTAATTGGGATGCGCTGAACTCCTTTTTTAGCCGTTTCAATTGGCAATTGTGTTTCAGGGATAGAAACATAAACGCTACGGCAAAATTGGTAGAAAATATAATTTTATTTGGTATCAGGTCTTTCATACCCAATAAAAGAATTTGTACTAAACCAAAAGACCATTCCTGGTTTAATGCGACTTGCAGACAAGCAGTCAGGTCTAAAGAGGAAGCATTTAGGAATTGGCGTTTAAATAAAACTGCTGATACTAAACTGCTGCGCAATCAGGCCAGAAATAGGTGCAATGCCACTCTAAAGCGCGAAAAAGTTCTCTACGAACAGCGCCTTAGACGCAGAGTTCTTGAATACCATAAGGGTAGCAAGAACTTTTGGTCGTTCGTGGGGAGGGTGAAAAATCAGACGAGATCGTCTATTCCAACTCTCCTCAAGGACGATCAGATCTTCACTCACTCGGTTGATAAGGCAAACTTATTAGCCAAAATGTTTGCTGAAAACTGCTCTCTTCCTGAGAGTATTCAACCACTGCCCGTGGTCGATGATGTATCTCATGCTATGCCTCAGATTCATTTTCGAACGCGAGCTGTTAAAAGAGTGCTTGCAGACCTCAATGTCAATAAGTCCTCGGGACCGGATGGCATTTCAGCCCATGCGTTGAGAAAGTGCGCCTCAACACTGGCTCGCCCATTGCGCAATCTCTTTAATTTATCTTTTACTTCAGGAGTCTTTCCCGTTTCCTGGAAGATTGCCAATGTGCAGCCAGTTCCCAAAAAAGGTGAGGCTACGAATCCTGCAAATTACCGGCCCATAGCAATCTGCTTACTGCTCTCTAAAGTCATGGAGAGCATTGTAAATTTTAAATTGATGAGGTATCTAGAGAGCAACGAGTTGATCAGCGATCGCCAGTACGGCTTCCGTGCTCACCGTTCCACCGGCGACCTGATGGCGTTTCTCACTGAACGGTGGAGCAGTTGCATTCACCGGTTCGGTGAGAGCAAGGTTGTTGCTCTGGATATCTCCAAGGCATTAGACCGGGTGTGGCATAAAGCACTCGTGTTTAAACTGGCTGCTTATGGTGTCGGTAATACTTTCACTCGATGGATATCGAGTTTCCTCAGCGGCCGTTCTATTCGGGTTGTGATAGACGGCTTTGCTTCCGAAGAGCACTCCATTAATGCTGGAGTTCCGCAGGGTTCGGTCCTGTCTCCGACACTTTTTCTTATTTTCATCAATGACCTTCTGTCATTGACATCAAACCCCGTCTACTCGTTTGCTGATGACAGCAGCATTTGTCATTCATATTCATTCTCCAGGCGTCCTTATATTCTGGAGATCAATAGAAGGCGCAGAATTTTGAATGACACACTCCAATCTGACCTCAACAAAATCCAGGAGTGGGGTCGAGCGAATCGGGTCGATTTTAATGCACGTAAAACCCAATGCTGTCTGTTGACACACAAGCGTTTAGCGGGTGACAATTTTCCACCTCTAAATGTGCTGGACGATCATTTTTGACGTGTCGAAAGGAGCAGCCAACTGCTTAGGCTTTCTTAAGCGGTGTAAGAAGTACTTCACTCCAACCGATCTTCGTTGTATCTACACCACTTATATCCGTCCGAAAATGGAGTACAAAGCGCATATTTGGTCGGGAGTTTCGAAAACATATCTTCAGCTTCTGGACCGTATACAAGGTCGTGCGATAAAACTTATAGGGGACAGTAGGGTATCCAGCTTTATTGAAACCTTGGAGCGTCGTCGTGATGTAGGGTGTGTATCACTATTTTACCGTTACTTTCATGGTAAATGTTCCTCTGAAGTAGCCGGCCTGATTCCTCCGGTTCAGGCATTTAGCAGAACGGTGCTTTCCAGAGCGGTGCACCCCTTTTATGTCGCGATCCCGTTCCAACGAACCGCGCATTATCGTAGGAATTCGTTTTTCGGTCGCATCATTAGATTGTGGAATAGTCTCCCTGCGAATGTTTTCCCGCCCACTTACAGCGTCTAAACCTTTAAGCGAGGTGTAAACTACTCCTTTTTTCCCTCTTCCCACTAACCTGTCATCCTTTCGGAACCAACAAATGCTGTGCATGGATAGGGGGCATCCCCTGAGCTGGGTTTCATCTGCCATAAAAAAAAAGAAGACACACACCACGCAAGCACGCACCACAAGAAATCTCACCAGATTTCCGATCCGCTGGTACTAGGAATGGACTTCCTGGCAAAAATTGGTACCACTCTACAGTGCGGAGGCCAACGGCTCCAACTCAGGGAACGAGCAGCTTGCCCAACAGAGCGATACACCCTAACACAGGCAACGGACACCTCTGCCGGACAAGAACAAAACTCCAGTAGCAACCGAGCAAGACAGGCTTGAAACCCACAGGCAAGCAACCCAATAAGACAACAGGCTATCGTCACCAAAGACATCCCCGTCGACGAACATGTCGAGGAATTCCTAGACGAAGGTCTACGTGGCTTCGATGAATTGGAGGGCACAACCAACATAGCTACACACCGTATTGTAATGAAGGACGAACGACCCCTCAAGCAGCGATATTACCCGAGAAATCTCGCTATACAGAAGGTAATTAAGGACGAAGTGGATGAGATACTACAGAAGGGATGCATCGAACCATCAAACAGCCCATTTAGCGCTCCTCTGGTGGTGGTCAAGAAGAAGACCGGACAATGGCGCGTCTGCGTTGATTATCGCCAACTCAATGCCCGGTCTGTACCTGATGCGTACCCACTGCCAAGGATACACCACATTCTGGATCGTTTACGAGAAGAGCGGTACATAAGTCGCCTCGATCTCAAAAATGGTTACTGGCAGATCCCTATGCACCCCGAGAGCAAAAAGTATACGGCATTTACCGTACCTGGCCGTGGCCTTTACCAGTGGCGTGTTATGCCATTCGGGTTGCACTCCGCGCCGGCCACATTCCAACGAGCAGGTCATCGGGCCGGAACTGGAACCTTATGCTTTCGCATATTTAGACGATATCATCGTCACCGGAAAATCGTGGCAAGATCACGCGGACAATCTGAGGGAAGTGTTACGCCGGTTGAAAGCTGCGAAATTGAAAATCAACAGAGAAAAATGCAAGTTCTTCAAAGAGGAAAGAGCAAGTTCTTCAAAAGTACCTCGGTCACGTAGTGGCCTTTTGGTTTAATGGAAATTCTTTTATGGCGTATGAAAGACCTCATACCAAATAAAATTATATTTTCTACCAATTTTGCTGCAGCATTTATGTTTCTATCCCTGAAACACAACTGCCAATTGAAACGGCTGAAAAAGGAGTTCAGCGCATCCCAATTAGCCTTCTCATAAAGCCACACTGTCCGCTTCGGAGCTGGCTGGTGAGCGGATTGAAGACTAGAATATGGGAAGGTAGCAGAAATTGTAGCGTGGTCCGAATTACCAAGAGTTTCAAGAACATTCACATCATACTTGCTGTGATGTGAAGTTAGAAAAAGGTCCAGAATATTTTGGTTTTGCCCATCAACGCAGGGAAAGTGCGTTGGTTCCTTCACTAATTGAGTCAAATTATTAGACTCAACAAATAACTCAACATACAAACCCTCAGATGTGCGACTGAATTTTGAACTTAACCCACATGGAGTTAAATTCGGCATCCGTCGTGCAAAGGTGTTGCTGACACTGGTACGCAACATCACTGCAAATATATAAGGCGAGGCCTCTGTGTGATGAAAACAATGGCAGTAAGTGGTACCCAGGCATGTGAAAGTCCAGTGGATCAGCGCCCTCAGACACCTGGGTCTCAGTGCCATTACATGCTGTTGGTGGGTACAAATATGCGCATGGACCGCGAAAAAATTCGCCCTCAAGCCACCTACATTAGCGGAATCCATGCGGAATTCTGTGATCGCCACCCACTGTAAGGAAGTGTAACATCAGCCGTACAAGCGGCCACGCGTACGTCGCAAGCAAAGCAAAACACGACAAGACAAGTGTTATGCCTTTATCTTGCCGCGCTTCAGCCCACGGTGCACTCACAGCCGCCAGCACACCTAACGGGACCAGGAAGAAGGAGGAGGAGGAGGAGTAAAAACAAACGAAATGCTGAGATTTACTGCGGAGAGCATAAATAAGCCCCTCGCTTGGTTCTCCGCATTCCGTTACACTGTATTTCTTTAATTTGATTTAACTTGCATGTTTATAAGTTATATTATTGGTTTGGGTTATGTGCACTGTGATTCTATTTTATTATGGTAAATGTGTTTATATTGCTTGTGGATGGTCGGTTTTTATGTTAATTATTTTTTCGCGAGCACTCGACGCGAAAAATGAATTGTGGTGTGGAGTAACATCCACCTTCGCCCGCGGTCACATCACAACTGATGGTTTGGCTTGCGTGCGGTGTGTGTCTTGGCTTGCGTGCGTTGTGTCTTGGCTTGCGATGAGGTTCTCCGCTGGGAGATCATTGCTAACGATCTTGCTGGTGTGTTTCTCTGATGTTTACCTGCTTGGTCTGTTTTTTCACTGACCTCTGTGCGGTGTGTGTCTTGGTTGCTTGCTCGCTGGGTGCGCTGCTTGGCTTTTGTAACTCGAGCTTTTCCGGTGCCGCTTCTGCTTGTTTCTCGAACTTCCGGTCCTTGAAGCGTGGGATTTCTGCTGCTATTGTCGTCGCTGAATTTCGACTCCAAGTGTCCCTGTTCGGGCGCCAATTGTGACGAACCTTTCTTTGGCTGGCGTGGAGTAGCTGTTGCGCGTCCAGTGGTTCGGGTCACAATACCTGACGACGACAGTAGTTCCCCTGATGATACCTGCACGTAATCCCGCCCGTTGTTATCACTTAATTCACTGCACGTTAGTACTTGATTCACTGAACGTTTATCGCTATTAAAATTTTTACACTCCTTAGTCGCGAGGGCTAGAGAACAGAGACCGATTTCTGAGCGTCGGTCTCTTAAATAGCCACCCGCTGGACTTCCAGCGGCGGCGGTGTGAGTGGCTTCGCCACACGGCGTCCGGCTGTCTCCCTCTCACTGTTGTTTACGGGGTTTTTCCAGTCCCTGGCTGTTGGTGTCGGTGGGCTCTACTTTGTAGTGCTGGCGTTTGCCGCCGAAAGATGGCGCTACAACCGTCGTGGTTGTGGTCGCCGCTAAGCGTTGAGTAGTGGGAACCCACCGGTGGTGGATCCCCCCACTAGGTGACGATGTGCCTAGTGGGCACTGTCGCACTGTCGTTATCATTATCTATTGTTTTGTGGGAACCCACCTTCGGTGAGTTCCTCACAACGTGTAGAGCCCTGCTCGATTGTGTTTCAGAATTATCATATATATCGGAACATTGCATATAGCGCCTGGGCATATCGCGCACACATTCTCGTATCTTAGTCACTGGCATTGCGTCAGCCAATGCCGATTATACACGCGGCCTTTGAAATACTCGCATGCAGTCGCGTATCAATACATTTGGATTCAACGCATGCCTATATGTTTTACGCCAGATCACTGCCTCTGTGCCATCTACTCGGGTGCATGATATGATGCCGCAGACGCACAAGGATTAACCCTTGCAGATCCAACCTTTAATTTTGGTTTTTTTCTATTTCAAATACGCGTAGTATTTGATGGCTCGTACAAGGGCGGAAATGATATCTCGCTAAACGATTGTCTTCATATCGGACCCAACCTTCAACGAGACTTGTTCTCAGTCTGTGTGCGATTTCGGTTTCATCGGTTTGCATTCTCGGCCGATATCGTAAAGATGTTTCCTCAGATATGGGTTACGGATGCTCATCGTAATTTTCAACGAGTCGTATGGAGGGAATCCTCTGCAGAGCCAGTACACCATTTTCAGTTATACACCGTTACGTATGGTACTTCCTGTGCACCATTCCTTTCGGTTCGAGTATTGAAGAAATTAGCTGAGGATTACCGGACAGAGTTTCCTTGGGCTTCAAAAGTGATAGCGGAAGATTTCTACGTGGATGATGTACTATCAGGCGCAAATACAAAAGCTGAGGTAAAGCAATTACAACATGAGCTAATTCATCTGTTTTCTCGAGCAGGTATGGAGTTAAGTAAATGGGTATCTAACGCGACCGTTGCGAACGTTAATCGCATTCAGCAACCGATTGAAATTCCTGTACAAGACGGTTCCAAAGACCCGAAGGTACTTGAGTTACATTGGAATCCGGAGGCAGATTGTCTTCATTATCATGTACGAATACCCTGCGCTAGTGTTACAAGGCGTCAGGTACTATCAGAAATCTCCAGCGTTTTTGACCGATTGGGGCTGCTGGCACCGGTGACTACGCGGCTTAAGATTTTCTTCCAAGAATTGTGGGTGACAGACTTAGGATGGGACGACCCGCTGCCAGCAAATCTTTCAAACTGGTGTACTGCGTGTCGTCAAGATATGCATCGAATACGAGAAATTTTATTACCACAATTCGTTCCAACAAACGAGCACGCCCTCGAGATGCACGGGTTTTGTGACGCATCTGCAAAGGCTTACGCATCTGCAAAGGCTTAAACAGCAGTTTATTGTCGAGAGGTGGCATCAGACGGGAAGGTCACGGTGACTCTCATGGCGTCCCGTACTCGAGTGGCTCCACTGAAACCGACATCGGTACCTCGTCTCGAGTTATGTGGAGCGTTGCTGTTATCACGGCTAATTAAGCGGTTTAATCGATCGGCTTAGGAAAGCCACTTAAACTATACGCCTGGACGGACTCCTCGGTGGTACTCGCATGGTTGTCACAGGCTCCTAATAAATTAAAGACATTCCTCGCCAACCGCACTGCTGAAATCATAGACGTCCTTCCTCGTTATCTTTGTCACCTCTGTCGAAAACCCGGCAGACTGCGCATCCAGAGGGTTGAGAGCCTCTGAACTAATGACTTATGATCTCTGGTGGAGGGGCCCAAGCTGGTTACATGGAGAAAGGTTACTCAAACAAGAACTTAACAAACTTATTAACCCGAATATTGTTTCAGCTGAAGGATTTGAGGCAGAGCTGAAGCATACTACTGTCTCGATAGTAAACAAGCCCGACGAGGAGAGTGAAATGTGTAACAAGCTTTTAAGCAGGCTATCCTCATAGAGAACTGCAGTTCGAGTGGTAGCCTACGTTCAACACTTTACAAGGAAATGCCTACGACGCAAGCCGCCAGACAGAGTTCACGAGATTCGGATAGCGTGGGTCCTTCTGTTACATTACGCGCAGCTAGCGGTCTAGGATGATATCGCAGCTCTTACTGCTAACGCACAGTCTAAACTGAAGTATTTGGCTCCGTTCATCGACTCTTCAGGACTGCTACGTGTAGGCGGACAAATTTGTCACTCTACCTTACCATTTTCTACGAAACACCCTATATTGCTTCCCAAAGCTGGTCAAGTAACAGAATTGATTCTGCACGATGAGCATATACGAAATTTACATCCGGGTGTTTCCACGCTTTTTGTGATCGTTCGTCAAAAATACTGGATTCTTGGTGCACGTAATTTGATCCGAAAACTCACCCATCAGTGCCTGAAGTGTTTTCGCCAACGTCAACTTACGAACAAACAACTGATGGCTGATCTTCCATCATATCGATTGCGACAGGCTTATCCCTTTGAGAAGACCGGTTGCGATTACGCCGGTCCACTTACACTAAAGCTGTATCATGGACGAAATGCACGAACCACTAAGGGTTAAATAAGTCTCTTTGTATGTATGGTGACATCCGCAGTGCACTTGGAACTCGTGGCCAACCTAATTACTGACGCTTTTTTGGCTTCACTGCAATGCTTCATGGCGAGACGTGGGAAATGTGCGCAAATCTTTAGTGACAACGGGAGGAATTACGTGGGCGCTGCCCACGCTCTCAATCAGTCATCAATTCTCAGGAGCACAACGATGCGGTAGCAGCAACGCTGGCCAATGACGGGGTCCGCTGGAGCTTTATTCCACCCAATGCCCCACGCTGGGGTGGAATGTGGGAGTCAGCGGTACGATCAGTAAAGTTGCATTTACGACGCGTAATTGGCGAAACCGTTCTCACTGTCGATCAGATGCGGACCTTGTTGGTACAAATTGAAGGCGTGGTGAATTCAAGACCTCTGGGAACCGCCGCAGATGCTCACATTAGTTACCTGTCGCCATCACACTTCCTTATTGGAAGGCCATTAACCCTCCTGCCAGAGGAGGATTTAAGAGATGTGCCTGTTTCCCGTTTGTTATTGCGGTATTTTAAGATCACTGGTATTCTACTGGGTCGTTGATATCACACTACGTTGTTGAGATTGGTATTCGATGGAATTTTTTTTTATGGCAGATGAAACCAAGCTCAGGGGATGCCCCCTATCCATGCACAGCATTTGTTGGTTCCGAAGGGATGACAGGTTAGTGGGAAGGGGGAAAGAAGAAGTAGTGACGGTTTACACCTCGGTTAAAGGTTTCGACGCTGTAAGCGTGGTTCGTTGAAACAGAATCGCGACATAAAAGGGGTGCACTCCTCTGGAAAGCCGGTAGTAGGTCTGCTAAATACCTGAACCGGAGGAATCAGGCTAGCTACTTCAGATGAACATTTACCATGAAAGTAACGGTAAAATAATGATACACCCTACATCACGACGACGCTCCAAGGTTTCAAAAGAGCTGAATACCCTACTGTCCCCTATAAGTTTTAACGCACGACATTGGACACGGTCTAGAAGCTGAAGATATGTTCGTTCATATCTCCAGCGACAAGCTGTAAGATTAGACGCTTTCTCAGTTCTGATATCAAAGAATCCTCGTCCTTTCTTTGGAAGTTATTTTTTCTTAGTTTAGGCACAATTTCCGATTTTAATGTTTCTGATCGTTCCCACTGCTAGAATACCTATTTCAAATTAAATTAATTTAGTTGCACCTTTTTAGCAATCAGCTGCAAAAGGGTAACTATCTCTTTCAGGGCTACCATAAGACTTATGGAAGTAAACCACCTGTCAAAAAACAGCTTAAAGTTTTTATTCCGTGGAACGTTTTTTGAAAGATACACCAGCTCTTGTGAACACCTTAAAACCCCACTTGTGCGCTTTTGGGTGGGAAGATATTGTTTCATGTTGTGATGACCTGCATGAACATAACTTGGATTTATAGAATATTATAAGAATGAATTGCTCATCTTTAAATGAAATTATATGACAATCTTGTTCATCAACGCTTTGATATTTCATTACATTTTTCTTTTAGTTTGTCGAGCAAAGGACGCATTTTAAATAGCTTTTCATAATTGGGTTGATCTCTTTGAGGCTGTTTTGTATTAACATTGCAGTGAAAGTTCTCTTTAATTTTTTTCAAATCTACTATTTCGTGACAGTGGTTCTGCAACAGCTAAATGTGTGGAACTTCTGGACCTAACCATTCGTAAATTGGGGATATTTATCACACCAAGATAAAGCAATGTGCTTATAAATCGTGTTATTTAAAATGGGTGTCATTTTAATTCATCGCCCTCTTTTTTGCAATGCATAAATATTTTTCTCATCACAAATCTTTTTGATAATCTCGTCATCGAAAATATTATTTAAATAATCATTGAATTTCGTTTTCGGTCAATCCTTTCGGTCGCATTTCTAATGTATGTACATAAGAATGTATGTACAGAATCTGCCCAATGTTGCCTGTAGGCAAAATTGATTTTAAAAAATCCTGAGAACTTATTTGGAGCCATTTTTCTACAAAAACTTTTTTGCAACTTACTTTATATATTCTTTAGCAGTTTAAGCAATACTATCCAAACTTTATCTTTTTATAAAGTTTTAAATTAAAAATAAGAACACTCACTTTTGCCAAGTATTTTGCAGAACGTGTTGATACTTAAAAACAACGCTTGGAAATTAACATCTACGATGCTTATAACGGTATATTTGCCAATAAGTGGACAAAATACATAAAATTATCAGTAAAAAACAACAATAGACACAAAAAATTTATTTTTTAACGGTTTTATGAGCACGAATATGCAATGTTGCCTACAGACAACAACGGGCATGAAAGGGCTAACATACGGGAAATTCAACATACATGGAATTCACAGAAGCTTATAATTTCATTCAAATGTATACTTCAAAGCATACTTTTAGGGTCTTATTAAAATCAATTTATATATAAAACCTTTACAATTACGAACTCTAAATATTATTAAACCACAACTTAAGATCCTCTAATTATGAGAAAATGTCTCCAGAAACAACCGGCATTGTTCACAACACAGTCGATTGCTTACCCATTTGTGGAAAAGGGAAATGTGAGTATATTCGCCAAATTTCAAGATTTTACTAAAATGCAGATTTTACAAATTGATGAAATTTGGTTGTTTCAACTAAAGGGCATGCTGAAATCTCAAATATCAAAAAGACAACGAGATATAACTATGACTAAGCCAGAGGATAAATCTATATCTGCGGATGTAATTGTGTCCGGTATTCCCTATTTACAGGGTGAGTATATTAAAGCTGTGTATGCGAAGATATGCAATGTCTTCACTCTTAAACCGGCTTTTGCTTTGTGTGAAGCATTCCGCATTAAAAATAGCAGTAACTCTTCCTTTTATCGACAAAAACGCCGTGGTCTGACACTAACTTTGAAGGTGATGGAAGGGACCATATTCATGAGAGTATAACAAAACGGATGCGAGTGATCTTAAGACATGCCTTCCTATTAAGTGTGAAAAAAGTGCAGGAGGCAAGGCTTTTGTTAAAATAAATTCTGAAGGGGAGTCTGTTTTAGTCGATTCTCCTACCGTCAACAAATAGTAAAGTTTATGTTGACAAATTTAATTCAAATTTTTATTGCAAATTTAAATATGTACTTAATTTCTAATTATATTGTACTAACTTTTTTTTTACTTTCATCATTTATTAGGTACACATATTTTTTTTCATACCCTACACCCGTAAGGAATAGGGTATATTCACTTTGTTCTTCCGTTTGTAACGCGGAGAAGGAGATGAGATAGATATAGAAAAGTATATATATTCGTGCTCAGAGTCACCTCCTGAATCGGTTAAGACCTGTCCGTCCGTCTGTCTGTCTGTCTGTTGAAATCACGATTTGGCACAAATATTCTTTGTTATGTAGGTCTGTTTGCGATTGAAAATGGGCGAGATCGGTAAACAGCCACGCCTACTTTACATACGGAATGTAAAGGCACCTCGTTTCAAAAAATGTTAAAATTTAAATATTTCATAAACCGTGTGAGATATTAAGGTATAATTTTATTCCGGACCATATAGCATCATTACTAAAGCGTTTGAAAAATATGGGCGTACCACGCCCACTGATAACAAAGTTGACAGTATCTAATGAACGGCATAAGGTATTGATATGTAATTTTATCAGGATATATAGGGAAGAATTACCAATAAGCTTGCAAAAAATGGGCGTGCCACGCCCACTCATACAAAAGTTGTCAATATCTTGTAAACGGTATAAGATATTAATGCGAAAGGTGTTAATTTTTACACGAGGTATCTACACGTATTACCAATTTGTATACAAAAAATGGGCGTGGTCCGCCCACTTAAACAAAAGTTGTCAATATCCCATAAATGGTTCAAAATAGTAATACCTTCGTAATTCTATCTAGCAGTACCTAGAGACATTACAAAAACATTTTCCCGAAATGGGCGTGGTCCGCCTACTTATACAAAAGTTGTTAAGTGGCGAAATTATAATTTTTTCAGTTACTCGATCGTGTCTCAGCAACGATAGGGAAGGCTTAGCAAACGGCGCCTGCGTCTTTCCTTTCTCTTGCTGCAGTTGCGTATGCTGCTGCTGTGGCTGCTGAGGGCTGCTCTGCAGACAACCACGCCACAAAACACCAGCAGTCCGAACTGCGGCTTCAAAACGTCTCTTCCAAATCAGACTCCCATCCCTACTGACTGCAGTTACACTTTTTCTCGGCTTCGCCACCGAAACGCAGACATCGCTGTCTCCCTCCCTCCCATCATGATCGGCACTCTAAGCAAGTCCCGCAGAATGGCGTAATGCAAAAAATCTAAAATTCATATAGAAAAAACCTTCTAGAACTTTCGATCATGCCACGCTACGGAACCCGTTCTCTCATCCACATGGTGGGGAGAGGCAGACACCGATATCTGCATTGCGACACGGCGAAATGGAACGCGTGTAAATCAGGACCACAGAAGATTGTAAGAAAAGGTGGAAGACCTTGCAGGACACATAAGAAGAAAAAGCTTGCGCTGGCGCTGCCTTCCGGGAGCCAGGCGCCAGATCCTGAAAAATGGAAATATTTTAGTCATCTTTCCTGGACAGTGCGTAAAGCTGTATAAAGTGAATACTAAAAGAAAATTTAATTTTTTTATAATATCGACTATTTTTTTTTTTTTCGATTTGCTCGAGGTATGCGTACTGTGTAGACGTGCCGTCTGTTCGCTAGTGATCTGTCCGCGGTTTCTTCATCTACCCTATTGGTGACTTAAATAATTTTTCATATCCTCGTTGCCTGCTGGTTTAAGTAGTGTTTTCTGGAGTGGCTCACAAGTAATCTTTATTACAATTGCGAATTAATATAATTATAATGCCTTCGCCAAACAATATTCTAAACAACAACAACACCTTAAACGTAAAGCGGTCAACCAGAAGCCAAGCTCGTGCTGTCTCACCAATTCCCGTTGTGCAGGTAGACTCATCACCCAGCAGGGTTGCTGAATGCTCTCTCCTGGCTAAATTTGATTGTAAGCTCGAGGCTTTGCGGGAAAATATTACAGAGCAACTGCAATTGCTTGTCAAGAATTCTGAAAAATTAATAATAAGTTCACTGGTTCTTTGCACATTGTCGTCTTGATAAGGTCAATTTCCATCTCAATATCTTCTCGATCGCTGTTATATTTTTCTTGCAGATAATCATATATCTTGTTTTAGTATGTATTTCGTATTTCGTTATAAAAAATACTTTCTTATGTATTTCGTCTAATAACGTTGTCCATGCTGTCAAAAACAGCCCATACTTGATCGAGTTCTTCTAACCGCTTCTCCAAAAAGGACAGAGTTCTTCTATACTTTGCTGTCTTCTTGTAATTGACGATAGCCTTTTGGAGTGCGATGATGTTGTTCTCCTGCTCTTCAATGATCTCCTCCAGAGTGCTCGTGCTGATGAATTTGTGCCCTCGATCACGTCGGGGTCACCAAAAGTTTTTATTTTATTTTCCCAGTAACTCAATTTTTATCAGCACATTAACTGATAAGAATTGGTAGGGAATACAATTTTCTCAGCACTTGAGCTAGAATTAGTTTAGTTTTAGTTGTTATTTTCTTGTTCTGGCACTTTGTAAGGAAGCATAACTTTCTTACAAATACGGGTGTAGAACCTGGACCACACTCCACCTGAGCTGATCCCGCGAAAATCGCTTCAAGGGATGCAGTAACCTCGAGTTGTGCGGACCCAACTTGAGGTGGACTTAATTCTGTGAATACGGCCAACCAACTTCAACCAAGTTGGGGGAACTTGTTGGAGGACTCCGGGGAAGAAAACAAAACTCACCGCACTCAACAAGCAGGACAACAATAACATGTACAAAATCGGGAATGGAATAAAGAGCAAATAATAAAACCAAAGTCACATAGAAATTAGAAACAACAAACACAGGCAAATTACATGCAGCAAGCTAACGAGCAAAAAACTGGTTTTAAAAAAAAAAAACAACAACATGCAAAGTCGATACTGAGCAAAAAAATAATTTTACACTCTGCTACGGCAACAACAACCCCAGTCGAAAGCAAAAGAAGCGATCAACAGAAATTTTCGAAGGCCAAACTAAAACAACAAAATGACCAAATGCCGAATTGTAAATCGTGCGCTTGGAAATCAACCATCTAAGCGGTAAGTCCTCGTTGAATAATTCTTACCTGTCTGAATTTGGTGGAGTGCTTCTAGTGGAAGCCAAATTCAGAATTTTGAAAACTTGTCAATTTAATTCCTGCCTGTCTGAATTTGGTGGAGTGCTTCTAGTGGAAGCCAAATTCAGAATCCTGAAATCCCGAATAATCCCTGCCTGTCTGAATTTGGTGGAGTGCTTCTAGTCGAAGCCAAATTCAAAATTTTGAAAACTTGTCAATTTAATTCCTGTCTGTCTGAATTTGGTGGAGTGCTTCTAGTGGAAGCCAAATTCAGCATCTTGAAAACTTGATTAATTCCGTCTGTCTGAATTTGGTGGAGTGCTTCTAGTGGAAACCAAATTCAGAATCTCGAGAGCCTGGCTATCATGCGAGCAAATCCTGAATCCAAATTCAGAATCCTGAAATCCTGAATAATTCCTGCCTGTCTGAATTTGGTGGAGTGCTTCTAGTGGAAGTCAAATTCAAAATTTTGAAAACTTGTCAATTTAATTCCTGTCTGTCTGAATTTGGTGGAGTGCTTCTAGTGGAAGCCAAATTCAGCATCTTGAAAACTTGATTAATTCCGTCTGTCTGAATTTGGTGGAGTGCTTCTAGTGGAAACCAAATTCAGAATCTCGAGAGCCTGGCTATTATGCGAGCAAATCCTGAATCCAAATAAGAGTCCCGTAGACAGCCTCCTTGTAGTAGCTAAATATCCCCGCGTATATAAGCAAAATTAGCCCTGAATTACTTACGAACGGACTGACATATAGTATACAATTAGCAATAAGATTGAAAAACGTGTAACCCAGAAATAAAAGTATAATTAGTTATAAGGGAGAAAGTAAAATGTATGTGGAGAAAAATAAAGACAAGAATTAGACTAGTGAAGAATAAATTGTGGGTTCTTTTATTAAAATGAACGCTGGACGGCCGTGAGCATATCCTGGCGAGAAGACATTCGTTACAACTTTAACCGAACAAGTTGATGGAGTATAACTAAACACCTTTGAATGCAAAGTAATTCTACTTTATTGATTTCAATGCATGGTATTTATAATAAGTTTTCCTAATAATAAGTTTCCTACTATAACATCTGTTGCGGGCGTATCGACACCGTGAGACTCGTATCGAGATCAACTGAAAATCCGTGTGTTTTATATGTTCTCGATAATTCGTTTAATACTGAATCAAAGCCAACATACCGCCGGCCTTGAACCATTTAAATACATTTGAATGTTCAATTAAATGAATAAAAGAACAGTTACAGTTCATTTAACAATTCGTATTACATCAACTATAACATTAATTTTCTGCTAAAATATCACTCTTTTTTGGCAAAAGACAAAGTTTTACGACTGGCCGAACAAGCTCCACATCGGCCGTTTTCAATGTGACGACTCTAACGCGCCCGTCCTCTCCAGGATGGCATTTTATGACCTTTGCCAATTTCCATTTTGTTGGAGGGGTGACTTCGTTGAGGACAACAACAGTGTCATCTTTCTCCAAGTTAGGTGAAGGACGAAACAATTTCGAGCGACGATGTAAACTAACGAGATACTCATCTCGCCAGCGGCGCCAAAAATGTTGCCTCATCGGACAGATAGCATGCCAGCGGTGGTGTAAATTGCCTTTAAAATCTTGCATTCCGGGATCGGGTATAGACTTTAGCGGTTCGCGTACAATGAAGTGATCAGATGTAAGAAACTTTAAAGGCCAGTTTTTCAGTGATCGTTTAAACTAAATTTAAACGTCGAAAAAAGTTTACTTCTTTTAAATCAAGATTCGCACTGTCAATGTTTACGTTTTTAAAACAGCTGTGTAAAGAGATTTTTAGTTGGAAAATAAGTAAAAGTAATAAAAGATGGCCAAACGAAATATAAATCTTACAACAGCAGAGATCGAACAACTGCTAGGAAAGAAAAATTAAAAAAATTGTCTGCACCAGGAAAGAAAAATTATAATGCAAACGCACGGACGGGGTGAGCGTAAAAGAGAAGGGGCCATTTAGAAAACTGTGGAAGAAGATTTTAATGCCACTTCTGCAGTTAAATAATATTATCGTTATCACCAAACATGTCGAAATGGTTTGGTCGACTTCTGAAGGTTCTCACTCGTCTTGAAATTGAGATAATACCAATTATTTTGTACATTTCAGCATCACTTTCGTCACTAGATGTAGAACTCATTTTGTGTAACAGAAATTTAAATGGAAAAATTAAGAGCACTCGAAGTCACTATTTCGCAATCTGTTTATAAAAATTTTAGAATATATGTACTCCAGAGAAGCAACTGTTTCTTTATCTATTATTTATCTAAAAGATAAGTTCAACGGAGTTTAACTCACCAATTTTGGAGTGTTAAACCTAGTTTAAACTTATACTGAAAATCACAATGGTTGGTTTAAACTTAGTTAAACCGAGAAACGACGTTAAACGACCACTGAAAAGCTGGCCCTAAGTTGTCTGCATCTGTTGGGTACGCGCACGAATTGACGCACGCCTCGATTTCGGTGAGCAATGTGTTATTCATAGGTCATCAAAGCATCAGATATCGCGCGTGTAAGGTGGTATTTAACACGTTTGATGCCAATCTCCCAATAACCGCCCATGTGCGGCACGTTGGGTGGACTGAAATGCCACTCTATTCTGGACTCATTGAAGACGTTTCTTAGCTTATCGTCAGCCATGTTTCGCTCAAAGAGGATTCCCAGCTCCCTTTCCGCACCAACAAAGTTCGTGACGTTATCGGAGTGCATCGACTTACAGTAACAATGGCGGTTGATAAATCTTTTACAGCTGTTAACAAATGATGCTGTAGATAAATCTCCCACGATCTTAAAATGCATAGACCATACAAATGAATGACCAAATATATCCTCGAATCGATTTTGCACCTCTACCTTGCGAGAATTTGTACAAATAAGGGCCTGCAAAGTCCACGGCACTGCAGTGAAAACTGCGCGCACAAATGATCCGATGCAGTGGTAAATCCGACATAGATTGTTTCGAGAGCTTGCGATTCAGGCGAGTGCATTTCACGCATTTGCGATTTACTCCGCGTATTATAGTAAGTTACGTGCGGAGATAATCCAAAACCGACGCTGCAGCACTGTTTGCATTATTCGAGGTCCAGTATGTGATGTGTAGGCATGTATCGAGCTTACAATCAGCTTCGCGAGTGGACAATTCTTGGCCAATATCATTGGATGCCTCACATTCACAGAAACTAATGCGCGACTTATTCTTCCTTCTACGCACAAAATGCGGTTTCCGTCCAAAAACGGCTGTAAGCGTAGAAGGCTACTTCGGAGCGGTATTGGTTATTATCTCTACAACAAGAAATTTCATTAGCAAAATAGTAATTTTGAGTGTACCTTGTAACGCATATTCTGCGTCGAGGATCTTTTGGTAGGTTAGCGGCCCAATAATTGTAGAGACTTTAACACAGTTGAAGCCTTTAACTTAGAACAAAAACGTGTAATATACGCGGTGACCCTTTTCAGCTTGTAATATGAAGAGTAGTTTGTTGTAAGCGACCACGGTTCGCTCAGCGAGGCGACGTGAACTTTCAATTCTTTACGAGCCTCAAGCTCTATAGTGTACTTAGCAGGTGTAGCTTTATTCCAAAACTCATCAGACCCTTTAAAAAATGACGGGCCTCTCCACCGCAGCTCGTGTTTTACAAGTTCAGCTAGTTCGACGCCTCTCGATGCATAATCAGCTGGATTGTGTTCGGAACGTACGTGAGTCCAATAATGTGGAGGCAAAACCTCCTGAACTTCGGCTACGCGGTTAGCAACAAACGTTACCCATCGACTGGGATGGGCTTGCAACCACGAAAGTGTGATGGAAGAATCAGTCTCTGACAGCACTCTGCAACTCTTTTCCTAAGGTTTGAGGCCAAGAACGCTGCGCAGAACTCTAAACGTGGTAGCGATATCACATTGAGTAGCGAAACTTTAGCTTTCGAAGCAATTAAAGTGACAGTTATATCACCATTACAATGCCTTATGCGGGCGTACATAACTGCGACATAAGCTAGCTGCGTGACATCGGCGAAGACATCCAGCTCGGTCCGGGAGCCTTCAATTCCACACCCTAACCAGCGATTAAATTTGATTTTTGACAGTAGCTTAATATTTTGGTGATAAGATTCCCAGGTCTTCGCTATGCCGAGAGGCACCTAATCATCCCATCCGATATCTGTCCGCCAAATCTCTTGAAACCAAATTTTTGTCTTAACTCTGCATGGAGTGAGAAGTCCCAATGGATCAAAGAAAGTGATTGCGTATGATAAGTATTTTTCGTCCAAAGCGGTGGCGAGCCCTTTAGATTTATAGCAAAACTTTAGAAAATCATCTTCCGTATTCCAAATTAGACCCAATGCCTGCACCTCCTTTTTCTCAGCGACATAATGCGGTATTTCCCTTGATGTGTGTGGTAAATAAGCTGTCACTTCCGCCGGATTTGATGCCCTCTTTCTCAATTCACACCCCCCAGTTTTCAGTACCCTTAGGATCACCTAAATTAGATGTAATCGTATCAGAATTGATGTAAAAATTAGATGTAAATCGTATCAGAATTGAAGAGACGTCTTCTTGTAGTGTTGGCCCAACATAATAATGCATCGTTTAACGAACAACCCGAAGATGTTTCGGCAGACGCATTAAAAACGACGCGTAGCTTAGTTGTAGCACTAGTATCTTTCACAACGGCGTGATTGGGCATATAGTAGGATTTTTCTGGCATGTCAAATACAGGTTCCATATGCTTCAAGTCTATCAATTCCCGCATAAAATCCAAGTAGCTCTCGCGCAGCAAAGTGTTTTGCGAGAATCGTCTCTCCATGCGAATCAAACTCTAAACTGCGTAGCTTCGCGACTCTCCTAAAGGAACATTGCATTTTAACGGAAGCTCAACAGCAAAGCGGCCGTCTTTCGTCCGTAAATGAGTGAAATCGAAATTCCTTCCGCAGAATGATTCTTCAGCAGCAAGGTTTCTATGATTTCTTGGCTCTTCTAGCTCCCATAATATACACAATGTATGAGATAATTCACAATGTAAAACCTGAATGTGTGTATTACTAATATAGGGTTGAATATTACTTACACATCCAAATAATGTCCAGCCAAAGACGGTGCGTTGTACCATAGTACCATAGTGTACCTACGGCTTATTTAAATTTCGTAGATTTCAATGTAAATTTGGGGCTCGAAGAGCTTGGAATTCACCAGTGTTTTATTGTCACTATTTGTTCACAAATTCACTACTTTTATTTAAGAATATAAACCAAAATATCTCTTTCGGACTGATGACAAAAATTATTAAAAAGTTTCAAAATCTTCAAACAAGAATCTCCGCTCGCACGCGTCAACTTCGGGTGAATAAGTGAGTTGTGTGGGTCCAGCGGCGATCGCTGAAAGCCAGAGCATTTGCGCCAGTTGCCGCTCCCTTGCGTACTTCTGGAATGAGTAACTGCTCCATTTAGTATCTCCTATGCTTCGTTGTAGTTCGCGTCGCAAACCTTAGGACTTGTTTAAGTTCAGCGCTTCTCCTCTTAAGCAGCTTCGGAGATAATGGAGCCTTTGACCATTGGTCAAACTTAAGTTTACGTTTACTAAGGACAAAAAGGCATCGTGAAAAATCGCTTCTGCGCGAAATAATGCGTTCGCCAAAGAGGTCCCGTAACAGATCCATTGTGTCCATTGCTGTGTGGGCTGTGGCTCCATCTTCAAATTCATCCATCCATTTCAAATTCCCCAAGAGTTCTTCACAAAATTCTGAAATAAAAATAAAAAAAAAAAAATAAAAAATTTAAAAAGTTATTAAACATTCAAACCATATCGGTCATTAAGCGCCACCCCGCAGCATTCAGTGCGCAATCACGTGTTTTCTGATTTTTGTTTGACATTTCGCCGTTATTAAAGCAACGAACAAGAACTCGAACGAGTGAAACGAAACGAGCGGACAACGAAACCAAACCGGTTTCTCGAATAACGGGTATGCACAAAGAGAATGAGAGAACTTTTCACAATGTATCAACTCTTTGTAATTCCCAACCCGTTAATATTCACGTAGTTTGTTGATTGCTTGATAGTTCTTAAGATTAATTAATGATAATTGTTTTATTAAGCAATTGATTCGCTGCGGTTTTATGCATTAATTTTTGCGGTATCCGGCTCGAAGGACCATAAATGTTGCGGGGGGTATCGAGACCGTGAGCGGAGCTAACTGAAAATGCGTGTGTTCTTCTCGATACTTCGTTTAATACTGAATCAAAGCCAAAAATATCTATACATTAAGTATTTTTACTTTTGGCTTGGCCATGAACGTAGCGAACAATGCTCTGCTTGAGTTGCAAAAATACAATCATACAAAGCAAACCAAAGGGAAGTGTAACGTTGCAGGTGCAATTGCAGTCGTAGTTGTCGTTACGTCAGCATGGCCAAGATTTTAGCTGCATTCAGTTCCCATTACTAAACGATGTGAATTTGGCAGTTTATCTCTTATTACCTGGTGGTATTAGATTTCCCGTTATTTTGTGGGAACCAAAATGAATAATTTTAGTGGGAACAGAGTGCAGCACGCTGACAACAGTTTAAAAAACCCCACAGTATACACTCCAATCATTGATACCGCGTCTTGTGAGAAATCGAAGGATTTCACCGAAACTCATTGCATTACGCGACATGACTGCGCAGTTGCAACATATGAGTATTTCCCGGACAATTTCCTCTGTGTTAAGTCGACATGACTTACCTAGCACGTTGACTATTCGCTTAGGAAGGGAATACATGTAAAAGGTGGGCGTGGCTAAGATAGCAGATACTCTTTTTATAAACATCATGCAATTTATATTAAGTCATATATATACTTAGTTTTTATATTTACTTCCACAGATTTTCTAATGCTGGAGAATATAACATCTCAATTCCGTAACCCATGTATTTTGGATCTTAAGATGGGTACGCGACAGCACGGTGATGATGCTTCCGCCGAAAAGCGCTCCAAACAGATCGCCAAATGTGCAGCCAGCACCTCCGCATCGCTGGGCGTGCGCTTGTGTGGAATGCAGACCTATCAGGCACACTTAGACCAGTATGCCAAACGTGACAAATACTGGGGTCGAGAGTTGAGCCAGAAAGGGTTCAAACAAGCTCTGCATGACTTCTTCCATAACGGATACCGATTGCGCACACGTGTCGTTAAAAAAATAGTGGACCGCCTGTTACAGCTGCGCAGAGTAATCGAGAGACAATCAAGCTATCGATTTTACTCATGGTAAGCGGTGCAAAAAATCTTGCTTAAGCCTTATTTTGAGTTAATAATGAATATCTATTTAGCTCCTTGTTAATAGTGTACGAAGGCCATGAAGAGAATCCTGGAGCTTATCGAATGAGTACTAATCAGTGGGAGACAGTTGTTTGTCGCGGATCGTCCCCTCACAAATCGGCACCGTCTGACTGTCTACCTGACAACTGTATCGGGGAATACGATCTTCAGCGTGGAGGTATTGCCGATAACGAAGCTGTACAAGATAGCGGAAATGAACTGGAATCGGCAGACATCATAAATGGTGATCGGCACTTGCCAGCCTCTTATAGCGGAAATGCATCCGCCACCAACAGCAGCATCAGTGACCTTAACTGTGTGGCAAACGCACACTCCTACGACCCAGACTCTTCAAACGACTGCTCCTTTGGGTTAGATAACTCTAAGCTTCGTCACCATATATCAAACTATCATCCAGTACTCAATATTAACTACAGCTGCCAGTTTAGCCAACCTTCTGAATTTTCTTCAGTAAATATTTCTGCTGACACAGACAATGAAGCTGTAGACGAATCTGCTAAACACTTTCAAGACTTTGCGATGATTTCAGACAGCACCAAGCGCGATTTTACTCAAAACGTCGAAAATCTCATGTCAAAAGTGGACTTTGGAATAACAACACCACGGCCAACACAGGTCTTGCCATCGGTACCTATACATCCATTCATTCCAATATCTGAAGAAACAATATTTTTGGATCCAGAATCTCCGATGTCATACATCTCCACATCAAGTCCTCAATCCGGGGATTCATGGATGAATTATAGCAGCAACAGCAGCGACGATTTCTCTGGTTTATCGGAGCAGATGAAAACTGCTGCAAGCGGTATACAAACAGATTTTGAATTTAAACTGAAACTTAAGAATATTTTTGTTGATTTCAATATAGAAAACAACAGCTCAGATGAAGGCAGCTCGGACGTCGACAGTAGTTTGGTTGGCCAGACTGAAGCTATTCTTCATCGCTATAAGTCGCAACAGAGTAAGCATAGCCTCAAAACTCCATCAAAAAAATTACCAACGGCAACATCAACAGGGAATACCATCATGGTTTCACCAGCTTCTTCTCCTAGTTCCGCTTTATCGCTTAAGTCTGTTAAAGGCGCCGTGAAAAGGCTGCGTTGCAATGAAGACCTATCTATTATTGAACGAAAAGCGGAATCGTGCTCTTCAAAGGCTAAAAAATCAACAGCTACTGCCACATGTTGCTGCGTGGCCACTGAAAGTAGTCTAACAACCACAGTTGTATCCACACCCATCAGGATAGTTGCCTCACCTTCGAATAGAGACGAAATTGATAAGTCTCAGTTTAGTGCACTTTTAATGGACACGCAAGACCGAACAACAATTAGCAGTATGAAGGTCGAAGTCTGCAGGCCTTCTGCTTCCCTGCTGAAACACGAACAAACTTCTTATCCGCATGCCAAGCAATTCAACTTATCAAAATTAACAGCAGCCAGCTCTACTGTGACAACATCGCTTGACACCAGCTCTACTGCCGATGACTCACAATGTCTTGTGGACGTTCGCCTCATAGATTTTGCTCATACCGCCTTCGTAGCTCGCAACAACTCTGAACTCTCGTCAGCGCCTGCTTCAACATCAATTATGCACCACGGCCCTGACAGTGGCTTTCTAAGGGGACTGGATAGCATGAATCGTTTGCTCAACGAAATACTTGTCGAAGAAATGTAAAATAGAAGGCGAATAAATGTGTTCAACATAAAAATGTGACAAGGCAACTATGGCTGCAAATTAAAAAGCTAGAGTAGAAAAATAAAAACCTCTTTTTACTTTCGAATAAACTTTACGGTAGAAATATAGAAAACCCATACGAAAAATTTTCGGTTCCGTGGGGAAAACTTTTATAAAGGCTTCAGGAAGGAAAATTTTTATATATTATAGAAAGAATCCAAAATTTTCTGTTATTATCTGAATTTGAATCGAAAAATTTTAAGTCAGTTAGACATCAAAAATTAATAAATAAATTAAAATATAATAAATTAAAATATAATAATAAAAATAAATTTTTAAAGCGACACAAAATTGGCATTTCATGCTTAAAACAAAAATGCAAAGGATATTAGTCAACCTACTAAACAGACCATAGAAAAAGCTTCATCCTAAAAATTCTTCGTACAACAAGGTTGTTTCATAAGCTAGCGATAAATGTTTCAAAGTAAATTTTTTACAGTGTTGGGACCCGAAAAAAATATTGTAATGTCACTAATTTCGTTACGTTATAAAATTGGATTTCGTTACAGTTAAGGGTACGGGTACGTGAAGAAAAAATTTGCTTACTTGAAAGATTCGTATTAATATGTAAGAAATTCTAAAAAATGCATATCTTGTATTAATACATTTCTTTTTAGAAATGTATGTATATATTTTCTGTAAGTATTATCAGGTGTATAACTTATCGGGTGTATAACTTAAAACCGGAATTTTTTTAGGAAATTTAAGCGTTTATTAAAAAAATCTTGGACAATACTGTTATTCAAATTATTGTCCATCGGTAGTTACAACATTTCTCCATCTTTCTGGCAATTTTCGAATGCCATCCCAAAAAACCGTTCATCTTTTGAAGCAAACGAATCGAACCAATTTTTGATGTCTTGGACTGAATCATCAATCGTATTCTGCATCGACCGAAAGTAATGTGGTAGTCAGAAGGCGGGTCTAAGTCTGGACTATATGGCGGGTGGGGCAGAACCCCACAGCTACAGCTCTCCAGTGATGGTTTCACCCGGTTTTAGAAGTTCATAATACGCAACTCCCTTCTGGTCCCACCAAATACAGAGCATTATCTTGGAAGCGTGAATATTCTTCTTCGGTGACGACTTAGCTGGTGGCCGGGCTTTACATACGATTTGTTGCGCTTTGGGTTGTCGTAATGAATCAATTTTTCGTCGCCAGTAACAATTCGGTGCAAAATGACTTATTTTTATGACGCTGGAGCAGCATTTGAGATATGCAAAATCAATCAAATCAAATATGCCTTTCCACGTCCCTCGGCTTCAACTCGTATGGCACTCAATTTCCTTGCTTTTGGATGAATACCAATGCTTTTAGGAGCTTGGAAATGGCTGTTTGAGTCACGACCAATGATTCCGCAAGCTCTTCTTGTGTTCGACATGAGTCTTGATCGAGTAACGCTTCCAATTCTTCATCTTCAAACTTTTTCAACTGTCCCGCTCAACTGTGCCGCTCTTGTCTTTAATGTCAAAATCGCTACTTTTAAAGCGTTGAGACCACTCGAAACAATGTGTTTTTGCAGGAGCATGTTCGACTTACAAATCCACGAGCAAACGATGACTTTCGGCTGCAGTTTTCTTTGCAAAAAAGTGACTCAGCAAAACAAAAAAAAAGTGATGATGCTTCCGCCGAAAAGCGCTCCAAACAGATCGTCAAATGTGCAGCCAGCACCTCCGCATCGCTGGGCGTGCGCTTGTGTGGAATGCAGACCTATCAGGCACACTTCGACCAGTATGCCAAACGTGACAAGTACTGGGGTCGAGAGTTGAGCCAGAAAGGGTTCAAACAAGCTCTGCATGACTTCTTCCATAACGGATACCGATTGCGCACACGTGTCGTAAAAAAAATAGTGGTCCGCCTGCTACAGCTGCGCAGAGTAATCGAGAGACAATCAAGCTATCGATTTTTGTTGAGCAGAAAACGTACTGAGAAAACGTACATGATGTCAAATAGCGACTGACTTTATTCAATAGTAAGAATATAATATGTATTACAGAAAATTAGTATAAAAATAAATGTAATGACAAGAGTTGCCAGACTGATATTATTTTACAATACTTCCCTTTAATATCATAACTGGCAATAACATTACAAAACATATTTCATTAAAAACTAACAATAATTAATTCAAGCAATATAGTTTTCTATTACTTTAAGCCTAGTTTGGCTATCTAACATCTCACTAGTAGAAATGTACTCCAGCTTTAACGATTTATCTTCAAGCTTCTCTCGTATGAACTTCACTTTAATGTCCACATGCTTAGTTCGTGGAGAAAAGTTGTTGTTACGAAGGATGTGAATTGCACTCTTGTTATCGCAATAAAGTGTTGCTGATTTTCTAATGCCAGGAATCAACTCCTTTTCTAAACGATTCAACCAAATCATTTCTTGCATCGCACCCACGATGGACAACTCTGCTTCGGTTGAAGATAATGCAACCGTCCGCAGTCTATGTGTTGACCAAGATACTATATAGCTCCACCCTGCATCATAAACACGTAACCAGATGTTGAACGTCTCTCGTCAAGATCTCCTGTCCAATCAGCATCGCAAAACCCAGTAAGATCCTCTGCTCTTTTCACGTAAACGATGCCTTTATCAACAGTACCTTTCAAATTTTATTAGAGTTCCGGATAGCCCCCAAGAGTTCTAAAGATTTCGTATAGAATCTTCATGCTCTATATCCAGTATTTTAAAAGTTATGACCGATTTTCATTTTCGGAAAATTTCAAAGTACCAACAAATGTTCCTTAGAAATGTAAAAAAATTATTACAGTTCTGAGCATTGCTACAATAGTTCTGAAGATTTGGTATAGTATCTTGGTACCCTACAGCCGGTATAAGTAAAAACAGAGTTGTGTCGTGACCGCGGGCGAAGGAGGACGTCACCTCCCACAATTTAGTGTTCGTGACGAGTGCTCGCGCGGAAAAATAGTCAAAACAAAACCTACCCCATCCTAAATCATCACAATAAAATACAGAAATGCAGTGAAACATTAATAAACAAAAAGTCAATAAACAAAAAAAAATTTGCACTAAGAACAAAATTTAATAATTCAATAGTCAACTTAACGGAATGCAGCGAACCATGCGAGGGGCTTGTTTATGCTCTCCGCAGTAAAGCTCAGCATTTCGTTGATTTTCACTCCTCCTCCTTCTTCCTGGTCCCGTTAGTTGTGCATGAGGCTGTGAGTGCACCGTGGGCTGAAGCGCGGCAAGATAAAGGCATAACACTTGTCTTGTCGCGTTTTGCTTTGCTTGCGACGTACGCGTGGCCGTTTGTACGGCTGACCTTACACTTCGCCACAGTGGACGGCGATGACAAAATTCCGCATAGACTCCACTAATGTACGTGGCTTGAGGGCGAATTTCTTCGCGGTCTATGCGCATATTTGTACTCACCAACCGCATATAGTGGCACTAGGTGAGACCCAGGTGTCTGAGGGTGCAGATCCACTGGATTTTCATATGCCTGGGTACCACTTACTGCCATTATTTTCATCACACAGAGGCCTCGCCTTATATATTCGCAGTGATGTTGCGTACCAGTGTCAGCAACACCTTTGCATGACGGATGCCGAATTTAGCTCCATGTGGGTTAAGTTCAAAATCCAGTCGCACATCCTGCACTTCTGCTTCATTTATAGAAGCCCGGGTCTAGAGAGGCTGCCAACTTTTGATAAACTTGACAGCCTCTCTGATTCGATTTCTAAAATCCTGGAATCGTATCCGAACAGTGAAATTGTTGTTGCTGGTGATTTCAATGTTCATAATTCCAATTGGCTACGTCATTCGAGTCACACAACACCTGAGGATTTGTATGTTGAGTTATTTGCTGAGTCTAATAATTTGACTCAATTAGTGAAGGAACCAACGCACTTTCCTTGCGTTGATGGGCAAAACCAAAATATTCTGGACCTTTTTTTTTAACTTCGCATCATAGCAAGTATGATGTGAATGTTCTTGCACCTCTTGTTAATTCGGACCACGCTACAATTTCTGCTACCTTCCCATATTTTAGTCTTCAATCCGCTCACCAGCCAGCTCCGAAGCGGACAGTGTGGCTTTATGAGAAGGCTAATTGGGATGCGCTGAACTCCTTTTTCAGCCGTTTCAATTGGCAATTGTGTTTCATGGATAGAAACATAAACGCTACGGCAAAATTGGTAGAAAATATAATTTTATTTGGTATCAGGTCTTTCATACCCAATAAAAGAATTTGTACTAAACCAAAAGACCATTCCTGGTTTAATGCGACTTGCAGACAAGCAGTCAGGTCTAAAGAGGAAGCATTTAGGAATTGGCGTTTAAATAAAACTGCTGATACTAAACTGCTGCGCAATCAGGCCAGAAATACGTGCAATGCCACTCTAAAGCGCGAAAAAAGTTCTCTACGAACAGCGCCTTAGACGCAGAGTTCTTGAATACCATAAGGGTAGCAAGAACTTTTGGTCGTTCGTGGGGAGGGTGAAGAATCAGACGCGATCATCTATTCCAACTCTCCTTAATGATGATCTGATCTTCACTCACTCGGTTGATAAGGCAAACTTATTAGCCAAAATGTTTGCTGAAAACTGCTCTCTTCCTGAGAGTAGCCAACCACTACCCGTGATCAATGGTGTGTCTCATATTATGCCTGAGATGCACTTTCGAACGCGGGCTGTTAAAATAGTGCTTGTAAACCTCAACGTCAATAAATCCTCGGGACCGGATGGCATTTCAGCCCACGTGTTGAGAAAGTGCTCCTTAACACTGGCTCGCCCCTTGCGCAATCTGTTTAACTTATCGTTCACTTCAGGAGTTTTTCCTACTTCCTGGAAGATTGCCAATGTGCAGCCAGTTCCTAAAAAAGGTGAGGCTACGAATCCTCCCAATTACCGGCCCATAGCAATCTTTTCAATGCTCTCCAAAGTTATGGAGAGCGTTATACATTTTAACCTGATGAGGTATCTGGAGAGCTCCCAATTGGTCAGTGATCGCCAGTACGGTTTCCGTGCTCACCGCTCCACAGGCGATTTGATGGCGTTCCTCATTGAGCGGTGGAACAGGTGTGTTCACCAATTCGGTGAGAGTAAGGTTGTTGCTTTGGATATCTCCAAGGCATTTGACCGAGTGTGGCATAAAGCACTTGTGTCTAAACTGGCTGCTTATGGTGTCGGTAATACATTCACTCGATGGATATAGAGTTTCCTCAGCGGCCGTTCTATTCGGGTTGTGATAGACGGCTTTGCTTCCGAAGAGCACTCCATAAATGCTGGAGTTCCGCAGGGTTCGGTCCTGTCTCCAACACTTTTTCTCATTTTTATCAATGACCTTCTGTCATTGACATCAAACCCCGTCTACTCGTTTGCTGATGACAGCAGCATTTGTCATTCATATTCATTCTCCAGGCGTCCTTCTATTCTGGAGATCAATAGAAAACGCAGAATTATGAATGACACACTCCAATCTGACCTCAACAAAATCCAGGAGTGGGGTCAAGCGAATCGGGTCGATTTTAATGCGCGGAAGACCCAATGCTGCTTGTTGACCCACAAGCGTCTGGCGGGCGACAACTTTCCACCTTTAAATATGGGTGGTGTGGATATTAATGAGTCGGAGGCTCTTGATGTTCTGGGCATGTCAATACAATGCGATCTTCGTTGGAACGATCACATTTTTGATGTGTCGAAAGAAGCAGCCAGCTGCTTAGGCTTTTTAAAGCGGTGCAAGAAATACTTCACTTCAACCGACCTTCGTTGTATCTACACCACCGGCCGAAAATGGAGTACAACTCGCATATTTGGTCGGGAGCTTCGAAAGCATATCTTCAGCTCCTGGACCGTATACAAGGTCGTGCGATGAAACTTATAGGGGACAGTAGGGTATCCAGCTCTATTGAAACCTTGGGATGTCGTCGAGATGTGGGGTGTGTAACCTTATTTTACCGTTACTTTAATGGTAACTGTTCCTCTGAAGTAGCCAGCCTGATTCCTTCGGTTCAGGTATTCAACAGATCTACTCGGCTTTCCAGAGCGGTGCACCCATTTTACGTCTCGATCCCGTTCCATCGCACTACCCACTACCGCGATAATTCGTTTTTCGGTCGCGCAGTTAAATTGTGGAATAGTCTCCCTGCGCATGTTTTCCCACCCACTTATAACGTCGATGCTTTTAAAAGAGGTGTAAATCGACACTACTCCCACTTTTCCCCTTCCCAATAACCTTTTCCCTTTTAAACCAACGGATGCTTTGCATGGATAGGGGGCATCCCCTGAGCTTGGTTCTATCTGCCATAAAAAAAAAAAAAAAAAAAAATAACGCATCACACGCTTTACAGCAACCCAATGAGCTTTTCCGGGGTTTTGGGAAAAACGATTAACCAAATTGACTGCAAGGCTGATGTCAGGCCTTGTGTTTTGTGCGGCATACAGAAGACAACCAATTGCTTCCATATATGGAACGTTTTCCATCTCTTTCACTGCTTCTTCGGTTTGTGGACACATTTCAGCCGTTAACTTTTGTGATAAGTCGAGCGGGGTGGATACAGCATTACAATCATCCATTCCAAAACGGTTTAGTACACTGGAAATATATTCAGATTGATCAAGTTTAATTAGTTTTTTTACCTCATCACGTTGAACTCGCATGCCAAGCACGGAAGACGCCGAACCCATGTCTTTCATTTTAAACTTTAAAGACAACTGGTTGCTAATATGCTGCGTAACCTTTTTGTCATTCAAAAACACCAATACATCGTCGACATATATCGCTACGTATACCATACTTCTTTCGTTTACGCTATAATAGATGCATTGGTCAACGTCGCTTCTGACAAGGCTGATGAGTTCCATGTTTAGTTTATCATTCCAAACTTTACTCGCTTGCTTGAGACCATAGGACTTAATTAAACGACAAGCTCGGCCTGATCCGTCATCATAACCCTCGGGTTGTTTCATGTAGACTTCTTCTTGAAGCTCACCATTTAAAAATGCCGTTCCAGCATCTAATTGATGCACCGACAAGTCATATTTTGCCGCCATGGCAAACAAGAAACGTAGTGAGTTATATCTGACTACCGGTGAAAAGGTTTCCGAATAGTCAATGCCTGGTTTCTGCGAGCAACCCTTGACAACAAGTCTTGCTTTATATCGTACAAGCTCACCATTAGCACCGCGCTCAATTTTAAACACCCATTTCGAATTTATGGCTTTTTCACCTTGAGGTATCTTCGTAAGCACCCAAGTATTGTTTGACTTAAGAGAATCCATCTCCTCTTCAATTGCGCATTTCCAAGCGCCCGATTCTGCACTATTCAGTGCTTCATCAACACTAGTTGAGTCGTCTACACCAGACACTGCGCTGAACAACAAATTAATTTTTGCTTTATTTGCAATACGTTCAGAACGACGAACTGAACACCCTTTTTTAATGTTTTGCACCTCACCTTTATAAGAAATATCGCACTCACTGTCAGAAGATTTAATGGCATCTGACAATTCCATCTCGTCACTTTTATCAGGAGTTTCATACTCACTATCAGAAGATTTGTTGGCACTTGACAATTCCAGCTCGTCTTCTTCCTCTGAATTGTCAATGTCATACATCTCATTTTCTTCGGTAATATGAGCAATCAAATTAGGTTCCATAGACTTTATCAAATTGCTTGTATTTTTAAAAAAAGTAACATCACGACTCTCAATTAACTTGTAATCCGATATTCGAAAGAAGTCGATATGCTTTTGATACAGTGCAATATCCTACAAAGATGCACTCTTCTGATTTCGCATCAAGCTTCAAACGTTTTTGTTTCGGTATATGTACCATTGCCGTGCAACCAAATATGCGTAAATGTCTTAAGTTCGGTTTTACACCAGTCCACACTTCTTCTGGACTTTTATTGTTGCTTCTACAAGGGACACAATTTACTAAATATGCTGCCGTATTCGCAGCTTCAGCCCAAAATATATTACCGAGACCAGAATCCAGCAACATGCACCTAACACGCTCTATCAACGTATGGTTCATGCGCTCAACTACGCCGTTTTGTTCGGGCGTATAAGGAGCGGTTTTCTTATGAACAATACCACAGTCGCGCAAGAAAGTTGTCAATTGTTTGTTACAATACTCTGTGCCATTATCTGTTCTGAAAACTTTAATTTTACGGTCACACTGATTCTCGACTTCACTCTTAAAATGCTTAAATCTTTCAAATACGTCAGATTTTCGTACGATCGGTATTGCAAAAACTTTTCTAGAGTAATCATCCACAAATATTAACAAAAATCTCGCACCGCTGAATGACTTTGTACTGATTGGACCAAGAACGTCAGAATTAATAATATCTAATACATTTTCCGCGCGAGTTCCAGCTGATTTATTAGTTGTTCTGGTTTGCTTACCTTTACAGCATTATTTCTTTGCAAATGTGTGCCAACCTACGATGCCAAAGGTTTTCCAACTGGAGTCTTTTCGCAGTCCAACTTATACAAACCATTATCTGCATGCGCCTTCGCAATTAGTGTGCCTTTTTAATGAAAAATATTACACACATTGCCTTGAAATACAACCTTTTTATTTTTATGTGCTATTTGCCACACTGATAAAAGATTTGCACACAGGCTCGGTACATATTCAACATTTTGAATATTTGTTGCAATTTTCCGTTTGTTTACATTCAGCACAAAGTTGACATCGCCTGCGCTCTTTACACCAACTCGCTCTTTGTTTGCCAAAATCACTTCGTTATGCTGTGCCGCTCTTTCCTTCGAAATCAAATGCTGAATATTCGTCATGTGTGAAGTTGCGCCTGAGTCAATGTACCACACATTTTCGCTACTGTGTGAGTGAAAACACGAGTCTGCCAACAGCGTGTTCGAAGCCATCGCTGTCCTGTTTTTACCTTTGTACTCAGCAGCTTTCTTTGGCTGTGAATCTTTGCGGCATTCCTTACGTATATGCCCTTCTTGACCATAGTTGAAACACCGAAAACTTTTCTTATTAGAATTCTTACCATTCCTTTTCTGTTGAAAATGCTTTGAATATAAAGCATTGCCTGTGGAATCTTTACTGCAATCAAATTTAACATCTTGCAACAACAAACTCTTACCAACAACAACAAACTCTTACCTTACTCAAATTTAACATCTTGCAACAACAAACTCAAACCCTTTAGAACTAGGTAGGACTTTGCATTTCTTCTCCAGGCATCGAAATTTTCACGTCCGCGAAGCCTTTAAAATTGAAAACTGAGTGTACCGGTCGCCATTTTGATTAATTGATTTTCTAATTAGTGACTGGGCCCATAACCTGTTGAGCAGAAAACGTACGCGCAGCTTTGATGTTAAATAGCGACTGACTTTATTCAATAGTAAGAATATAATATGTATTACAGAAGAAGAGTATAAAAAGAAATGTAACAAGAGTTGCCAGACTGATATTATTTTACAATAATTTTACTCATGGTAAGCAAAAAATCTTGCTTAAGTCTTATTTTGAGTTAATAATGAATATCTATTTAGCTCCTTGTTAATAGTGTACGAAGGCCATGAAGAGAATCCTGGAGCTTATCGAATGAGTACTAATCAGTGGGAGACAGTTGTTTGTCGCGGATCGTCCCCTCACAAATCGGCACAGTCTGACTGTCTACCTGACAACTGTTTTGGGGAATACGATATTGAGCGTGGAGATATTGCCGATGACGAAGCTGTACAAGATAGCGGCGATGAACTGGAATCGGCAGACATCATTCATGGTGATCGGCACTTGCCAGCCTCTGATAGCGGAAATGCATCCGCCACCAACAGCAGACACCAACAGCAGCATCAGTGACCTTAACTGTGTGGCAGTACTCAATATTAATGAAGCTGTAGACGAATCTGACAATGAAGCTGTAGACGAATCTGCTAAACACTTTCAAGACTTTGCGATGATTTCAGACAGATTTTACTCAAAACGTCGAAAATCTCATGTCAAAAGTGGACTTTGGAATAACAACACCACGGCCAAAACAGGTCTTGCCATCGGTACCTATACATCCATTCATTCCAATATCTGAAGAAACAATATTTTTGGATCTAGAATCTCCGATGTCATACGTCTCCACATCAAGTCCTCAATCCGGGGATTCATGGATGAATTATAGGGATGCATGGATGAATTATAGGGATTCATGGATGAATTATAGGGCTTCAAAGGCTAAAAAATCAACAGCTACTGCCACATGTTGCTGCGTGGCCACTGAAAGTAGTCTAACAACCACAGTTGTATCCACATCCATCAGGATAGTTGCCTCACCTTCGAATAGAGACGAAATTGATACGTCTCAGTGTAGTGCACTTTTAATGGACACGCAAGACCGAACAACAATTAGCAGTATGAAGGTCGAAGTCTGCAGACCTTCTGCTTCGCTGCTGAAACACGAACAAACTTCTTATCCGCATGCCAAGTAATTCAACTTATCAAAATTAACAGCAGCCAGCTCTACTGTGACAACATCGCTTGACACCAGCTCTACTGCCGATGACTCACAATGTCTTGTGGATGTTCGCCTCATAGATTTTGCTCATACCGCTTTCGTAGCTCGCAACAACTCTGAACTCTCGTCAGCGCCTGCTTCAACATCAATTATGCACCACGGCCCTGACAGTGGCTTTCTAAGGGGACTGGAAAGCATGAATCGTTTGCTCAATGAAATACTTGTCGAAGAAATGTAAAATAGAAGGCGAATAAATGTGTTCAACATAAAAATGTGACAAGGCAACTATGGCTGCAAATTAAAAAGCTAGAGTAGAAAAATAAAAACCTCTTTTTACTTACGAATAAACTTTTCGGCAGAAATATATAATCCCATACGAAAATGATGCTGTGCCGCTCTTACTTTCGACAGTTGAAACACCGAAAACTTTTCTTATTAGAATTCTTACCATTCCTTTTTTGTTGAAAATGCTTTGAATATAAAGCATTGCCCGTGGAATCTTTACTGCAATCAAATTTAACATCTTGCAACAACAAACTCTTACAATTATCTACTGTTAATTTTGCTTTGGAATTTTCCACAGCCATGACGAGTGCTTGATACTCGTTAGGCAACGCAGCAAGCAATAATGAAGCCTCCAATTCGTCACCTATGTTCAAACCTGCAGTTTGCAACTTTATTGAAGTCATGACCATCTCGTTGACATAATCCTGCACGGATTGGAACTGCTCCAGCTTCAGCTGTACTAGCTTTTTTAAGAGCTCCACCTTACGAGTCAAGCCGTTGTCCTTGTAAGCTAACGATTCTTTGATTCCCATCCGTTCTTTGCACTTTGAGCGATTGCTATGTGCGAAAAATTAATCGGCTCGACCATGAGCGTAATCTCCGCTAGTGCCCGTTCATTCACTTCACAATCCTTTTCAGATGATTTTTCAGAAAGTCCGCCTTCCGTTATCTTCCAACAACTTTTTACAACTAGGTAGGACTTTGCATTTCTTCTCCAGACATCGAATTTTTCACGTCCGCGAAGCCTTTCAAAGGGAAAACTGAGTGTACCGGTCGCCATTTTGATTAATTGATTTTCTAATTAGTGGCTGGGCCCATAACCTGTTGAGCAGAAAACGTACGCGCAGCTTTGTGGTCAAATAGCGACTGACTTTATTCAATAGTAAGAATATAATATGTATTACAGAAGAAGAGTATAAAAAGAAATGTAATGACAAGAGTTGCCAGACTGATATTATTTTACAATACTTCCCTTTAATATCATAACTTGCAATAACACTAGAAAACATATTTCATTAAAAACTAACAATAATTAATTCAAGCAATATAGTTTTCTATTACTTTAAGCCTAGTTTGGCATTCATATGTTCATTTTTAGCAGCTGCTATACCTCTCGTTAATCCGTCTGCCATCTCGCTAGTAGAAATGTACTCCAGCTTTAATGATTTATCTTCAAGCTTCTCTCGTATGAACTTCACTTTGATGTCCACATGCTTAGTTCGTGGAGAAAAGTTGTTGTTACGAACGATGTGAATTGCACTCTTGTTATCGCAATAAGTGTTGTTGATTTTCTAATGCTAGGAATCAACTCCTTTTCTAAACGATTCAACCAAATCGTTTCTTGCATCGCACCCACGATTGATATTAACGATTGTCTTTCAAAAACACCAATACATCGTCGACATATATCGCTACGTATACCATACTTCTTTCGTTTACGCTATAATAGATGCATAGGTCAACATCGCTTCTGACAAGGCTGATGAGTTCCATGTTTAGTTTATCATTCCAAACTTTACTCGCTTGCTTGAGACCATACAAGGACTTAATTAAACGACAAACTCGGCCTGATCTGTCATCATAGCCCTCGGGTTGTTTCATGTAGACTTCTTCTTGAAGCTCACCATTTAAAAATGCCGTTACGGCATCTAATTGATGCACCAACAAGTCATATTTTGCCGCCATGGCAAACAAGAAACATAGTGAGTTATATCTGACTACCGGTGAAAAGGTTTCCGAATAGTCAATGCCTGCTTTCTGCGAGCAACCCTTGACAACAAGTCTTGCTTTATATCGTACAAGCTCACCATTAGCACCGCGCTCAATTTTAAACACCCATTTCGAATTTATGGCTTTTTTACCTTGAGGTATCTTCGTAAGCACCCAAGTATTGTTTGACTTAAGAGAATCCATCTCCTCTTCCATTGCGCATTTCCAAGCGCCCGATTCTGCACTATTCAGTGCTTCATCAACACTAGTTGGGTCGTCCACACCAGACACTGCGCTGAGCAACAAATTAATTTTATTTGCAATACGTTCAAAACGACGAACTGAACACCCTTTTTTTATGTTTTGCACCTCGCCTTTATCAGAAATATCGCACTCACTGTCAGAAGATTTAATGGCATCTGACAATTCCATCTCGTAACTTTTTTCAGGAGTTTCATACTCACTATCAGAAGATTTGTAGGCACTTGACAATTCCAGCTCGTCTTCTTCCTCTGAATTGTCAATATCATACATCTAATTTTCTTCGGTAATATGAGCAATCAAATTAGGTTCCATAGACTGGATCAAATTGCTTGTATTTTCTAAAAAAGTAACATCACGACTCATAATTAACTTGTAATCCGATGTAAGGAAAAAATATTTTTTTATCTGCATCCCAACCGAGCCCGTTTTTAGTAAACGTAAACTGAAAACGCGGTGACCTGGGTTGTGCGGTCCCAACTTCAGGTGGAATAAATTCTATCAACAACAATAAAAAGAAAAAAAGGCAACGTAGCAAAGGCGAAAATATGCAAAACTAACAATAACAACAACAACCACATTAACTCGCTTGCTAACAAAAAGATTTAAAAAACCACAGTCACACAGAGTACATGAACCACATACTTTTTACAACAACTACAACACAGACTGAGACGCGAAACAAGCAAGCAAAAATTAAATTAGAGCGTGGAAAGCTACCAACAAAATCACAAGAATTTATTTCTAGAAATAAGCACAACAACAACAAGTACGTTGTGTGCCGCTATGCAGATTAGAAAATTCTGGAATGTGAACAAGAACTACCAACAAAATCACAAGAAATATTTCTGGAAATAAGCACAAATACAACAAGTACATTGTGTGCCGCTATGCACATTAGAAAATTCCAGAATGTGCACAAGAACAACGACTGCAGCGGAGTTGTTTTGATCGGTGTATAAAAGGGCCCACCGCGCTGAATTCGATCTCTTTTGGAATCTCGTGCTCCAAGTGGTAAGTCGTCGAACCTTGAACCTCTAGTACCTCGTAGTGGCTGAGTGCTCTTAAGCGGACGCCAATCCCAATTCCAAGTAAATTTTAGTACCTCGTCCTGGCTGAGTGCTCTTAAGCGGACGCCAATCCCAATTCCAAGTAAATTTTAGTACCTCGTCCTGGCTGAGTGCTCTTAAGCGGACGCCAATCCCAATTCCAAGTAAATTTTAGTACCTCGTCCTGGCTGAGTACTCTTAAGCGGACGCCAATCCTGAATAAAAGTAAATTCTAGTACCTCGTAGTGGCTGACGCCGACAATCATAAAACCTCGTATTATAGAACTCTGTGTGTATATAGATTTTGTATTTTTACGGACTGAGTGCTATTCAGCGGACATTAGAATTAAAAGAACTAGAGTTAAGAAATACTGTTAGCAATAAAATACCGAAAAATAAAACTTTGAATTACGGTATATAAATAGTCGAAAAACTGTGAAAAGAAAACCGAAAGCTTTTTATTTTAGTGTTCGGTACGGGACTCTGGCGAGACTGAGTATACCCCGGCAAGAAACTTCGTTACAAAATGGCGCCCGAGCAGGGACAATAGTTTCCGAGAAAAATCAAGACCTATAGTGCAGTGCTGAATAGCGAAAAAAACGGTACTTTAGAAAAGACGGTATTATAAACAGTTACGCGAAGCGAACGGTAAATCGAACAACTAATTGAACGCTACACTGTGCTAACGGCGAATTCAAATAAAAAAAAAACATTGTGCAAAAAAAAAATAACGCGGTATTTCAAAGGAACAGTTACGCGAAATAAACGGTATAAAATAGAAAAACATCGTGCAAAGAAATAACGCGGAAACTGTTACACGAAATAAACGGAAAATCGAAATGGGTAAACGGTGGATTTATAATGTTCCGAAAGAAAATCTGCAGGAGATTTTACGTGAATTCGGTGTGGAATCAAAAGGCACGATCGACGAACTTCGTAAAGTGCTCTCCGGGTTTATGATGTCGCCTGATCTGACCGACGAGTTGATCGACAGGTTACGCGAACTTGAAGTGCAGTGGAATCGCGGTGTTTCTCCAATTGCGCGACCGGCGACGCCATCATTGCAAGGTGCGGTTCCGAAACACAGCGAACAGAGGGCAAATCCAACAGAAGTGCTTAACATGAACCCCGGCAATCAAGTTTCCATATCAACAGGTGGTTGCATAGCAGCGAGGTGCGAGACAGAGAGTGTGGCCCATAGTAGGATATGCTACTCTGAGGTAATTGACAAGGAACGTTAATGGTCTTGTAGGTACGACGGTGGTAGGGACCCAATAGGCTTCATCGAGAGAGTTGAGGACCTCACAGAGGCATATGAATTGCCTAAGCATATGCTGCCACGAACCATGCCGGAATTGCTGAAGGACAAAGCTCTTTGTTGGTACAGGAATAACAATCGGAGCTGGTCAAGATGGGAATTGTTTAAAACCGATTTCCTGAAATTCTTCTTGCCATCGAGATATTTCGAAGAACTGAAGGACAACATTAGAAAAAGGATCCAAGGGCCTCGCGAGAAGTTCAAGGACTCTGTACTGGCCATGCAGACATTAATGCGACATGTGAACTATACAGAGGAGCAAAAACTACAGAGGATTTACAAGAATTGCCATAGGGATTATCTTCTTTACATAAGGAGGTCTGATTTCTCTGCGTTGGAGGATCTCATTGAATTGGCTGAAGATTTTGAAGGCATACTAAAGGAACCTGTTTAATTGAAGAATCACAAAATTCAAAAAAGTTCCACAAACTAAATGCTTATTTCACAAAGCTTAACGTAATTAAATGTTTATTCCACACAATTTAATGCAACTTATTGTTATTTCAAACTCGAACTCGGCAGCCTTCAAAAAGATCTGCTCACCTCAGCGAAGATCAAAAAGGAAAAATACTTGTGTGCGCTTCAAGTGCTGAATGGTAAGAGAACGGTGTGGGTCCAGCGATGATCGCTGGAGGCCGGTCAAACCGCGCCAGTTGCCGCGGAGAGAGCCCGCAGCCGGGCTTACGCTCACGAGAGAGGCGCCCCTCATGATCGGCAGGCTGACAGGAGAGAGACTGGAGTGCTCACTCCTGACACCCTACCGATCGATGAGGAAGCACCTCTGGCGAGCGGCAGTTGGCGTTAACATACCGCCCGCCTTGCAAGACTGCAAATCCCCAAACCCCGACAACTGGCGCCGTTCCTCTTCTCCGGTCTAGTGGAGGAGCGTGTGGTGCGCCTCCCCGCACTTGCGGCAGCGCATGGGGCTCCGACACTCAGCCAGACGGTGCGAGCACGCCAAACAGTTGCGGCACAGGTGTCTGGCGGATGCCGTCAAATTCCGCTGCGCTGGTGCTTGGTGCCGAAACAGCTGACAACGGCTCAGCACATGCTGCCCCGTACACAGGGGGCAGCACAGGTCGCGCTCGCGGCCCTCTATCGGAAGTCGCTGGGCTGGCGGGCACCAGGCGTGCCGCCTGGCCGGCATCACTGGCGCGCGTCGTGGGGCCGGACGACCTGGAGGCGCGTGCCTTGGGGCCGGCGGTGCTAACGGAGCCGGCGGTGCTGGTGGTGCACGTCGTGGCGCCGGTTCCGGCGTAGCGGGCCGCAGACGTCTCGGGGCCGGCGAGGGTGGTGAGGCCGCACGTCTCGGGGCCGGCTGTGGTGGAGCATGCGGCAAGTGGCGCGGCGGATATCGCACCGACATTGCGCGAGCTCGAAGACTTCCGCGTATACGGAGGTCGTCGCAGTAGAGGGGCCTCGGTGATGGGGCCGGATCGGAGGAGGCTTCCTCGAATCGGACGAAGAAGCTTCGGGCAGCTCGGGTCGGCGGGGTGGGCGAGCGCCGTGCCGTGGCGATCGCCTGTGCCTCCTCGGCCGAGACGTCGAGCACCAGGACGTCGGCGCTTGGGGACGGCTCCCGGTGGGCAACAATGGGTGGCGCGGCGGTGGAGGCGGCACAGATGGGCACAGCCCCGGGTGGTGCTAGCAGCCGCCCTCTGCGGGTCCGCGCATACTGTCGGCGGATCAGATACATGATGGTGCTGTAATGAGAAAAGACGGGGTTACTAACAGGCTGTTATGCACAGGGCAAGGGTACTAGTTTCGTAATGGGACGCGTGACGTGACCCCTTTCGGTTAAGAGGTCCGCCACGCGTACGCGGTTGTCTTGTCCGCGGTAGACAGCGGTAACCCGGCCTAACCGCCACGCGTAAGACGGCAAGTTGTCGTCGCGAATGACAACGAGATCGTCGAGTTGGAAATCGCGTTGTGGAGTCTTCCACTTGGTACGGCGGGAAAGTTCGCGCAGGTATTCTGTCTTCCATCTCAGACAGAGATGCTGAGCGAGCGCTTGCACGCGTCGCCACCGATTGAGAATGAAGAGCGGGTTGTTATGCCGCTCGAGTTCGGCGGGAGCGAGTAAGGGCCCGCCAATTAGAAAATGGCCAGGGGTGATGGCTTCCATCACGGTTGGGTCTTCGGAGGAAGCTGTGAGGGGGCGTGAATTAAGGCACGACTCGATCTTACTCAGAAGAGTGGAGAATTCTTCGAAGGTGAATTTTATGGCTGGGGCCACCTTCCGGAGATGGGTTTTGAGGCTCTTGACCCCCGCCTCCCAGAGGCCACCCATGTGCGGTGCTCCTGGCGGCAAAAAGTGCCAGGAGACGTCTTGATGTGAGTATCGGGCCTCTATCAACTCCGTCGTTCGAGACATGAAGTCCTGGAAGTCGCGCCGGAGCTTTTTGGAGGCGCCTACAAAATTTGTGCCGTTATCCGAGTAGATGTTGGCAGGGCAGCCTCTCCGGGCGGCGAACCGGGAAAAAGCGGCAAGGAAGCGGTTGAGAGATCGCTAGTGGGTTCCAAATGAATGGCCTTCGTTGCGAAACAGACAAAGACACAAACATAGCCTTTGGTAATTAAACACGCGCGTCCCGTGTAATTTTTAATATCGAACGGGCCGGCGAAATCGACTCCGGTATTGGCAAAGGGGCGGGAGAACGTGATGCGTTCTGGAGGCAAGGCGGCCATGAGTTGGGTTCGTTGCTTCTTCCGATGTAAGATGCACGGCTTGCAAGTATGGGTCGTCGTTTTGATGAGGTTTTTCACCTTGGGGATCCAGAATTGTGTACGGACCAGACGAAGAACTAATTGGTTGCCCCCGTGTAAAGATATTTCGTGTATAAAACGAATGAGCAAACGCGAAAATTGACAGCCGTATGGCAGAATAATCGGGTGCCGTTCGTCGAAAGGCAGATTGGGACACGAGGACAACCGCCCGCCGACGCGCATCGTGTTGTCCGTGTGGAGGAACGGGTTCAACGAGAGTAAGCTGCTTTTGGATCGCAGCATCGCGTGGTTTTCTAGCGCGGCGTACTCGTCCGCGAAGTGAATCTTCTGGCAGGATATCGCGAGGCAGCGCTTCGTTTCCTTTATTTCTCCCGGTGGGAGGTGCAGGTTGGGGTGCGAGCGACATTGCCGCTTAGCCGGATGAGCGTGGTGAAGAAATCGGTATACGTATGAGTATACGCGTAGGGCTCGTGGCAGCGACGAAAATCGTTCGAGCGGATCCTCCTCGGGAGCGCAATGGGTGTGCAGCGTTCTGACAGTCTTCTGCTCCAGTGTGGTGACGTAGTCGTTTGAGGCGCGGAATTCGGGCCAGCGATCCTTATCGTGGGCGAGCCAAGCAGGGCCATTCCACCAGAGGGTGCTCGCAGCAAGATCTTGGGGCGTGGCACCGCGACTGGCTAAGTCCGCGGGGTTGTCCAGGGAATCCACATGGAACCATTGCGACTGTGGTACCTTCTCAATGATTTTGGCAACTCGATTTGCCACGAACGTCGCCCAAACGCAGGGGGATTTCTTCAGCCAGGCCAAAACAATGGTGGAGTCGCTCCAACAGTAGATCGTGTAATGGGGCAGCTGCAGCGTGGGCACGAGAGTGTCGATCATCTCAGCGACTAAAGTGGCTCCGCACAATTCTAACCTGGGGAGAGACAAAGTTTTAATTGGGGCTACCCGGGTTTTAGAGTACAAAAGGAAAACTTGGACTTCCTGGGCGACCTTGATGCGGGCATAGATGAGTCCTGCGTAGGCTTTCTGTGAGGCATCGCAAAACGCATGGAGTTCGACTTCGCTTTCTAGGGTGTAACTTACCCATCGCGGGATGCGGATGGCGCTGATGTACTGGTGATTCTGAAGAAAACTCAACCAGTTAGCATGAGTTACCTGAGGCAGCGTGTCATCCCAGTCGATTTTGTCCAACCAGACTTGCTGAATCAAAATCTTTGCTGCAACGATGATCGGAGCCAGCCAACCGGCTGGGTCGAACAGCTTGGCGACCAGAGACAACATTTCTCGTTTCGTGTATGCAGCTTTGATGGCGATGGCTTGGACATCGAAGTAGAACTCATCCTGGGTCGCGTTCCAGCGAATTCCGAGCGTTTTGGCGGTGCTGGAATCTTCTAGCGTCAGAAAATCGGAATGGAGCAGATGGGATGCCGGTAAGTCTGCCAAAATGCCTTTATGGTTGGCAGTCCATTTTCGAAGGGCAAACCCTGCCGAGTCGAGAGCCGCTATGAGTTGGTCGCGGGTCTGGGTAGTTGTCACCAGGTCATGCGTGCCTGCTAACACATCATCCACGTACATGGAATGCTGTAGAATGTGTGCTGCAAGCGGGAACTGGGGCTTCACGTCGTCTGCCAATTGAAGAAGGGTGCGTATTGCCAGGCACGGGGCGCAATTAACTCCAAACGTTACGGTTTGAAGCTCGAAGTCGATAAGTTCGGACTTGTACGGGTCTCGGAAGAGAATGCGCTGATATGGTGTGTGCTTTGGGTCGACCAATATTTGGCGATACATTTTGAATGTCTCGAAGCCCCTGAGTGGAGCGTGTCTCGAAAGCCGACTTTAAAGGCAATGGCGCAATGTAGCGGCCGTCATCGCGTCTTCGCGTATTTTTCTTCGCAAAACTTTTCGGAGTGGCATAGCAATCTAGTTTTGGGAAGTTCCTCCACCTCCCAAAAACGTTCGAAGGTGACTTCGTTGTGTAAGCCACTTTTATGGATGCCGTGGCAGATTGTGTATTGGGAACCGGCCCGGTCAGGATCCAACCGAACACGGTTTGCTGAGCCATGAGAGAGCCCAGTACTTGGCGGCGGATGCCGTCCAGCAGGATTGCTGGGTACAAATCGGCTCCGATGAGGACGTCGACCTGCTCGCTTATGGAGAAGTTGACATCTGCGAGCTCGATGTCTTGCGGGAGGCCACTGAGAAGTGACCTATCTAACGAGTGGGAGGGCAACCGCCCTGTTATTTGTGAAAGCACAAGCGCCGTCACCTGAATTTGGAATTTGGGATCAAGCGGCGAATTCAGGAGAAAATCGCACGATCTTGATATTCTTGCTGACACGGTCTCGTTGAGACCGGAAACTACGGCTGCAGTTGGCCGCGCTGGGAGCTTTAAGAGCTTTTGAATGCGTTCCGAGATGAACGACACTTCGGACCCAGGATCAATTAAGGCGCGCGCGATGTAACATGTACCGTGGTGGCGTATTGTTACCATGGCAGTCCCTAACAAAACCTGTTTTGGTGCTTTCGCGAAGCACACCTGATGCTTGTCCTGTGCATTTCGCTGTTGCGCGGGGGGAGAAGTTTACTGTATATGCGTGGGAGGTCGCATCGAAGAATGCGGCCTTTCTTGCTGGGAAGCATGTTGAGTCGAACCTGGAATGAAGTTCGAATAGGCAGGGGCTTGAGTACGCGGAGCGTTATCATACCGTTGCTCTTGAGTTCGTTGCTGTGTGGGTGGAGGAGTGGACTGTATATACGTGGGAGGTCGCATCGAAGAATGCGGCCTTTCTTGCTGAAAAGCATGATGAGTCGAACTTGGAATGAAGTTCGAATAGGCAGGGGCTTGAGTACGCGGAGCGTTTTCAAACCGCCGCTCTTGATGTGAGGCACGGGGGGTCGAATCTGGTACAGCATTCGATGAGGATGGAGCGTTCTCACGATGCAAGAGAGTGTGATGCCTGCCATTACATTTGATGCAATTAAATCTGCTTGGACAGTTTTTCACGGAGTGAGATCTGGCCAAGCAGTTGCTGCACAAGCGGTTTTTCTGAACGGTATTCAGCCGCTGTGGATCGGGCAAGCTGAGAAACTGAGCGCAGGATCTCAGCCTGTGCTGCTTTTGGCAAAGAGGGCAGCTTTCTTGGGACACCTTCAACTGGAAGGTGTTGACGCGTTTAGAGGCTGGAGCTGAGTGAGTCGGAGCTGGGAGCTGTGTTGACTTCGATGCGGGTGTGCACTTAATATCTTGCACCGTTTCAAGGGTCTGGAAGCGATGCGTGAGAAACGCATCCAGATCTGTCCATTTTGGGATCTCCGTTTTGTTCGTGAGAGATTGTTCCCAAAGGGAAAGCGTTGCTTCTGGGACAAATTTTTCCACGCTTGGGCAAAACCTTCATTCGTGAGAGGGGATTTCTGCACGATTTCTTTAGCTTCGCCGGTAGTTTTTTGATTCAGGTGGAAAAGCTTCTCGACCGGCGCAATTCTGGTGTTCTGAATGTACAGGGCCGTGAACATATCCCTGAAAGAGGGCCACGAGAGGTAATCGCCGTGGAAGGCTTGGGTGTCGCAAGGGGGTAGGCTAATATTGTAGCCTGACTGGGGCATCTCGGCTGGCATCGGCGACGGGGTCGCGGCAACTGGAGGGGACACGGCGGCTTCGATCAGCTGATCAATTTTTCCCGCGCAGCGCAGATATACCGCATAGCATTGGCGCCGCTTCTCCTTTACGCCTTCGAATTCTTTGCCTCTGTGCTTCGTCGAGTCCAGCTCCGCAAGCACCTTTTCATAGGCGCTTTTAATTAGCAGCCACTGTGATCGTATTTCCTCCCGCTGAATCCCAAGGGTGTAAACGGTGTGGTCCGCGGTGGGCGTCTTGTCGAAGTCCACCTCGAACTCGATCAGCGCATCTGCCAGGCGAATGAAGGATGCGAGCGCCGCCATAGTGTGTCTGGTTTACGAATAGGGGCGGTGAAGGAGGTCGCAAAACCAAAAGAAAACGCACCGAAAAAACTATTTCGGAAAAACTTTTTATTTTATTGGTAAAAAAAATCGCAAAAATGTTTTCGGGTCGCTATGCGATGGCATTGGGGCTCGAAAAGCTTGCTGCCGAAAATTAACCACGCGTTGTCTCTTAAATTGGCAACTAGTTACAAAGAGACTAGTCGCTGCGAACACTTCTGCCTACCGGGTGTCTCGCTCTTTCGATTTCGCGTTGGGTCACCGTTGAATAGTGAATCTTACACTGCTATCACTTGGGAGAGTGCAGACAGAAAAACAGGTTTTTGTGTTCCGTGTGGACTCTGTATGACTGATCAACGCAAGCAGAAGAGCGCGAGCAGCAGAAAAAAGTACCCGCAAAAACCACCAAAAAGGTGGTGGTTTTTCGACTTGCACTAAGCGCACAAGTAATTCGCTCTTCGAGAAGCTAGGCGAGCGCAGAACAAGAAAGCGAAAGTGTGAAATGCTTTCACTTTCTTTACGAGAGCGCGGGGCTTAGTAAAAATCAAGCGGTAAATTTTTAATGTGGGCTTCGCAGCAAGCAATGCTTGCGAAGACGGTCAGCAACAAAAACCTCAAGCCTTGGTGCTGCCGTTATTCTTGGGGACCGTTACCCACGAATCGACGATTCTCGAAGGTTTGACGGTCAAATGAAGGGTGTATATATATATAAGGAGGACAGTTCCTTATATATATATATATATATATATATATATATATATATATATATATATATATATATATATATATATATATATATATATATATATATATATATATATATATATATATATATATATATATATATATATAAGGAACTGTCCTCCTTATATATATATACACCCTTCATTTGACCGTCAAACCTTCGAGAATCGTCGATTCGTGGGTAACGGTCCCCAAGAATAACGGCAGCACCAAGGCTTGAGGTTTTTGTTGCTGACCGTCTTCGCAAGCATTGCTTGCTGCGAAGCCCACATTAAAAATTTACCGCTTGATTTTTACTAAGCCCCGCGCTCTCGTAAAGAAAGTGAAAGCATTTCACACATATATATATATATATATATATATATATATATATATATATATATATATATATATATATATATATATTAGACCGGTCCTTATTTCTTTTTTTTCGAATTCGTATGACGGCAAGCGCTAAAACCATTTTATTTGATCCTAAAAATACACAAAAAAAATTTGAGCTTGATTGGACAATTTTTAGCCGTGCCCCCGCCAACATTGAAATTTTTTTCCCCGGTTTTTCTTGAAATGTATCTGGCAGCCCTGTTGGTAAGTACTTATTGAAATGTGTACTCACACACTCTCTCTTTTTTTGTGGCGGCCCAGTACTGTGTTGTTGTTGTGTACGTCTGACGAAAATTCGCATAAATAAATCATTTTGTATTGCAACTTTCACACGTAGAGATCGACGAATTTAGTGAAATCGTGAAGTTCAAACAAAAAAATTTAAAAGAATATTGTCCAAAAGATTACCATTAAAAAAATTGAACAAATAAATTTTAAAATTAAAAATCCAAAGCGATGACAACCAAAAGATTTCGATCGGATGATGATATTATGTTAATTGGCGTAATTGACCACCAAATTACTGGAGCTAAATTACCAGGAAGAAAACAAGTGCTACAAGTTTTATTTTATAATTTAAGAATAGTTGGTTTAAATTTAAGAGAAAGTTCTAAATTAGTTGTTGCTGAGGTTAGTACGTTTTGGCAAAAAGCACGAATTCCAACACACCATGAAAAACACTGCATTGAGAAGCTGGAAAAATTATACAACGAGTGGAGAGATATTACAAAGCATCATGGTCGAAAAACAGAATGTCAAAACAGGAAAGAAACTGAATTTCAAGATAAATTACATGATTTATTCGATATCGCACACGCAAACGCGATAGAATTAATTAAAATACAAGAAGACAAAGAGTTCTTAAAAAAGCAACGAGAAAAAGGAAGACCAGGTTGTATGCTAGGAACGGATAGAATTGTCATGCAGAAAGAAAAGCGAAAGGCAGTCCAGAAAGAACAAGAAAACCAGCGTCGAATAAAAGAAGATGAACGAAAAGAGTTATATGAACAACATACTCAAAGAGGTATACAATTAAGAATTATATCTTTTAAGCAAATCAGAATTATTGTTGTAAAACAGGTATGATTGACATTGACGACGAAAACGATATTGAAGTTGTAGCATCAACATCAGCAGGAAATGCATATCCAGGTATATCAGGTATATCCAGAGGTAAAACAAATTTGTTTACACCAAGACTGCTTTCAACTTTGGATAAGTGGAAAATCACTGATGGTGCTGCAGTTCATATCCTAAGTGCAACTGCTGACGCGTTGGGCTATGATATCGAAGATCTTATACTAAATCGTTCATCAATTCGTCGAATGCGTCAGAAACATCGTGCAACAACAGCACAAAACATTGCAGCAAACTTTGATGTAAGTACTGTAATGTGTTTGTGTTTTTCCCTATGCTTCTTTTTTTATGTTTTGAGTATAAATTAAGAAACTTGAGTTTTTTTTTCCAGATTCCACGTAGTTTTGTTTTGCATTGGGATGGTACAATGTTACCAGAAATTAGTGGCAGGGAAAAAGTTGATCGCTTGCCAATCATAGTCTCATCTCAAGGTATCGATAAACTACTTGGCATTCCAAAGTTAAAATCTTCGAGTGGAAAAGAAATATCAGATGCCGTGTTTAATTCAATAAAAGAATATGAAATGCTTGATCGAGTTGAAATTATCTGCTTCGACACAACTGCTCATAATACAGGAGCACAAAACGGTGCTGCTGCTCTGCTTGAAGGAAAACTAGGTCGCGATTTATTATATTTTCCCTGCAGACACCATATTTACGAGTTGTTGATCCGTAAAGTGTTTGAAATTAGAGTGGCTACTACAGCCGGTCCAGAAGTGCTAATTTTTAATCGCTTTAGCAAATACTGGAATAATATTGACAAATTAAATTACAAGAGTTGTTTAGAAGATGAACACATTATTACAGTATTGACAGCTGAAGAACGTGGAACAATTTTAAATTACTGTCTAGATAACTTAAAACAAGCTCATAGCAGACGCGACTACAAAGAATTATTACAATTAGTTGTCAGTTTTCTTGGTGGTACGGTGCCGAATTTTAACACCTTTCGTATACCTGGTGCAACTTCTCATGCTCGATGGATGTCAAAATCTATTTATGCACTTAAAATTTATTTGTTTCGTAATGAATTCAATATGACCAAACAAGAGCTAAACGGTATACGTAGTGTCTGTCTGTTTATAGTTCGTATTTATGTAAAAGCCTGGTTTGGATGCACTAAAGCAATTGAAGCACCAAATCAAGACCTAAATTTAATTAAAAATATTATAGCTTATCCTGAAAGGGATATAGCTCTTGCTTTGCTACAAAAAATAAGCAATCATTTGTGGTATTTGTCGGAAGAAGCAGTCGGTCTTTCATTCTTCGATCCTAATGTAAGCGTTACAATTAAAAAAAAAATGGTTCAGGCAATTAATGTTAAAGCAAATACAGAAAAATGCAAGCGAATAATAACTAATCCAACAAATATCGACACATTTGCGCAAAAAGATTTAAGCGATTTTGTAAATTCCAATACACACGCGTTCTTTGATCGCTTAGAAATTTCAAAAGAATTTTTGCAAGTCGATCCGTCGGATTGGAATGAAAGATTTGACTACGCTCAGGGATCACAAATTTGTAAAAACTTATCTGTAGTAAATGATGCAGCTGAAAGAGGCGCCAAATTCATTACAGATTATAATAATAAATTAACCCACAATGAAGAGGAGAAACAATTCCTTTTTCAAGTGGTTAAAGAATATAACATGAATTATCCCACTTTTAAAAAGACTTCACTATTAAATTAAAATAATATTAATGTTACTATGAGTATGTAATTAATAAAAATATTTCGGTTTATTCTTACTTTTCAAATAAATGCAAATAAAATAAAAAAATATATTTTTTTTGCCTTATTTCTCATAATAAAAACAAAAAGGTGCTTGGGGCACGGCTAAAAATTATCCAATCGTTGTCAAATTTTTTTTTATGCTTTGTGAGACTAAAACGAATATTTTTAGCGCTTGCCGTAACATATATTCGAGAAAATAAATTTGTCCATATAAATAAGGACCGGTCTAATATATATATATATATAAAATGTATATGGCCGGAAGGGCTCTACGGGGCTAGAGTGACGGGCACGGCTTCAAAGTGCGCCGTGTTCACTAGCTAGTGCACGAGACTTTTAAACTCGCAAGTAGACTTGCGTACAAGTTCGCACAAAAACGGTGACCAAATTAAATGAAATGCAGTGAACTTACCGTTTCTTACACGGCTTGGTGGTTCGGGCGTCGGTGACGATGACCTTGTGATGGCGGCGGCGGTAATCCGGCTCGTCCTGGACCAATGTTTAATTGAAGAATCGCAAAATTCAAAAAAGTTCCACAAACTAAATGCTTATTTCACAAAGCTTAACGTAATTAAATGTTTATTCCACACAATTTAATGCAACTTATTGTTATTTCAAACTCGAACTCGGCAGCCTTCAAAAAGATCTGCTCACCTCAGCGAAGATCAAAAAGGAAAAATACTTGTGTGCGCTTCAAGTGCTGAATGGTAAGAGAACGGTGTGGGTCCAGCGATGATCGCTGGAGGCCGGTCAAACCGCGCCAGTTGCCGCGGAGAGAGCCCGCAGCCGGGCTTACGCTCACGAGAGAGGCGCCCCTCATGATCGGCAGGCTGACAGGAGAGAGACTGGAGTGCTCACTCCTGACACCCTACCGATCGATGAGGAAGCACCTCTGGCGAGCGGCAGTTGGCGTTAACAGAACCCGAACCTCCACGAGAAATTCATACTCAGCACCGACAATTACCAGGGACGCACAGGATGATGACCATAGAAAACACAGGAAAACAGCGAGACCTTCGAACAGCCTGTAGAAGATGTGGCGAAAGCGGACATTTTCAACGAGAATGCCGAAACTCAAGGAAACTTTTCTGTTGGACTTGTGGAAAGGAGGGTGTCCGGACGATTGAATGCTGCAAGAAACCTTCGGGAAACGCGCAGGGTGTCCAGCAGGGACGAGGGCTGCTGGAACCGAACAAGATAGACTCTCCTCGTACCCCACGAAGTGTTTAAACTACAATCGAGACCGGATTTACGCCAAGGTAGCCTTAGGAAGGGAACTCGTCACAGCTACTCTAGACACAGGAGCCTCGCGGAGCTTCATTAGCAACGCGGCGGCTGTGATGACAGGCGGAAACCTGATGGAGGTGGACGTACGGGTCAAAATGGCCGACGGCACCGTGCGTACCGTGAAGGAAGCCGTCGAAGTCCGCGTGCGTTTGGGGACTGCAGAGTGTAAGCTCCCACTTCTAATTCTACAGGATGTGACAGACCATGTGATCCTGGGTTTGGACTTCCTTACAAGCGTAGGAGCTTCTATTAGCTGTGGTGGTGAGACGATTACGCTGGGAGACTAGAAAGCCGAACGAGCGACTTGCTCGACAGTTTACACGGATTGCGCCCAAGTTCCTGAGGCAAAACCATTGGAGAAGACTGATGTGGAGAACGAACAACACTCTGAACCAGGCGCAGAAACCAACAACTCGCGAAAAGAAGACCAACACATCATCAAGGAATTCCTAAAAACAGAGCATGAGAAATTCGAGATGCTGGAAGGATCTTCCAACATAACGACCCATAAAATCGTCATGAGAGATGATAGGCCAATAAAGCAGAGGTAATACCCTAAGGACCCTGCAATGCAAGCGATAATTAACAAGGAGATAGACGAGCTGCTGGAAAAAGGCTGTATCGAGACCTCACATAGACCTTACAGTGCACCAATTGCTCTTGTTAAAAAGAAGAATGGGCAATGGCGACTTTGCGTGGATTATCGTCAGCTAAATGCAAGATCAGTGCCTGACGCATACCCACTTCCGAGGATACAACATATTCTAGATCGACTCCGCGACGCGCAATACATTAGTACACTTGATCTTAAGAACGGTTACTGGCAAATACCCATGAGTCCAGAAAGCAAGCAATACACCGCGTTCACAGTACCAGGAAGGGGACCGGACCGGGAAGGTACCGGACTTCGCCAAATTGGTAGTCCCACTCACCAGCCTTCTTAAGAAGGGCAAACGCTGGCAATGGACCGACGAGCAACAGCAGGCGTTCGAGAACCTCAAGGAAAAGCTCACGAAGGCACCAGTACTGGCGTGCCCAGATTTTTCCAAACCATTTACGCTGCAGACTGACGCGAGCAACCACGGGTTAGGAGCTGTTCTCACGCAAGAAACCGATGAGGGAGAGAAGGTCATCGCCTACGCAAGCCGGCATTTAAACAAGGCCGAAATCAACTACTCAGCGACAGAGAAGGAGTGCCTCGTGATCGTTTGGGGAATCAGGAAAATGCGACCGTATTTAGAAGGCTACAGGTTCTGCGTCGTCACAGACCACCTCTCACTGAAGTGGTTGAACTCTTTGGAAAATCCTTCAGGGCGTATAGCAAGATGGGAGCTTGAGTTACAACAGTACATGTTCGACGTGAAATACCGCAAGGGCAATTGGAACGTGGTCGCAGACGCACTTTCCAGACAGCCAGTAGAAAAACTGAGCACGGTTACGACTAACGGGGAAAAGTGCAACTGGATAGAAACCAAGATAGCAGAAATTAAGAGGAATCCAGAGAAGTTTGCCGATTATACTATGGAAAACGGTCAACTGTATCGACATATCCCAGGGCAGGTAAACGATGAGGATTGTGCCGCATGGAAGCTCTGTGTTCCGAGGTATCTTCGTGCCCGAGTCCTTAAGGAAAACCACGATGACCCCAGCGCTGGACATCCAGGCATTAGAAAACCGTCACCAGGATAGCCAACAGGTACTACTGGCCAGGCCTGTTCAGGCCTACTCATCCCCAATGGGATGAGTAGATCCCAGAAATTTCTTTGGCAATCAACAGCATGGCATCAGAGACGACAGGTTTCAGCCCCGCTTTCCTCACACAGGGACGAGAACTGTGGCATCCAGGATCGCTTTTCGATGAGGTTACCATAGGTACAGGGTCAGCACCACAGAGTCCCGAACACAAGGGTAACCGGCTGCAAGAGATATTCAACATCGTGAGGAGAAACATCGAACGAGCATCCAAGGACCCAGCCCGACACTATAACCTTCGGCGAAGACAATGGAACCCGGCAGTAGGAACGTGGGTATTATTGAGAAGTCATCCCCTATCGAAGGCGGTAGACAAGTTTACCGCCAAGCTGGCTCCAAAATACGACGGGCCATACCAGATCCAGAGATATATATCACCAGTTATCGTCGAGCTCAACTCCCAGGGAAATACGAAAACTCGCACGGCTCACATTGGGGAGCCCGTTTTTAGTAAACGTAAACTGAAAACGCGGTGACCTGGGTTGTGCGGACCCAACTTCAGGTGGAATAAATTCTATCAACAACAATAAAAAGAAAAAAAGGCAACGTAGCAAAGGGGAAAATATGCAAAACTAACAATAACAACAACAACCACATTAACTCGCTTGCTAACAAAAAGATTAAAAAAACCACAGTCACACAGAGTACATGAACCACATACTTTTTGCAACAACTACAACACAGACTGAGACGCGAAACAAGCAAGCAAAAATTAAATTAGAGCGTGGGAAGCTACCAACAAAATCACAAGAATTTATTTCTAGAAATAAGCATAACAACAACAAGTACGTTGTGTGCCGCTATGCAGATTAGAAGATTCTGGAATGTGAACAAGAACTACCAACAAAATCGCAAGAAATATTTCTGGAAATAAGCACAACAACAACAAGTACATTGTGTGCCGCTATGCACATTAGAAATTTCCAGAATGTGCACAAGAACAACGACTGCAGCGGAGTTGTTTTGATCGGTGTATAAAAGGGCCCACCGCGTTGAATTCGATCTCTTTTGGAATCTCGTGCTCCAAGTGGTAAGTCGTCGAACCTTGAACCTCTAGTACCTCGTAGTGGCTGAGTGCTCTTAAGCGGACGCCAATCCCAATTCCAAGTAAATTTTAGTACCTCGTCCTGGCTGAGTGCTCTTAAGCGGACGCCAATCCCAATTCCAAGTAAATTTTAGTACCTCGTCCTGGCTGAGTGCTCTTAAGCGGACGCCAATCACAATTCCAAGTAAATTTTAGTACCTCGTCCTGGCTGAGTGCTTTTAAGCGGACGCCAATCCTGAATCAAAGTAAATTCTAGTACCTCGTAGTGGCTGACGCCGACAATCATAAAACCTCGTATTATAGAACTCTGTGTGTATATAGATTTTGTATTTTTACCGACTGAGTGCTATTCAGCGGACATTAGAATTAAAGGAACTAGTTTTAAGAAATACGGTTAGCAATAAAATTCCGAATAATAAAACTTTGCATTACCGTAAATAAATAGTCGAAAAACTGTGAAAAGAAAACCGAAAGCTTTTTATTTTAGTGTTCGGTACGGGACTCTGGCGAGACTGAGTATACCCCGGCAAGAAACTTCGTTACACCGATTTTCGAAGATTCCGATAAGCTTTTGATACAGTGCAATATCCTACAAAGATGCACTCTTCTGATTTCGCATCAAGCTTCAAACGTTTTTGTTTCGGTATATGTACCATTGCCGTGCAACCAAATATGCGTAAATGTCTTAAGTTCGGTTTTACACCAGTCCACACTTCTTCTGGACTTTTATTGTTGCTTTTACAAGGGACACAATTTACTAAATATGCTGCCGTATTCGCAGCTTCAGCCCAAAATATATTACCGAGACCAGAATCTAGCAACATGCACCTAACACGCTCTATCAATTTACGGTTCATGCGCTCATCTACGCCGTTTTGTTCGGGCGTATAAGGAGCGGTTTTCTGATGAACAATACCACAGTCGCGCAAGAAAGTTGTCAATTGTTTGTTACAATACTCTGTGCCATTATCTGTTCTGAAAACTTTAATTTTACGGTCACACTGATTCTCGACTTCACTCTTAAAATGCTTAAATCTTTCAAATACGTCAGATTTTCGTACGATCGGTATTGCAAAAACTTTTCTAGAGTAATCATCCACATATATTAACAAAAATCTCGCACCGCTGAATGACTTGGTACTGATTGGACCAAGAACGTCAGAATGAATAATATTTAATACATTTTCCGAGCGAGTTCCAGCTGATTTATTAGTTGTTCTGGTTTGCTTACCTTTACAGCAGACAATGCTTTTTTCATCCGTTGCGTCTCTGTAATTAACACCAACAGTTGATTTCTGAACTTGCGTCATTCTTTGTCGTCAATCGGTGTGAACACGCCGATTGAATTAAGAAATATTATTGTGAATTTGAATTGTGAACTATTATGTAAATCGTTTGCTCTCTCTGCTTTGGCTGGCTATGTGTTTATATAATGAAACGAGTTTTGTTTCTTTATGTCCGTTATCCTCCGGCTAACCTTGAACGCTTTGTAAGCGGATCGTTTCAACTTTGTGAAATCGGGTTTGAAGTTTTAGTTGTCGTCAGCCAGCCAGCCGGGAAAGTAAACTGTGAAGTGAGTGCATCGCTTATTAATAATTAATTGCTATATATATAATTCGTAACATTTATAGAAAACCACCCTAAAGCACCTCAAAACTGTTTGTGTGTTTTAATAACAGAGCTCCCAACGGCGACAACAAATTTTTTCACAGATTTTTCACATATTTCACACATTTCACACGTTGGTCGAATTTGTGTGCATAACTGTTGTGATTTGTGTGAAAAATTCTCTCAATTTTGCCTGACATACGTGAGCAGAACATCTCATGTTCGGTCTGCGTTTGAATGAACAACACATTTAAATAGTGTTTTTGGGAAATTTGTACGGTTCAAGCTTGAATCGATTCGATCGGCTTCCAAGATCGTTTGTTAGAGTTAATGGAGAGAACGCCACCTCCAAAGCCGCAGCCGAAACGAAGCGAAAGATTAAAAATCCTTCGAGAAAGCCAGGAAGCAATCAGTGGAGTCTGCCAAACCACTGCGATCGATCTCCAGACGCCGGAGAGCGGGTCAAGCGATATGTTTGCAGCGATATTCACCGCCAGTGAAGCCGTAACAGGTAACGTCGGTTCGGAGCCGTTATTTACTGTTAGCACAGCGCCAACATTAGCCGTTAGCGCAGCAGCAATACCAATAGCCGGAGCAACGCCGGCCGCAAATGTACAGCCAACGTTTAACGCCAGCGCCGACGCAACCATGTTAACAGCACAACGCGCAGCCAGCGCCGACGCAACCATGTTAACAGCACAGCGCGCAGCCAGCGCCGACGCAGCCATGTTAACATGCGCAACCATGTTAACAGCAGCCAGCACTAACACAGCCCCGTTAACAGCAGCTTCGTTAACAGCAGCTCCGTTAACAGAAGTAATAACGGGTATGCAGAGGCAAATTGAAACTTTGCAAAGAGAGCTACGAGAAGCTCAGCAAAGCTTAAGTGCGACAGTCAGTCGCAATACAGTGCCGCCTATAACTGTCTCGTTCTCTACAACGTCATCGTCCTATAGTGCCAGGAACACAATGCCGTTCTCAGTTCAGCCACCAACTCTTGTATCAGCTAACATTATACCCTTCCCAGCCATAGGAGCAAGCGAGACATCAACGGGTTTGCCGTATCAAGCAACAATGCCGTCCTACTCCAGCGCATACCATTCGACGCCAAATGCAGATGCTGCCAGGCCGACGTATACATCACAGATAGCACCAAGGAAATTGGTAGATTTGCCTAGGTTCACGGGAATACCTGAAGACTGGCCTGCATTTTATACAGCCTTCGAGGAAACAACTCTCGCCTACAATTATTCTAACCTCGAGAATAACCAGCGCCTGCAAAAGTGCTTAGCAGGAGAGGCCAGAGAGGCAGTGAAATCCCTGCTGATACACCCGAATAATGTGTTCACTCTAATTGAACAACTCAGGTCTAGATTCGGCCGTCCAGATCAGTTGATACGAAGCCAGCTAAATCAGATACGTGATATACTGCCAATATCAGAGCATGCAATTGGTCGCATAGTGCAATTCGCGACTACTACAAGGAATTTAACTGCGTTTCTTGCCACTGCTGGTGCACAGCAGCACTTAGTGAATCCAACTCTATTAGAGGAGTTGCTTTTAAAACTACCGCTCAGTAAAAGGGTAGAGTGGGCAAGATACGCTGCATGCATTCGACCGTATGCAACCGTCCAACATTTCAGCGATTGGCTGAACGATTTGTCCAATGTCATTTGCACGGTACAAACGGCCGAAATGCGTGAGCCTAAGAAACGTGCAGTTTTATATACAGCTGAGAAACCATCAGATAATCTCAGTTGCCATATATGTCAAGGTAAGCACGTAACTGCGAAATGTGAACGCCTCACCAGGGCAGCAGTAGCAGACAGGTGGAATACGGTTAAGACGTTAAGACTGTGTTTCACTTGCTTGAAGCCTGGTCATACAACGCGCGAATGTCGGATCCGTGTGCGATGCACCATTGATGGTTGTCAGAGGAGGCACCATATAATTTTACACGAGCGAAAGAAAAGAAATGATTCGGCGCAACAACAGCAGCCGTGTGTAACATCCTCTTCGTCTCAACCCGTCTCGCAAAGCGACGGCGAAGCACAAGAAGCAGTGCTTACTTGCGCGCGACGAACCATCGTAGAGACGAAGTTGCTGTTTAAGGTCTTGCCGGTAACGCTTTATGGGCCAAACAAAAGTGTAAATACGTACGCACTGTTGGATGAGGGATCGTCCATAACACTGATGGACGAGGCGATAGCCAAGGAATTGGGTCTCCAAGGTAAGAGACGTCAGCTAGAAGTCCGATGGATAGGTGGACGCTCTGCCAATGAGCCCTCTACTGTAGTAGATTTACATATAAGCGGTTTAAATATGAGAAAGAGACACAAACTAAAAAACGTATTCAGTGTCCCAAAATTAAATCTGCCCGTGCAAAGCGTGACTGAATCCGAACTAAAAGAAGCCCGCAAGAAAGGCTTGCCACTACATGCTTACAACAACGCCGAACCCAAACTGTTGATTGGGCTGGACCACTGCCACTTAGGCATGCCTGTTAATATGAAGAGCCAGAATAACAATAGTCCATTTACAATTCAGACACGCCTGGGCTGGATCGTATTTGGATCGTCGTCGGAAGGCGAGAAATCCACCCCAAGATGTTTGCTTTCAAATGTGCAGGCAGACAATTCTCTGCATGAAATGGTGGCCAGCTATTTCAAGATAGAAAACTTTGGCGTTCGACCTTCACCGCCGGTCATAAGTCAAGAAGACGCCAGAGCTAACGATATATTGAAAAGGACCACGATAAGAGTTAATGGAAACTTCCAAACGGGGCTTCTATGGAGGGTAGATAAAGTCGACATGCCAGACTCATACCCTATGGCATTAAATCGGTTGTCACAAATAGAAAGAAAGATGCAACGCAACGAATCTTTCGCCGCCGTATACACTTCAGTTATAGAAGACTACGTCGCCAAAAATTATGCAAGAAAGCTGCAAGCAGCAGAGCTTTCGAACTGTCAGCATAAGAGCTGGTATTTACCTCACTTCGGGGTTTTAAACCCAAATAAGCCATCCAAATTAAGACTGGTCTTCGATGCCGCCGCCGAAACAGAAGGTAAATCTCTTAATTCATTTCTTCTAAAAGGTCCGCAGAGCGGTCGTCAGCTGCCACCAATATTGTTTAATTTCCGAAAGGGTGCCGTAGCTGTGTGCGCCGATATTAGAGAGATGTTTCATCAGGTGATGATTCAACCGAGTGACAGGTGGGCACAACGATTTTTATGGCGTGGAGGTCAAAGCTGGCGCTCCCCAGATGTCTACGAGATGTTGGTCATGACATTTGGAGCAGCTTGCTCGCCATGCTCTGCCGAATATGTAAAGACGTTTAACGCGCTCAATCAGCGTTGCCAACGGAATGAACGAGCTGTGAAAGCAATTTTGAACCATCATTATGTCGACGACTACGTCGATAGTTTCGCCACAGTTGAGCAAGCCATCGAAATTGCTAAAGAAGTACGAGCCATCCATGCAGATGGCGGATTTGAATTAAGAGGATTTGTTTCCAATTTGCCGCCAGTTGTACAAGCACTGGAAGGTGAAGCCAAGGTGCTACGATTTGGTGATAAAGACAACCCATATTCAGAAAAGGTATTAGGCATGTATTGGCAGCCGCAATTGGATAATTTCAAATACGATCTAAAGTTCGGCCGTGTAAAAGAGGACGTCATCTCTGGCACCAGATATCCAACGAAGAGAGAATTACTCAGTATCGTGATGTCCACCTTCGATCCGTTGGGCTTCCTCAGCCACTTTACCATACAGGCCAAAATATTAATGCAAGAAGTATGGCGCCAGCAAATACGATGGGATGAGCCTGTTCCTCAGCCAGTTTTTGTGTTATGGGACCAGTGGCGCAGAAGACTATCGAGTGTGACTGCCTTCAACGTTCCTCGATGCTATTTTTCAGTTGGAGCTCCAAGTAACCTGCAACTACATGTGTTCGTCGACGCGAGCGAAGTAGCCTTTTCTGCAGTTGCTTATTGGCGATACGAAACTGCAGGGAAAATATGTACGAGTATTATATGTGCGAAGGCGAGATGTGCGCCTTTGAAAAGTGTGACAATTCCGCGGTTAGAGCTCCAGGCAGCAGTGTTGGGCTGCCGTTTAGCAAAAACAGTCTCTGAAGAACACGACTTAAAAGTTGAGGAAACGGTTTTGTGGACTGACTCAACGACAGTAATTAAATGGATCAACAGTGAGCATCGTAGATACAAACCGTTTGTGGCACATCGTATAGCTGAAATCTTGGACTCTACACAACCATCAAACTGGAGATGGCTTCCAACAGCCGAGAACGTAGCAGACGAAGCGACGCGGTCGAATAACAACGCTCAGCTAGATACGCCATCACGTTGGCTTACGGGGCCGTCATTTTTAAAACAAGAGAAATGTATGTGGCCCACGATGAATGATACCTGCCAGCTACTCACCAATGATGAAGAAGAGCTTCGTCGCCAATATGCTCTTTTTTCAGTAAGTAACAACATAATTGATTTTAATCGGTTTTCTAAATTAGACAGACTAGTGAGAACGATCGCCTGGGTGAGCCGATTCGTTGAACGCTGCCGTCGTCGCTGTGAAAGTCCAACGACACGGGAATTAACAGCTCGAGAACTAGATTGTTCTGAAAATCTACTTTGCCGAATTGTTCAACGAGATAAGTTCCATGCTGAGTTAGAAGCCATTGAAAGAGGGAATAACATGAGTCGTGGTAGTTTGCTGTACAATTTAACGCCGTACGTCGACACTGAAGGGCTTTTACGAGTAAACGGGCGCATTGATGCTGCCAGCTGGCTGCCTTATAGTGTAAGGCGTCCAGTTATCTTGCCGCCAGATCATCGTTTCACGGAGCTCTTGGTTGCGCATCATCATTCTCAGTTCAAACATCAGAACACCGAAGCTGTCATCTGTGAAGTTCGCCAAAAATATTGGGTGCCGCGCATTCGTAGCCTACTACGCAAGGTGCAAGCGAGTTGCTGCACCTGCAAGATCACGCGAGCGCAACCACGTCAACCGATTATGGGACCATTGCCAGAAGATAGACTAACGCCTTATATTCGACCGTTCACATATACGGGCCTTGATTACTTTGGTCCTGTTTTAGTGACTGTTGGCCGTCGAAACGAGAAGAGGTGGATAGCCCTATTCACATGCTTAACCGTGCGAGCTATTCACCTTGAGATAGCTCACGATTTGTCGACGGATGCATGTATTATTGTTATACGGAATTTTATTAATCGTCGTGGCGTTCCTCTGAGGATACGATCAGACAACGGGACCAATTTTATAGGAGCTAATAATGAAGCTGCACGGTTTGAAGAAGTGTTTGAGTGTGGACGAATTCAGGATGAGTTGTCTAAAAAGGGCGTCGAATGGTTGTTCAGCTCACCGGCCAATCCCTCGGAAGGAGGTGTGTGGGAACGGATGGTCCAGTCCGTGAAAAGAGTTTTACGTCAAACGCTGAAAGAAGTAGCACCCAAAGAACATACTTTGCAGTGCTTCATATTAGAAGCCGAAAATGTCGTCAATTCTAGACCGTTGACGCATCTGCCGATACATCCTGAACAAGATGAACCGCTCACACCCCATCATTTCTTGCTGGGTTCAGCGAACACAGCTAGGACGCCGAGTGTACGAGAACCAAGCATTCAACATTGCCGTTTACGCAAGCAGTGGCTCATCGGACGCCAGCTTCGAGATACATTCTGGAAACGATGGGTCATGGAGTATCTTCCGACGCTGACGCGAAGAACTAAATGGTGTCGTCCAGAGAAACCACTAGCCGAAGGTGATCTTGTGTTTGTTTGTGACGTCAATCAACCGAGGAACCAATGGAGCCGAGGCAGAGTGGTGCATGTTTATTCTGGGTCAGACGGAGTTGTGCGGAAAGCCGATGTCAGGACTTCTAGGGGAACGATCCGACGTCCTGCTTCGAGGCTCGCCATATTAGATGTTGATGGTGAATCGTAACCGATCCACGGGGGTGGGAGTGTCGTCAATCGGTGTGAACACGCCGATTGAATTAAGAAATATTATTGTGAATTTGAATTGTGAACTATTATGTAAATCGTTTGCTCTCTCTGCTTTGGCTGGCTATGTGTTTATATAATGAAACGAGTTTTGTTTCTTTATGTCCGTTATCCTCCGGCTAACCTTGAACGCTTTGTAAGCGGATCGTTTCAACTTTGTGAAATCGGGTTTGAAGTTTTAGTTGTCGTCAGCCAGCCAGCCGGGAAAGTAAACTGTGAAGTGAGTGCATCGCTTATTAATAATTAATTGCTATATATATAATTCGTAACATTTATAGAAAACCACCCTAAAGCACCTCAAAACTGTTTGTGTGTTTTAATAACAGAGCTCCCAACGGCGACATTCTTTCTTTGCAAATGTGTGCCAACCTACGATGCCAAAGGTTTTCCAACTGGAGTCTTTTCGCAGTTAATGTGTCTTTCCGTCGCAATTAATGTGTCTTTTTAATGAAAAATATTACACACATTGCCTTGAAATACAATCTTTTTATTTTTATGTGCTATTTGCCACACTGATAAAAGATTTGCACACAGGCTCGGTACATATTCAACATTTTGAATATTTGTTGCAATTTTTCGTTTGTTTACATTCAGCACAAAGTTGACATCGCCTGCGCTCTTTACACCAACTCGCTCTTTGTTTGCCAAAATCACTTCGTTATGCTGTGCCGCTCTTTCCTTCGAAAGCAAATGCTGAATATTCGTCATGTGTGAAGTTGCGCCTGAGTCAATTTACCACACATTTTCGCTACTGTGTGAGTGAAAGCACGAGTCTGCCAACAGCGTGTTCGAAGCCATCGCTGTCCTGTTTTTACCTTCGTACTCAGCAGCTTTCTTTGGCTGTGAATTTTTGCGGCATTCCTTACGTATATGCCCTTCTTGACCATAGTTGAAACACCGAAAACTTTTCTTATTAGAATTCTTACCATTCCTTTTCTGTTGAAAATGCTTTGAATATAAAGCATTGCCTGTGGAATCTTTACTGCAATCAAATTTAACATCTTGCAACAACAAACTCTTACCATTATCTACTGTTAATTTTGCTTTGGAATTTTCCACAGCCATGACGAGTGCTTGATACTCGTTAGGCAACCCAGCAAGCCATAATGAAGCCACCAATTCGTCACCTATGTTCAAACCTGCAGTTTGCAACTTTATTAAAGTAATGACCATCTCGTTGACATAATCCTGCACGGATTGGAACTGCTCCAGCTTCAGCTGTACTAGCTTTTTTAAAAGCTCCTCCTTACGAGTCAAGCCGTTGTCCTCGTAAGCTAACGATTCTTTGATTCCCATGCGTTCTTTGCACTTTGAGCGTTTGCTATGTGCGAAAAATTATTCGGCTCGACCATGAGCTTAATTGTTATAGTTAACCCTATTAGGATAATATAAATACTACATATATATTTGCTTATATGTACATATTCCTTTCATATGCATTCGGAGGAACTCAGAACCGCATTTTAATAAATTGGGAAATCGCAACTCTTTACAGTCACACAGGTGTCAAATGCGTTTCCTGTCAATTTTGCAAATTCATTTAAACTGCGAGAATGCAACTTTTAGAATCACACAGGTGTCAGGTGCACCTTGCATTCCCGATTTCCAAAAGAACCAAAAGAACAAATTTATTTAAATAAGCGAAATTGCAAATATTAAAAATCACAATCACACAGGTGTCAAATGCGCTTCGCATTTCCGTCGAGCTTCGAAGGTAGACTTCGAACCCCGAAAATTGCAAGATAGGCAATAATATGGCTATAAATGCCACCTTAGAATAAGTAGAAAGGAGAGTTGCATAAAGATTGTCAAGGCAGGTGCATTAAGTGAATTGTTGTATCTAAAATTGTAAAGTGCAAAAAGTGAATATAAATAAAGTGAAAAATAAAGAAAAAAAAAATAAAAAGGAAATAATTTTTTTTTTTTGATTAAAATTTTAAGTGAACTCAAAATTGGCGCAGTCGGCAGGATATGCCGAGAAATCCTTAATGCAAACAAGGATAGAGTAATATAAATTACACAAGAGCATATCCGAACATTGAAATTTTTTTTCCAAGAGGAAAAAAAAAATATTTAAAAAAAAAAAAAAGGTTTTCTAAGAAGAAAAACTTTAAACACTCCAAATAATTTTCCCAGAGGAAAAACTAAATCTAATTTTACAAAACTTTAAAACAAACCAAAAAGAATTTGCTAAAGTAAAATAAATTAAAGACAAAAATTATAAACTAATAAAAAGTAAACAAACAGAACGAACAACAACAAATATTTTCAAACACCAAATGCTGCCAGAAGAGGAACAAATTTTAGAAGGCAAACAAGGACAGTCATCATTCACACCACTACATCAAGAAGTAGCCCATCCTATCTTCGTAGACGAGGACGAGGAAACCAAGGACTACACAGAAGAACTCGCCGAAATACAGTATAGAAGGAATTTCGCCGAAGCACTGACTACACAGAAGAACTCGCCGAAATATAATTTCGCCGAAGCACCGTAAAATATCCTTTTTAAAATATAAATATATTTAGTTACTATATACTATATACCATATTACTATAAACTATATTTTAATACTTTAAACAAAATTAAATAAAATGGCTGAGAACAATGCAAATCAGATAACTATTAACCCTTTGAAATACTTAAATAATTTGCCTGAGTTTCACGGAGATTTAAGGGACCTCCATAATTTTATAAACTTAATAGACAGAATACATCCCTTATTACAAACTTACGACGATATTTCTCAGCTTGTATTTTCTGACATAATTAAGGGAAAACTCAAAGGCAAAGCGAGACAGGCAATTGAAATCAACTGCCATGCGATTTCATAGAGTGACATAAAAAATGTCCTTAACAACAATTTTGGTGATAGGTTAACTTGCGACGAACTATACGACGAACTTAGGGCCGCGACATTTAAAACAAATACGATAGACTTTTATAACAAAATAAAAAATAAATTACATAGATTAAATAACAAATTAAACATTATATTAGGCAATGGGGCAGCAACTCGTGAAAGCGCACTTAACAATATGCGCACAGCTTTAAATATTTTCAAAAGCAAAATTCTGGAACCAATGAGAAGTATACTAGTCTGCAGAAATCCAAATGGGTTAGAAGAGGCTATGGACATTTTATTCCAAGCAGGATACGCATACTGGTCTATGCAAAAATCAATATCACATAATCCCAACAGTCACGAATCACATACAAATAGACGAAATTATAACAAAAACAGACTAAATTTAGATCGTCCAAACTCACCGCAACAAAATCACTTTAGACAAAACACTTACAGACAAAATCATGAACCCCACATATACAGACCTCAAAATCAAGCAAACGAACACAGACACCAAAATCAAGCAAACATATACAGACCCCAAAACCAAGCTTACGTGAATAGACCAAACAATTTGCAACCAAATCCACCGAATGCCTACAGACAAAATCAAGTGAATTATCCTGAACCAATGGATATCAATCATATCCAAACCGAACGAAGAAATTACCACCCACAAATCAGACAAACCCAATTGAATACAGATCGGAACCAAAGTACTAACAATAATTTGGCATCAAATTTTCCTTTAACAGCCTCAACAGCGCCCTACCCCATATAATAATACAAACTAATGTAAGACCACTTAGATTTATAATAGATACTGGAGCTACCCACTCCATAGTTAATCCAGGAGTTTGTCATCCAAAATGGCAAATAACATCAGACGAAATTTTTATTAGGACTCTCCAAAATACAATTAAAACTAAAGAAAAAGTTAGAATACCTTTATTTCCAGAATTAGGAAATCCTAATAATTTGATAGAATTTATAGTTTGTCAATTTCATGACTCGTATGATGGAATCATTGGAAATGATATCCTTAAAAACTTAGGAGTTATAATTGACTATAAAAATAACGAAATAAAAATTGAAAATAGAGTAGTCCCACTTTATTTTGGACAAAGAGTTGAAATACCAATCGGACAAAAAGACGGACTAACAGAAACACCTATAGAAAATGAAAATAAACAAATATCACTAAAAACAGATAACTTTAATATTATCGAAGAAAAAATTTTAATTCCACCCCGCCACCAAATTCGAATTGATCACTTAAATATTGAAGAGAAGAAAGGTTTGCTAAAGATAGTAAACAAATATTCGGACATTTTCTATGAAGAAAATGGTCCACTCTCTTTTACAAATAACATTAAGCATAAAATCCGAACAACAAATGATATCCCAATACATGTCAAATCATACAGATACCCATTTATACATAAAAACGAGGTGCATAAACAAATCGAAGAAATGCTGAAAAATAAAATAATTAGAAATAGTAACTCTCCATATTCAGCACCAGTCTGGATCGTACCTAAGAAGATCGATGCCAGCGGCAAGCAAAAATGGAGATTAGTTATAGATTACCGTAAATTAAATGAAGTAACAATAGACGACAGATATCCTATTCCTAACATAGACGAAATCCTTGATAAACTGGGTAGATGCCAGTATTTCACAACGCTTGACCTAGCTAAAGGATTCCACCAAATTGAAATCGATGAAAACGATATTCATAAAACTGCATTTAGTGTAGAAAACGGTCACTACGAATTTTTGAGAATGCCATTCGGTCTGAAGACAGCACCAGCGACATTCCAAAGATTAATGAACAACGTATTAAGAGAACATATTAACAAGATTTGTTTAGTATATTTAGACGATGTGATTATTTTCTCTACATCATTGCAGGAACACTTAGTATCAATTAATCAGGTTTTTAATACACTAAGTAAGGCGAATTTAAAAATACAATTAGATAAATGTGAATTTTTAAAGAGAGAGACAGAATTTCTTGGGCATGTAGTAACACCAAACGGCATAAAACCAAACCCAGATAAAATCAATTGTGTTTTAAAATTCCCAATACCTAAAACAGCTAAAGAAATAAAACAATTTCTAGGACTCACGGGTTACTACCGTAAATTCATAAAAGATTACTCCTTAATTGCTAAGCCTATGACTAAATATTTAAAGAAGGATGCCAAAATAGATATAAAGAACCAAGAGTATATAGACAGCTTCGAGACACTTAAAACTGTTCTCACAAATGATCCAATACTAAGATACCCTGACCACAGTAAGACTTTCACAGTAACAACAGACGCTAGTAATTTTGCTTTAGGAGCAATACTATCTCAAGACAACCACCCCATATCTTTTGCCAGTCGAACACTTAATGAACATGAAATAAATTATAGCACGATCGAGAAGGAGTTACTCGCAATAGTTTGGGCAACAAAATACTTCCGTCCTTATCTTTTTGGACGAAAATTTATTATTGAAACCGACCATAAACCTCTAACGTGGCTTTTTTCGATAAAGGAACCGAATTCTAAATTAGTGAGATGGAGGCTAAAACTGTCCGAGTTTGACTACGAAATTAAATACAAAAAAGGCAAGAAAAATGGAAATGCCGATGCACTCTCACGAATAGAAATTCCTGAAGTACATTTAAATACATCCGAAAATCCTACAAGTAACATAACAAAGAGCGAATGCAGTATCAACGTATTTAAAACCCAAATAATAATAAAGAAAATTTTATCAGGCTCATTAAATATTAAAACAAATAAAATATTTAATAATATAAGGAAAATTATATCAGTTAAGAATTTAGACAGAGATACTTTAATAACACTGTTTAAAAATCATTTCGATCCTAACAAATTAAACGCTGTTATAATAGACGAAGAATATTTATCGTTATTTAAAAATATTCACGAAGAAATATTTTCCAAATTAAAATTAATAATATGTGAGAAACTTTTAAAGGACATAGAAGACGAGGAGGAACTCGCTAAAATCATAGAAGAAGAACATAGGCGCAATAATCATAGAGGTATAGATGAAGTATTTAAACAATTAAAGGAGAATATATATCACCCCAATTTAAGGAAAAGAATAACTATTTTCATAAATAACTGTGAAGTATGCAATACCGAAAAATATAATAGAAAACCTCCAAAAATTCCTTTTAAATTAACTGAAACCCCAGATAAACCAAATGAAATAGTACACGTAGACGTTTTTTACACTCTTGAAAAGAAACTCTTCCTCACATTTATTGACAAATTTTCCAAACACGCACAAGCCTATAAAATAAACCATAGATCTTGGACAGAATTTAAATCAAAATTACTTCAGTATATAAGTACCCAAGGCAAAATGAATAAAATCATAGTAGACAATGAATTAGGCTTTAAAGCTATTCCAATTAGAGAATTTTTAGAAAACGAAGGTATTCAAATACATTTCACTTCAAATAGTAATCACACTTCAAATTCAGACATAGAAAGACTACATAATACAATCAACGAGCACATTAGACTATTAAAACACGACGAAAGAAACAAAACTGACACTGTTGAAGAAAAAATACTTAGAATTATTAGTTTCTACAATAATACAATCCACAGCACAACCAATTTAAGGCCAATAGATTTTGTTAATGGGAAAATAACTTTTGATAAATATCCCGATATTCAAGATAGAATTAAAGAAAAGAAAGAAAAAATAATTAATAAACTTAATGAAAATAGGCAAGAATTAACCATAGATGATGGAATCAATTTCATAAAAGAAGTCAGAGGGGGAAAGAATCACACAAAATTCAGGAAAATTAACGCAACTAAACTAGATTCCGATCATATAATAGATGCAAAAACAGGTCTTAAGTATTATACCTCTCACGTAAAACCAAAGAAAAACTTTCAAAACCCCACTAATCCTACAATTAAAATTAAAAAATAAGTGACCCAAATTATCGTTTTATTAAAGGACAAAAACAACACGGATGGACATCTTAACAATTATACTTCTCTTACTCTCGACAGCATGCGGACAAGAAATCAATATTCAAGACTTATCTAACAATAACGGTTACCTTCCCATTAAGACAGACGAGATCAGCTTAATAGAACGTTTCAATAAAATAGTTCATTTAGTTAATATGACAAAATATCAAGAATCCCTGACAATCATACATCACAATATAGAGACACTAAAAAATACCACAACAAGTGCACAAACGACTATAAATACAGTTAACAGAAAGTTTACGATATTAAAAGAAAAAGTTAACAATCTAATACCTCATCATAAGCAAAAGCGAGGACTAGCTAACTTTTTAGGAAAAGGACTGAAATACATAACAGGAACAATGGATTCCGATGACGAAATACAAATAAATAACTTAATAAAAGATTTAACTGAGAACGGCCGTAAACTTGATGCTAAAATCGACAATAATACTATTATCAACAAGATTTTATCAGAAAAAATTCAAAACATCACCAACCACATTAACAGACAACAAAAAACAATAGAAAACTACTTAAACAGATTAGGAAACATCATCCCAAATACAATCGCCAATCTCGAAGGCGAAATCCAATTCTTACAGTGGATATACCAAATAGACAGCGACGTGACACTTTTACAAAACCATATTGACGACATAGGACATATAATATTCTCAGGAAAATTGGACGTAATACCTTCAGACATTTTTACAGAAATGGAAACGGAACTGATTAATAACATAGAAAGTTACACTAACACCAAAATTGCAATAGTTTATCAGAATGAAGTAATATTTATAATACTACAAATCCCTGTTTTCACAGAACAAAAGTATTCTGAAATTACCTTTGAGTCCATCCCAAATAAAGACAACAAATCGTTACACATTACGAATCCAAAAATTTTGACTAATAAATACAATAATATATATAAAATTAATCCTGTTAATAACTTAAAAAAGAATTTACAAGAACTAAACGACAAATGTATAGAAAGTATAATGAATTTTAAAGAAGCTCAGTGCCACCTAACATTTTCAAATAAAACAGAAATAAAAGAAATAATTAACGGAATACTAATTTTTAAGAATTTCAATTCAGAAATAAATCATAATTGTAATACATTGAAAATAAACCCTAAGGGAAGTTTCATTATCAAATTCGAAAACTGTGAAATCAATGTTAATAATAAAACATACTTCAATTTTAATATTAAGTCTTATGATAACTTCTTACTACCCCACTACGTCACAAAAATAAAAGACAACAATGTAACAATTGAAAAAATTAATTTAGAAGAAATATATTTAAGACAAATAGACTACGAAAAAAATTTAAACCAAATATCATTAAGCTATAATACAAACCACATTGTTAACTTTAGTACAATTGTAATTTTTATAATATTTTTACTAATTATTGTTTCATTCCTAATATTTAAGAAGAAAACTACTACTACCTTGCAAATTTCGTCGGAGCCTCAAGCTAGCGGTGGGGGTGTTATAGTTAACCCTATTAGGATAATATAAATACTACATATATATTTGCTTATATGTACATATTCCTTTCATATGCATTCGGAGGAACTCAGAACCGCATTTTAATAAATTGGGAAATCGCAACTCTTTACAGTCACACAGGTGTCGAATGCGTTTCCTGTCAATTTTGCAAATTCATTTAAACTGCGAGAATGCAACTTTTAGAATCACACAGGTGTCAGGTGCACCTTGCATTCCCGATTTCCAAAAGAACCAAAAGAACAAATTTATTTAAATAAGCGAAATTGCAAATATTAAAAATCACAATCACACAGGTGTCAAATGCGCTTCGCATTTCCGTCGAGCTTCGAAGGTAGACTTCGAACCCCGAAAATTGCAAGATAGGCAATAATATGGCTATAAATGCCACCTTAGAATAAGTAGAAAGGAGAATTGCATAAAGATTGTCAAGGCAGGTGCATTAAGTGAATTGTTGTATCTAAAATTGTAAAGTGCAAAAAGTGAATATAAATAAAGTGAAAAATAAAGAAAAAAAAAATAAAAAGGAAATAATTTTTTTTTTTTGATTAAAATTTTAAGTGAACTCAAAATTCTTAATCTCCGCTAGTGCCCGTTCATTCACTTCACAATCCTTTTCTGATGATTTTTCAGAATGTCCGCTTTCCGTTATCTTCCAACAACCTTTTAGAACTAGGTAGGACTTTGCATTTCTTCTCCAGACATCGAAATTTTCACGTCCGCGAAGCCTTTCAAAGGGAAAACTGAGTGTACCGGTCGCCATTTTGATTAATTGATTTTCTAATTAGTGACTGGGCCCATAACCTGTTGAGCAGAAAACGTACGCGCAGCTTTGATGTTAAATAGCGACTGACTTTATTCAATAGTAAGAATATAATATGTATTACAGAAGAAGAGTATAAATAGAAATGTAATGACAAGAGTTGCCAGACTGATATTATTTTACAATAATTTTACTCATGGTAAGCGGTGCAAAAAATCTTGCTTAAGTCTTATTTTGAGTTAATAATGTATATCTATTTAGCTCCTTGTTAATAGTGTACGAAGGCCATGAAGAGAATCCTGGAGCTTATCGAATGAGTACTAATCAGTGGGAGACAGTTGTTTGTCGCGGATCGTCCCCTCACAAATCGGCACCGTCTGACTGTCTACCTGACAACTGTATCGGGGAATACGATATTTAGCGTGGAGTAATTGCCGATGATGAAGCTGTACAAGATAGCGGCGATAAACTGGAATCAGCAGACATCATAAATGGTGATCGGCACTTGCCAGCCTCTGATAGCGCAAATGCATCCGCCACCAACAGCAGCATCAGTGACCTTAACTGTGTGGCAAACGCACACTCCTACGACCCAGACTCTTCAAATGACTGCTCCTTTGGGTTAGACAACTCTAAGCTTCGTCACCATATATCAAACTATCATCCAGTACTCAATATTAACTACAGCTGCCAGTTTAGCCAACCTTCTGCATCTTCTTCAGTAAATATTTCTGCTGACACAGACAATGAAGCTGTTGACGAATCTGCTATACACTTTCAAGACTTTGCGATGATATCAGACAGCACCAACCGCGATTTTACTCAAAACGTCGAAAATCTCATGTCAAAAGTGGATTTTGGAATAACAACAACACGGCCAACACAGGTCTTGCCATCGGTACCTATACATCCATTCATTCCAATATCTGAAGAAACAATATTTTTGTATCCAGAATCTCCGATGTCATACGTCTCCACATCAAGTCCTCAATCCGGGGATTCATGGATGAATTATAGCAGCAACAGTAGCGACGATTTCTCTGGTTTATCGGAGCAGATCAAAACTGCTGTAAGCGGTATACAAACAGATTTTGAATTTAAATTGGAACTTAAGAATATTTTTGTTGATTTCAATATAGAAAACAACAGCTCAGATGAATTCAGCTCGGACGACGACAGTAGTTTGGTTGGCCAGACTGAAGCCATTCTTCAACGCTATAAGTCGCAACAGAGTAAGCATAGCCTCAACACTCCATCAAAAAAATCGCCAACGGCGACATCAACAGGGAATACCATCATGGTTTCACCAGCTTCTTCTCCTAGTTCTGCTTTATCGCTTAAGTCTGTTAAAGGCACCGTCAAAAGGCTGCGTTGCAATGAAGACCTATCTATTATTAAACGAAAAGCGAAATCGTGCTCTTTAAAGGCTAAAAATCAACAGCTACTGCCACATGTTGCTGCGTGGCCACTGAAAGTGGTCTAATAACCACAGTTGTATCCACACCCATCAGGATAGTTGCCTCACCTTCGAATAGAGACGAAATAGATACGTCTCAGTTTAGTGCACTTTTAATGGACACGCAAGACCGAACAACAATTAGCAGTATGAAGGTCGAAATCTGCAGGCCTTCTGCTTCGCTGCTGAAACACGAACAAACTTCTTATCCGCATGCCAAGCAATTCAACTTATCAAAATTAACAGCAGCCAGCTCTACTGTGACAACATCGCTTGACACCAGCTCTACTGCCGATGACTCACAATGTCTTGTGGATGTTCGCCTCATAGATTTTGCTCATACCGCCTTCGTAGCTCACAACAACTCTGAACTCTCGTCAGCGCCTGCTTCAACATCAATTATGCACCACGGCCCTGACAGTGGCTTTCTAAGGGGACTGGATAGGATGAATCGTTTGCTCAACGAAATACTTGTCGAAGAAATGTAAAATAGAAGGCGAATAAATGTGTTCAACATAAAAATGTGACAAGGCAACTATGGCTGCAAATTAAAAAGCTAGAGTAGAAAAATAAAAACCTCTTTTTACTTTCGAATAAACTTTACGGTAGAAATATAGAAAACCCATACGAAAAATTTTCGGTTCTGTAGGGAAAACTTTTATAAAGGCTTCAGGAAGGAAAATTTTTATATATTATAGAAAGAATCCAAAATTTTCTGTTATTATCTGAATTTGAATCGAAAAATTTTAAGTCAGTTAGACATCAAAAATTAATAAAATAAAATAAATTTTTAAAGCGACACAAAATTGGCATTTCATGCTTAAAACAAAAATGCAAAGGATATTAGTCAACCTACTAAACAGACCATAGAAAAAGCTTCATCCTAAAAATTCTTCGTACAACAAGGTTGTTTCATAAGCTAGCGATAAATGTTTCAAAGTAAATTTTTTACAGTGTTGGAACCCGAAAAAAATATTGTAATGTCACTAATTTCGTTACGTTATAAAATTGGATTTCGTTACAGTTAAGGGTACGGGTACGTGAAGAAAAAATTTGCTTACTTGAAACATTCGTATTAATATGTAAGAAATTCTAAAAAATGCATATCTTGTATTAATACATTTCTTTTTAGAAATGTATGTATATATTTTCTGTAAGTATTATCAGGTGTATAACTTATCGGGTGTATAACTTAAAACCGGAATTTTTTTAGGAAATTTAAGCGTTTATTAAAAAAATCTTGGACAATACTGTTATTCAAATTATTGTCCATCGGTAGTTACAACATTTCCCCATCTTTCTGGCAATTTTCGAATGCCATCCCAAAAAACCGTTCATCTTTTGAAGCAAACGAACCTTCTGACAAGGCTGATGAGTTCCATGTTTAGTTTATCATTCCAAACTTTACTCGCTTGCTTGAGACCATACAAGGACTTAATTAAACGACAAACTCGGCCTGATCTGTCATCATAGCCCTCGGGTTGTTTCATGTAGACTTCTTCTTGAAGCTCACCATTTAAAAATGCCGTTACAGCATCTAATTGATGCACCTACAAGTCATATTTTGCCGCCATGGCAAACAAGAAACATAGTGAGTTATATCTGACTGATTCTCTGATCTCCGAGCGCGTGGAATGGCTCGAAGAGTCAAGAGGTTGGGGGTGGTCTCCGAGCTCGTGGTTATCCGGCTCGAAGGACCAAATGTTTCTTTGACCCTCGAGCGCGTGGGATGGCTCGAAGGACCAAGATGGATGGGGTAAAAAAGCAAGCGAGAGAATCGAACTCTTGCTTAAGAGTTTGTGTCATTTCAAGGCAATGATATTCGTCGTTGAAATGAACTTTTTGCGCGACAATGATGAGCCGCGTCTGAACGGCTTGAATCTCATCGGAGTCGATGAGAGTAGTTTCGCGCCGAAAATGAGGGCGGTAATGGGGGTGCGTATGCTGCAGGAACCGAAAAGCATACGCCAATACGCGAAGGGCTCGCGGGAAAGAAGAGAATCTTTCTAAGGGGTCCTCATATTGGTGGTAATAGGTGAAATTGGTTTTGATGGGCGTAGCCTCCAACTCAGTTTCGAACACGTGGGGGGCAGTTTAGTGAGGCCACTGCGTCCTCGCTTGCCGCAGCCATGCAGGTCCTTGCCACCAGAGCGGGGTGTGAAGCAAATCCAGCGGATACATGCCTCTGCTGGCAAGATCCGCTGGATTACTCTCCGAGTCGACGTGGTACCAGTGAGTGTTGTCCGCCACCTCGACAATTTTCGCGACACGGTTGGCGACGAACGTCGTCCATGTGCAGGGTGGTCGTTTCAACCACGCCAGCACTATAGTCGAGTCGGTCCAACAGTGAAGGTCATAACGTGGAAAGTAGAGATGGGGAACAATTGCGTCAATCATATCGACAAGGAGAGCAGCTCCGCAGAGTTCCAATCGAGGGATCGATATGGTTTTGATTGGGGCGACCTTCGTTTTGGCAAAGAGCAAGGAAGTTGAAGTGCTGTCTGAGTTACGAGTGAGCACGTAGATCACGCCAGCGTATGCTTTCTCGGAAACATCGCAAAAAGCATGAATTTCCACGGTGCTGCCTGGGGTGAAGTATCGGGGTATTTTGAGGAGATTGATATGGGGGTAACATTGAACGAATTGAAGCCAACGTTGTAAAGTGATGGGAGTGAGTGGTTCGTCCCATCCGATGCCGTCCAGCCAGAGTTGTTGCATAATGGTTTTTGCAATGACAATGACTGGAGCAAGCCATCCTGCCGGGTCAAACAGTTTTGCAATCCGAGATAACACCTCGCGCTTAGTATATGTGGGGGAGAGGTCAAAGGGTTTTGACTCTATGTTGAAATGATCAGTTTTGGCATTCCAACGGAGGCCGAGAGTTTTGGTATTGCTACCGTCTTCTAATTCAAGAAAGTCTTTGTTTAAGAGATCTTGTGGTGGGATCCCAATTAGAAGAGCGGGGTGATTTGCTGTCCATTTTCGTAGCGTGAAGCCGGCAGAGTGAAGAGCGGCAGACAGTTGATGTCGGGTGCGAAGCGCGACATCAATGTCATGAGCGCCACATAACGCGTCATCCACGTACATGGAGTTCTTAAGAATAGGAGCAGCAAGGGGGTATGTTTTCTCGACATCCTTTGCCAATTGATGTAGAGTACGTATGGCCAGATAGGGAGCACAATTGACGCCAAACGTGACCGTTTGGAGTTCGAAATCTTGCACGTTGCCGTGTGGAGAATTTCGGAAAAGAATTCGCTGGTAGCGCGAATGCTGGGGATCTATGAGAATTTGGCGATACATTTTTTCAATGTCGCCATTGAAAACGTATTTATAAAGTCGCCATTGGATAATGAGAAATGTCAAATCCGATTGCAGGGCGGGCCCAGGATAGAGGACATCGTTCAGGCTAAGACCGTTGGAGGAGGGGCAGGAGGCGTTGAACACAACACGCACCTTGGTTGTGCTGCTGTCAGGTTTGAGAACAGCGTGATGGGGTAGGTAGTAGTTGTCGGAACCGAAAGGGTTCTGGGAGGGGTGGATCTGTGTCATATGGTGCAGATCCGAGTACTCTCGAATCACGGAGTCATATGTTTCTTTAAAACTGGGGGTCTTCAACAATCTCGTTTCGTTTCGGAGAAACTGTTTGAGAGCAATCTCTCTGGATTTCCCGATCTTTATTGAAGAAGGGAAACCTTCCTTGAAGGGCAGCGAAACAATATTTCGGCCATTGGGGCGCCTCTGAGTGGTATTTGAATACAAGTCCTCGCAGCGTTGTTCACCCGGGGTGGGTATCCGTTTAGTTTGGACTTCTTCAAGCTCCCAGAATCGCGATAGTTGATGATTCATGGAGACTTCGTTGAAGAAAGAGAGTCCTGTGGTAATCGAGGGGGCAGGTAAATCCTGCTGAAGTGGACCTGTGAGAATCCACCCGAAGATGGTCTCTTGAGCGACCAGAGAGTCAACGATGTTGCGTTTAATTCCATCGCGCAAGATGAGGGGGTAGATATCGGCTCCAATAAGCATATCAATTTGATCACTGCGGTAGAAGTTCTCATCGGCTAATGGTAGCTCGCGAAGAGATTCACAGCGTGAAGTATCGAGAGAGCAAACCGGGAGATTGCCGGTTAACTTGGGGAGCACAAGCGCGCAAGCTTGAAGGTGAGTCCCAGGAGCTCGAGGTGAGCCAATCTGGAAATTACAAAATTTAGAAACCTGGGCGGTAATCGTTTGATTGACACTCGCCACTTGGGACTAGATAGCCTTCACTGGGAGTTTCAATCGCTTCTGGATGCGTTCGGTTAAGAAAGTGGCTTCAGAGCCAGGCTCGATGAGCGCACGCGCTGAGTATGGCTCACCGCGGTGGTAAATATGGATCATCGCGGTGGCGAGCAACACCTGCTTCGGTCGCGAGGTGAAGCACGTCAATACGTTTGATGTTGAGGGGGCTTCAGTGGACTGTATATTAGGGGTATAGGTAGAGGGGGTCGCTCGAGAGTGCGACGGAGGGTTCGACAAGCGATTATGCGTATGAGCATTTGGACCGCGATGAGGGGGGGTTTTACGGAGCGAGGTGTTATGAGTAGAGTCCGAATGAGAGTTCGGTTGGGGGGGCCGAGGCCTCCTCGCGATGTAATAGTGTGTGATGTCGCTGGTTGCACAACATACACGTGAACGCACTTTTACACTCTTTTACTTGATGTGAGTGCGCCAAGCAGTTGGAACAAAAATGAATTCGTTGAACTGTCGCCCAACGAGAGTCCAAATTCATTTCCAGAAACCGTGGGCATCTGCGGAGCGAGTGCGGTTGATCAGTGCATAATCTGCAGCTGGTCGAAACCATATTAGCCTGGAACGTATTCACAGGCTTCGGGTTGGGGGGAGCGCGCGTAGAGGTATGCGATGCTTTTTTAGGGGGGTTGACGGACTTCCGGATATCGTCAACAGTTTCCAAAGTTTGGAAATGGGAGGTGAGAAAAGCGTCTATTTCGCGCCATCTTGGAATTTCTCGTTTGAGGGTAATAGATTGTTCCCATAACGAGAGGGTGTGTTCGGGGAGGCGAGTTGAGCAGAGATGCACAATAATTGCGTCCCAGCTGTTCACATCGACATCATGCAAAGCGAGAGCTGAGAGGCAGTTATTAATCTCTCGTTGGAGACGTTTAATAGCCACGCCCGATTCTTTGGTAAATGGGGTGAGATTGAATAACGTTCGGAGTTGAACGTTAACAAGAATTCGCTTATTCTCGAAGCGGTCGGTGAGGTTCCGCCAAGCTTGCTCAAAACCGGCGTCGGTGAGGGGGGATTTCTGAACTATTTCTTTCACCTCGTGTCTTTTGATTGAGGTGAAACAACTTTTCGATGGGGGATAACCGATTGTTGCGGATGTAGAGAGCTGAAAACATATCGCGAAAAGTTGGCCATGATTCGTAATCGCCGTTAAAAATCGCGGTGTCACACGGCGGTAAACTGATATTATGTCCGGAGAGATTCGAGTGGACTGTTGCCTCCAGTGCAGAGGCATGGGATAACGAGGATTGCGAAGTTGGGGGGTAGGGGGCAGCGAGATGCTGCAGCTCGCTAATCTTGGCGGAGAATCGAACATAAATCTGGTAACTGCGTCGGTATTGGCTTTTCACGACAGTTACCTCAGCGGTTTTGGGATCGTCGACTGCTAATGGATTCGCTGCACTCCAAGTCCATGTGGAGTGCAGCGAACTCATGCTTGGAGTCCATTCGCTGGACTCCAAGCATGAGTTGTATGCTTGTTTCGAATCGGACCAGACCGCCTTCAGTTCCTCACGATGGGTGTCCAGGCTGGATGCCGAATGTTCACGTTCCGGAATGTCGCTGAATTCCTTCTCGAACTCCTCCAGTGTTTCATTCACGCTGATGAATTTCGTAAGGGGGTCCATGGTAACAGAATCACTCGTGCAAGAAATTGTATTTGTATATAAAAATTTATTGTTTATTTATTATTGGGGGGGGGGGTTATTAATAGTGATAATTTATTATTAAATTATTTGTGATGATTTAACACCGTGGGGAGGGTGTATGCCGAACAAAAAACTCAAAACACTCGTGTTCAATGAGTGGCACAAAAAAAAATAAAAATGAGAAAAACCACTAACTTAGCATAATATAATGCTCGTTTATTTTATTTTATTTTGGGGGTAACACTTTTTGGGGTTAATTTTATATTACTATGAAAAAGTAGTTTAATTCAAACTAGTCGAAGTAGTTTAAAATTGACTACTTCAACTACTTCTGCAAACGCCGTTTCCAACCGGGTAGCCGCTGCTTGTGCGCTGCCCGCACGATGTCACCGACGCTCGCTGCGGATATAGCACAAAGCAACTCCGCAAAACGAGAGAGTAGTGCTTGCGCCTGTGAAAAGGTGGTGGTTTTTGCTGCGAGTTCCCACGCTGGTGCTAAAAATTTTGTACACTTGAAAGGGGACAACGGTAACTCTCGATACCGTTACGAGAAGTTGACCGTTGCAAATTCGGATTTATAGTATATATCTATATATATATATATAAAACGAAACCGAACGAGACTCTTATTATTTTGGGGAACACAATTGGTCACACGGGCACTTTCAGGGGGGAGAAGAACTGCGTGGTCTTCCAAATGACGCTGCACGACGCCGAACCGAAAAACGGAGGATTTATTTTTAATATTATAATTTTACTATTATAATTTTATATAATATAATCGTAATAGGGGGGAGTGGGGGTTTGGGCGGCGTAAAATCCGGTTCGAATGGACCAAAATGATTCTCTGATCTCCGAGCGCGTGGGATGGCTCGAAGAGTCAAGAGGTTGGGGGTGGTCTCCGAGCTCGTGGTTATCCGGCTCAAAGGACCAAATGTTTCTTTGACCCACGAGCGCGTGGGATGGCTCGAAGGACCAAGATGGATGGGGTAAAAAAGCAAGCAAAGGTACTCACTTAATGCTCGCTTGATGTGGAGTCGTCGGCGTCCAGAATTATTTGGGGTGAGCTGCGTCGCTCTTTGTCCTGGTTGGCTGGGATGTAGCGTTGGTTGGTTCACTTTGTATGGTCGGTTGGTTGGCGCGTGCACTTCCTTTACGATCACTTTGTATGGTCGGTTGGTTGGCGCGTGCACTCACTTCACGATCACTGAGAATAAGAAGACGATGGTTGGCGCGTGCACTTCCTTCAAGATCACTGAGAATAAGAAGACGATGGTTGGCGCGTGCACTTCCTTCAAGATCACTGAGAATAAGACCGGTTCGTTTTTACCGGAACCACCGCCATCTATCTGTGAAAAGAGAAAAGAGAAGAACGGAACGAGACGGAATGGGGTCCGCTCGAGCCGTGTTCAGCGGGGTTGCTGATTGATTTCCGTGGGGTTTTTTCGCAAAGGGAAAAGCGACGGGAGACGCTGGGGTTTTCGCGTGAACACTGACTACCGGTGAAAAGGTTTCCGAATAGTCAATGCCTGCTTTCTGCGAGCAACCCTTGACAACAAGTCTTGCTTTATATCGCACAAGCTCATCATCAGCACCACGCTCAATTTTAAACACCCATTTCGAATTTATGGCTTTTTTACCTTGAGGTATCTTCGTAAGCACCCAAGTATTGTTTGACTTAAGAGAATCCATCTCCTCTTCCATTGCGCATTTCCAAGCGCCCGATTCTGCACTATTCAGTGCTTCATCAACACTAGTTGGGTCGTCCACACCAGACACTGCGCGGAGCAACAATTTAATTTTTGCTTTATTTGCAATACGTTCAGAACGACGAACTGAACACCCTTTTTTAATGTTTTGCACCTCGCCTTTATCAGAAATATCGCACTCACTGTCAGAAGATTTAATGGCATCTGACAATTCCACGCGTCTTCTTCCTGTGAATTGTCAATATCATACATCTACTTTTCTTCGGTAATATGAGCAATCAAATAAGGTTCCATAGACTTGATCAAATTGCTTGTATTTTCTAAAAAAATAACATCACGACTCACAATTAACTTGTAATCCGATGTAAGGAAAAAATATTTTTTTTCCAGAATGTGCACAAGAACAACGACTGCAGCGGAGTTGTTTTGATGGGTGTATAAAAGGGCCCACCGCGCTGAATTCGATCTCTTTTGGAATCTCGTGCTCCAAGTGGTAAGTCGTCGAACCTTGAACCTCTAGTACCTCGTAGTGGCTGAGTGCTCTTAAGCGGACGCCAATCCCAATTCCAAGTAAATTTTAGTACCTCGTCCTGGCTGAGTGCTCTTAAGCGGACGCCAATCCCAATTCCAAGTAAATTTTAGTACCTCGTCCTGGCTGAGTGCTCTTAAGCGGACGCCAATCCCAATTCCAAGTAAATTTTAATACCTCGTCCTGGCTGAGTGCTCTTAAGCGGACGCCAATCCCAATTCCAAGTAAATTTTAGTACCTCGTCCTGGCTGAGTGCTCTTAAGCGGACGCCAATCACAATTCCAAGTAAATTTTAGTACCTCGTCCTGGCTGAGTGCTCTTAAGCGGACGCCAATCCCAATTCCAAGTAAATTTTAGTACCTTGTCCTGGCTGAGTGCTCTTAAGCGGACGCCAATCCCAATTCCAAGTAAATTTTAGTACCTCGTCCTGGCTGAGTGCTCTTAAGCGGACGCCAATCCCAATTCCAAGTAAATTTTAGTACCTCGTCCTGGCTGAGTGCTCTTAAGCGGACGCCAATCACAATTTCAAGTAAATTTTAGTACCTCGTCCTGGCTGAGTGCTTTTAAGCGGACGCCAATCCTGAATCAAAGTAAATTCTAGTACCTCGTAGTGGCTGACGCCGACAATCATAAAACCTCGTATTCTAGAACTCTGTGTGTATACAGATTTTGTATTTTTACGGACTGAGTGCTATTCAGCGGACATTAGAATTAAAGGAACTAGTTTTAAGAAATACTGTTAGCAATAAAATACCGAAAAATAAAACTTTGAATTACGGTAAATAAATAGTCGAAAAACTGTGAAAAGAAAACCGTGAAAAGCTTTTTATTTTAGTGTTCGGTACGGGACTCTGGCGAGACTGAGTATACCCCAGCAAGAAACTTCGTTACAAAATGGCGCCCGAGCAGGGACAATAGTTTCCGAGAAAAATCAAGAACTATAGTGCAGTGCTGAATAGCGAAAAAAACGGTACTTTAGAAAAAACGGTATTATAAACAGTTACGCGAAGCGAACGGTAAATCGAACTAATAATTGAACGCTAAACTGTGCTAAACACTTTCAAGACTTTGCGATGATTTCAGACAGCACCAAGCGCGATTTTACTCAAAACGTCGAAAATCTCATGTCAAAAGTGGACTTTGGAATAATAACACCACGGCCAACATAGGTCTTGCCATCGGTACCAATACATCCATTCATTCCAATATCTGAAGAAACAATATTTTTGTATCCAGAATCTCCGATGTCATACGTCTCCACATCAAGTCCTCAATCCGGGGATTCATGGATGAATTATAGCAGCAACAGTAGCGACGATTTCTCTGGTTTATCGGAGCAGATCAAAACTGCTGTAAGCGGTATACAAACAGATTTTGAATTTAAATTGGAACTTAAGAATATTTTTGTTGATTTCAATATAGAAAACAACAGCTCAGATGAATTCAGCTCGGACGACGACAGTAGTTTGGTTGGCCAGACTGAAGCCATTCTTCAACGCTATAAGTCGCAACAGAGTAAGCATAGCCTCAACACTCCATCAAAAAAATCGCCAACGGCGACATCAACAGGGAATACCATCATGGTTTCACCAGCTTCTTCTCCTAGTTCTGCTTTATCGCTTAAGTCTGTTAAAGGCACCGTCAAAAGGCTGCGTTGCAATGAAGACCTATCTATTATTAAACGAAAAGCGAAATCGTGCTCTTTAAAGGCTAAAAATCAACAGCTACTGCCACATGTTGCTGCGTGGCCACTGAAAGTGGTCTAATAACCACAGTTGTATCCACACCCATCAGGATAGTTGCCTCACCTTCGAATAGAGACGAAATAGATACGTCTCAGTTTAGTGCACTTTTAATGGACACGCAAGACCGAACAACAATTAGCAGTATGAAGGTCGAAATCTGCAGGCCTTCTGCTTCGCTGCTGAAACACGAACAAACTTCTTATCCGCGTGCCAAGCAATTCAACTTATCAAAATTAACAGCAGCCAGCTCTACTGTGACAACATCGCTTGACATCAGCTCTACTGCCGATGACTCACAATGTCTTGTGGATGTTCGCCTCATAGATTTTGCTCATACCGCCTTCGTAGCTCGCAACAACTCTGAACTCTCGTCAGCGCCTGCTTCAACACCAATTATGTACCACGGCCTTTACAGTGGCTTTCTAAGGGGACTGGATAGCATGAATCGTTTGCTCAATGAAATACTTGTCGAAGAAATGTAAAATAGAACGCGAATAAATTTTTTCAACATAAAAATGTGACAAGGCAACTATGGCTGCAAATTAAAAAGTTGGGGTAGAAAAATAAAAACCTCTTTTTACTTACGAATAAACTTTTCGGCAGAAATATATAAACCCATACGAAAAATTTTCGGTTCTGTGGGCTCGATGGCTTTGTGAAAAAACCACCGATAGGATTGTCATGATATTTACACCATTTCTTCTATAGACTTCTTGCTACAAGGTGTATATAGTCATAATCCGTATTATTTTCGTTTACGACAGCTATAGCCAATTTTACATTTTTATGAAAATTGTATAAAAACTCAGCATCTGATAGCTTTGTGAAAAACCCACACATAGGATTGTCATGATATATACACCATTTCTTCTGTAGACTTCTTGCTACAAGGTATATATAGTCACTATCCGTATTATTCCCGCTTACGACAGTTATAGCCAATTTTCCATTTTTATGAAAATTGTATACAAGCTCAGAATGCGATGGCTTGGTTAAAAAACCACCGATAGGACTGCCATGATATTTACACCATGTCTTCTCCGGACTTCTGGCTACAAGGTGTATATAGTCATAATCCGTATTACTTTCGCTTACGACAGTTATAGCTGATTTTTCATTTTCATGAAAATTGTATAAAAACAGCATCCGATGGCTTTGTCAAAAAACCACCGATAGGATTGCCATGATATTTACACCATTTCTTCTCCAGACTTCTGGCTACAAGGTGTATATAGTCATAGTCCGTATTACTTTCGCTTACGATAGTTATAGCTGATTTTCCATTTTCATAAAAATTGTCAAAAAACTCAGCATGCGATGGCTTGGTGAAAAAACCGCCGATAGGATTGCCAAGATATTTACACCACTTCTCCAGACTTCTGGCTACAAGGTGTATATAGTCATAATTCGTATTATTTTCGCTTACGACAGTTAGAGCCGATGTTCCATTTTTATGAAAATTGTATAAAAACTCAGTATCCGATGGCTTGTTGAAAAAACCACCGATAGGATTGCTATGATATTTACACCATTTCTTCTACAGACTTCTGGCTACAAGGTGTATATAGTCATAATCCGTATTATTTTCGTTGACGACAGTTAAAGCCGATTTTCCATTTTTATGAAAATTGTATAAAAACTTAGCATCTGGATTTGTGAAGAAACCACCGATAGGATGTCATGATATTTACACCATTTCTTCTGTAGACTTCTGGCTACAAGGTGTATATAGTCATAGTCCGTATTATTTTCGCTTACGACTTACATTTTTATGAAAATTGTATAAAAACTCAGCATCCGATGGCTTTGTGAAAAAACCACCGATAGGATTGTCATGATATTTACACCATTTCTTCCTTAGACTTCTGGCTACAAGGTGTATATAGACACTATCCGTATTATTTTCGCTTACGACAGTTATAGCCGATTTTCCATTTTCATGAAAATTGTATAAAAACAGCATCCGATGGCTTTGTGAAAAAACCACCGATAGGATTGCCATGATATTTACACCATTTCTTCTCCAGACTTCTGGCTACAAGGTGTATATAGTCATAGTCCGTATTACTTTCGGTTACGACAGTTATAGCTGATTTTCCATTTTGTTGAAAATTGTATAAAAACTCAGCATGCGATGGCTTGGTGAAAAAACCACCGATAGGATTGCCATGATATTTACACCACTTCTCCAGACTTCTGGCTATAAGTTGTATATAGTCATAATCCGTATTACTTTCGCTTACGACAGTTAGAGCCGATTTTCCATTTTTATGAAAATTGTATAAAAACTCAGCATCCGATGGCTTTGAGAAAAAAACCCCGATAGGATTGCCATGATATTTACACCACTTCTCCAGACTTTTGGCTATAAGGTGTGTATAGTCATAATCCGTATTATGTTCGCTTACGACAGTTAGAGCCGATTTTCCATTTTTATGAAAATTGTATAAAAACTCAGCATCCGATGGCTTTGAGAAAAAAAACACCGATAGGATTGCCATGATATTTACACCATTTCTTCTCCAGACTTCTGGCTACAAGGTGTATATAGTCATAATCCGTATTATTTTCGTTTACGACAGTTATAGCCGATTTTATCATTTTTATGAAAATTGTATAAAAACTCAGCATCCGATGGCTTTGAGAAAAAAAACCCGATAGGCTTCCCACGATATTTACACTATTTCTTCTCCACACTTCTGGCTACAATGTGTATATATTCATAAACTGTATTATTTTCGTTTACGACAGTTATAGCCAATTTTCCATTTTTATGAAAATTGTATAAAAACTCAGCATCCGATGGCTTTGAGAAAAAAACACCGACAGGATTGCCATGATATTTACACTATTTCTTCTCCAGACTTCTGGCAACAATGTGTATATAGTCATAAACCGTATTATTTTCGTTAATTTTCGACAGTAAAAACCAATTTTCCATTTTTATGAAAACTGTATAAAAACTCAACATCCGATGGCTTTGTGAAGAAACCACCGATAGGATTGTCATGACATTTACACCATTTCTTCTGTAGACTTCTGGCTACAATGTGTATATAGTCATAAACCGTATTATTTTCGTTAATTTTCGACAGTTAAAACCAATTTTCCATTTTTATGAAAACTGTATAAGAACTCAGCATCCGATGGCTTTGTGAAAAAACCACCGATAGGATTGTCATGATATTTACACCATTTCTTCTGTAGACTTCTGGCTACAAGGTGTATATAGTCACTATCCGTATTATTTTCGCTTACGACAGTTATAGCCGATTTTCCATTTTCATGAAAATTGTATAAAAACAGCATCCGATGGCTTTGTGAAAAAACCACCGATAGGATTGCCATGATATTTACACCATTTCTTCTCCAGACTTCTGGCTACAAGGTGTATATAGTCATAGTCCGTATTACTTTCGGTTACGACAGTTATAGCTGATTTTCCATTTTGTTGAAAATTGTATAAAAACTCAGCATGCGATGGCTTGGTGAAAAAACCACCGATAGGATTGCCGTGATATTTACACCACTTCTCCAGACTTCTGGCTATAAGGTATATATAGTCATAATCCGTATGATTTTCGCTTACGACAGTTATAGCCGATTTTCCATTTTTATGAAAATTGTATAAAAACTCAGCATCCGATGGCTTTGAGAAAAAAACCCCGATAGGATTGCCATGATATTTACACCACTTCTCCAGACTTCTGGCTATAAGGTGTGTATAGTCATAATCCGTATTATTTTCGCTTACGACAGTTAGAGCCGATTTTCCATTTTTATGAAAATTGTATAAAAACTCAGCATCCGATGGCTTTGAGAAAAAAACCACCGATAGGATTGCCATGATATTTACACCATTTCTTCTCCAGACTTCTGGCTACAAGGTGTATATAGTCATAATCCGTATTATTTTCGTTTACGACAGTTATAGCCGATTTTATCATTTTTATGAAAATTGTATAAAAACTCAGCATCCGATGGCTTTGAGAAAAAAACCCCGATAGGCTTCCCATGATATTTACACTATTTCTTCTCCACACTTCTGGCTACAATGTGTATATATTCATAAACTGTATTATTTTCGTTTACGACAGTTATAGCCAATTTTCCATTTTTATGAAAATTGTATAAAAACTCAGCATCCGATGGCTTTGAGAAAAAAACACCGACAGGATTGCCATGATATTTACACTATTTCTTCTCCAGACTTCTGGCAACAATGTGTATATAGTCATAAACCGTATTATTTTCGTTGACGACAGTTAAAGTCGATTTTATCATTTTTATGAAAATTGTATAAAAACTCAGCATCCGATGGCTTTGAGAAAAAAACCCCGATAGGCTTCCCATGATATTTACACTATTTCTTCTCCACACTTCTGGATACAATGTGTATATATTCATAAACTGTATTATTTTCGTTTACGACAGTTATAGCCAATTTTCCATTTTTATGAAAATTGTATAAAAACTCAGCATCCGATGGCTTTGTGAAGAAACCACCGATAGGATTGTCATGATATTTACACCATTTCTTCACCAGACTTCTGGCTACAAGGTGTACATAGTCATAATCCGTATTATTTTCGTTTACGACAGTTATAGCCGATTTTCCATTTTTATGAAAATTGTATAAAAACTCAGCATCCGATGGCTTTGAGAAAAAAACCCCAATAGGATTCCCATGATATTTACACTATTTCTTCTCCACACTTCTGGCTACAATGTATATATATTCATAAACTGTGTTATTTTCGTTTACGACAGTTATAGCCAATTTTCCATTTTTATGAAAATTGTATAAAAACTCAGCATCCGATGGCTTTGAGAAAAAAACCCCGACAGGATTGCCATGATATTTACACTATTTCTTCTCCAGACTTCTGTCTACAATGTGTATATAGTCATAAACCGTATTATTTTCGTTAATTTTCGACAGTAAAAACCAATTTTCCATTTTTATGAAAACTGTATAAAAACTCAACATCCGATGGCTTTGTGAAGAAACCACCGATAGGATTGTCATGATATGTACACCATTTCTTCTGTAGACTTCTGGCTACAATGTGTATATAGTCATAAACCGTATTATTTTCGTTAATTTTCGACAGTTAAAACCAATTTTCCATTTTTATGAAAACTGTATAAGAACTCAGCATCCGATGGCTTTGTGAAAAAAACACCGATAGGATTGTCATGATATTTACACCATTTCTTCTGTAGACTTCTGGCTACAAGGTGTATATAGTCACTATCCGTACTATTTTCGCTTACGACAGTTATAGCCGATTTTCCATTTTCATGAAAATTGTATAAAAACAGCATCCGATGGCTTTGTGAAAAAACCACCGATAGGATTGCCATGATATTTACACTATTTCTTCTCCAGACTTCTGGCAACAATGTGTATATAGTCATAAACCCTATTATTTTCGCTTACGACAGTTAGAGCCGATTTTCCATTTTTATGAAAATTGTATAAAAACTCAGCATCCGATGGCTTTGAGAAAAAAACCACCGATAGGATTGCCATGATATTTACACCACTTCTCCAGACTTCTGGCTATAAGGTGTATATAGTCATTGTTTATGTCAACGGTTGGGTGGTCTCCGAGCACAATCCGGCTCGAAGGACCAAAATGTTTAGTTCGAAAATGTTCACAATGTTTATTCACTCAGTTCACAATTTAAGATTAATAATTTAAAATAATTCCTTAAGTTCAATAATAGTATATGTCCCTTAATTATCCGCTGATGGCACTCGCTGCATTTGCCTCTGAACGCGTTCGTGGTTTTTAAGCAAGAGACCCGTGTGGGTCCAGTGACGATCGCTGGAAGCCGGTCAAACCGCGCCAGTTGCCGCGGAGAGAGCCCGCAGCCGGGCTTACGCTCACGGGAGAGGCGCCCCTCATGACCGGCAGGCTGACAGGAGAGAGACTGGAGTGCTCACTCCTGACACCCTACCGATCGATGAGGGAGCACCTCTGGCGAGCGGCAGTTGGCGTTAACAGTCATAATCCGTATTATTTTCGCTTACGACAGTTAGAGCCGATTTTCCATTTTTATAAAAACTCAGCATCCGATGGCTTTGAGAAAAAAACCCCGATAGGATTGCCATGATATTTACACCACTTCTCCAGACTTCTGGCTATAAGGTGTGTATAGTCATAATTCGTATTATTTTCGCTTACGACAGTTAGAGCCGATTTTCCATTTTTATGAAAATTGTATAAAAACTCAGCATCCGATGGCTTTGAGAAAAAAACCACCGATAGGATTGCCATGATATTTATACCACTTCTCCAGACTTCTGGCTATAAGGTGTATATAGTCATAATCTCATAATCCGTATTATTTTCGCTTACGTCAGTTAGAGCCGATTTTCCATTTTTATGAAAATTGTATAAAAACTCAGCATCCGATGGCTTGTTGAAAAAACCACCGATAGGATTGCCATGATATTTACACCATTTCTTCTCCAGACTTCTGGCTACAAGGTGTATATAGTCATAGTCCGTATTACTTTCGGTTACGACAGTTATAGCTGATTTTCCATTTTGTTGAAAATTGTATAAAAACTCAGCATGCGATGGCTTGGTGAAAAAACCACCGATAGGATTGCCATGATATTTACACCACTTCTCCAGACTTCTGGCTATAAGGTGTATATAGTCATAATCCGTATTATTTTCGTTTACGACAGTTATAGCCGATTTTCCATTTTTATGAAAATTGTATAAAAACTCAGCATCCGATGACTTTGAGAAAAAAACCCCAATAGGATTCCCATTATATTTACACTATTTCTTCTCCACACTTCTGGCTACAATGTATATATATTCATAAACTGTATTATTTTCGTTTACGACAGTTATAGCCAATTTTCCATTTTTATGAAAATTGTATAAAAACTCAGCATCCGATGGCTTTGAGAAAAAACCCCGACAGGATTGCCATGATATTTACACTATTTCTTCTCCAGACTTCTGTCTACAATGTGTATATAGTCATAAACCGTATTATTTTCGTTAATTTTCGACAGTAAAAACCAATTTTCCATTTTTATGAAAACTGTATAAAAACTCAACATCCGATGGCTTTGTGAAGAAACCACCGATAGGATTGTCATGATATGTACACCATTTCTTCTGTAGACTTCTGGCTACAATGTGTATATAGTCATAAACCGTATTATTTTCGTTAATTTTCGACAGTTAAAACCAATTTTCCATTTTTATGAAAACTGTATAAGAACTCAGCATCCGATGGCTTTGTGAAAAAAACACCGATAGGATTGTCATGATATTTACACCATTTCTTCTGTAGACTTCTGGCTACAAGGTGTATATAGTCACTATCCGTACTATTTTCGCTTACGACAGTTATAGCCGATTTTCCATTTTCATGAAAATTGTATAAAAACAGCATCCGATGGCTTTGTGAAAAAACCACCGATAGGATTGCCATGATATTTACACTATTTCTTCTCCAGACTTCTGGCAACAATGTGTATATAGTCATAAACCCTATTATTTTCGCTTACGACAGTTAGAGCCGATTTTCCATTTTTATGAAAATTGTATAAAAACTCAGCATCCGATGGCTTTGAGAAAAAAACCACCGATAGGATTGCCATGATATTTACACCACTTCTCCAGACTTCTGGCTATAAGGTGTATATAGTCATAATCTCATAATCCGTATTATTTTCGCTTACGTCAGTTAGAGCCGATTTTCCATTTTTATGAAAATTGTATAAAAACTCAGCATCCCATGACTTGTTGAAAAAACCACCGATAGGATTGCTATGATATTTACACCATTTCTTCTCCAGACTTCTGGCTACAAGGTGTATATAGTCATAATCCGTATTATTTTCGTTTACGACAGTTATAGCCGATTTTCCATTTTTATGAAAATTTTATAAAAACTCAGCATCCGATGGCTTTGAGAAAAAAACCCCGATAGGCTTCCCACGATATTTACACTATTTCTTCTCCACACTTCTGGCTACAATGTGTATATATTCATAAACTGTATTATTTTCGTTTACGACAGTTATAGCCAATTTTCCATTTTTATGAAAATTGTATAAAAACTCAGCATCCGATGGCTTTCAGAAAAAAACACCGACAGGATTGCCATGATATTTACACTATTTCTTTTCCAGACTTCTGGCAACAATGTGTATATAGTCATAAACCGTATTATTTTCGTTGACGACAGTTAAAGTCGATTTTCCATTTTTATGAAAATTGTATAAAAACTCAGCATCCGATGGCTTTGTGAAGAAACCACCGATAGGATTGTCATGATATTTACACCATTTCTTCACCAGACTTCTGGCTACAAGGTGTACATAGTCATAATCCGTATTATTTTCGTTTACGACAGTTATAGCCGATTTTCCATTTTTATGAAAATTGTATAAAAACTCAGCATCCGATGGCTTTGAGAAAAAAACCCCAATAGGATTCCCATTATATTTACACTATTTCTTCTCCACACTTCTGGCTACAATGTATATATATTCATAATTTGTATTATTTTCGTTTACGACAGTTATAGCCAATTTTCCATTTTTATGAAAATTGTATAAAAACTCAGCATCCGATGGCTTTGAGAAAAAAACCCCGACAGGATTGCCATGATATTTACACTATTTCTTCTCCAGACTTCTGTCTACAATGTGTATATAGTCATAAACCGTATTATTTTCGTTAATTTTCGACAGTAAAAACCAATTTTCCATTTTTATGAAAACTGTATAAAAACTCAACATCCGATGGCTTTGTGAAGAAACCACCGATAGGATTGTCATGATATTTACACCATTTCTTCTGTAGACTTCTGGCTACAATGTGTATATAGTCATAAACCGTATTATTTTCGTTAATTTTCGACAGTTAAAACCAATTTTCCATTTTTATGAAAACTGTATAAGAACTCAGCATCCGATGGCTTTGTGAAAAAACCACCGATAGGATTGTCATGATATTTACACCATTTCTTCTGTAGACTTCTGGCTACAAGGTGTATATAGTCACTATCCGTATTATTTTCGCTTACGACAGTTATAGCCGATTTTCCATTTTCATGAAAATTGTATAAAAACAGCATCCGATGGCTTTGTGAAAAAACCACCGATAGGATTGCCATGATATTTACACTATTTCTTCTCCAGACTTCTGGCAACAATGTGTATATAGTCATAAACCGTATTATTTTCGCTTACGACAGTTAGAGCCGATTTTCCATTTTTATGAAAATTGTATAAAAACTCAGCATCCGATGGCTTTGAGAAAAAAACCACCGATAGGATTGCCGTGATATTTACACCACTTCTCCAGACTTCTGGCTATAAGGTGTATATAGTCATAATCTCATAATCCTTATTATTTTCGCTTACGTCAGTTAGAGCCGATTTTCCATTTTTATGAAAATTGTATAAAAACTCAGCATCCGATGGCTTGTTGAAAAAACCACCGATAGGATTGCCATGATATTTACACCATTTCTTCTCCACACTTCTGGCTACAATGTGTATATATTCATAAACTGTATTATTTTCGTTTACGACAGTTATAGCCAATTTTCCATTTTTATGAAAATTGTATAAAAACTCAGCATCCGATGGCTTTGAGAAAAAAACCCCGACAGGATTGCCATGATATTTACACCATTTCTTCTCCACACTTCTGGCTACAATGTGTATATATTCATAAACTGTATTATTTTCGTTTACGACAGTTAAAACCAATTTTCCATTTTTATGAAAACTGTATAAAAACTCAACATCCGATGGCTTTGTGAAGAAACCACCGATAGGATTGTCATGATATTTACACCATTTCTTCTGTAGATTTCTGGCTACAAGGTGTATATAGTCATAATCCGTATTATTTTCGTTTACGACAGTTATAGCCGATTTTCCATTTTTATGAAAATTGTATAAAAACTCAGCATCCGATGGCTTTGTAAAAAAAACACCGATAGGATTGTAATGATATTTATACCATTTCTTCTCCAGACTTCTGGCTACAAGGTCATCGTCCGTATTATTTGCGCTTACGACAGTTATAGCCGATTTTCCATTTTTATGAAAATTGTATAAAAACTCAGCATCCGATGGCTTTGTGAAAAAACCACCGATAGGATTGTCATGATATTTACACCATTTCTTCTGTAGACTTCTTGCTACAAGGTGTATATAGTCACTATCCGTATTATTTTCGCTTACGACAGTTAGAGCCGATTTTCCACTTTTATGAAAATTGTATAAAAACTCAGCATCCGATGGCTTGTTGAAAAAACCACCGACAGGATTGCCATGATATTTACACCATTTCTTCTCCAGACTTCTAGCTACAAGGTGTATATAGTCATAATCTGTATTATTTTCGTTTACGACAGTTATAGCCGATTTTCCATTTTTATGAAAATTGTATAACAGCTCAGCATCCGATGGCTTTGAGAAAAAAAAGCCGATAGGATTCCCATGATATTTACACTATTTCTTCTCCACACTTCTGGCTACAATGTGTATATATTCATAAACTGTATTATTTTCGTTGACGACAGTTAAAGTCGATTTTCCATTTTTATGAAAATTGTATAAAAACTCAGCATCCGATGGCTTTGTGAAGAAACCACCGATAGGATTGCCATTATATTTACACCATTTCTGCTCCAGACTTCTGGCTACAAGCTGTATATAGTCATAGTCCGTATTAGTTTCGCTTACGACAGTTATAGCCGATTTTCCATTTTTATGAAAATTGTATAAAAACTCAGCATCCGATGGCTTTGTGAAAAAACCACGGATAGGATTGCCATGATATTTACACCACTTCTCCAGACTTCTGGCTATAAGGTGTATATAGTCATAATCCGTATTATTTTCGTTTACGACAGTTATAGCCGATTTTCCATTTTTATGAAAATTGTATAACAGCTCAGCATCCGATGGCTTTGAGAAAAGAAAGCCGATAGGATTCCCATGATATTTACACTATTTCTTCTCCACACTTCTGGCTACAATGTGTATATATTCATAAACTGTATTATTTTCGTTTACGACAGTTATAGCCAATTTTCCATTTTTATGAAAATTGTATAAAAACTCAGCATCCGATGGCTTTGAGAAAAAACCCCGACAGGATTGCCATGATATATACACTATTTCTTCTCCAGACTTCTGGCTACAATGTGTATATAGTCATAAACCGTATTATTTTCGTTGACGACAGTTAAAGTCGATTTTCCATTTTTATGAAAATTGTATAAAAACTCAGCATCCGATGGCTTGTTGAAAAAACCACCGACAGGATTGCCATGATATTTACACCATTTCTTCTCCAGACTTCTAGCTACAAGGTGTATATAGTCATAATCTGTATTATTTTCGTTTACGACAGTTATAGCCGATTTTACATTTTTATGAAAATTGTATAACAGCTCAGCATCCGATGGCTTTGAGAAAAAAAAGCCGATAGGATTCCCATGATATTTACACTATTTCTTCTCCACACTTCTGGCTGCAATGTGTATATATTCATAAACTGTATTATTTTCGTTTACGACAGTTATAGCCAGTTTTCCATTTTTATGAAAATTGTATAAAAACTCAGCATCCGATGGCTTTGAGAAAAAACCCCGACAGGATTGCCATGATATATACACTATTTCTTCTCCAGACTTCTGGCTACAATGTGTATATAGTCATAGTCCGTATTATTTTCGCTTACGACAGTTATAGCCAATTTTCCATTTTTATGAAAATTGTATAAAAACTCAGCATCCGATGGCTTTGTGAAAAAACCACGGATAGGATTGTCATGATATTTACACCATTTCTTCTGTAGACTTCTTGCTACAAGGTGTATATAGTCACTATCCGTATTATTTTCGCTTACGACATTTATAGCCGATTTTCCATTTTCATGAAAATTGTATACAAGCTCAGCATGCGAAGGCTTGGTGAAGAAACCACCGATAGGATTGCCATGATGTTTACACCATTTCTTCTACGGACTTCTAGCTACAAGGTGTATATAGTCATAATCCGTATTATTTTCTCTTACGACAGTTATAGCCGATTTTCCATTTTTATGAAAATTGTATAAAAACTCAGCATCTGATGGCTTTGTGAAAAAACCACCGATAGGATTGCCATGATATTGACACTATTTCTTCTGTAGACTTCTTGCTACAAGGTATATATAGTCAATGTCCGTATTATTTTCGCTTACGACAGTTATAGCCGATTTTCCATTTTTATGAAAATTGTATACAAGCTCAGAATGCGATGGCTTGGTGAAAAAACCACCGATAGGACTGCCATGATATTTACATAATTTCTTCTCCGGACTTCTGGCTACAAGGTGTAAATAGTCATAATCCGTATTATTTTCGTTTACGACAGTTATAGCTGATTTTCCATTTTTATGAAAATTGTATAAAAACAGCATCCGATGGCTTTGTGAAAAAACCACCGATAGGATTGCCATGATATTCACACTATTTCTTCTCCAGACTTCTGTCTACATGGTGTATACAGTCATAGTCCGTATTATTTTCGCTTACGACAGTTATAGCCGATTTTCCATTTTCATGAAAATTGTATAAAAACTCAGCATCCGATGGCTTTGAGAAAAAAACCCCGACAGGATTGCCATGATATTTATACTATTTCTTCTCCACACTTCTGGCTACAATGTGTATATATTCATAAACTGTATTATTTTCGTTTACGACAGTTATAGCCAATTTTCCATTTTTATGAAAATTGTATAAAAACTCAGCATCCGATGGCTTTGAGAAAAAAACCCCGACAGGATTGCCATGATATTTACACTATTTCTTCTCCAGACTTCTGGCTGCAATGTGTATATAGTCATAAACCGAATTATTTTCGTTAATATTCGACAGTTAAAACCAATTTTCCATTTTTATGAAAACTGTATAAAAACTCAGCATCCGATGGCTTTGTGAAAAAACCACCGATAGGACTGCCATGATATTTACACCATTTCTTCTCCAGACTTCTGGCTACAAGGTGTATATAGTCATAGTCCGTATTACTTTCGCTTACGACAGTTATAGCTGATTTTCCATTTTCATGAAAAGTGTATAAAAACTCTGCATTCGATGGATTGGTGAAAAAACCACCGATAGGATTGCCATGATATTTACACCACTTCTCCAGACTTCTGGCTATAAGGTGTATATAGTCATAATCCGTATTATTTTCGCTTACGACAGTTAGAGCCGATTTTCCATTTTTATGAAAATTGTATAAAAACTCAGCATCCGATGGCTTTGAGAAAAAAACCACCGATAGGATTGCCATGATATTTACACCACTTCTCCAGACTTCTGGCTATAAGGTGTATATAGTCATAATCTCATAATCCGTATTATTTTCGCTTACGTCAGTTAGAGCCGATTTTCCATTTTTATGAAAATTGTATAAAAACTCAGCATCCGATGGCTTGTTGAAAAAACCACCGATAGGATTGCCATGATATTTACACCATTTCTTCTCCAGACTTCTGGCTACAAGGTGTATATAGTCATAATCCGTATTATTTTCGTTTACGACAGTTATAGCCGATTTTATCATTTTTATGAAAATTGTATAAAAACTCAGCATCCGATGGCTTTGAGAAAAAAACCCCGATAGGCTTCCCACGATATTTACACTATTTCTTCTCCACACTTCTGGCTACAATGTGTATATATTCATAAACTGTATTATTTTCGTTTACGACAGTTATAGCCAATTTTCCATTTTTATGAAAATTGTATAAAAACTCAGCATCCGATGGCTTTCAGAAAAAAACACCGACAGGATTGCCATGATATTTACACTATTTCTTCTCCAGACTTCTGGCAACAATGTGTATATAGTCATAAACCGTATTATTTTCGTTGACGACAGTTAAAGTCGATTTTCCATTTTTATGAAAATTGTATAAAAACTCAGCATCCGATGGCTTTGAGAAAAAAACACCGATAGGATTGCCATGATATTTATAGCATTTCTTCTCCAGACTTCTGGCTACAAGGTCATCGTCCGTATTATTTGCGCTTACGACAGTTATAGCCGATTTTCCATTTTTATGAAAATTGTATAAAAACTCAGCATCCGATGGCTTTGTGAAAAAACCACCGATAGGATTGTCATGATATTTACACCATTTCTTCTGTAGACTTCTTGCTACAAGGTGTATATAGTCACTATCCGTATTATTTTCGCTTACGACAGTTAGAGCCGATTTTCCATTTTTATGAAAATTGTATAAAAACTCAGCATCCGATGGCTTGTTGAAAAAACCACCGACAGGATTGCCATGATATTTACACCATTTCGTCTCCAGACTTCTAGCTACAAGGTGTATATAGTCATAATCTGTATTATTTTCGTTTACGACAGTTATAGCCGATTTTCCATTTTTATGAAAATTGTATAACAGCTCAGCATCCGATGGCTTTGAGAAAAAAAAGCCGATAGGATTCCCATGATATTTACACTATTTCTTCTCCACACTTCTGGCTACAATGTGTATATATTCATAAACTGTATTATTTTCGTTTACGACAGTTATAGCCAGTTTTCCATTTTTATGAAAATTGTATAAAAACTCAGCATCCGATGGCTTTGAGAAAAAACCCCGACAGGATTGCCATGATATATACACTATTTCTTCTCCAGACTTCTGGCTACAATGTGCATATAGTCATAAACCGTATTATTTTCGTTGACGACAGTTAAAGTCGATTTTCCATTTTTATGAAAATTGTATAAAAACTCAGCATCCGATGGCTTTGTGAAGAAACCACCGATAGGATTGCCATTATATTTACACCATTTCTTCTCCAGACTTCTGGCTACAAGCTGTATATAGTCATAGTCCGTATTAGTTTCGCTTACGACAGTTATAGCCGATTTTCCATTTTTATGAAAATTGTATAAAAACTCAGCATCCGATGGCTTTGTGAAAAAACCACGGATAGGATTGCCATGATATTTACACCACTTCTCCAGACTTCTGGCTATAAGGTGTATATAGTCCTAATCCGTATTATTTTCGTTTACGACAGTTATAGCCGATTTTCCATTTTTATGAAAATTGTATAACAGCTCAGCATCCGATGGCTTTGAGAAAAAAAAGCCGATAGGATTCCCATGATATTTACACTATTTCTTCTCCACACTTCTGGCTACAATGTGTATATATTCATAAACTGTATTATTTTCGTTTACGACAGTTATAGCCAGTTTTCCATTTTTATGAAAATTGTATAAAAACTCAGCATCCGATGGCTTTGAGAAAAAACCCCGACAGGATTGCCATGATATATACACTATTTCTTCTCCAGACTTCTGGCTACAATGTGTATATAGTCATAAACCGTATTATTTTCGTTGACGACAGTTAAAGTCGATTTTCCATTTTTATGAAAATTGTATAAAAACTCAGCATCCGATGGCTTGTTGAAAAAACCACCGACAGGATTGCCATGATATTTACACCATTTCTTCTCCAGACTTCTAGCTACAAGGTGTATATAGTCATAATCTGTATTATTTTCGTTTACGACAGTTATAGCCGATTTTCCATTTTTATGAAAATTGTAAAACAGCTCAGCATCCGATGGCTTTGAGAAAAAAAAGCCGATAGGATTCCCATGATATTTACACTATTTCTTCTCCACACTTCTGGCTACAATGTGTATATATTCATAAACTGTATTATTTTCGTTTACGACAGTTATAGCCAGTTTTCCATTTTTATGAAAATTGTATAAAAACTCAGCATCCGATGGCTTTGAGAAAAAACCCCGACAGGATTGCCATGATATATACACTATTTCTTCTCCAGACTTCTGGCTACAATGTGTATATAGTCATAGTCCGTATTATTTTCGCTTACGACAGTTATAGCCGATTTTCCATTTTTATGAAAATTGTATAAAAACTCAGCATCCGATGGCTTTGTGAAAAAACCACGGATAGGTTTGTCATGATATTTACACCATTTCTTCTGTAGACTTCTTGCTACAAGGTGTATATAGTCACTATCCGTATTATTTTCGCTTACGACATTTATAGCCGATTTTCCATTTTCATGAAAATTGTATACAAGCTCAGCATGCGAAGGCTTGGTGAAGAAACCACCGATAGGATTGCCATGATGTTTACACCATTTCTTCTACGGACTTCTGGCTACAAGGTGTAAATAGTCATAATCCGTATTATTTTCGTTTACGACAGTTATAGCTGATTTTCCATTTTTATGAAAATTGTTTAAAAACAGCATCCGATGGCTTTGTGAAAAAACCACCGATAGGATTGCCATGATATTTACACCATTTCTTCTCCAGACTTCTGGCTACATGGTGTATATAGTCATAGTCCGTATTATTTTCGCTTACGACAGTTATAGCCGATTTTCCATTTTCATGAAAATTGTATAAAAACTCAGCATCCGATGGCTTTGAGAAAAAAACCCCGACAGGATTGCCATGATATTTATACTATTTCTTCTCCACACTTCTGGCTACAATGTGTATTATTTTCGTTAATTTTCGACAGTTAAAACCAATTTTCCATTTTTATGAAAACTGTATAAAAACTCAACATCCGATGGCTTTGTGAAGAAACCACCGATAGGATTGTCATGATATTTACACCATTTCTTCTGTAGACTTCTTGCTACAAGGTGTATATAGTCACTATCCGTATTATTTTCGCTTACGACAGTTATAGCCGATTTTCCATTTTTATGAAAATTGTATAAAAACTCAGCATCCGATGGCTTTGTGAAAAAACGACCGATAGGACTGCCATGATATTTACACCATTTCTTCTCCGGACTTCTGGCTACAAGGTGTATATAGTCATAATCCGTATTACTTTCGCTTACGACAGTTATAGCCGATGTTCCATTTTTATGAAAATTGTATAAAAACTCAGCATCCGATGGCTTTGAGAAAAAAACCCCGACAGGATTGCCATGATATTTACACTATTTCTTCTCCAGACTTCTGGCAACAATGTGTATATAGTCATAAACCGTATTATTTTCGTTGACGACAGTTAAAGTCGATTTTCCATTTTTATGAAAATTGTATAAAAACTCAGCATCCGATGGCTTTGAGAAAAAAACCCCAATAGGATTTCCATGATATTTACACTATTTCTTCTCCACACTTCTGGCTACAATGTATATATATTCATAAACTGTATTATTTTCGTTTACGACAGTTATAGCCAATATTCCATTTTTATGAAAATTGTATAAAAACTCAGCATCCGATGGCTTTGAGAAAAAAACCCCGACAGGATTGCCATGATATTTACACTATTTCTTCTCCAGACTTCTGGCTACAATGTGTATATAGTCATAAACCGTATTATTTTCGTTAATTTTCGACAGTTAAAACCAATTTTCCATTTTTATGAAAACTGTATAAAAACTCAACATCCGATGGCTTTGTGAAGAAACCACCGATAGGATTGTCATGATATTTACACCATTTCTTCTGTAGACTTCTTGCTACAAGGTGTATATAGTCACTATCCGTATTATTTTCGCTTACGACAGTTATAGCCGATTTTCCATTTTTATGAAAATTGTATAAAAACTCAGCATCCGATGGCTTTGTGAAAAAACCACCGATAGGACTGCCATGATATTTACACCATTTCTTCTCCGGACTTCTGGCTACAAGGTGTATATAGTCATAATCCGTATTACTTTCGCTTACGACAGTTATAGCCGATTTTCCATTTTTATGAAAATTGTATAAAAACTCAGCATCCGATGGCTTTGTGAAAAAACCACCGATAGGACTGCCATGATATTTACACCATTTCTTCTCCGGACTTCTGGCTACAAGGTGTATATAGTCATAATCCGTATTACTTTCGCTTACGACAGTTATAGCCGATTTTCCATTTTTATGAAAATTGTATAAAAACTCAGCATCCGATGGCTTTGAGAAAAAAACCCCGACAGGATTGCCATGATATTTACACTATTTCTTCTCCAGACTTCTGGCAACAATGAATATAGTCATAAACCGTATTATTTTCGTTAATATTCGACAGTTAAAACCAATTTTCCATTTTTATGAAAACTGTATAAAAACTCAGCATCCGATGGCTTTGTGAAAAAACCACCGATAGGACTGCCATGATATTTACACCATTTCTTCTCCAGACTTCTGGCTACAAGGTGTATATAGTCATAATCCGTATTATTTTCGTTGACGACAGTTATAGCCGATTTTCCATTTTTATGAAAATTGTATAACAGCTCAGCATCCGATGGCTTTGAGAAAAAAAAGCCGATAGGATTCCCATGATATTTACACTATTTCTTCTCCACACTTCTGGCTACAATGTGTATATATTCATAAACTGTATTATTTTCGTTTACGACAGTTATAGCCAGTTTTCCATTTTTATGAAAATTGTATAAAAACTCAGCATCCGATGGCTTTGAGAAAAAACCCCGACAGGATTGCCATGATATATACACTATTTCTTCTCCAGACTTCTGGCTACAATGTGTATATATTCATAAACTGTATTATTTTCGTTTACGACAGTTATAGCTAATTTTCCATTTTTATGAAAATTGTATAAAAACTCAGCATCCGATGGCTTTCAGAAAAAAACACCGACAGGATTGCCATGATATTTACACTATTTCTTCTCCAGACTTCTGGCAACAATGTGTATATAGTCATAAACCGTATTATTTTCGTTGACGACAGTTAAAGTCGATTTTCCATTTTTATGAAAATTGTATAAAAACTCAGCATCCGATGGCTTTGAGAAAGAAACCCCAATAGGATTTCCATGATATTTACACTATTTCTTCTCCACACTTCTGGCTACAATGTATATATATTCATAAACTGTATTATTTTCGTTTACGACAGTTATAGCCAATTTTCCATTTTTATGAAAATTGTATAAAAACTCAGCATCCGATGGCTTTGAGAAAAAAACCCCGACAGGATTGCCATGATATTTACACTATTTCTTCTCCAGACTTCTGGCTACAATGTGTATATAGTCATAAACCGTATTATTTTCGTTAATTTTCGACAGTTAAAGCCAATTTTCCATTTTTATGAAAACTGTATAAAAACTCAACATCCGATGGCTTTGTAAAGAAACCACCGATAGGATTGTCATGATATTTACACCATTTCTTCTGTAGACTTCTTGCTACAAGGTGTATATAGTCACTATCCGTATTATTTTCGCTTACGACAGTTATAGCCGATTTTCCATTTTTATGAAAATTGTATAAAAACTCAGCATCCGATGGCTTTGTGAAAAAACCACCGATAGGACTGCCATGATATTTACACCATTTCTTCTCCGGACTTCTGGCTATAAGGTGTATATAGTCATAATCCGTATTACTTTCGCTTACGACAGTTATAGCCGATTTTCCATTTTTATGAAAATTGTATAAAAACTCAGCATCCGATGGCTTTGTGAAAAAACCACCGATAGGACTGCCATGATATTTACACCATTTCTTCTCCGGACTTCTGGCTACAAGGTGTATATAGTCATAATCCGTATTACTTTCGCTTACGACAGTTATAGCCGATTTTCCATTTTTATGAAAATTGTATAAAAACTCAGCATCGCTTACGACAGTTATAGCCGATTTTCCATTTTTATGAAAATTGTATAAAAACTCAGCATCCGATGGCTTTGAGAAAAAAACCCCGACAGGATTGCCATGATATTTACACTATTTCTTCTCCAGACTTCTGGCAACAATGAATATAGTCATAAACCGTATTATTTTCGTTAATATTCGACAGTTAAAACCAATTTTCCATTTTTATGAAAATTGTATAAAAACTCAGCATCCGATGGCTTTGTGAAAAAACCACCGATAGGACTGCCATGATATTTACACCATTTCTTCTCCAGACTTCTGGCTACAAGGTGTATATAGTCATAATCCGTATTATTTTCGTTGACGACAGTTATAGCCAATTTTCCATTTTTATGAAAATTGTATAAAAACTCAGCATCCGATGGCTTTGAGAAAAAAACCCCGACAGGATTGCCATGATATTTACACTATTTCTTCTCCAGACTTCTGGCTACAATGTGTATATAGTCATAAACCGTATTATTTTCGTTAATTTTCGACAGTTAAAACCAATTTTCCATTTTTATGAAAACTGTATAAAAACTCAACATCCGATGGCTTTGTGAAAAAACCACCGATAGGACTGCCATGATATTTACACCATTTCTTCTCCGGACTTCTGGCTACAAGGTGTATATAGTCATAATCCGTATTACTTTCGCTTACGACAGTTATAGCCGATTTTCCATTTTTATGAAAATTGTATAAAAACTCAGCATCCGATGGCTTTGAGAAAAAAACCCCGACAGGATTGCCATGATATTTACACCATTTCTTCTCCGGACTTCTGGCTACAAGGTGTATATAGTCATAATCCGTATTACTTTCGCTTACGACAGTTATAGCCGATTTTCCATTTTTATGAAAATTGTATAAAAACTCAGCATCCGATGGCTTTGAGAAAAAAACCCCGACAGGATTGCCATGATATTTACACTATTTCTTCTCCAGACTTCTGGCAACAATGTGTATATAGTCATAAACCGTATTATTTTCGTTGACGACAGTTAAAGTCGATTTTCCATTTTTATGAAAATTGTATAAAAACTCAGCATCCGATGGCTTTGAGAAAAAAACCCCAATAGGATTTCCATGATATTTACACTATTTCTTCTCCACACTTCTGGCTACAATGTATATGTATTCATAAACTGTATTATTTTCGTTTACGACAGTTATAGCCAATTTTCCATTTTTATGAAAATTGTATAAAAACTCAGCATCCGATGGCTTTGAGAAAAAAACCCCGACAGGATTGCCATGATATTTACACTATTTCTTCTCCAGACTTCTGGCTACAATGTGTATATAGTCATAAACCGTATTATTTTCGTTAATTTTCGACAGTTAAAACCAATTTTCCATTTTTATGAAAACTGTATAAAAACTCAACATCCGATGGCTTTGTGAAGAAACCACCGATAGGATTGTCATGATATTTACACCATTTCTTCTGTAGACTTCTTGCTACAAGGTGTATATAGTCACTATCCGTATTATTTTCGCTTACGACAGTTATAGCCGATTTTCCATTTTTATGAAAATTGTATAAAAACTCAGCATCCGATGGCTTTGTGAAAAAACCACCGATAGGACTGCCATGATATTTACACTATTTCTTCTCCGGACTTCTGGCTACAAGGTGTATATAGTCATAATCCGTATTACTTTCGCTTACGACAGTTATAGCCGATTTTCCATTTTTATGAAAATTGTATAAAAACTCAGCATCCGATGGCTTTGTGAAAAAACCACCGATAGGACTGCCATGATATTTACACCATTTCTTCTCCGGACTTCTGGCTACAAGGTGTATATAGTCATAATCCGTATTACTTTCGCTTACGACAGTTATAGCCGATTTTCCAGTTTTATGAAAATTGTATAAAAACTCAGCATCCGATGGCTTTGAGAAAAAAACCCCGACAGAATTGCCATGATATTTACACTATTTCTTCTCCAGACTTCTGGCAACAATGAATATAGTCATAAACCGTATTATTTTCGTTAATATTCGACAGTTAAAACCAATTTTCCATTTTTATGAAAACTGTATAAAAACTCAGCATCCGATGGCTTTGTGAAAAAACCACCGATAGGACTGCCATGATATTTACACCATTTCTTCTCCAGACTTCTGGCTACAAGGTGTATATAGTCATAATCCGTATTATTTTCGTTGACGACAGTTATAGCCAATTTTCCATTTTTATGAAAATTGTATAAAAACTCAGCATCCGATTGCTTTGAGAAAAAAACCCCGACAGGATTGCCATGATATTTACACTATTTCTTCTCCAGACTTCTGGCTACAAGGTGTATATAGTCATAATCCGTATTATTTTCGTTGACGACAGTTATAGCCGATTTTCCATTTTTATGAAAATTGTATAACAGCTCAGCATCCGATGGCTTTGAGAAAAAAAAGCCGATAGGATTCCCATGATATTTACACTATTTCTTCTCGACACTTCTGGCTACAATGTGTATATATTCATAAACTGTATTATTTTCGTTTACGACAGTTATAGCCAGTTTTCCATTTTTATGAAAATTGTATAAAAACTCAGCATCCGATGGCTTTGAGAAAAAACCCCGACAGGATTGCCATGATATATACACTATTTCTTCTCCAGACTTCTGGCTACAATGTGTATATAGTCATAAACCGTATTATTTTCGTTGACGACAGTTAAAGTCGATTTTCCATTTTTATGAAAATTGTATAAAAACTCAGCATCCGATGGCTTGTTGAAAAAACCACCGACAGGATTGCCATGATATTTACACCATTTCTTCTCCAGACTTCTAGCTACAAGGTGTATATAGTCATAATCTGTATTATTTTCGTTTACGACAGTTATAGCCGATTTTCCATTTTTATGAAAATTGTATAACAGCTCAGCATCCGATGGCTTTGAGAAAAAAAAAGCCGATAGGATTCCCATGATATTTACACTATTTCTTCTCCACACTTCTGGCTACAATGTGTATATATTCATAAACTGTATTATTTTCGTTTACGACAGTTATAGCTAGTTTTCCATTTTTATGAAAATTGTATAAAAACTCAGCATCCGATGGCTTTGAGAAAAAACCCCGACAGGATTGCCATGATATGTACACTATTTCTTCTCCAGACTTCTGGCTACAATGTGTATATAGTCATAGTCCGTATTATTTTCGCTTACGACAGTTATAGCCGATTTTCCATTTTTATGAAAATTGTATAAAAACTCAGCATCCGATGGCTTTGTGAAAAAACCACGGATAGGATTGTCATGATATTTACACCATTTCTTCTGTAGACTTCTTGCTACAAGGTGTATATAGTCACTATCCGTATTATTTTCGCTTACGACATTTATAGCCGATTTTCCATTTTCATGAAAATTGTATACAAGCTCAGCATGCGATGGCTTGGTGAAGAAACCACCGATAGGATTGCCATGATGTTTACACCATTTCTTCTACGGACTTCTAGCTACAAGGTGTATATAGTCATAATCCGTATTATTTTCTCTTACGATAGTTATAGCCGATTTTCCATTTTTATGAAAATTGTATAAAAACTCAGCATCTGATGGCTTTGTGAAAAAACCACCGATAGGATTGCCATGATATTGACACTATTTCTTCTGTAGACTTCTTGCTACAAGGTATATATAGTCAATGTCCGTATTATTTTCGCTTACGACAGTTATAGCCGATTTTCCATTTTTATGAAAATTGTATACAAGCTCAGAATGCGATGGCTTGGTGAAAAAACCACCGATAGGACTGCCATGATATTTACATCATTTCTTCTCCGGACTTCTGGCTACAAGGTGTAAATAGTCATAATCCGTATTATTTTCGTTTACGACAGTTATAGCTGATTTTCCATTTTTATGAAAATTGTATAAAAACAGCATCCGATGGCTTTGTGAAAAAACCACCGATAGGATTGCCATGATATTTACACCATTTCTTCTCCAGACTTCTGGCTACATGGTGTATATAGTCATAGTCCGTATTATTTTCGCTTACGACAGTTATAGCCGATTTTCCATTTTCATGAAAATTGTATAAAAACTCAGCATCCGATGGCTTTGAGAAAAAAACCCCGACAGGATTGCCATGATATTTATACTATTTCTTCTCCACACTTCTGGCTACAATGTGTATATATTCATAAACTGTATTATTTTCGTTTACGACAGTTATAGCCAATTTTCCATTTTTATGAAAATTGTATAAAAACTCAGCATCCGATGGCTTTGAGAAAAAAACCCCGACAGGATTGCCATGATATTTATACTATTTCTTCTCAAGACTTCTGGCTACAATGTGTATATAGTCATAAACCGTATTATTTTCGTTAATATTCGACAGTTAAAACCAATTTTCCATTTTTATGAAAACTGTATAAAAACTCAGCATCCGATGGCTTTGTGAAAAAACCACCGATAGGACTGCCATGATATTTACACCATTTCTTCTCCAGACTTCTGGCTACAAGGTGTATATAGTCATGATCCGTATTATTTTCGCTTGCGACATTTATAGCCGATTTTCCATTTTTATGAAAATTGTGTAAAAACTCAGCATCCGATGGCTTTGTGAAAAAACCATTGATAGGATTGCAATGATATTTACACCATTTCTTCTCCAGACTTCTGGCTACAAGGTGTATATAGTCATAGTCCGTATTACTTTCGCTTACGACAGTTATAGCTGATTTTCCATTTTCATGAAAAGTGTATAAAAATTCTGCATTCGATGGATTGGTGAAAAAACCACCGATAGGATTGCCATGATATTTACACCACTTCTCCAGACTTCTGGCTATAAGGTGTATATAGTCATAATCCGTATTATTTTCGCTTACGACAGTTAGAGCCGATTTTCCATTTTTATGAAAATTGTATAAAAACTCAGCATCCGATGGCTTTGAGAAAAAAACCACCGATAGGATTGCCATGATGTTTACACCATTTCTCCAGACTTCTGGCTATAAGGTGTATATAGTCATAATCTCATAATCCGTATTATTTTCGCTTACGTCAGTTAGAGCCGATTTTCCATTTTTATGAAAATTGTATAAAAACTCAGCATCCGATGGCTTGTTGAAAAAACCACCGATAGGATTGCCATGATATTTACACCATTTCTTCTCCAGACTTCTGGCTACAAGGTGTATATAGTCATAATCCGTATTATTTTCGTTTACGACAGTTATAGCCGATTTTATCATTTTTATGAAAATTGTATAAAAACTCAGCATCCGATGGCTTTGAGAAAAAAACCCCGATAGGCTTCCCACGATATTTACACTATTTCTTCTCCACACTTCTGGCTACAATGTGTATATATTCATAAACTGTATTATTTTCGTTTACGACAGTTATAGCCGATTTTCCATTTTTATGAAAATTGTATAAAAACTCAGCATCCGATGGCTTTCAGAAAAAAACACCGACAGGATTGCCTTGATATTTACACTATTTCTTCTCCAGACTTCTGGCAACAATGAATATAGTCATAAACCGTATTATTTTCGTTAATATTCGACAGTTAAAACCAATTTTCCATTTTTATGAAAACTGTATAAAAACTCAACATCCGATGGCTTTGTGAAGAAACCACCGATAGGATTGTCATGATATTTACACCATTTCTTCTGTAGACTTCTGGCTACAAGGTGTATATAGTCATAATCCGTATTATTTTCGTTTACGACAGTTATAGCCGATTTTCCATTTTTATGAAAATTGTATAAAAACTCAGCATCCGATGGCTTTCAGAAAAAAACACCGACAGGATTGCCTTGATATTTACACTATTTCTTCTCCAGACTTCTGGCAACAATGAATATAGTCATAAACCGTATTATTTTCGTTAATATTCGACAGTTAAAACCAATTTTCCATTTTTATGAAAACTGTATAAAAACTCAACATCCGATGGCTTTGTGAAGAAACCACCGATAGGATTGTCATGATATTTACACCATTTCTTCTGTAGACTTCTTGCTACAAGGTGTATATAGTCATAATCCGTATTATTTTCGTTTACGACAGTTATAGCCGATTTTCCATTTTTATGAAAATTGTATAAAAACTCAGCATCCGATGGCTTTGTAAAAAAAAACACCGATAGGATTGCCATGATATTTACACCATTTCTTCTCCAGACTTCTGGCTACAAGGTGTATATAGTCATAATCCGTATTATTTTCGTTTACGACAGGTATAGCCGATTTTATCATTTTTATGAAAATTGTATAAAAACTCAGCATCCGATGGCTTTGAGAAAAAAACCCCGATAGGCTTCCCACGATATTTACACTATTTCTTCTCCACACTTCTGGCTACAATGTGTATATATTCATAAACTGTATTATTTTCGTTTACGACAGTTATAGCCAATTTTCCATTTTTATGAAAATTGTATAAAAACTCAGCATCCGATGGCTTTGAGAAAAAAACCCCGATAGGCTTCCCACGATATTTACACTATTTCTTCTCCACACTTCTGGCTACAATGTGTATATATTCATAAACTGTATTATTTTCGTTTACGACAGTTATAGCCGATTTTCCATTTTTATGAAAATTGTATAAAAACTCAGCATCCGATGGCTTTGTAAAAAAAAACACCGATAGGATTGCCATGATATTTACACCATTTCTTCTCCAGACTTCTGGCTACAAGGTGTATATAGTCATAATCCGTATTATTTTCGTTTACGACAGGTATAGCCGATTTTATCATTTTTATGAAAATTGTATAAAAACTCAGCATCCGATGGCTTTGAGAAAAAAACCCCGATAGGCTTCCCACGATATTTACACTATTTCTTCTCCACACTTCTGGCTACAATGTGTATATAGTCATAAACCGTATTATTTTCGTTGACGACAGTTAAAGTCGATTTTCCATTTTTATGAAAATTGTATAAAAACTCAGCATCCGATGGCTTTGAGAAAAAAACCCCAATAGGATTTCCATGATATTTACACCATTTCTTCTCCACACTTCTGGCTACAATGTATATATATTCATAAACTGTATTATTTTCGTTTACGACAGTTATAGCCAATTTTCCATTTTTATGAAAATTGTATAAAAACTCAGCATCCGATGGCTTTGAGAAAAAAACCCCGACAGGATTGCCATGATATTTACACTATTTCTTCTCCAGACTTCTGGCTACAATGTGTATATAGTCATAAACAATGTGTATTGGAGTTGTGATGTGACCGCGGATGGAGGCGGACGGTGCGCCCGCCAATTCAGCTTATAAACAGTGTTCGCGAAAATAAACAAAACAATAGTGAAAACCCACGCCGCGAAAATAAAACAATAACCCCTCACCATACAACACTTTTTAACAAACAAAATAGTGCACTACTTAACTCAATACTTCATAACAAATAAATAAAACCTGATGAAAATATAACATATAAATAGACAATCTAACGCATTGCAGAGAAACACGCGAGGGGCTTGTTCATGCTCTCCGCAGTAAAGCTCAGCATTTCGTTGGTTTTCACTCTTCCTCCTTCTTCCTGGTCCCGTTAGGTGTGCAGGCGGCTGTGAGTGCACCGTGGGCTGAAGCGCGGCAAGATAAAGGCATAACACTTGTCTTGTCGCGTTTTGCTTTGCTTGCGGCGTACGCGTGGCTGCTTGTACGGCTGACCTTACACTTCGCTACAGTGGGCGGCGATGACAAAATTCCGCATAGACTCCACTAATGTACGTGGCTTGAGGGCGAATTTCTTCGCGGTCTATGCGCATATTTGTACTCACCAACCGCATATAATGGCACTGGGTGAGACCCAGGTGTCTGAGGGTGCAGATCCACTGGACTTTCACATGCCGGGGTACCATCTACTGCCATTATTTTTACCTCACGGAGGCCTCGCCTTATACATCCGCAGTGATGTTGCGTACCAGTGCCAGCAACACCTTTGCACGTCGGATGCCGAATTTAGCTCCATGTGGGTTAAGTTCAAAATCCAGTCGCACATCCTGCACTTCTGCTTCGTTTATAGAAGCCCGGGTCTAGGGAGGCTGCCAACTTTTGATAAATTGGACAGTCTCTCTGATTCGATCTGATTATTGTTTTCTTCAATGTTCTCTTCTTATTAATAAGTTTGATACTGCTGTACATATATGTTTTTTAGATAATACATTATAGTCTTTAATTTTTATCCACAATTGTAATTTGAATTTTTGTAAACTTATAATGTTGTTGAAAAAAAAGGCTCAATAAAATTTCAATTCAATTCAATTCTGATTCGATCTCTAAAATTCTGGAATCATATCCGAACAGTGAAATTGTTGTTGCTGGTGATTTCAATGTTCATAATTCCAATTGGCTACGTCATTCGAGTCACACAACACCTGAGGGTTTGTATTTTGAGTTATTTGCTGAGTCGAATAATTTGACTCAATTAGTGAAGGAACCAATGCACTTTCCCTGCGTTGATGGGCAAAACCAAAATATTCTGGACCTTTTTCTAACTTCACATCACAGCAAGTATGATGTGAATATTCTTGCACCTCTTGGTAATTCGGACCACGCTACAATTTCTGCTACCTTCCCATATTCTAGTCTTCAATCCGCTCACCAGCCAGCTCCGAAGCGGAAAGTGTGGCTTTATGAGAAGGCTAATTGGGATGCGCTGAACTGCTTTTTCAGCCGTTTCAATTGGCAATTGTGTTTCAGAGATAGAAACATAAATGCTGCAGCAAAATTGGTAGAAAATATAATTTTATTTGGTATGAGGTCTTTCATACCTTATAAAAGAATTTCCATTAAACCAAAAGACCATTCCTGGTTTAATGCGACTTGCAGACAAGCAGTCAGGTCTAAAGAGGAAGCATTTAGGAATTGGCGTTTAAATAAAACTGCTGATACTAAACTGCTGCGCAATCAGGCCAGAAATACGTGCAATGCCACTCTAAAGCGCGAAAAAAGTTCTCTACGAACAGCGCCTTAGACGCAGAGTTCTTGAATACCATAAGGGTAGCAAGAACTTTTGGTCGTTTGTGGGGAGGGTGAAAAATCAGACGAAATCGTCTATTCCAACTCTCCTTAAGGACGATCAGATCTTCACTCACTCGGTTGATAAAGCAAACTTATTAGCCAAAATGTTTGCTGAAAACTGCTCTCTTCCTGAGAGTAGTCAACCACTGCCCGCGGTTGATGGTGTATCTCATGCTATGCCTCAGATGCATTTTCGAACGCGAGCTGTTAAAAGAGTGCTTGCAGACCTCAATGTCAATAAGTCCTTGGGACCGGATGGCATTTCAGCCCATGTGTTGAGAAAGTGCGCCTCAACACTGGCTCGCCCATTGCGCAATCTCTTTAATTTATCTTTTACTTCAGGAGTTTTTCCCGCTTCCTGGAAGATTGCCAACGTGCAGCCAGTTCCCAAAAAAGGTGAGGCTACGAATCCTGCAAATTATCGGCCCATAGCAATCTGCTCAGTGCTCTCTAAAGTCATGGAGAGCATTGTAAATTTTAAATTGATGAGGTATCTAGAGAGCAACGAGTTGATCAGCGATCGCCAGTACGGCTTCCGTGCTCACCGTTCCACCGGCGACCTGATGGCGTTTCTCACAGAACGGTGGAGCAGTTGCATTCACCGGTTCGGTGAGAGCAAGGTTGTTGCTCTGGATATCTCCAAGGCATTTGACCGGGTGTGGCATAAAGCACTCGTGTCTAAACTGGCTGCTTATGGTGTCGGTAATACTTTCACTCGATGGATATCGAGTTTCCTCAACGGCCGTTCTATTCGGGTTGTGATAGACGGCTTTGCTTCCGAAGAGCACTCCATTAATGCTGGAGTTCCGCGGGGTTCGGTCCTGTCTCCGACACTTTTTCTTATTTTCATCAATGACCTTCTGTCATTGACATCAAACCCCGTCTACTCGTTTGCTGATGACAGCAGCATTTGTCATTCATATTCATTCTCCAGGCGTCCTTCTATTCTGGAGATCAATAGAAGGCGCAGAATTATGAATGACACACTCCAATCTGACCTCAACAAAATCCAGGAGTGGGGTCAAGCGAATCGGGTCGTTTTTAATGCGCGGAAGACCCAATGCTGTTTGTTGACCCACAAGCGTCTGGCGGGCGACAACTTTCCACCTTTAAATATGGGTGGTGTGGATATTAATGAGTCGGAGGCTCTTGATGTTCTGGGCATGTCAATCCAATGCGATCTTCGCTGGAACGATCACATCTTTGACGTGTCGAAAGAAGCAGCCAAGTGCTTAGGCTTTCTTAAGCGGTGTAAGAAGTACTTCACTCCAACCGATCTTCGTTGTATCTACACCACTTATATCCGTCCGAAAATGGAGTACAATTCGCATATATGGTCGGGAGCTTCGCGGGCATATCTTCAGCTTCTCGACCGTGTCCAATGTCGTGCGTTAAAACTTATAGGGGACAGTAGGGTATCCAGCTCTATTGAAACCTTGGAGCGTCGTCGTGATGTGGGGTGTGTATCACTATTTTACCGCTACTTTCACGGTAAATGTTCTTCTGAAGTAGCCAGCCTGATTCCTCCGATTCAGGTATTTAGCAGAACTACTCGGCTTTCCAGAGCGGTGCACCCCTTTTATGTCGCGATTCCGTTCCAACGAACCACGCATTACCGTGAGAGTTCGTTTTTCGGTCGCGTCGTTAGATTGTGGAATAATCTCCCTGCGAATGTCTTCCCGCCCACTTACAGCGTCGAAACATTCAAGCGAAGTGTAAACCGTCACTACTCCCTTTTCCCCCTTCCCACTAACCTGTCATCCCTTCGGAACCAACAAATGCTGTGCATGGATAGGGGGCATCCCCTGAGCTTGGTTTCATCTGTCATAAAAAAAAAAAAAAAAAAAAAAAAACCGTATTATTTTCGTTAATTTTCGACAGTTAAAACCAATTTTCCATTTTTATGAAAACTGTATAAAAACTCAACATCCGATGGCTTTCAGAAAAAAACAGGATTGCCTTGATATTTACACTATTTCTTCTCCAGACTTCTGGCAACAATGAATATAGTCATAAACCGTATTATTTTCGTTAATATTCGACAGTTAAAACCAATTTTCCATTTTTATGAAAACTGTATAAAAACTCAACATCCGATGGCTTTGTGAAGAAACCACCGATAGGATTGTCATGATATTTACACCATTTCTTCTGTAGACTTCTGGCTACAAGGTGTATATAGTCATAATCCGTATTATTTTCGTTTACGACAGTTATAGCCGATTTTCCATTTTTATGAAAATTGTATAAAAACTCAGCATCCGATGGCTTTGAGAAAAAAACCACCGATAGGATTGCCATGATATTTACACCACTTCTCCAGACTTCTGGCTATAAGGTGTATATAGTCATAATCTCATAATCCGTATTATTTTCGCTTACGTCAGTTAGAGCCGATTTTCCATTTTTATGAAAATTGTATAAAAACTCAGCATCCGATGGCTTGTTGAGAAAACCACCGATAGGATTGCCATGATATTTACACCATTTCTTCTCCAGACTTCTGGCTACAAGGTGTATATAGTCATAATCCATATTATTTTCGTTTACGACAGTTATAGCCGATTTTATCATTTTTATGAAAATTGTATAAAAACTCAGCATCCGATGGCTTTGAGAAAAAAACCCCGATAGGCTTCCCACGATATTTACACTATTTCTTCTCCACACTTCTGGCTACAATGTGTATATATTCATAAACTGTATTATTTTCGTTTACGACAGTTATAGCCAATTTTCCATTTTTATGAAAATTGTATAAAAACTCAGCATCCGATGGCTTTCAGAAAAAAACACCGACAGGATTGCCTTGATATTTACACTATTTCTTCTCCAGACTTCTGGCAACAATGAATATAGTCATAAACCGTATTATTTTCGTTAATATTCGACAGTTAAAACCAATTTTCCATTTTTATGAAAACTGTATAAAAACTCAACATCCGATGGCTTTGTGAAGAAACCACCGATAGGATTGTCATGATATTTACACCATTTCTTCTGTGGACTTCTTGCTACAAGGTGTATATAGTCATAATCCGTATTATTTTCGTTTACGACAGTTATAGCCGATTTTCCATTTTTATGAAAATTGTATAAAAACTCAGCATCCGATGGCTTTGTAAAAAAAACACCGATAGGATTGCCATGATATTTACACCATTTCTTCTCCAGACTTCTGGCTACAAGGTGTATATAGTCATAATCCGTATTATTTTCGTTTACGACAGGTATAGCCGATTTTATCATTTTTATGAAAATTGTATAAAAACTCAGCATCCGATGGCTTTGAGAAAAAAACCCCAATAGGATTTCCATGATATTTACACCATTTCTTCTCCACACTTCTGGCTACAATGTATATATATTCATAAACTGTATTATTTTCGTTTACGACAGTTATAGCCAATTTTCCATTTTTATGAAAATTGTATAAAAACTCAGCATCCGATGGCTTTGAGAAAAAAACCCCGACAGGATTGCCATGATATTTACACTATTTCTTCTCCAGACTTCTGGCTACAATGTGTATATAGTCATAAACCGTATTATTTTCGTTAATATTCGACAGTTAAAACCAATTTTCCATTTTTATGAAAACTGTATAAAAACTCAACATCCGATGGCTTTGTGAAGAAACCACCGATAGGATTGTCATGATATTTACACCATTTCTTCTGTAGACTTCTTGCTACAAGGTGTATATAGTCACTATCCGTATTATTTTCGCTTACGACAGTTATAGCCGATTTTCCATTTTTATGAAAATTGTATAAAAACTCAGCATCCGATGGCTTTGTGAAAAAACCACCGATAGGACTGCCATGATATTTACACCATTTCTTCTCCGGACTTCTGGCTACAAGGTGTATATAGTCATAATCCGTATTACTTTCGCTTACGACAGTTATAGCCGATTTTCCATTTTTATGAAAATTGTATAAAAACTCAGCATCCGATGGCTTTGAGAAAAAAACCCCGACAGGATTGCCATGATATTTACACTATTTCTTCTCCAGACTTTTGGCAACAATGTGTATATAGTCATAAACCGTATTATTTTCGTTGACGACAGTTAAAGTCGATTTTCCATTTTTATGAAAATTGTATAAAAACTCAGCATCCGATGGCTTTGAGAAAAAAACCCCAATAGGATTTCCATGATATTTACACTATTTCTTCTCCACACTTCTGGCTACAATGTATATATATTCATAAACTGTATTATTTTCGTTTACGACAGTTATAGCCAATTTTCCATTTTTATGAAAATTGTATAAAAACTCAGCATCCGATGGCTTTGAGAAAAAAACCCCGACAGGATTGCCATGATATTTACACTATATCTTCTCCAGACTTCTGGCTACAATGTGTATATAGTCATAAACCGTATTATTTTCGTTAATTTTCGACAGTTAAAACCAATTTTCCATTTTTATGAAAACTGTATAAAAACTCAACATTCGATGGCTTTGTGAAGAAGCCACCGATAGGATTGTCATGATATTTACACCATTTCTTCTGTAGACTTCTTGCTACAAGGTGTATATAGTCACTATCCGTATTATTTTCGCTTACGACAGTTATAGCCGATTTTCCATTTTTATGAAAATTGTATAAAAACTCAGCATCCGATGGCTTTGTGAAAAAACCACCGATAGGACTGCCATGATATTTACACCATTTCTTCTCCGGACTTCTGGCTACAAGGTGTATATAGTCATAATCCGTATTACTTTCGCTTACGACAGTTATAGCCGATTTTCCATTTTTATGAAAATTGTATAAAAACTCAGCATCCGATGGCTTTGTGAAAAAACCACCGATAGGACTGCCATGATATTTACACCACTTCTTCTCCGGACTTCTGGCTACAAGGTGTATATAGTCATAATCCGTATTACTTTCGCTTACGACAGTTATAGCCGATTTTCCATTTTTATGAAAATTGTATAAAAACTCAGCATCCGATGGCTTTGAGAAAAAAACCCCGACAGGATTGCCATGATATTTACACTATTTCTTCTCCAGACTTCTGGCAACAATGAATATAGTCATAAACCGTATTATTTTCGTTAATATTCGACAGTTAAAAACCAATTTTCCATTTTTATGAAAACTGTATAAAAACTCAGCATCCGATGGCTTTGTGAAAAAACCACCGATAGGACTGCCATGATATTTACACCATTTCTTCTCCAGACTTCCGGCTACAAGGTGTATATAGTTATAATCCGTATTATTTTCGTTGACGACAGTTATAGCCGATTTTCCATTTTTATGAAAATTGTATAACAGCTCAGCATCCGATGGCTTTGAGAAAAAAAAGCCAATAGGATTCCCATGATATTTACACTATTTCTTCTCCACACTTCTGGCTACAATGTGTATATATTCATAAACTGTATTATTTTCGTTTACGACAGTTATAGCCAGTTTTCCATTTTTATGAAAATTGTATAAAAACTCAGCATCCGATGGCTTTGAGAAAAAACCCCGACAGGATTGCCATGATATATACACTATTTCTTCTCCAGACTTCTGGCTACAATGTGTATATATTCATAAACTGTATTATTTTCGTTTACGACAGTTATAGCCAATTTTCCATTTTTATGAAAATTGTATAAAAACTCAGCATCCGATGGCTTTCAGAAAAAAACACCGACAGGATTGCCATGATATTTACACTATTTCTTCTCCAGACTTCTGGCAACAATGTGTATATAGTCATAAACCGTATTATTTTCGTTGACGACAGTTAAAGTCGATTTTCCATTTTTATGAAAATTGTATAAAAACTCAGCATCCGATGGCTTTGAGAAAAAAACCCCAATAGGATTTCCATGATATTTACACTATTTCTTCTCCACACTTCTGGCTACAATGTATATATATTCATAAACTGTATTATTTTCGTTTACGACAGTTATAGCCAATTTTCCATTTTTATGAAAATTGTATAAAAACTCAGCATCCGATGGCTTTGAGAAAAAAACCCCGACAGGATTGCCATGATAGTTACACTATTTCTTCTCCAGACTTCTGGCTACAATGTGTATATAGTCATAAACCGTATTATTTTCGTTAATTTTCGACAGTTAAAACCAATTTTCCATTTTTATGAAAACTGTATAAAAACTCAACATCCGATGGCTTTGTAAAGAAACCACCGATAGGATTGTCATGATATTTACACCATTTCTTCTGTAGACTTCTTGCTACAAGGTGTATATAGTCACTATCCGTATTATTTTCGCTTACGACAGTTATAGCCGATTTTCCATTTTTATGAAAATTGTATAAAAACTCAGCATCCGATGGCTTTGTGAAAAAACCACCGATAGGACTGCCATGATATTTACACCATTTCTTCTCCGGACTTCTGGCTACAAGGTGTATATAGTCATAATCCGTATTACTTTCGCTTACGACAGTTATAGCCGATTTTCCATTTTTATGAAAATTGTATAAAAACTCAGCATCCGATGGCTTTGTGAAAAAACCACCGATAGGACTGCCATGATATTTACACCATTTCTTCTCCGGACTTCTGGCTACAAGGTGTATATAGTCATAATCCGTATTACTTTCGCTTACGACAGTTATAGCCGATTTTCCATTTTTATGAAAATTGTATAAAAACTCAGCATCCGATGGCTTTGAGAAAAAAACCCCGACAGGATTGCCATGATATTTACACTATTTCTTCTCCAGACTTCTGGCAACAATGAATATAGTCATAAACCGTATTATTTTCGTTAATATTCGACAGTTAAAACCAATTTTCCATTTTTATGAAAACTGTATAAAAACTCAGCATCCGATGGCTTTGTGAAAAAACCACCGATAGGACTGCCATGATATTTACACCATTTCTTCTCCAGACTTCTGGCTACAAGGTGTATATAGTCATAATCCGTATTATTTTCGTTGACGACAGTTATAGCCGATTTTCCATTTTTATGAAAATTGTATAACAGCTCAGCATCCGATGGCTTTGAGAAAAAAAAGCCAATAGGATTCCCATGATATTTACACTATTTCTTCTCCACACTTCTGGCTACAATGTGTATATATTCATAAACTGTATTATTTTCGTTTACGACAGTTATAGCCAGTTTTCCATTTTTATGAAAATTGTATAAAAACTCAGCATCCGATGGCTTTGAGAAAAAACCCCGACAGGATTGCCATGATATATACACTATTTCTTCTCCAGACTTCTGGCTACAATGTGTATATATTCATAAACTGTATTATTTTCGTTTACGACAGTTATAGCCAATTTTCCATTTTTATGAAAATTGTATAAAAACTCAGCATCCGATGGCTTTCAGAAAAAAACACCGACAGGATTGCCATGATATTTACACTATTTCTTCTCCAGACTTCTGGCAACAATGTGTATATAGTCATAAACCGTATTATTTTCGTTGACGACAGTTAAAGTCGATTTTCCATTTTTATGAAAATTGTATAAAAACTCAGCATCCGATGGCTTTGAGAAAAAAACCCCAATAGGATTTCCATGATATTTACACTATTTCTTCTCCACACTTCTGGCTACAATGTATATATATTCATAAACTGTATTATTTTCGTTTCCGACAGTTATAGCCAATTTTCCATTTTTATGAAAATTGTATAAAAACTCAGCATCCGATGGCTTTGAGAAAAAACCCCGACAGGATTGCCATGATATATACACTATTTCTTCTCCAGACTTCTGGCTACAATGTGTATATAGTCATAAACCGTATTATTTTCGTTAATTTTCGACAGTTAAAACCAATTTTCCATTTTTATGAAAACTGTATAAAAACTCAACATCCGATGGCTTTGTAAAGAAACCACCGATAGGATTGTCATGATATTTACACCATTTCTTCTGTAGACTTCTTGCTACAAGGTGTATATAGTCACTATCCGTATTATTTTCGCTTACGACAGTTATAGCCGATTTTCCATTTTTATGAAAATTGTATGAAAACTCAGCATCCGATGGCTTTGTGAAAAAACCACCGATAGGACTGCCATGATATTTACACCATTTCTTCTCCGGACTTCTGGCTACAAGGTGTATATAGTCATAATCCGTATTACTTTCGCTTACGACAGTTATAGCCGATTTTCCATTTTTATGAAAATTGTATAAAAACTCAGCATCCGATGGCTTTGTGAAAAAACCACCGATAGGACTGCCATGATATTTACACCACTTCTTCTCCGGACTTCTGGCTACAAGGTGTATATAGTCATAATCCGTATTACTTTCGCTTACGACAGTTATAGCCGATTTTCCATTTTTATGAAAATTGTATAAAAACTCAGCATCCGATGGCTTTGAGAAAAAAACCCCGACAGGATTGCCATGATATTTACACTATTTCTTCTCCAGACTTCTGGCAACAATGAATATAGTCATAAACCGTATTATTTTCGTTAATATTCGACAGTTAAAACCAATTTTCCATTTTTATGAAAACTGTATAAAAACTCAGCATCCGATGGCTTTGTGAAAAAACCACCGATAGGACTGCCATGATATTTACACCATTTCTTCTCCAGACTTCTGGCTACAAGGTGTATATAGTCATAATCCGTATTATTTTCGTTGACGACAGTTATAGCCGATTTTCCATTTTTATGAAAATTGTATAACAGCTCAGCATCCGATGGCTTTGAGAAAAAAAAGCCGATAGGATTCCCATGATATTTACACTATTTCTTCTCCACACTTCTGGCTACAATGTGTATATATTCATAAACTGTATTATTTTCGTTTACGACAGTTATAGCCAGTTTTCCATTTTTACGAAAATTGTATAAAAACTCAGCATCCGATGGCTTTGAGAAAAAACCCCGACAGGATTGCCATGATATATACACTATTTCTTCTCCAGACTTCTGGCTACAATGTGTATATAGTCATAAACCGTATTATTTTCGTTGACGACAGTTAAAGTCGATTTTCCATTTTTATGAAAATTGTATAAAAACTCAGCATCCGATGGCTTGTTGAAAAAACCACCGACAGGATTGCCATGATATTTACACCATTTCTTCTCCAGACTTCTAGCTACAAGGTGTATATAGTCATAATCTGTATTATTTTCGTTTACGACAGTTATAGCCGATTTTCCATTTTTATGAAAATTGTATAACAGCTCAGCATCCGATGGCTTTGAGAAAAAAAAGCCGATAGGATTCCCATGATATTTACACTATTTCTTCTCCACACTTCTGGCTACAATGTGTATATATTCATAAACTGTATTATTTTCGTTTACGAAAGTTATAGCCAGTTTTCCATTTTTATGAAAATTGTATAAAAACTCAGCATCCGATGGCTTTGAGAAAAAACCCCGACAGGATTGCCATGATATATACCCTATTTCTTCTCCAGACTTCTGGCTACAATGTGTATATAGTCATAGTCCGTATTATTTTCGCTTACGACAGTTATAGCCGATTTTCCATTTTTATGAAAATTGTATAAAAACTCAGCATCCGATGGCTTTGTGAAAAAACCACCGCTAGGATTGCCATGATATTTACACCATTTCTTCTCCAGACTTCTGGCTACAAGGTGTATATAGTCATATACCGTATTATTTTCGTATACGATAGTTATAGCCGATTTTCCATTTTCATAAAAATTTTATAAAAACTCAGCATGCGATGGCTTGGTGAAAAAACCACCGATAGGATTTCCATGATATTTACACCATTTCTTCTTCAGACTTCTGGCTACAAGGTGTATATAGTCATAATCCGTATTACTTTCGCTTACGAGAGTTATAGCCGATTTTCCATTTTTATGAAAATTGTATAAAAACTCAGCATCCGATGGCTTTCTGAAGAAACCACAGATGGAATTGCCATGATATTTACACCATTTCTTCTCCAGACTTCTGGCTACAAGGTGTATATAGTCATAAACCGTATTCTTTTCGTTTACGACAGTTATAGCCGATTTTCCACTTTTATGAAAATTGTATAAAAACTCAGCATCCGATGGCTTTGAGAAAAAAACCCCGATAGGATTGCCATGATATTTACACCATTTCCTCTCCAGACTTCTGGCAACAATGTGTATATAGTCATAAACCGTATTATTTTCGCTTACGACAGTTATAGCCGATTCTCCATTTTTATAAATATTGTATAAAAACTCAGCATCCGATGGCTTTGTGAAGAAACCACCGATAGGATTGCCATGATATTTACACCATTTCTTCTCCAGACTTCTGGCTACAAGGTGTATAGTATATAGTCATAATCCGTAATATTTTCGCTTACGACAGTTATAGCCGATTTTCCATTTTTATGAAAATTGTATAAAAACTCAGCATCCGATGGCTTTGTGAAGAAGCCACCGATAGGATTGCCATGATATTTAAACCATTTCTTCTCCAGATTTCTGGATACAAGGTGTATATAGTCATAATCCGTATTATTTTCGTTTACGACAGTTATAGCCGAGTTTCCATTTTTATGAAAATTGTATAAAAACTCAGCATCCGATGGCTTTGAGAAAAAAAACCGATAGGATTGCCATGATATTTACACTATTTCTTCTCCAGACTTCTGGCTACAATGTGTATATAGTCATAAACCGTATTATTTTCGTTTACGACAGTTATAGCCGATTTTCCACTTTTATTAAAATTGTATAAAAACTCAGCATCCGATGGCTTTGGAAAAAAAACGCCGATAGGATTGCCATGATATTTACACTATTTCTTCTCCAGATTTCTGGCTACAATGTGTATATAGCCATAAACCGTATTATTTTCGTTTACGACAGTTATAGCCGATTTTCCATTTTCATGAAAATTGGATAAATACTCAGCATTCGATGGCTTGGTGAAAAAACCACCACTAGGATTGCCATGATATTTACACCATTTCTTCTTCAGACTTCTGGCTACAAGGTGTATATAGTCATAATCCGTATTACTTTCGCTTACGACAGTTATAGCCGATTTTCCACTTTTATGAAAATTGTATACAAACTCAGCATCCGATGGCTTTGGAAAAAAAACCGATAGGATTGCCATGATATTTAGACTATTTCTTCTCCAGACTTCTGGCTACAATGTGTATATAGTCATAAACCGTATTATTTTCGTTTACGACAGTTATAGCCGATTTTCCATTTTCATGAAAATTGTATAAAAACTCAGCATGCGATGGCTTGGTGAAAAAACCACCGATAGGATGGCCATGATATTTACACTATTTCTTCTCCAGACTTCTGGCTACAAGGTGTATATAGTCATAATCCGTATTATTTTCGCTTACGACAGTTATAGCCGATTTTCCATTTTTATGAAAATTGTATAAAAACTCAGCATCCGATGGCTTTGAGAAAAAAACCCCGATAGGATTGCCATGATATTTACACTATTTCTTCTCCAGACTTCTGGCTACAAGGTGTATATAGTCATAAACCGTTTTATTTTCGTTTACGACAGTTATAGCCGATTTTCCACTTTTATGAAAATTGTATAAAAACTCAGCATCTGATGGCTTTGAGAAAAAAACCCCGATAGGATTGCCATGATATTTAGACTATTTCTTCTCCAGACTTCTGGCTACAATGTGTATATAGTCATAAACCGTTTTATTTTCGCTTACGACAGTTATAGCCGATTTTCCATTTTTATGAAAATTGTATAAAAACTCAGCATCCGATGGCTTTGTGAAGAAACCACCGATAGGATTGCCATGATATTTACACCATTTCTTCTCCAGACTTCTGGCTACAAGGTGTATATAGTCATAATCCGTATTATTTTCACTGACGACAGTTATAGTCGATTTTCCATTTTTATGAAAATTGTATAAAAACTCAGCATCCGATGGCTTTGTGAAGAAACCACCGATAGGATTGCCAAGATATTTACACCATTTCTTCTCCAGACTTCTGGCTACAAGGTGTATATAGTCATAATCCGTATTATTTTCGCTTACGACAGTTATAGCCGTTTTTCCATTTTTATGAAAATTGTATAAAAACTCAGCATCCGATGGCTTTGTGAAGAAACCACCGATAGGATTGCCATGATATTTACACCATTTCTTCTCCAGATTTCTGGATACAAGGTATATATAGTCATAATCCGTATTATTTTCGTTTACGACAGTTATAGCCGAGTTTCCATTTTTATGAAAATTGTATAAAAGCTCAGCATGCGATGGCTTGGTGAAAAAACCACCGATAGGATTGCCATGATATTTACACCATTTCTTCTCCAGACTTCTGGCTACAAGGTGTATTATCATAGTCATAATCCGTATTATTTTCGTTTACGACAATTATAGCCGATTTTCCTTTTTCATGAAAATTGGATAAAAACTCAGCATGCGATGGCTTGGTGAAAAAACCACCGCTAGGATTGCCATGATATTTACACCATTTCTTCTCCAGACTTCTGGCTACAAGGTGTATATAGTTATAATCCGTATTATTTTCGTTGACAACAGTTATAGCCGATTTTCCATTTTTATGAAAATTGTATAAAAACTCAGCATCCGATGGCTTTGTGAAAAAACCACCGATAGGATTCCCATGATATATACACCATTTCTTCTCCAGACTTCTGGATACAAGGTGTATATAGTCATAATCCGTATTAATTTCGCTTACGACAGTTATAGCCGATTTTCCATTTTTATGAAAATTGTATAAAAACTCAGCATCCGATGGCTTTGTGAAGAAACCACCGATAGGATTACCAAGATATTTACACCATTTCTTCTCCAGACTTCTGGCTACAAGGTGTATATAGTCATAATCCGTATTACTTTCGCTTACGACAGTTATAGCCGATTTTCCATTTTTATGAAAATTGTATAAAAACTCAGCATCCGATGGCTTTGTAAAGAAACCACCGATAGGATTGCCATGATATTTACACTATATCTTCTCCAGACTTCTGGCTACAAGGTGTATATAGTCATAGTCCGCATTATTTTCGTTGACGACAGTTATAGCCGATTTTCCATTTTTATGAAAATTGTATAAAAACTCAACATGCGAGGGCTTTGTGAAGAAACCACCGATAGGATTGCCATGATATTTACACTATTTCTTCTCCAGACTTCTGGCTACAAGGTGTATAGTATATAGTCATAATCAGTATTATTTTCGCTTACGACAGTTATAGCCGATTTTCCATTTTTATGAAAATTGTATAAAAACTCAGCATCCGATGGCTTTGTGAAGAAACCACCGATAGGATTGCCATGATATTTACACCATTTCTTCTCCAGATTTCTGGATACAAGGTATATATAGTCATAATCCGTATTATTTTCGTTTACGACAGTTATAGCCGAGTTTCCATTTTTATGAAAATTGTATAAAAGCTCAGCATGCGATGGCTTGGTGAAAAAACCACCGATAGGATTGCCATGATATTTACACCATTTCTTCTCCAGACTTTTGGCTACAAGGTGTATATAGTCATAATCCGTATTATTTTCGTTTACGACAATTATAGCCGATTTTCCTTTTTCATGAAAATTGGATAAAAACTCAGCATGCGATGGCTTGGTGAAAAAACCACCGCTAGGATTTCCATGATATTTACACCATTTCTTCTTCAGACTTCTGGCTACAAGGTGTATATAGTCATAATCCGTATTCCTTTCGCTTACGAGAGTTATAGCCGATTTTCCATTTTTATGAAAATTGTATAAAAACTCAGCATCCGATGGCTTTCTGAAGAAACCACAGATGGAATTGCCATGATATTTACACCATTTCTTCTCCAGACTTCTGGCTACAAGGTGTATATAGTCATAATCCGTATTATTTTCGTTGACGACAATTATAGCCGATTTTCCATTTTTATGAAAATTGTATAAAAACTCAGCATCCGATGGCTTTGTGAAGAAACCACCGATAGGATTGCCATGATATTTACACCATTTCTTCTCCAGACTTCTGACTACAAGGTGTATAGTATATAGTCATAATCAGTATTATTTTCGCTTACGACAGTTATAGCCGATTTTCCATTTTTATGAAAATTGTATAAAAACTCAGCATCCGATGGCTTTGTGAAGAAACCACCGATAGGATTGCCATGATATTTACACCATTTCTTCTCCAGACTTCTGGCTACAAGGTGTATAGTATATAGTCATAATCAGTATTATTTTCGCTTACGACAGTTATAGCCGATTTTCCATTTTTATGAAAATTGTATAAAAACTCAGCATCCGATGGTTTTGTGAAGAAACCACCGATAGGATTGCTATGATATTTACACCATTTCTTCTCCAGACTTCTGGCTACAATGTGTATATAGTCATAAACCGTATTATTTTCGTTTACGACAATTATAGCCGATTTTCCATTTTCATGAAAATTGGATAAAAACTCAGCATGCGATGGCTTGGTGAAAAAACCACCGATAGGATTGCCATGATATTTACACTATTTCTTCTCCAGACTTCTGGCTACAAGGTGTATATAGTCATAAACCGTTTTATTTTCGTTTACGACAGTTATAGCCGATTTTCCACTTTTATGAAAATTGTATAAAAACTCAGCATCCGATGGCTTTGGAAAAAAAACCGATAGGATTGCCATGATATTTAGACTATTTCTTCTCCAGACTTCTGGCTACAATGTGTATATAGTCATAAACCGTATTATTTTCGTTTACGACAGTTATAGCCAGTTTTCCATTTTTATGAAAATTGTATAAAAACTCAGCATCCGATGGCTTTGAGAAAAAACCCCGACAGGATTGCCATGATATATACCCTATTTCTTCTCCAGACTTCTGGCTACAATGTGTATATAGTCATAGTCCGTATTATTTTCGCTTACGACAGTTATAGCCGATTTTCCACTTTTATGAAAATTGTATAAAAACTCAGCATCCGATGGTTTTGTGAAGAAACCACCGATAGGATTGCCATGATATTTACACCATTTCTTCTCCAGACTTCTGGCTACAATGTGTATATATTCATAAACTGTATTATTTTCGTTTACGACAGTTATAGCCAGTTTTCCATTTTTATGAAAATTGTATAAAAACTCAGCATCCGATGGCTTTGAGAAAAAACCCCGACAGGATTGCCATGATATATACCCTATTTCTTCTCCAGACTTCTGGCTACAATGTGTATATAGTCATAGTCCGTATTATTTTCGCTTACGACAGTTATAGCCGATTTTCCATTTTTATGAAAATTGTATAAAAACTCAGCATCCGATGGCTTTGTGAAAAAACCACCGCTAGGATTGCCATGATATTTACACCATTTCTTCTCCAGACTTCTGGCTACAAGGTGTATATAGTCATAAACCGTATTATTTTCGTATACGATAGTTATAGCCGATTTTCCATTTTCATAAAAATTGTATAAAAACTCAGCATGCGATGGCTTGGTGAAAAAACCACCGCTAGGATTTCCATGATATTTACACCATTTCTTCTTCAGACTTCTGGCTACAAGGTGTATATAGTCATAATCCGTATTACTTTCGCTTACGACAGTTATAGCCGATTTTCCACTTTTATGAAAATTGTATAAAAACTCAGCATCCGATGGCTTTGGAAAAAAAACCGATAGGATTACCATGATATTTACACCATTTCTTCTCCAGACTTCTGGCTACAAGGTGTATAGTATATAGTCATAATCAGTATTATTTTCGCTTACGACAGTTATAGCCGATTTTCCATTTTTATGAAAATTGTATAAAAACTCAGCATCCGATGGCTTTCTGAAGAAACCACAGATGGAATTGCCATGATATTTACACCATTTCTTCTCCAGACTTCTGGCTACAAGGTGTATATAGTCATAATCCGTATTATTTTCGTTGACGACAATTATAGCCGATTTTCCATTTTTATGAAAATTGTATAAAAACTCAGCATCCGATGGCTTTGTGAAGAAACCACCGATAGGATTGCCATGATATTTACACCATTTCTTCTCCAGACTTCTGGCTACAAGGTGTATAGTATATAGTCATAATCCGTAATATTTTCGCTTACGACAGTTATAGCCGATTTTCCATTTTTATGAAAATTGTATAAAAACACAGCATCCGATGGCTTTGTGAAGAAGCCACCGATAGGATTGCCATGATATTTAAACCATTTCTTCTCCAGATTTCTGGATACAAGGTGTATATAGTCATAATCCGTATTATTTTCGCTTACGACAGTTATAGCCGATTTTCCATTTTCATAAAAATTTTATAAAAACTCAGCATGCGATGGCTTGGTGAAAAAACCACCGCTAGGATTTCCATGATATTTACACCATTTCTTCTTCAGACTTCTGGCTACAAGGTGTATATAGTCATAATCCGTATTACTTTCGCTTACGAGAGTTATAGCCGATTTTCCATTTTTATGAAAATTGTATAAAAACTCAGCATCCGATGGCTTTCTGAAGAAACCACAGATGGAATTGCCATGATATTTACACCATTTCTTCTCCAGACTTCTGGCTACAAGGTGTATATAGTCATAAACCGTATTATTTTCGTTTACGACAGTTATAGCCGATTTTCCACTTTTATGAAAATTGTATAAAAACTCAGCATCCGATGGCTTTGAGAAAAAAACCCCGATAGGATTGCCATGATATTTACACTATTTCTTCTCCAGACTTCTGGCTGAAATGTGTATATAGTCATAAACCGTATTATTTTCGTTTACGACAGTTATAGCCGATTTTCCACTTTTATGAAAATTGTATAAAAACTCAGCATCCGATGGCTTTGAGAAAAAAACCCCGATAGGATTGCCATGATATTTACACCATTTCCTCTCCAGACTTCTGGCAACAATGTGTATATAGTCATAAACCGTATTATTTTCGCTTACGACAGTTATAGCCGATTCTCCATTTTTATAAAAATTGTATAAAAACTCAGCATCCGATGGCTTTGTGAAGAAACCACCGATAGGATTGCCATGATATTTACACCATTTCTTCTCCAGACTTCTGGCTACAAGGTGTATAGTATATAGTCATAATCCGTAATATTTTCGCTTACGACAGTTATAGCCGATTTTCCATTTTTATGAAAATTGTATAAAAACTCAGCATCCGATGGCTTTGAGAAAAAAAACCGATAGGATTGCCATGATATTTACACTATTTCTTCTCCAGACTTCTGGCTACAATGTGTATATAGTCATAAACCGTATTATTTTCGTTTACGACAGTTATAGCCGATTTTCCATTTTCATGAAAATTGGATAAATACTCAGCATTCGATGGCTTGGTGAAAAAACCACCACTCGGATTGCCATGATATTTACACCATTTCTTCTTCAGACTTCTGGCTACAAGGTGTATATAGTCATAATCCGTATTATTTTCGCTTACGACAGTTATAGCCGATTTTCCACTTTTATGAAAATTGTATAAAAACTCAGCATCCGATGGCTTTGGAAAAAAAACCGATAGGATTGCCATGATATTTAGACTATTTCTTCTCCAGACTTCTGGCTACAATGTGTATATAGTCATAAACCGTATTATTTTCGTTTACGACAGTTATAGCCGATTTTCCATTTTCATGAAAATTGTATAAAAACTCAGCATGCGATGGCTTGGTGAAAAAACCACCGATAGGATGGCCATGATATTTACACTATTTCTTCTCCAGACTTCTGGCTACAAGGTGTATATAGTCATAATCCGTATTATTTTCGTTTACGACAGTTATAGCCGATTTTCCATTTTTATGAAAATTGTATAAAAACTCAGCATCCGATGGCTTTGAGAAAAAAACCCCGATAGGATTGCCATGATATTTACACTATTTCTTCTCCAGACTTCTGGCTACAAGGTGTATATAGTCATAAACCGTTTTATTTTCGTTTACGACAGTTATAGCCGATTTTCCACTTTTATGAAAATTGTATAAAAACTCAGCATCTGATGGCTTTGAGAAAAAAACCCCGATAGGATTGCCATGATATTTAGACTATTTCTTCTCCAGACTTCTGGCTACAATGTGTATATAGTCATAAACCGTTTTATTTTCGCTTACGACAGTTATAGCCGATTTTCCATTTTTATGAAAATTGTATAAAAACTCAGCATCCGATGGCTTTGTGAAGAAACCACCGATAGAATTGCCAAGATATTTACACCATTTCTTCTCCAGACTTCTGGCTACAAGGTGTATATAGTCATAATCCGTATTATTTTCACTGACGACAGTTATAGTCGATTTTCCATTTTTATGAAAATTGTATAAAAACTCAGCATCCGATGGCTTTGTGAAGAAACCACCGATAGGATTGCCAAGATATTTACACCATTTCTTCTCCAGACTTCTGGCTACAAGGTGTATATAGTCATAATCCGTATTATTTTCGCTTACGACAGTTATAGCCGATTTTCCACTTTTATGAAAATTGTATAAAAACTCAGCATCCGATGGCTTTGGAAAAAAAAACCGATAGGATTGCCATGATATTTAGACTATTTCTTCTCCAGACTTCTGGCTACAATGTGTATATAGTCATAAACCGTATTATTTTCGTTTACGACAGTTATAGCCGATTTTCCATTTTCATGAAAATTGTATAAAAACTCAGCATGCGATGGCTTGGTGAAAAAACCACCGATAGGATTGCCATGATATTTACACTATTTCTTCTCCAGACTTCTGGCTACAAGGTGTATATAGTCATAAACCGTTTTATTTTCGTTTACGACAGTTATAGCCGATTTTCCACTTTTATGAAAATTGTATAAAAACTCAGCATCTGATGGCTTTGAGAAAAAAACCCCGATAGGATTGCCATGATATTTAGACTATTTCTTCTCCAGACTTCTGGCTACAATGTGTATATAGTCATAAACCGTTTTATTTTCGCTTACGACAGTTATAGCCGATTTTCCATTTTTATGAAAATTGTATAAAAACTCAGCATCCGATGGCTTTGTGAAGAAACCACCGATAGAATTGCCAAGATATTTACACCATTTCTTCTCCAGACTTCTGGCTACAAGGTGTATATAGTCATAATCCGTATTATTTTCACTGACGACAGTTATAGTCGATTTTCCATTTTTATGAAAATTGTATAAAAACTCAGCATCCGATGGCTTTGTGAAGAAACCACCGATAGGATTGCCAAGATATTTACACCATTTCTTCTCCAGACTTCTGGCTACAAGGTGTATATAGTCATAATCCGTATTATTTTCGCTTACGACAGTTATAGCCGTTTTTCCATTTTTATGAAAATTGTATAAAAACTCAGCATCCGATGGCTTTGTGAAGAAACCACCGATAGGATTGCCATGATATTTACACCATTTCTTCTCCAGATTTCTGGATACAAGGTATATATAGTCATAATCCGTATTATTTTCGTTTACGACAGTTATAGCCGAGTTTCCATTTTTATGAAAATTGTATAAAAGCTCAGCATGCGATGGATTGGTGAAAAAACCACCGATAGGATTGCCATGATATTTACACCATTTCTTCTCCAGACTTCTGGCTACAAGGTGTATATAGTCATAATCCGTATTATTTTCGTTTACGACAATTATAGCTGATTTTTCTTTTTCATGAAAATTGGATAAAAACTCAGCATGCGATGGCTTGGTGAAAAAACCACCGCTAGGATTGCCATGATATTTACACCATTTCTTCTCCAGACTTCTGGCTACAAGGTGTATATAGTTATAATCCGTATTATTTTCGTTGACAACAGTTATAGCCGATTTTCCATTTTTATGAAAATTGTATAAAAACTCAGCATCCGATGGCTTTGTGAAAAAACCACCGATAGGATTCCCATGATATATACACCATTTCGTCTCCAGACTTCTGGATACAAGGTGTATATAGTCATAATCCGTATTAATTTCGCTTACGACAGTTATAGCCGATTTTCCATTTTTATGAAAATTGTATAAAAACTCAGCATCCGATGGCTTTGTGAAGAAACCACCGATAGGATTACCAAGATATTTACACCATTTCTTCTCCAGACTTCTGGCTACAAGGTGTATATAGTCATAATCCGTATTACTTTCGCTTACGACAGTTATAGCCGATTTTCCATTTTTATGAAAATTGTATAAAATCTCAGCATCCGATGGCTTTGTAAAGAAACCACCGATAGGATTGCCATGATATTTACACTATATCTTCTCCAGACTTCTGGCTACAAGGTGTATATAGTCATAGTCCGCATTATTTTCGTTGACGACAGTTATAGCCGATTTTCCATTTTTATGAAAATTGTATAAAAACTCAACATGCGAGGGCTTTGTGAAGAAACCACCGATAGGATTGCCATGATATTTACACTATTTCTTCTCCAGACTTCTGGCTACAAGGTGTATAGTATATAGTCATAATCAGTATTATTTTCGCTTACGACAGTTATAGCCGATTTTCCATTTTTATGAAAATTGTATAAAAACTCAGCATCCGATGGCTTTGTGAAGAAACCACCGATAGGATTGCCATGATATTTACACCATTTCTTCTCCAGATTTCTGGATACAAGGTATATATAGTCATAATCCGTATTATTTTCGTTTACGACAGTTATAGCCGAGTTTCCATTTTTATGAAAATTGTATAAAAGCTCAGCATGCGATGGCTTGGTGAAAAAACCACCGTTAGGATTGCCATGATATTTACACCATTTCTTCTCCAGACTTTTGGCTACAAGGTGTATATAGTCATAATCCGTATTATTTTCGTTTACGACAATTATAGCCGATTTTCCTTTTTCATGAAAATTGGATAAAAACTCAGCATGCGATGGCTTGGTGAAAAAACCACCGCTAGGATTTCCATGATATTTACACCATTTCTTCTTCAGACTTCTGGCTACAAGGTGTATATAGTCATAATCCGTATTCCTTTCGCTTACGAGAGTTATAGCCGATTTTCCATTTTTATGAAAATTGTATAAAAACTCAGCATCCGATGGCTTTCTGAAGAAACCACAGATGGAATTGCCATGATATTTACACCATTTCTTCTCCAGACTTCTGGCTACAAGGTGTATATAGTCATAAACCGTATTATTTTCGTTTACGACAGTTATAGCCGATTTTCCACTTTTATGAAAATTGTATAAAAACTCAGCATCCGATGGCTTTGAGAAAAAAACCCCGATAGGATTGCCATGATATTTACACTATTTCTTCTCCAGACTTCTGGCTGAAATGTGTATATAGTCATAAACCGTATTATTTTCGTTTACGACAGTTATAGCCGATTTTCCACTTTTATGAAAATTGTATAAAAACTCAGCATCCGATGGCTTTGAGAAAAAAACCCCGATAGGATTGCCATGATATTTACACCATTTCCTCTCCAGACTTCTGGCAACAATGTGTATATAGTCATAAACCGTATTATTTTCGCTTACGACAGTTATAGCCGATTCTCCATTTTTATAAAAATTGTATAAAAACTCAGCATCCGATGGCTTTGTGAAGAAACCACCGATAGGATTGCCATGATATTTACACCATTTCTTCTCCAGACTTCTGGCTACAAGGTGTATAGTATATAGTCATAATCCGTAATATTTTCGCTTACGACAGTTATAGCCGATTTTCCATTTTTATGAAAATTGTATAAAAACTCAGCATCCGATGGCTTTGTGAAGAAGCCACCGATAGGATTGCCATGATATTTAAACCATTTCTTCTCCAGATTTCTGGATACAAGGTGTATATAGTCATAATCCGTATTATTTTCGTTTACGACAGTTATAGCCGAGTTTCCATTTTTATGAAAATTGTATAAAAACTCAGCATCCGATGGCTTTGAGAAAAAAAACCGATAGGATTGCCATGATATTTACACTATTTCTTCTCCAGACTTCTGGCTACAATGTGTATATAGTCATAAACCGTATTATTTTCGTTTACGACAGTTATAGCCGATTTTCCACTTTTATGAAAATTGTATAAAAACTCAGCATCCGATGGCTTTGGAAAAAAAACGCCGATAGGATTGCCATGATATTTACACTATTTCTTCTCCAGATTTCTGGCTACAATGTGTATATAGTCATAAACCGTATTATTTTCGTTTACGACAGTTATAGCCGATTTTCCATTTTCATGAAAATTGGATAAATACTCAGCATTCGATGGCTTGGTGAAAAAACCACCACTCGGATTGCCATGATATTTACACCATTTCTTCTTCAGACTTCTGGCTACAAGGTGTATATAGTCATAATCCGTATTATTTTCGCTTACGACAGTTATAGCCGATTTTCCACTTTTATGAAAATTGTATAAAAACTCAGCATCCGATGGCTTTGGAAAAAAAACCGATAGGATTGCCATGATATTTACACTATTTCTTCTCCAGACTTCTGGCTACAATGTGTATATAGTCATAAACCGTATTATTTTCGTTTACGACAGTTATAGCCGATTTTCCATTTTCATGAAAATTGTATAAAAACTCAGCATGCGATGGCTTGGTGAAAAAACCACCGATAGGATGGCCATGATATTTACACTATTTCTTCTCCAGACTTCTGGCTACAAGGTGTATATAGTCATAATCCGTATTATTTTCGCTTACGACAGTTATAGCCGATTTTCCATTTTTATGAAAATTGTATAAAAACTCAGCATCCGATGGCTTTGAGAAAAAAACCCCGATAGGATTGCCATGATATTTACACTATTTCTTCTCCAGACTTCTGGCTACAAGGTGTATATAGTCATAAACCGTTTTATTTTCGTTTACGACAGTTATAGCCGATTTTCCACTTTTATGAAAATTGTATAAAAACTCAGCATCTGATGGCTTTGAGAAAAAAACCCCGATAGGATTGCCATGATATTTAGACTATTTCTTCTCCAGACTTCTGGCTACAATGTGTATATAGTCATAAACCGTTTTATTTTCGCTTACGACAGTTATAGCCGATTTTCCATTTTTATGAAAATTGTATAAAAACTCAGCATCCGATGGCTTTCTGAAGAAACCACAGATGGAATTGCCAAGATATTTACACCATTTCTTCTCCAGACTTCTGGCTACAAGGTGTATATAGTCATAATCCGTATTATTTTCACTGACGACAGTTATAGTCGATTTTCCATTTTTATGAAAATTGTATAAAAACTCAGCATCCGATGGCTTTGTGAAGAAACCACCGATAGGATTGCCAAGATATTTACACCATTTCTTCTCCAGACTTCTGGCTACAAGGTGTATATAGTCATAATCCGTATTATTTTCGCTTACGACAGTTATAGCCGTTTTTCCATTTTTATGAAAATTGTATAAAAACTCAGCATCCGATGGCTTTGGAAAAAAAACCGATAGGATTGCCATGATATTTAGACTATTTCTTCTCCAGACTTCTGGCTACAATGTGTATATAGTCATAAACCGTATTATTTTCGTTTACGACAGTTATAGCCGATTTTCCATTTTCATGAAAATTGTATAAAAACTCAGCATGCGATGGCTTGGTGAAAAAACCACCGATAGGATGGCCATGATATTTACACTATTTCTTCTCCAGACTTCTGGCTACAAGGTGTATATAGTCATAATCCGTATTATTTTCGCTTACGACAGTTATAGCCGATTTTCCATTTTTATGAAAATTGTATAAAAACTCAGCATCCGATGGCTTTGAGAAAAAAAACCGATAGGATTGCCATGATATTTACACTATTTCTTCTCCAGACTTCTGGCTACAATGTGTATATAGTCATAAACCGTATTATTTTCGTTTACGACAGTTATAGCCGATTTTCCACTTTTATGAAAATTGTATAAAAACTCAGCATCCGATGGCTTTGGAAAAAAAACGCCGATAGGATTGCCATGATATTTATACTATTTCTTCTCCAGATTTCTGGCTACAATGTGTATATAGTCATAAACCGTATTATTTTCGTTTACGACAGTTATAGCCGATTTTCCATTTTCATGAAAATTGGATAAATACTCAGCATTCGATGGCTTGGTGAAAAAACCACCACTCGGATTGCCATGATATTTACACCATTTCTTCTTCAGACTTCTGGCTACAAGGTGTATATAGTCATAATCCGTATTATTTTCGCTTACGACAGTTATAGCCGATTTTCCACTTTTATGAAAATTGTATAAAAACTCAGCATCCGATGGCTTTGGAAAAAAAACCGATAGGATTGCCATGATATTTAGACTAATTCTTCTCCAGACTTCTGGCTACAATGTGTATATAGTCATAAACCGTATTATTTTCGTTTACGACAGTTATAGCCGATTTTCCATTTTCATGAAAATTGTATAAAAACTCAGCATGCGATGGCTTGGTGAAAAAACCACCGATAGGATGGCCATGATATTTACACTATTTCTTCTCCAGACTTCTGGCTACAAGGTGTATATAGTCATAATCCGTATTATTTTCGCTTACGACAGTTATAGCCGATTTTCCATTTTTATGAAAATTGTATAAAAACTCAGCATCCGATGGCTTTGAGAAAAAAACCCCGATAGGATTGCCATGATATTTACACTATTTCTTCTCCAGACTTCTGGCTACAAGGTGTATATAGTCATAAACCGTTTTATTTTCGTTTACGACAGTTATAGCCGATTTTCCACTTTTATGAAAATTGTATAAAAACTCAGCATCTGATGGCTTTGAGAAAAAAACCCCGATAGGATTGCCATGATATTTAGACTATTTCTTCTCCAGACTTCTGGCTACAATGTGTATATAGTCATAAACCGTTTTATTTTCGCTTACGACAGTTATAGCCGATTTTCCATTTTTATGAAAATTGTATAAAAACTCAGCATCCGATGGCTTTGTGAAGAAACCACCGATAGAATTGCCAAGATATTTACACCATTTCTTCTCCAGACTTCTGGCTACAAGGTGTATATAGTTATAATCCGTATTATTTTCACTGACGACAGTTATAGTCGATTTTCCATTTTTATGAAAATTGTATAAAAACTCAGCATCCGATGGCTTTGTGAAGAAACCACCGATAGGATTGCCAAGATATTTACACCATTTCTTCTCCAGACTTCTGGCTACAAGGTGTATATAGTCATAATCCGTATTATTTTCGCTTACGACAGTTATAGCCGTTTTTCCATTTTTATGAAAATTGTATAAAAACTCAGCATCCGATGGCTTTGTGAAGAAACCACCGATAGGATTGCCATGATATTTACACCATTTCTTCTCCAGATTTCTGGATACAAGGTATATATAGTCATAATCCGTATTATTTTCGTTTACGACAGTTATAGCCGAGTTTCCATTTTTATGAAAATTGTATAAAAGCTCAGCATGCGATGGCTTGGTGAAAAAACCACCGATAGGATTGCCATGATATTTACACCATTTCTTCTCCAGACTTCTGGCTACAAGGTGTATATAGTCATAATCCGTATTATTTTCGTTTACGACAATTATAGATGATTTTTCTTTTTCATGAAAATTGGATAAAAACTCAGCATGCGATGGCTTGGTGAAAAAACCACCGCTAGGATTGCCATGATATTTACACCATTTCTTCTCCAGACTTCTGGCTACAAGGTGTATATAGTTATAATCCGTATTATTTTCGTTGACAACAGTTATAGCCGATTTTCCATTTTTATGAAAATTGTATAAAAACTCAGCATCCGATGGCTTTGTGAAAAAACCACCGATAGGATTCCCATGATATATACACCATTTCGTCTCCAGACTTCTGGATACAAGGTGTATATAGTCATAATCCGTATTAATTTCGCTTACGACAGTTATAGCCGATTTTCCATTTTTATGAAAATTGTATAAAAACTCAGCATCCGATGGCTTTGTGAAGAAACCACCGATAGGATTACCAAGATATTTACACCATTTCTTCTCCAGACTTCTGGCTACAAGGTGTATATAGTCATAATCCGTATTACTTTCGCTTACGACAGTTATAGCCGATTTTCCATTTTTATGAAAATTGTATAAAAACTCAGCATCCGATGGCTTTGTAAAGAAACCACCGATAGGATTGCCATGATATTTACACTATATCTTCTCCAGACTTCTGGCTACAAGGTGTATATAGTCATAGTCCGCATTATTTTCGTTGACGACAGTTATAGCCGATTTTCCATTTTTATGAAAATTGTATAAAAACTCAACATGCGAGGGCTTTGTGAAGAAACCACCGATAGGATTGCCATGATATTTACACTATTTCTTCTCCAGACTTCTGGCTACAAGGTGTATAGTATATAGTCATAATCAGTATTATTTTCGCTTACGACAGTTATAGCCGATTTTCCATTTTTATGAAAATTGTATAAAAACTCAGCATTCGATGGCTTTGTGAAGAAACCACCGATAGGATTGCCATGATATTTACACCATTTCTTCTCCAGATTTCTGGATACAAGGTATATATAGTCATAATCCATATTATTTTCGTTTACGACAGTTATAGCCGAGTTTCCATTTTTATGAAAATTGTATAAAAGCTCAGCATGCGATGGCTTTGTGAAGAAACCACCGATAGGATTGCCATGATATTTACACTATATCTTCTCCAGACTTCTGGCTACAAGGTGTATATAGTCATAGTCCGCATTATTTTCGTTGACGACAGTTATAGCCGATTTTCCATTTTTATGAAAATTGTATAAAAACTCAGCATCCGATGGCTTTGTGAAGAAACCACCGATAGGATTGCCATGATATTTACACTATTTCTTCTCCAGACTTCTGGCTACAAGGTGTATAGTATATAGTCATAATCAGTATTATTTTCGCTTACGACAGTTATAGCCGATTTTCCATTTTTATGAAAATTGTATAAAAACTCAGCATCCGATGGCTTTGTAAAGAAACCACCGATAGGATTGCCATGATATTTACACTATATCTTCTCCAGACTTCTGGCTACAAGGTGTATATAGTCATAGTCCGCATTATTTTCGTTGACGACAGTTATAGCCGATTTTCCATTTTTATGAAAATTGTATAAAAACTCAACATGCGAGGGCTTTGTGAAGAAACCACCGATAGGATTGCCATGATATTTACACTATTTCTTCTCCAGACTTCTGGCTACAAGGTGTATAGTATATAGTCATAATCAGTATTATTTTCGCTTACGACAGTTATAGCCGATTTTCCATTTTTATGAAAATTGTATAAAAACTCAGCATCCGATGGCTTTGTGAAGAAACCACCGATAGGATTACCAAGATATTTACACCATTTCTTCTCCAGACTTCTGGCTACAAGGTGTATATAGTCATAATCCGTATTACTTTCGCTTACGACAGTTATAGCCGATTTTCCATTTTTATGAAAATTGTATAAAAACTCAGCATCCGATGGCTTTGTAAAGAAACCACCGATAGGATTGCCATGATATTTACACTATATCTTCTCCAGACTTCTGGCTACAAGGTGTATATAGTCATAGTCCGCATTATTTTCGTTGACGACAGTTATAGCCGATTTTCCATTTTTATGAAAATTGTATAAAAACTCAACATGCGAGGGCTTTGTGAAGAAACCACCGATAGGATTACCAAGATATTTACACCATTTCTTCTCCAGACTTCTGGCTACAAGGTGTATATAGTCATAATCCGTATTACTTTCGCTTACGACAGTTATAGCCGATTTTCCATTTTTATGAAAATTGTATAAAAACTCAGCATCCGATGGCTTTGAGAAAAAAACCCCGATAGGATTGCCATGATATTTACACTATTTCTTCTCCAGACTTCTGGCTACAAGGTGTATATAGTCATAAACCGTTTTATTTTCGTTTACGACAGTTATAGCCGATTTTCCACTTTTATGAAAATTGTATAAAAACTCAGCATCTGATGGCTTTGAGAAAAAAACCCCGATAGGATTGCCATGATATTTAGACTATTTCTTCTCCAGACTTCTGGCTACAATGTGTATATAGTCATAAACCGTTTTATTTTCGCTTACGACAGTTATAGCCGATTTTCCATTTTTATGAAAATTGTATAAAAACTCAGCATCCGATGGCTTTCTGAAGAAACCACAGATGGAATTGCCAAGATATTTACACCATTTCTTCTCCAGACTTCTGGCTACAAGGTGTATATAGTCATAATCCGTATTATTTTCACTGACGACAGTTATAGTCGATTTTCCATTTTTATGAAAATTGTATAAAAACTCAGCATCCGATGGCTTTGTGAAGAAACCACCGATAGGATTGCCAAGATATTTACACCATTTCTTCTCCAGACTTCTGGCTACAAGGTGTATATAGTCATAATCCGTATTATTTTCGCTTACGACAGTTATAGCCGTTTTTCCATTTTTATGAAAATTGTATAAAAACTCAGCATCCAATGGCTTTGGAAAAAAAACCGATAGGATTGCCATGATATTTAGACTATTTCTTCTCCAGACTTCTGGCTACAATGTGTATATAGTCATAAACCGTATTATTTTCGTTTACGACAGTTATAGCCGATTTTCCATTTTCATGAAAATTGTATAAAAACTCAGCATGCGATGGCTTGGTGAAAAAACCACCGATAGGATGGCCATGATATTTACACTATTTCTTCTCCAGACTTCTGGCTACAAGGTGTATATAGTCATAATCCGTATTATTTTCGCTTACGACAGTTATAGCCGATTTTCCATTTTTATGAAAATTGTATAAAAACTCAGCATCCGATGGCTTTGAGAAAAAAAACCGATAGGATTGCCATGATATTTACACTATTTCTTCTCCAGACTTCTGGCTACAATGTGTATATAGTCATAAACCGTATTATTTTCGTTTACGACAGTTATAGCCGATTTTCCACTTTTATGAAAATTGTATAAAAACTCAGCATCCGATGGCTTTGGAAAAAAAACGCCGATAGGATTGCCATGATATTTATACTATTTCTTCTCCAGATTTCTGGCTACAATGTGTATATAGTCATAAACCGTATTATTTTCGTTTACGACAGTTATAGCCGATTTTCCATTTTCATGAAAATTGGATAAATACTCAGCATTCGATGGCTTGGTGAAAAAACCACCACTCGGATTGCCATGATATTTACACCATTTCTTCTTCAGACTTCTGGCTACAAGGTGTATATAGTCATAATCCGTATTATTTTCGCTTACGACAGTTATAGCCGATTTTCCACTTTTATGAAAATTGTATAAAAACTCAGCATCCGATGGCTTTGGAAAAAAAACCGATAGGATTGCCATGATATTTAGACTAATTCTTCTCCAGACTTCTGGCTACAATGTGTATATAGTCATAAACCGTATTATTTTCGTTTACGACAGTTATAGCCGATTTTCCATTTTCATGAAAATTGTATAAAAACTCAGCATGCGATGGCTTGGTGAAAAAACCACCGATAGGATGGCCATGATATTTACACTATTTCTTCTCCAGACTTCTGGCTACAAGGTGTATATAGTCATAATCCGTATTATTTTCGCTTACGACAGTTATAGCCGATTTTCCATTTTTATGAAAATTGTATAAAAACTCAGCATCCGATGGCTTTGAGAAAAAAACCCCGATAAGATTGCCATGATATTTACACTATTTCTTCTCCAGACTTCTGGCTACAAGGTGTATATAGTCATAAACCGTTTTATTTTCGTTTACGACAGTTATAGCCGATTTTCCACTTTTATGAAAATTGTATAAAAACTCAGCATCTGATGGCTTTGAGAAAAAAACCCCGATAGGATTGCCATGATATTTAGACTATTTCTTCTCCAGACTTCTGGCTACAATGTGTATATAGTCATAAACCGTTTTATTTTCGCTTACGACAGTTATAGCCGATTTTCCATTTTTATGAAAATTGTATAAAAACTCAGCATCCGATGGCTTTGTGAAGAAACCACCGATAGAATTGCCAAGATATTTACACCATTTCTTCTCCAGACTTCTGGCTACAAGGTGTATATAGTCATAATCCGTATTATTTTCACTGACGACAGTTATAGTCGATTTTCCATTTTTATGAAAATTGTATAAAAACTCAGCATCCGATGGCTTTGTGAAGAAACCACCGATAGGATTGCCATGATATTTACACCATTTCTTCTCCAGACTTCTGGCTACAAGGTGTATATAGTCATAATCCGTATTATTTTCGCTTACGACAGTTATAGCCGTTTTTCCATTTTTATGAAAATTGTATAAAAACTCAGCATCCGATGGCTTTGTGAAGAAACCACCGATAGGATTGCCATGATATTTACACCATTTCTTCTCCAGATTTCTGGATACAAGGTATATATAGTCATAATCCGTATTATTTTCGTTTACGACAGTTATAGCCGAGTTTCCATTTTTATGAAAATTGTATAAAAGCTCAGCATGCGATGGCTTGGTGAAAAAACCACCGATAGGATTGCCATGATATTTACACCATTTCTTCTCCAGACTTCTGGCTACAAGGTGTATATAGTCATAATCCGTATTATTTTCGTTTACGACAATTATAGCTGATTTTTCTTTTTCATGAAAATTGGATAAAAACTCAGCATGCGATGGCTTGGTGAAAAAACCACCGCTAGGATTGCCATGATATTTACACCATTTCTTCTCCAGACTTCTGGCTACAAGGTGTATATAGTTATAATCCGTATTATTTTCGTTGACAACAGTTATAGCCGATTTTCCATTTTTATGAAAATTGTATAAAAACTCAGCATCCGATGGCTTTGTGAAAAAACCACCGATAGGATTCCCATGATATATACACCATTTCGTCTCCAGACTTCTGGATACAAGGTGTATATAGTCATAATCCGTATTAATTTCGCTTACGACAGTTATAGCCGATTTTCCATTTTTATGAAAATTGTATAAAAACTCAGCATCCGATGGCTTTGTGAAGAAACCACCGATAGGATTACCAAGATATTTACACCATTTCTTCTCCAGACTTCTGGCTACAAGGTGTATATAGTCATAATCCGTATTACTTTCGCTTACGACAGTTATAGCCGATTTTCCATTTTTATGAAAATTGTATAAAAACTCAGCATCCGATGGCTTTGTAAAGAAACCACCGATAGGATTGCCATGATATTTACACTATATCTTCTCCAGACTTCTGGCTACAAGGTGTATATAGTCATAGTCCGCATTATTTTCGTTGACGACAGTTATAGCCGATTTTCCATTTTTATGAAAATTGTATAAAAACTCAACATGCGAGGGCTTTGTGAAGAAACCACCGATAGGATTGCCATGATATTTACACTATTTCTTCTCCAGACTTCTGGCTACAAGGTGTATAGTATATAGTCATAATCAGTATTATTTTCGCTTACGACAGTTATAGCCGATTTTCCATTTTTCTGAAAATTGTATAAAAACTCAGCATCCGATGGCTTTGTGAAGAAACCACCGATAGGATTGCCATGATATTTACACCATTTCTTCTCCAGATTTCTGGATACAAGGTATATATAGCCATAATCCGTATTATTTTCGTTTACGACAGTTATAGCCGAGTTTCCATTTTTATGAAAATTGTATAAAAGCTCAGCATGCGATGGCTTGGTGAAAAAACCACCGATAGGATTGCCATGATATTTACACCATTTCTTCTCCAGACTTTTGGCTACAAGGTGTATATAGTCATAATCCGTATTATTTTCGTTTACGACAATTATAGCCGATTTTCCTTTTTCATGAAAATTGTATAAAAGCTCAGCATGCGATGGCTTGGTGAAAAAACCACCGCTAGGATTTCCATGATATTTACACCATTTCTTCTTCAGACTTCTGGCTACAAGGTGTATATAGTCATAATCCGTATTCCTTTCGCTTACGAGAGTTATAGCCGATTTTCCATTTTTATGAAAATTGTATAAAAACTCAGCATCCGATGGCTTTCTGAAGAAACCACAGATGGAATTGCCATGATATTTACACCATTTCTTCTCCAGACTTCTGGCTACAAGGTGTATATAGTCATAATCCGTATTATTTTCGTTGACGACAATTATAGCCGATTTTCCATTTTTATGAAAATTGTATAAAAACTCAGCATCCGATGGCTTTGTGAAGAAACCACCGATAGGATTGCCATGATATTTACACTATTTCTTCTCCAGACTTCTGACTACAAAGTGTATAGTATATAGTCATAATCAGTATTATTTTCGCTTACGACAGTTATAGCCGATTTTCCATTTTTATGAAAATTGTATAAAAACTCAGCATCCGATGGCTTTGTGAAGAAACCACCGATAGGATTGCCATGATATTTACACCATTTCTTCTCCAGACTTCTGGCTACAAGGTGTATAGTATATAGTCATAATCAGTATTATTTTCGCTTACGACAGTTATAGCCGATTTTCCATTTTTATGAAAATTGTATAAAAACTCAGCATCCGATGGTTTTGTGAAGAAACCACCGATAGGATTGCCATGATATTTACACCATTTCTTCTCCAGACTTCTGGCTACAATGTGTATATAGTCATAAACCGTATTATTTTCGTTTACGACAATTATAGCCGATTTTCCATTTTCATGAAAATTGGATAAAAACTCAGCATGCGATGGCTTGGTGAAAAAACCACCGCTAGGATTGCCATGATATTTACACCATTTCTTCTCCAGACTTCTGGCTACAAGGTGTATATAGTCATAAACCGTATTATTTTCGTATACGATAGTTATAGCCGATTTTCCATTTTCATAAAAATTGTATAAAAACTCAGCATGCGATAGCTTGGTGAAAAAACCACCGCTAGGATTTCCATGATATTTACACCATTTCTTCTTCAGACTTCTGGCTACAAGGTGTATATAGTCATAATCCGTATTACTTTCGCTTACGAGAGTTATAGCCGATTTTCCATTTTTATGAAAATTGTATAAAAACTCAGCATCCGATGGCTTTCTGAAGAAACCACAGATGGAATTGCCATGATATTTACACCATTTCTTCTCCAGACTTCTGGCTACAAGGTGTATATAGTCATAAACCGTATTATTTTCGTTTACGACAGTTATAGCCGATCTTCCACTTTTATGAAAATTGTATAAAAACTCAGCATCCGATGGCTTTGAGAAAAAAACCCCGATAGGATTGCCATGATATTTACACCATTTCCTCTCCAGACTTCTGGCAACAATGTGTATATAGTCATAAACCGTATTATTTTCGCTTACGACAGTTATAGCCGATTCTCCATTTTTATAAAAATTGTATAAAAACTCAGCATCCGATGGCTTCGTGAAGAAACCACCGATAGGATTGCCAGATATTTACACCATTTCTTCTCCAGACTTCTGGCTACAAGGTGTATAGTATATAGTCATAATCCGTAATATTTTCGCTTACGACAGTTATAGCCGATTTTCCATTTTTATGAAAATTGTATAAAAACTCAGCATCCGATGGCTTTGTGAAGAAGCCACCGATAGGATTGCCATGATATTTAAACCATTTCTTCTCCAGATTTCTGGATACAAGGTGTATATAGTCATAATCCGTATTATTTTCGTTTACGACAGTTATAGCCGAGTTTCCATTTTTATGAAAATTGTATAAAAACTCAGCATCCGATGGCTTTGAGAAAAAAAACCGATAGGATTGCCATGATATTTACACTATTTCTTCTCCAGACTTCTGGCTACAATGTGTATATAGTCATAAACCGTATTATTTTCGTTTACGACAGTTATAGCCGATTTTCCACTTTTATGAAAATTGTATAAAAACTCAGCATCCGATGGCTTTGGAAAAAAAACGCCGATAGGATTGCCATGATATTTACACTATTTCTTCTCCAGACTTCTGGCTACAATGTGTATATAGTCATAAACCGTATTATTTTCGTTTACGACAGTTATAAACGATTTTCCATTTTCATGAAAATTGGATAAATACTCAGCATTCGATGGCTTGGTGAAAAAACCACCACTAGGATTGCCATGATATTTACACCATTTCTTCTTCAGACTTCTGGCTACAAGGTGTATATAGTCATAATCCGTATTACTTTCGCTTACGACAGTTATAGCCGATTTTCCATTTTTATGAAAATTGTATAAAAACTCAGCATCCGATGGCTTTCTGAAGAAACCACAGATGGAATTGCCATGATATTTACACCATTTCTTCTCCAGACTTCTGGCTACAAGGTGTATATAGTCATAATCCGTATTATTTTCGCTTACGACAGTTATAGCCGTTTTTCCATTTTTATGAAAATTGTATAAAAACTCAGCATCCGATGGCTTTGTGAAGAAACCACCGATAGGATTGCCATGATATTTACACCATTTCTTCTCCAGACTTCTGGCTACAAGGTGTATATAGTCATAATCCGTATTATTTTCGCTTACGACAGTTATAGCCGTTTTTCCATTTTTATGAAAATTGTATAAAAACTCAGCATCCGATGGCTTTGGAAAAAAAACCGATAGGATTGCCATGATATTTAGACTATTTCTTCTCCAGACTTCTGGCTACAATGTGTATATAGTCATAAACCGTATTATTTTCGTTTACGACAGTTATAGCCGATTTTCCATTTTCATGAAAATTGTATAAAAACTCAGCATGCGATGGCTTGGTGAAAAAACCACCGATAGGATGGCCATGATATTTACACTATTTCTTCTCCAGACTTCTGGCTACAAGGTGTATATAGTCATAATCCGTATTATTTTCGCTTACGACAGTTATAGCCGATTTTCCATTTTTATGAAAATTGTATAAAAACTCAGCATCCGATGGCTTTGAGAAAAAAAACCGATAGGATTGCCATGATATTTACACTATTTCTTCTCCAGACTTCTGGCTACAATGTGTATATAGTCATAAACCGTATTATTTTCGATTACGACAGTTATAGCCGATTTTCCACTTTTATGAAAATTGTATAAAAACTCAGCATCCGATGGCTTTGGAAAAAAAACGCCGATAGGATTGCCATGATATTTACACTATTTCTTCTCCAGATTTCTGGCTACAATGTGTATATAGTCATAAACCGTATTATTTTCGTTTACGACAGTTATAGCCGATTTTCCATTTTCATGAAAATTGGATAAATACTCAGCATTCGATGGCTTGGTGAAAAAACCACCACTCGGATTGCCATGATATTTACACCATTTCTTCTTCAGACTTCTGGCTACAAGGTGTATATAGTCATAATCCGTATTATTTTCGCTTACGACAGTTATAGCCGATTTTCCACTTTTATGAAAATCGTATAAAAACTCAGCATCCGATGGCTTTGGAAAAAAAACCGATAGGATTGCCATGATATTTAGACTATTTCTTCTCCAGACTTCTGGCTACAATGTGTATATAGTCATAAACCGTATTATTTTCGTTTACGACAGTTATAGCCGATTTTCCATTTTCATGAAAATTGTATAAAAACTCAGCATGCGATGGCTTGGTGAAAAAACCACCGATAGGATGGCCATGATATTTACACTATTTCTTCTCCAGACTTCTGGCTACAAGGTGTATATAGTCATAATCCGTATTATTTTCGCTTACGACAGTTATAGCCGATTTTCCATTTTTATGAAAATTGTATAAAAACTCAGCATCCGATGGCTTTGAGAAAAAAACCCCGATAGGATTGCCATGATATTTACACTATTTCTTCTCCAGACTTCTGGCTACAAGGTGTATATAGTCATAAACCGTTTTATTTTCGTTTACGACAGTTATAGCCGATTTTCCACTTTTATGAAAATTGTATAAAAACTCAGCATCTGATGGCTTTGAGAAAAAAACCCCGATAGGATTGCCATGATATTTAGACTATTTCTTCTCCAGACTTCTGGCTACAATGTGTATATAGTCATAAACCGTTTTATTTTCGCTTACGACAGTTATAGCCGATTTTCCATTTTTATGAAAATTGTATAAAAACTCAGCATCCGATGGCTTTGTGAAGAAACCACCGATAGAATTGCCAAGATATTTACACCATTTCTTCTCCAGACTTCTGGCTACAAGGTGTATATAGTCATAATCCGTATTATTTTCACTGACGACAGTTATAGTCGATTTTCCATTTTTATGAAAATTGTATAAAAACTCAGCATCCGATGGCTTTGTGAAGAAACCACCGATAGGATTGCCAAGATATTTACACCATTTCTTCTCCAGACTTCTGGCTACAAGGTGTATATAGTCATAATCCGTATTATTTTCGCTTACGACAGTTATAGCCGTTTTTCCATTTTTATGAAAATTGTATAAAAACTCAGCATCCGATGGCTTTGTGAAGAAACCACCGATAGGATTGCCATGATATTTACACCATTTCTTCTCCAGATTTCTGGATACAAGGTATATATAGTCATAATCCGTATTATTTTCGTTTACGACAGTTATAGCCGAGTTTCCATTTTTATGAAAATTGTATAAAAGCTCAGCATGCGATGGCTTGGTGAAAAAACCACCGATAGGATTGCCATGATATTTACACCATTTCTTCTCCAGACTTCTGGCTACAAGGTGTATATAGTCATAATCCGTATTATTTTCGTTTACGACAATTATAGCAGATTTTTCTTTTTCATGAAAATTGGATAAAAACTCAGCATGCGATGGCTTGGTGAAAAAACCACCGCTAGGATTGCCATGATATTTACACCATTTCTTCTCCAGACTTCTGGCTACAAGGTGTATATAGTTATAATCCGTATTATTTTCGTTGACAACAGTTATAGCCGATTTTCCATTTTTATGAAAATTGTATAAAAACTCAGCATCCGATGGCTTTGTGAAAAAACCACCGATAGGATTCCCATGATATATACACCATTTCGTCTCCAGACTTCTGGATACAAGGTGTATATAGTCATAATCCGTATTAATTTCGCTTACGACAGTTATAGCCGATTTTCCATTTTTATGAAAATTGTATAAAAACTCAGCATCCGATGGCTTTGTGAAGAAACCACCGATAGGATTACCAAGATATTTACACCATTTCTTCTCCAGACTTCTGGCTACAAGGTGTATATAGTCATAATCCGTATTACTTTCGCTTACGACAGTTATAGCCGATTTTCCATTTTTATGAAAATTGTATAAAAACTCAGCATCCGATGGCTTTGTAAAGAAACCACCGATAGGATTGCCATAATATTTACACTATATCTTCTCCAGACTTCTGGCTACAAGGTGTATATAGTCATAGTCCGCATTATTTTCGTTGACGACAGTTATAGCCGATTTTCCATTTTTATGAAAATTGTATAAAAACTCAACATGCGAGGGCTTTGTGAAGAAACCACCGATAGGATTGCCATGATATTTACACTATTTCTTCTCCAGACTTCTGGCTACAAGGTGTATAGTATATAGTCATAATCAGTATTATTTTCGTTTACGACAGTTATAGCCGATTTTCCATTTTTCTGAAAATTGTATAAAAACTCAGCATCCGATGGCTTTGTGAAGAAACCACCGATAGGATTGCCATGATATTTACACCATTTCTTCTCCAGATTTCTGGATACAAGGTATATATAGTCATAATCCGTATTATTTTCGTTTACGACAGTTATAGCCGAGTTTCCATTTTTATGAAAATTGTATAAAAGCTCAGCATGCGATGGCTTGGTGAAAAAACCACCGATAGGATTGCCATGATATTTACACCATTTCTTCTCCAGACTTTTGGCTACAAGGTGTATATAGTCATAATCCGTATTATTTTCGTTTACGACAATTATAGCCGATTTTCCTTTTTCATGAAAATTGGATAAAAACTCAGCATGCGATGGCTTGGTGAAAAAACCACCGCTAGGATTTCCATGATATTTACACCATTTCTTCTTCAGACTTCTGGCTACAAGGTGTATATAGTCATAATCCGTATTCCTTTCGCTTACGAGAGTTATAGCCGATTTTCCATTTTTATGAAAATTGTATAAAAACTCAGCATCCGATGGCTTTCTGAAGAAACCACAGATGGAATTGCCATGATATTTACACCATTTCTTCTCCAGACTTCTGGCTACAAGGTGTATATAGTCATAATCCGTATTATTTTCGTTGACGACAATTATAGCCGATTTTCCATTTTTATGAAAATTGTATAAAAACTCAGCATCCGATGGCTTTGTGAAGAAACCACCGATAGGATTGCCATGATATTTACACCATTTCTTCTCCAGACTTCTGACTACAAAGTGTATAGTATATAGTCATAATCAGTATTATTTTCGCTTACGACAGTTATAGCCGATTTTCCATTTTTATGAAAATTGTATAAAAACTCAGCATCCGATGGCTTTGTGAAGAAACCACCGATAGGATTGCCATGATATTTACACCATTTCTTCTCCAGACTTCTGGCTACAAGGTGTATAGTATATAGTCATAATCAGTATTATTTTCGCTTACGACAGTTATAGCCGATTTTCCATTTTTATGAAAATTGTATAAAAACTCAGCATCCGATGGTTTTGTGAAGAAACCACCGATAGGATTGCCATGATATTTACACCATTTCTTCTCCAGACTTCTGGCTACAATGTGTATATAGTCATAAACCGTATTATTTTCGTTTACGACAATTATAGCCGATTTTCCATTTTCATGAAAATTGGATAAAAACTCAGCATGCGATGGCTTGGTGAAAAAACCACCGCTAGGATTGCCATGATATTTACACCATTTCTTCTCCAGACTTCTGGCTACAAGGTATATATAGTCATAAACCGTATTATTTTCGTATACGATAGTTATAGCCGATTTTCCATTTTCATAAAAATTGTATAAAAACTCAGCATGCGATGGCTTGGTGAAAAAACCACCGCTAGGATTTCCATGATATTTACACCATTTCTTCTTCAGACTTCTGGCTACAAGGTGTATATAGTCATAATCCGTATTACTTTCGCTTACGAGAGTTATAGCCGATTTTCCATTTTTATGAAAATTGTATAAAAACTCAGCATCCGATGGCTTTCTGAAGAAACCACAGATGGAATTGCCATGATATTTACACCATTTCTTCTCCAGACTTCTGGCTACAAGGTGTATATAGTCATAAACCGTATTATTTTCGTTTACGACAGTTATAGCCGATTTTCCACTTTTATGAAAATTGTATAAAAACTCAGCATCCGATGGCTTTGAGAAAAAAACCCCGATAGGATTGCCATGATATTTACACCATTTCCTCTCCAGACTTCTGGCAACAATGTGTATATAGTCATAAACCGTATTATTTTCGCTTACGACAGTTATAGCCGATTCTCCATTTTTATAAAAATTGTATAAAAACTCAGCATCCGATGGCTTCGTGAAGAAACCACCGATAGGATTGCCAGATATTTACACCATTTCTTCTCCAGACTTCTGGCTACAAGGTGTATAGTATATAGTCATAATCCGTAATATTTTCGCTTACGACAGTTATAGCCGATTTTCCATTTTTATGAAAATTGTATAAAAACTCAGCATCCGATGGCTTTGTGAAGAAGCCACCGATAGGATTGCCATGATATTTAAACCATTTCTTCTCCAGATTTCTGGATACAAGGTGTATATAGTCATAATCCGTATTATTTTCGTTTACGACAGTTATAGCCGAGTTTCCATTTTTATGAAAATTGTATAAAAACTCAGCATCCGATGGCTTTGAGAAAAAAAACCGATAGGATTGCCATGATATTTACACTATTTCTTCTCCAGACTTCTGGCTACAATGTGTATATAGTCATAAACCGTATTATTTTCGTTTACGACAGTTATAGCCGATTTTCCATTTTTATGAAAATTGTATAAAAACTCAGCATCCGATGGCTTTGGAAAAAAAACGCCGATAGGATTGCCATGATATTTACACTATTTCTTCTCCAGACTTCTGGCTACAATGTGTATATAGTCATAAACCGTATTATTTTCGTTTACGACAGTTATAAACGATTTTCCATTTTCATGAAAATTGTATAAATACTCAGCATTCGATGGCTTGGTGAAAAAACCACCACTAGGATTGCCATGATATTTACACCATTTCTTCTTCAGACTTCTGGCTACAAGGTGTATATAGTCATAATCCGTATTACTTTCGCTTACGACAGTTATAGCCGATTTTCCACTTTTATGAAAATTGTATAAAAACTCAGCATCCGATGGCTTTGGAAAAAAAACGCCGATAGGATTGCCATGATATTTACACCATTTCTTCTCCAGACTTCTGGCTACAATGTGTATATAGTCATAAACCGTATTATTTTCGTTTACGACAGTTATAGCCGATTTTCCATTTTTATGAAAATTGTATACAAGCTCAGCATGCGATGGCTTGGTGAAAAAACCACCGATAGTATTGCCATGATATTTACACCATTTCTTCTCCAGACTTCTGGCTACAAGGTGTATATAGTCATAACCCGTATTATTTTCGTTTACGACAGTATATAGTCATATATAGTCATAAACCGTATTATTTTCGTATACGATAGTTATAGCCGATTTTCCATTTTCATAAAAATTGTATAAAAACTCAGCATGCGATGGCTTGGTGAAAAAACCACCGCTAGGATTTCCATGATATTTACACCATTTCTTCTTCAGACTTCTGGCTACAAGGTGTATATAGTCATAATCCGTATTACTTTCGCTTACGAGAGTTATAGCCGATTTTCCATTTTTATGAAAATTGTATAAAAACTCAGCATCCGATGGCTTTCTGAAGAAACCACAGATGGAATTGCCATGATATTTACACCATTTCTTCTCCAGACTTCTGGCTACAAGGTGTATATAGTCATAAACCGTATTATTTTCGTTTACGACAGTTATATCCGATTTTCCACTTTTATGAAAATTGTATAAAAACTCAGCATCCGATGGCTTTGAGAAAAAAACCCCGATAGGATTGCCATGATATTTACACCATTTCCTCTCCAGACTTCTGGCAACAATGTGTATATAGTCATAAACCGTATTATTTTCGCTTACGACAGTTATAGCCGATTCTCCATTTTTATAAAAATTGTATAAAAACTCAGCATCCGATGGCTTCGTGAAGAAACCACCGATAGGATTGCCAGATATTTACACCATTTCTTCTCCAGACTTCTGGCTACAAGGTGTATAGTATATAGTCATAATCCGTAATATTTTCGCTTACGACAGTTATAGCCGATTTTCCATTTTTATGAAAATTGTATAAAAACTCAGCATCCGATGGCTTTGTGAAGAAGCCACCGATAGGATTGCCATGATATTTAAACCATTTCTTCTCCAGATTTCTGGATACAAGGTGTATATAGTCATAATCCGTATTATTTTCGTTTACGACAGTTATAGCCGAGTTTCCATTTTTATGAAAATTGTATAAAAACTCAGCATCCGATGGCTTTGAGAAAAAAAACCGATAGGATTGCCATGATATTTACACTATTTCTTCTCCAGACTTCTGGCTACAATGTGTATATAGTCATAAACCGTATTATTTTCGTTTACGACAGTTATAGCCGATTTTCCACTTTTATGAAAATTGTATAAAAACTCAGCATCCGATGGCTTTGGAAAAAAAACGCCGATAGGATTGCCATGATATTTACACTATCTCTTCTCCAGACTTCTGGCTACAATGTGTATATAGTCATAAACCGTATTATTTTCGTTTACGACAGTTATAAACGATTTTCCATTTTCATTAAAATTGGATAAATACTCAGCATTCGATGGCTTGGTGAAAAAACCACCACTAGGATTGCCATGATATTTACACCATTTCTTCTTCAGACTTCTGGCTACAAGGTGTATATAGTCATAATCCGTATTACTTTCGCTTACGACAGTTATAGCCGATTTTCCACTTTTATGAAAATTGTATAAAAACTCAGCATCCGATGGCTTTGGAAAAAAAACGCCGATAGGATTGCCATGATATTTACACCATTTCTTCTCCAGACTTCTGGCTACAATGTGTATATAGTCATAAACCGTATTATTTTCGTTTACGACAGTTATAGCCGATTTTCCATTTTTATGAAAATTGTATACAAGCTCAGCATGCGATGGCTTGGTGAAAAAACCACCGATAGTATTGCCATGATATTTACACCATTTCTTCTCCAGACTTCTGGCTACAAGGTGTATATAGTCATAACCCGTATTATTTTCGTTTACGACAGTTATAGCTGAGTTTCCATTTTTATGAAAATTGCATAAAAACTCAGCATGCGATGGCTTGGTGAAAAAACCACCGATAGGATTGCCATGATAGTTACATCACTTCTTCTCCAGACTTCTGGCTACAAGGTGTATATAGTCGTAGTCCGTATTATTTTCGCTTACGACAGTTATGGCCGATTTTCCATTTTTATGAAAATTGTATAAAAACTCAGCATCCGATGGCTTTGTGAAAAAAACACCAATAGGATTGCCATGATATTTACACCATTACTTCTCCAGATTTCTGGCTACAATGTGTATATAGTCATAAACCGTATTATTTTCGTTTACGAGAGTTATAGCCGATTTTCCACTTTTATGAAAATTGTATAAAAACTCAGCATCCGATGGCTTTGTGAAAAAAACACCGATAGGATTGCCATGATATTTACACCATTTCTTCTCCAGACTTCTGGCTACAATGTGTATATAGTCATAAACCGTATTATTTTCGGTTACGACAATTATAGCCGATTTTCCTTTTTCATGAAAATTGGATAAAAACTCAGCATGCGATGGCTTGGTGAAAAAACCATCGATAAGATTGCCATGATATTTACACCATTTCTTCTCCAGACTTCTGGCTACAAGGTGTATATAGTCATAATCCGTATTATTTTCGCTTACGACAGTTATAGCTGATTTTCTATTTTCAGGAAAATTGTATGAAAACTCAGCATGCGATGGCTTGGTGAAAAAACCATCGATAGGATTGCCATGATATTTACACCATTTCTTCTCCAGATTTCTGGCTACAATGTGTATATAGTCATAAACCGTATTATTTTCGTTTACGACAATTATAGCCGATTTTCCTTTTTCATGAAAATTGGATAAAAACTCAGCATGCGATGGCTTGGTGAAAAAACCATCGATAAGATTGCCATGATATTTACACCATTTCTTCTCCAGACTTCTGGCTATAAGGTGTATATAGTCATAATCCGTATTATTTTCGCTTACGACAGTTATGGCCGATTTTCCATTTTTATGAAAATTGTATAAAAACTCAGCATCCGATGGCTTTGTGAAAAAAACACCGATAGGATTGCCATGATATTTACACCATTTCTTCTCCAGATTTCTGGCTACAATGTGTATATAGTCATAAACCGTATTATTTTCGTTTACGACAGTTATAGCCGATTTTCCACTTTTATGAAAATTGTATAAAAACTCAGCATCCGATTGCTTTGAGAAAAAAACCCCGATAGGATTGCCATTATATTTACTCTATTTCTTCTACAGATTTCTGGCTACAATGTGTATATAGTCATAAACCGTATTATTTTCGTTTACGACAATTATAGCCGATTTTCCTTTTTCATGAAAATTGGATAAAAACTCAGCATGCGATGGCTTGGTGAAAAAACCATCGATAGGATTGCCATGATATTTACACCATTTCTTCTCCAGACTTCTGGCTATAAGGTGTATATAGTCATAATCCGTATTATTTTCGCTTACGACAGTTATGGCCGATTTTCCATTTTTATGAAAATTGTATAAAAACTCAGCATCCGATGGCTTTGTGAAAAAAACACCGATAGGATTGCCATGATATTTACACCATTTCTTCTCCAGACTTCTGGCTACAATGTGTATATAGTCATAAACCGTATTATTTTCGGTTACGACAGTTATAGCCGATTTTCCATTTTTATGAAAATTGTATAAACACTCAGCATCCGATGGCTTTGTGAAGAAACCACCGATAGGATTGCCATGATATTTACACCATTTCTTCTCCAGACTTCTGGCTACTAGGTGTATATAGTCATAGTCCGTATTATTTTCGCTTACGACAGTTATGGCCGATTTTCCATTTTTATGAAAATTGTATAAAAACTCAGCATTCGATGGCTTTGTGAAAAAACACCGATAGGATTGCCATGATATTTACACTATTTCTTCTCCAGGTTTCAATGTGTATATAGTCATAAACCGTATTATTTTCGTTTACGGCAGTTAAAGCCGATTTTCCATTTTCATGAAAATTGTATAAAAACTCAGCATGCGATGGCTTGGTGAAAAAACCACCGATAGGATTGCCATGATATTTACACCATTTCTTCTCCAGACTTCTGGCTACAAGGTGTATATAGTCATAATCCGTATTCCTTTCGCTTACGAGAGTTATAGCCGATTTTCCATTTTTATGAAAATTGTATAAAAACTCAGCATCCGATGGCTTTGTAAAGAAACCACCGATAGGATTGCCATGATATTTACACTATATCTTCTCCAGACTTCTGGCTACAAGGTGTATATAGTCATAGTCCGCATTATTTTCGTTGACGACAGTTATAGCCGATTTTCCATTTTTATGAAAATTGTATAAAAACTCAACATGCGAGGGCTTTGTGAAGAAACCACCGATAGGATTGCCATGATATTTACACTATATCTTCTCCAGACTTCTGGCTACAAGGTGTATATAGTCATAGTCCGCATTATTTTCGTTGACGACAGTTATAGCCGATTTTCCATTTTTATGAAAATTGTATAAAAACTCAACATGCGAGGGCTTTGTGAAGAAACCACCGATAGGATTACCAAGATATTTACACCATTTCTTCTCCAGACTTCTGGCTACAAGGTGTATATAGTCATAATCCGTATTACTTTCGCTTACGACAGTTATAGCCGATTTTCCATTTTTATGAAAATTGTATAAAAACTCAGCATCCGATGGCTTTGTAAAGAAACCACCGATAGGATTGCCATGATATTTACACTATATCTTCTCCAGACTTCTGGCTACAAGGTGTATATAGTCATAGTCCGCATTATTTTCGTTGACGACAGTTATAGCCGATTTTCCATTTTTATGAAAATTGTATAAAAACTCAACATGCGAGGGCTTTGTGAAGAAACCACCGATAGGATTGCCATGATATTTACACTATTTCTTCTCCAGACTTCTGGCTACAAGGTGTATAGTATATAGTCATAATCAGTATTATTTTCGCTTACGACAGTTATAGCCGATTTTCCATTTTTATGAAAATTGTATAAAAACTCAGCATCCGATGGCTTTGTGAAGAAACCACCGATAGGATTGCCATGATATTTACACCATTTCTTCTCCAGACTTCTGGCTACAAGGTGTATAGTATATAGTCATAATCAGTATTATTTTCGCTTACGACAGTTATAGCCGATTTTCCATTTTTATGAAAATTGTATAAAAACTCAGCATCCGATGGTTTTGTGAAGAAACCACCGATAGGATTGCCATGATATTTACACCATTTCTTCTCCAGACTTCTGGCTACAATGTGTATATAGTCATAAACCGTATTATTTTCGTTTACGACAATTATAGCCGATTTTCCATTTTCATGAAAATTGGATAAAAACTCAGCATTCGATGGCTTGGTGAAAAAACCACCGCTAGGATTGCCATGATATTTACACCATTTCTTCTCCAGACAGTTAAAGCCGATTTTCCATTTTCATGAAAATTGTATAAAAACTCAGCATGCGATGGCTTGGTGAAAAAACCACCGATAGGATTGCCATGATATTTACACCATTTCTTCTCCAGACTTCTGGCTACAAGGTGTATATAGGTGTATATAGTCATAAACCGTATTATTTTCGTATACGATAGTTATAGCCGATTTTCCATTTTCATAAAAATTGTATAAAAACTCAGCATGCGATGGCTTGGTGAAAAAACCACCGCTAGGATTTCCATGATATTTACACCATTTCTTCTTCAGACTTCTGGCTACAAGGTGTATATAGTCATAATCCGTATTACTTTCGCTTACGAGAGTTATAGCCGATTTTCCATTTTTATGAAAATTGTATAAAAACTCAGCATCCGATGGCTTTCTGAAGAAACCACAGATGGAATTGCCATGATATTTACACCATTTCTTCTCCAGGCTTCTGGCTACAAGGTGTATATAGTCATAAACCGTATTATTTTCGTTTACGACAGTTATAGCCGATTTTCCACTTTTATGAAAATTGTATAAAAGCTCAGCATGCGATGGCTTGGTGAAAAAACCACCGATAGGATTGCCATGATATTTACACCATTTCTTCTCCAGACTTTTGGCTACAAGGTGTATATAGTCATAATCCGTATTATTTTCGTTTACGACAATTATAGCCGATTTTCCTTTTTCATGAAAATTGGATAAAAACTCAGCATGCGATGGCTTGGTGAAAAAACCACCGCTAGGATTTCCATGATATTTACACCATTTCTTCTTCAGACTTCTGGCTACAAGGTGTATATAGTCATAATCCGTATTCCTTTCGCTTACGAGAGTTATAGCCGATTTTCCATTTTTATGAAAATTGTATAAAAACTCAGCATCCGATGGCTTTGTGAAGAAACCACCGATAGGATTGCCATGATATTTACACCATTTCTTCTCCAGACTTCTGGCTACAAGGTGTATAGTATATAGTCATAATCAGTATTATTTTCGCTTACGACAGTTATAGCCGATTTTCCATTTTTATGAAAATTGTATAAAAACTCAGCATCCGATGGTTTTGTGAAGAAACCACCGATAGGATTGCCATGATATTTACACCATTTCTTCTCCAGACTTCTGGCTACAATGTGTATATAGTCATAAACCGTATTATTTTCGTTTACGACAATTATAGCCGATTTTCCATTTTCATGAAAATTGGATAAAAACTCAGCATGCGATGGCTTGGTGAAAAAACCACCGCTAGGATTGCCATGATATTTACACCATTTCTTCTCCAGACTTCTGGCTACAAGGTGTATATAGTCATAAACCGTATTATTTTCGTATACGATAGTTATAGCCGATTTTCCATTTTCATAAAAATTGTATAAAAACTCAGCATGCGATGGCTTGGTGAAAAAACCACCGCTAGGATTTCCATGATATTTACACCATTTCTTCTTCAGACTTCTGGCTACAAGGTGTATATAGTCATAATCCGTATTACTTTCGCTTACGAGAGTTATAGCCGATTTTCCATTTTTATGAAAATTGTATAAAAACTCAGCATCCGATGGCTTTCTGAAGAAACCACAGATGAAATTGCCATGATATTTACACCATTTCTTCTCCAGGCTTCTGGCTACAAGGTGTATATAGTCATAAACCGTATTATTTTCGTTTACGACAGTTATAGCCGATTTTCCACTTTTATGAAAATTGTATAAAAACTCAGCATCCGATGGCTTTGAGCAAAAAACCCCGATAGGATTGCCATGATATTTACACCATTTCCTCTCCAGACTTCTGGCAACAATGTGTATATAGTCATAAACCGTATTATTTTCGCTTACGACAGTTATAGCCGATTCTCCATTTTTATAAAAATTGTATAAAAACTCAGCATCCGATGGCTTTGTGAAGAAACCACCGATAGGATTGCCAGATATTTACACCATTTCTTCTCCAGACTTCTGGCTACAAGGTGTATAGTATATAGTCATAATCCGTAATATTTTCGCTTACGACAGTTATAGCCGATTTTCCATTTTTATGAAAATTGTATAAAAACTCAGCATCCGATGGCTTTGTGAAGAAGCCACCGATAGGATTGCCATGATATTTAAACCATTTCTTCTCCAGATTTCTGGATACAAGGTGTATATAGTCATAATCCGTATTATTTTCGTTTACGACAGTTATAGCCGAGTTTCCATTTTTATGAAAATTGTATAAAAACTCAGCATCCGATGGCTTTGGAAAAAAACCGCCGATAGGATTGCCATGATATTTACACTATTTCTTCTCCAGACTTCTGGCTATAATGCGTATATAGTCATAAACCGTATTATTTTCGTTTACGACAGTTATAAACGATTTTCCATTTTCATGAAAATTGGATAAATACTCAGCATTCGATGGCTTGGTGAAAAAACCACCACTAGGATTGCCATGATATTTACACCATTTCTTCTTCAGACTTCTGGCTACAAGGTGTATATAGTCATAATCCGTATTACTTTCGCTTACGACAGTTATAGCCGATTTTCCACTTTTATGAAAATTGTATAAAAACTCAGCATCCGATGGCTTTGGAAAAAAAACGCCGATAGGATTGCCATGATATTTACACCATTTCTTCTCCAGACTTCTGGCTACAATGTGTATATAGTCATAAACCGTATTATTTTCGTTTACGACAGTTATAGCCGATTTTCCATTTTTATGAAAATTGTATACAAGCTCAGCATGCGATGGCTTGGTGAAAAAACCACCGATATTATTGCCATGATATTTACACCATTTCTTCTCCAGACTTCTGGCTACAAGGTCTATATAGTCATAACCCGTATTATTTTCGTTTACGACAGTTATAGCTGAGTTTCCATTTTTATGAAAATTGCATAAAAACTCAGCATGCGATGGCTTGGTGAAAAAACCACCGATAGGATTGCCATGATAGTTACACCACTTCTTCTCCAGACTTCTGGCTACAAGGTGTATATAGTCGTAGTCCGTATTATTTTCGCTTACGACAGTTATGGCCGATTTTCCATTTTTATGAAAATTGTATAAAAACTCAGCATCCGATGGCTTTGTGAAAAAAACACCGATAGGATTGCCATGATATTTACACCATTACTTCTCCAGATTTCTGGCTACAATGTGTATATAGTCATAAACCGTATTATTTTCGTTTACGACAGTTATAGCCGATTTTCCACTTTTATGAAAATTGTATAAAAACTCAGCATCCGATTGCTTTGAGAAAAAAACCCCGATAGGATTGCCATGATATTTACACCATTTCTTCTCCAGATTTCTGGCTACAATGTGTATATAGTCATAAACCGTATTATTTTCGTTTACGACAGTTATAGCCGATTTTCCACTTTTATGAAAATTGTATAAAAACTCAGCATCCGATTGCTTTGAGAAAAAAACCCCGATAGGATTGCCATTATATTTACTCTATTTCTTCTACAGACTTCTGGCTACAATGTGTATATAGTCATAAACCGTATTATTTTCGTTTACGACAATTATAGCCGATTTTCCTTTTTCATGAAAATTGGATAAAAACTCAGCATGCGATGGCTTGGTGAAAAAACCATCGATAGGATTGCCATGATATTTACACCATTTCTTCTCCAGACTTCTGGCTACAAGGTGTATATAGTCATAAACCGTATTATTTTCGTATACGATAGTTATAGCCGATTTTCCATTTTCATAAAAATTGTATAAAAACTCAGCATGCGATGGCTTGGTGAAAAAACCACCGCTAGGATTTCCATGATATTTACACCATTTCTTCTTCAGACTTCTGGCTACAAGGTGTATATAGTCATAATCCGTATTACTTTCGCTTACGAGAGTTATAGCCGATTTTCCATTTTTATGAAAATTGTATAAAAACTCAGCATCCGATGGCTTTCTGAAGAAACCACAGATGGAATTGCCATGATATTTACACCATTTCTTCTCCAGACTTCTGGCTACAAGGTGTATATAGTCATAAACCGTATTATTTTCGTTTACGACAGTTATAGCCGATTTTCCACTTTTATGAAAATTGTATAAAAACTCAGCATCCGATGGCTTTGAGAAAAAAACCCCGATAGGATTGCCATGATATTTACACCATTTCCTCTCCAGACTTCTGGCAACAATGTGTATATAGTCATAAACCGTATTATTTTCGCTTACGACAGTTATAGCCGATTCTCCATTTTTATGAAAATTGTATAAAAACTCAGCATCCGATGGCTTTGTGAAGAAACCACCGATAGGATTGCCAGATATTTACACCATTTCTTCTCCAGACTTCTGGCTACAATGTGTATAGTATATAGTCATAATCCGTAATATTTTCGCTTACGACAGTTATAGCCGATTTTCCATTTTTATGAAAATTGTATAAAAACTCAGCATCCGATGGCTTTGTGAAGAAGCCACCGATAGGATTGCCATGATATTTAAACCATTTCTTCTCCAGATTTCTGGATACAAGGTGTATATAGTCATAATCCGTATTATTTTCGTTTACGACAGTTATAGCCGAGTTTCCATTTTTATGAAAATTGTATAAAAACTCAGCATCCGATGGCTTTGAGAAAAAAAACCGATAGGATTGCCATGATATTTACACTATTTCTTCTCCAGACTTCAGGCTACAATGTGTATATAGTCATAAACCGTATTATTTTCGTTTACGACAGTTATAGCCGATTTTCCACTTTTATGAAAATTGTATAAAAACTCAGCATCCGATGGCTTTGGAAAAAAAACGCCGATAGGATTGCCATGATATTTACACTATTTCTTCTCCAGACTTCTGGCTACAATGTGTATATAGTCATAAACCGTATTATTTTCGTTTACGACAGTTATAAACGATTTTCCATTTTCATGAAAATTGGATAAATACTCAGCATTCGATGGCTTGGTGAAAAAACCACCACTAGGATTGCCATGATATTTACACCATTTCTTCTTCAGACTTCTGGCTACAAGGTGTATATAGTCATAATCCGTATTACTTTCGCTTACGACAGTTATAGCCGATTTTCCACTTTTATGAAAATTGTATAAAAACTCAGCATCCGATGGCTTTGGAAAAAAAACGCCGATAGGATTGCCATGATATTTACACCATTTCTTCTCCAGACTTCTGGCTACAATGTGTATATAGTCATAAACCGTATTATTTTCGTTTACGACAGTTATAGCCGATTTTCCATTTTTATGAAAATTGTATACAAGCTCAGCATGCGATGGCTTGGTGAAAAAACCACCGATAGTATTGCCATGATATTTACACCATTTCTTCTCCAGACTTCTGGCTACAAGGTGTATATAGTCATAACCCGTATTATTTTCGTTTACGACAGTTATAGCTGAGTTTCCATTTTTATGAAAATTGCATAAAAACTCAGCATGCGATGGCTTGGTGAAAAAACCACCGATAGTATTGCCATGATATTTACACCATTTCTTCTCCAGACTTCTGGCTACAAGGTGTATATAGTCATAACCCGTATTATTTTCGTTTACGACAGTTATAGCTGAGTTTCCATTTTTATGAAAATTGCATAAAAACTCAGCATGCGATGGCTTGGTGAAAAAACCACCGATAGGATTGCCATGATAGTTACACCACTTCTTCTCCAGACTTCTGGCTACAAGGTGTATATAGTCGTAGTCCGTATTATTTTCGCTTACGACAGTTATGGCCGATTTTCCATTTTTATGAAAATTGTATAAAAACTCAGCATCCGATGGCTTTGTGAAAAAAACACCGATAGGATTGCCATGATATTTACACCATTTCTTCTCCAGACTTCTGGCTACAAGGTGTATATAGTCATAATCCGTATTATTTTCGCTTACGACAGTTATAGCTGATTTTCTATTTTCAGGAAAATTGTATGAAAACTCAGCATGCGATGGCTTGGTGAAAAAACCATCGATAGGATTGCCATGATATTTACACCATTTCTTCTCCAGACTTCTGGCTATAAGGTGTATATAGTCATAATCCGTATTATTTTCGCTTACGACAGTTATGGCCGATTTTCCATTTTTATGAAAATTGTATAAAAACTCAGCATCCGATGGCTTTGTGAAAAAAACACCGATAGGATTGCCATGATATTTACACCATTTCTTCTCCAGATTTCTGGCTACAATGTGTATATAGTCATAAACCGTATTATTTTCGTTTACGACAGTTATAGCCGATTTTCCACTTTTATGAAAATTGTATAAAAACTCAGCATCCGATTGCTTTGAGAAAAAAAACCCGATAGGATTGCCATTATATTTACTCTATTTCTTCTACAGACTTCTGGCTACAATGTGTATATAGTCATAAACCGTATTATTTTCGTTTACGACAATTATAGCCGATTTTCCTTTTTCATGAAAATTGGATAAAAACTCAGCATGCGATGGCTTGGTGAAAAAACCATCGATAGGATTGCCATGATATTTACACCATTTCTTCTCCAGACTTCTGGCTATAAGGTGTATATAGTCATAATCCGTATTATTTTCGCTTACGACAGTTATGGCCGATTTTCCATTTTTATGAAAATTGTATAAAAACTCAGCATCCGATGGCTTTGTGAAAAAAACACCGATAGGATTGCCATGATATTTACACCATTTCTTCTCCAGATTTCTGGCTACAATGTGTATATAGTCATAAACCGTATTATTTTCGGTTACGACAGTTATAGCCGATTTTCCATTTTTATGAAAATTGTATAAACACTCAGCATCCGATGGCTTTGTGAAGAAACCACCGATAGGATTGCCATGATATTTACACCATTTCTTCTCCAGACTTCTGGCTACTAGGTGTATATAGTCATAGTCCGTATTATTTTCGCTTACGACAGTTATGGCCGATTTTCCATTTTTATGAAAATTGTATAAAAACTCAGCATTCGATGGCTTTGTGAAAAAACACCGATAGGATTGCCATGATATTTACACTATTTCTTCTCCAGGTTTCAATGTGTATATAGTCATAAACCGTATTATTTTCGTTTACGGCAGTTAAAGCCGATTTTCCATTTTCATGAAAATTGTATAAAAACTCAGCATGCGATGGCTTGGTGAAAAAACCACCGATAGGATTGCCATGATGTTTACACCATTTCTTCTCCAGACTTCTGGCTACAAGGTGTATATAGTCATAATCCGTATTCCTTTCGCTTACGAGAGTTATAGCCGATTTTCCATTTTTATGAAAATTGTATAAAAACTCAGCATCCGATGGCTTTGTAAAGAAACCACCGATAGGATTGCCATGATATTTACACTATATCTTCTCCAGACTTCTGGCTACAAGGTGTATATAGTCATAGTCCGCATTATTTTCGTTGACGACAGTTATAGCCGATTTTCCATTTTTATGAAAATTGTATAAAAACTCAACATGCGAGGGCTTTGTGAAGAAACCACCGATAGGATTGCCATGATATTTACACTATTTCTTCTCCAGACTTCTGGCTACAAGGTGTATTGTATATAGTCATAATCAGTATTATTTTCGCTTACGACAGTTATAGCCGATTTTCCATTTTTATGAAAATTGTATAAAAACTCAGCATCCGATGGCTTTGTGAAGAAACCACCGATAGGATTGCCATGATATTTACACCATTTCTTCTCCAGATTTCTGGATACAAGGTATATATAGTCATAATCCGTATTATTTTCGTTTACGACAGTTATAGCCGAGTTTCCATTTTTATGAAAATTGTATAAAAGCTCAGCATGCGATGGCTTGGTGAAAAAACCACCGATAGGATTGCCATGATATTTACACCATTTCTTCTCCAGACTTCTGGCTACAAGGTGTATATAGTCATAATCCGTATTACTTTCGCTTACGACAGTTATAGCCGATTTTCCATTTTTATGAAAATTGTATAAAAACTCAGCATCCGATGGCTTTGTAAAGAAACCACCGATAGGATTGCCATGATATTTACACTATATCTTCTCCAGACTTCTGGCTACAATGTGTATATAGTCATAAACCGTATTATTTTCGTTTACGACAATTATAGCCGATTTTCCATTTTCATGAAAATTGGATAAAAACTCAGCATGCGATGGCTTGGTGAAAAAACCACCGCTAGGATTTCCATGATATTTACACCATTTCTTCTCCAGACTTCTGGCTACAAGGTGTATATAGTCATAATCCGTATTACTTTCGCTTACGACAGTTATAGCCGATTTTCCATTTTTATGAAAATTGTATAAAAACTCAGCATCCGATGGCTTTGTAAAGAAACCACCGATAGGATTGCCATGATATTTACACTATATCTTCTCCAGACTTCTGGCTACAAGGTGTATATAGTCATAGTCCGCATTATTTTCGTTGACGACAGTTATAGCCGATTTTCCATTTTTATGAAAATTGTATAAAAACTCAACATGCAAGGGCTTTGTGAAGAAACCACCGATAGGATTGCCATGATATTTACACTATTTCTTCTCCAGACTTCTGGCTACAAGGTGTATACTATATAGTCATAATCAGTATTATTTTCGCTTACGACAGTTATAGCCGATTTTCCATTTTTATGAAAATTGTATAAAAACTCAGCATCCGATGGTTTTGTGAAGAAACCACAGATAGGATTGCCATGATATTTACACCATTTCTTCTCCAGACTTCTGGCTACAATGTGTATATAGTCATAAACCGTATTATTTTCGTTTACGACAATTATAGCCGATTTTCCATTTTCATGAAAATTGGATAAAAACTCAGCATGCGATGGCTTGGTGAAAAAACCACCGCTAGGATTGCCATGATATTTACACCATTTCTTCTCCAGACTTCTGGCTACAAGGTGTATATAGTCATAAACCGTATTATTTTCGTATACGATAGTTATAGCCGATTTTCCATTTTCATAAAAATTGTATAAAAACTCAGCATGCGATGGCTTGGTGAAAAAACCACCGCTAGGATTTCCATGATATTTACACCATTTCTTCTTCAGACTTCTGGCTATAAGGTGTATATAGTCATAATCCGTATTACTTTCGCTTACGAGAGTTATAGCCGATTTTCCATTTTTATGAAAATTGTATAAAAACTCAGCATCCGATGGCTTTCTGAAGAAACCACAGATGGAATTGCCATGATATTTACACCATTTCTTCTCCAGACTTCTGGCTACAAGGTGTATATAGTCATAAACCGTATTATTTTCGTTTACGACAGTTATAGCCGATTTTCCACTTTTATGAAAATTGTATAAAAACTCAGCATCCGATGGCTTTGAGAAAAAAACCCCGATAGGATTGCCATGATATTTACACTATTTCCTCTCCAGACTTCTGGCAACAATGTGTATATAGTCATAAACCGTATTATTTTCGCTTACGACAGTTATAGCCGATTCTCCATTTTTATAAAAATTGTATAAAAACTCAGCATCCGATGGCTTTGTGAAGAAACCACCGATAGGATTGCCAGATATTTACACCATTTCTTCTCCAGACTTCTGGCTACAAGGTGTATAGTATATAGTCATAATCCGTAATATTTTCGCTTACGACAGTTATAGCCGATTTTCCATTTTTATGAAAATTGTATAAAAACTCAGCATCCGATGGCTTTGTGAAGAAGCCACCGATAGGATTGGCATGATATTTAAACCATTTCTTCTCCAGATTTCTGGATACAAGGTGTATATAGTCATAATCCGTATTATTTTCGTTTACGACAGTTATAGCCGAGTTTCCATTTTTATGAAAATTGTATAAAAACTCAGCATCCGATGGCTTTGAGAAAAAAAACCGATAGGATTGCCATGATATTTACACTATTTCTTCTCCAGACTTCTGGCTACAATGTGTATATAGTCATAAACCGCATTATTTTCGTTTACGACAGTTATAGCCGATTTTCCACTTTTATGAAAATTGTATAAAAACTCAGCATCCGATGGCTTTGGAAAAAAAACGCCGATAGGATTGCCATGATATTTACACTATTTCTTCTCCAGACTTCTGGCTACAATGCGTATATAGTCATAAACCGTATTATTTTCGTTTACGACAGTTATAAACGATTTTCCATTTTCATGAAAATTGGATAAATACTCAGCATTCGATGGCTTGGTGAAAAAACCACCACTAGGATTGCCATGATATTTACACCATTTCTTCTTCAGACTTCTGGCTACAAGGTGTATATAGTCATAATCCGTATTATTTTCGCTTACGTCAGTTATAGCCGATTTTCCATTTTTATGAAAATTGTATAAAAACTCAGCATCCGATGGCTTTGTGAAGAAACCACCACTAGGATTGCCATGATATTTACACCATTTCTTCTTCAGACTTCTGGCTACAAGGTGTATATAGTCGTAGTCCGTATTATTTTCGCTTACGACAGTTATGGCCGATTTTCCATTTTTATGAAAATTGTATAAAAACTCAGCATCCGATGGCTTTGTGAAAAAAACACCGATAGGATTGCCATGATATTTACACCATTACTTCTCCAGATTTCTGGCTACAATGTGTATATAGTCATAAACCGTATTATTTTCGTTTACGACAGTTATAGCCGATTTTCCACTTTTATGAAAATTGTATAAAAACTCAGCATCCGATTGCTTTGAGAAAAAAACCCCGATAGGATTGCCATGATATTTACACCATTTCTTCTCCAGATTTCTGGCTACAATGTGTATATAGTCATAAACCGTATTATTTTCGTTTACGACAATTATAGCCGATTTTCCATTTTCATGAAAATTGGATAAAAACTCAGCATGCGATGGCTTGGTGAAAAAACCACCGCTAGGATTTCCATGATATTTACACCATTTCTTCTCCAGACTTCTGGCTACAAGGTGTATATAGTCATAATCCGTATTACTTTCGCTTACGACAGTTATAGCCGATTTTCCATTTTTATGAAAATTGTATAAAAACTCAGCATCCGATGGCTTTGTAAAGAAACCACCGATAGGATTGCCATGATATTTACACTATATCTTCTCCAGACTTCTGGCTACAAGGTGTATATAGTCATAGTCCGCATTATTTTCGTTGACGACAGTTATAGCCGATTTTCCATTTTTATGAAAATTGTATAAAAACTCAACATGCGAGGGCTTTGTGAAGAAACCACCGATAGGATTGCCATGATATTTACACTATTTCTTCTCCAGACTTCTGGCTACAAGGTGTATAGTATATAGTCATAATCAGTATTATTTTCGCTTACGACAGTTATAGCCGATTTTCCATTTTTATGAAAATTGTATAAAAACTCAGCATCCGATGGTTTTGTGAAGAAACCACAGATAGGATTGCCATGATATTTACACCATTTCTTCTCCAGACTTCTGGCTACAATGTGTATATAGTCATAAACCGTATTATTTTCGTTTACGACAATTATACCCGATTTTCCATTTTCATGAAAATTGGATAAAAACTCAGCATGCGATGGCTTGGTGAAAAAACCACCGCTAGGATTGCCATGATATTTACACCATTTCTTCTCCAGACTTCTGGCTACAAGGTGTATATAGTCATAAACCGTATTATTTTCGTATACGATAGTTATAGCCGATTTTCCATTTTCATAAAAATTGTATAAAAACTCAGCATGCGATGGCTTGGTGAAAAAACCACCGCTAGGATTTCCATGATATTTACACCATTTCTTCTTCAGACTTCTGGCTATAAGGTGTATATAGTCATAATCCGTATTACTTTCGCTTACGAGAGTTATAGCCGATTTTCCATTTTTATGAAAATTGTATAAAAACTCAGCATCCGATGGCTTTCTGAAGAAACCACAGATGGAATTGCCATGATATTTACACCATTTCTTCTCCAGACTTCTGGCTACAAGGTGTATATAGTCATAAACCGTATTATTTTCGTTTACGACAGTTATAGCCGATTTTCCACTTTTATGAAAATTGTATAAAAACTCAGCATCCGATGGCTTTGAGAAAAAAACCCCGATAGGATTGCCATGATATTTACACCATTTCCTCTCCAGACTTCTGGAAACAATGTGTATATAGTCATAAACCGTATTATTTTCGCTTACGACAGTTATAGCCGATTCTCCATTTTTATAAAAATTGTATAAAAACTCAGCATCCGATGGCTTTGTGAAGAAACCACCGATAGGATTGCCAGATATTTACACCATTTCTTCTCCAGACTTCTGGCTACAAGGTGTATAGTATATAGTCATAATCCGTAATATTTTCGCTTACGACAGTTATAGCCGATTTTCCATTTTTATGAAAATTGTATAAAAACTCAGCATCCGATGGCTTTGTGAAGAAGCCACCGATAGGATTGGCATGATATTTAAACCATTTCTTCTCCAGATTTCTGGATACAAGGTGTATATAGTCATAATCCGTATTATTTTCGTTTACGACAGTTATAGCCGAGTTTCCATTTTTATGAAAATTGTATAAAAACTCAGCATCCGATGGCTTTGAGAAAAAAAACCGATAGGATTGCCATGATATTTACACTATTTCTTCTCCAGACTTCTGGCTACAATGTGTATATAGTCATAAACCGTATTATTTTCGTTTACGACAGTTATAGCCGATTTTCCACTTTTATGAAAATTGTATAAAAACTCAGCATCCGATGGCTTTGGAAAAAAAACGCCGATAGGATTGCCATGATATTTACACTATTTCTTCTCCAGACTTCTGGCTACAATGTGTATATAGTCATAAACCGTATTATTTTCGTTTACGACAGTTATAAACGATTTTCCATTTTCATGAAAATTGGATAAATACTCAGCATTCGATGGCTTGGTGAAAAAACCACCACTAGGATTGCCATGATATTTACACCATTTCTTCTTCAGACTTCTGGCTACAAGGTGTATATAGTCATAATCCGTATTATTTTCGCTTACGTCAGTTATAGCCGATTTTCCATTTTTATGAAAATTGTATAAAAACTCAGCATCCGATGGCTTTGTGAAGAAACCACCACTAGGATTGCCATGATATTTACACCATTTCTTCTTCAGACTTCTGGCTACAAGGTGTATATAGTCGTAGTCCGTATTATTTTCGCTTACGACAGTTATGGCCGATTTTCCATTTTTATGAAAATTGTATAAAAACTCAGCATCCGATGGCTTTGTGAAAAAAACACCGATAGGATTGCCATGATATTTACACCATTACTTCTCCAGATTTCTGGCTACAATGTGTATATAGTCATAAACCGTATTATTTTCGTTTACGACAGTTATAGCCGATTTTCCACTTTTATGAAAATTGTATAAAAACTCAGCATCCGATTGCTTTGAGAAAAAAACCCCGATAGGATTGCCATGATATTTACACCATTTCTTCTCCAGATTTCTGGCTACAATGTGTATATAGTCATAAACCGTATTATTTTCGTTTACGACAGTTATAGCCGATTTTCCACTTTTATGAAAATTGTATAAAAACTCAGCATCCGATTGCTTTGAGAAAAAAACCCCGATAGGATTGCCATTATATTTACTCTATTTCTTCTACAGACTTCTGGCTACAATGTGTATATAGTCATAAACCGTATTATTTTCGTTTACGACAATTATAGCCGATTTTCCTTTTTCATGAAAATTGGATAAAAACTCAGCATGCGATGGCTTGGTGAAAAAACCATCGATAGGATTGCCATGATATTTACACCATTTCTTCTCCAGACTTCTGGCTACAAGGTGTATATAGTCATAATCCGTATTATTTTCGCTTACGACAGTTATAGCTGATTTTCTATTTTCAGGAAAATTGTATGAAAACTCAGCATGCGATGGCTTGGTGAAAAAACCATCGATAGGATTGCCATGATATTTACACCATTTCTTCTCCAGACTTCTGGCTATAAGGTGTATATAGTCATAATCCGTATTATTTTCGCTTACGACAGTTATGGCCGATTTTCCATTTTTATGAAAATTGTATAAAAACTCAGCATCCGATGGCTTTGTGAAAAAAACACCGATAGGATTGCCATGATATTTACACCATTTCTTCTCCAGATTTCTGGCTACAATGTGTATATAGTCATAAACCGTATTATTTTCGTTTACGACAGTTATAGCCGATTTTCCACTTTTATGAAAATTGTATAAAAACTCAGCATCCGATGGCTTTGAGAAAAAAACCCCGATAGGATTGCCATTATATTTACTCTATTTCTTCTACAGACTTCTGGCTACAATGTGTATATAGTCATAAACCGTATTATTTTCGTTTACGACAATTATAGCCGATTTTCCTTTTTCATGAAAATTGGATAAAAACTCAGCATGCGATGGCTTGGTGAAAAAACCATCGATAGGATTGCCATGATATTTACACCATTTCTTCTCCAGACTTCTGGCTATAAGGTGTATATAGTCATAATCCGTATTATTTTCGCTTACGACAGTTATGGCCGATTTTCCATTTTTATGAAAATTGTATAAAAACTCAGCATCCGATGGCTTTGTGAAAAAAACACCGATAGGATTGCCATGATATTTACACCATTTCTTCTCCAGATTTCTGGCTACAATGTGTATATAGTCATAAACCGTATTATTTTCGGTTACGACAGTTATAGCCGATTTTCCATTTTTATGAAAATTGTATAAACACTCAGCATCCGATGGCTTTGTGAAGAAACCACCGATAGGATTGCCATGATATTTACACCATTTCTTCTCCAGACTTCTGGCTACTAGGTGTATATAGTCATAGTCCGTATTATTTTCGCTTACGACAGTTATGGCCGATTTTCCATTTTTATGAAAATTGTATAAAAACTCAGCATTCGATGGCTTTGTGAAAAAACACCGATAGGATTGCCATGATATTTACACTATTTCTTCTCCAGGTTTCAATGTGTATATAGTCATAAACCGTATTATTTTCGTTTACGGCAGTTAAAGCCGATTTTCCATTTTCATGAAAATTGTATAAAAACTCAGCATGCGATGGCTTGGTGAAAAAACCACCGATAGGATTGCCATGATATTTACACCATTTCTTCTCCAGACTTCTGGCTACAAGGTGTATATAGTCATAATCCGTATTCCTTTCGCTTACGAGAGTTATAGCCGATTTTCCATTTTTATGAAAATTGTATAAAAACTCAGCATCCGATGGCTTTGTAAAGAAACCACCGATAGGATTGCCATGATATTTACACTATATCTTCTCCAGACTTCTGGCTACAAGGTGTATATAGTCATAGTCCGCATTATTTTCGTTGACGACAGTTATAGCCGATTTTCCATTTTTATGAAAATTGTATAAAAACTCAACATGCGAGGGCTTTGTGAAGAAACCACCGATAGGATTGCCATGATATTTACACTATATCTTCTCCAGACTTCTGGCTACAAGGTGTATATAGTCATAGTCCGCATTATTTTCGTTGACGACAGTTATAGCCGATTTTCCATTTTTATGAAAATTGTATAAAAACTCAACATGCGAGGGCTTTGTGAAGAAACCACCGATAGGATTGCCATGATATTTACACTATTTCTTCTCCAGACTTCTGGCTACAAGGTGTATAGTATATAGTCATAATCAGTATTATTTTCGCTTACGACAGTTATAGCCGATTTTCCATTTTTATGAAAATTGTATAAAAACTCAACATGCGAGGGCTTTGTGAAGAAACCACCGATAGGATTGCCATGATATTTACACTATATCTTCTCCAGACTTCTGGCTACAAGGTGTATATAGTCATAGTCCGCATTATTTTCGTTGACGACAGTTATAGCCGATTTTCCATTTTTATGAAAATTGTATAAAAACTCAACATGCGAGGGCTTTGTGAAGAAACCACCGATAGGATTTCCATGATATTTACACCATTTCTTCTTCAGACTTCTGGCTACAAGGTGTATATAGTCATAATCCGTATTCCTTTCGCTTACGACAGTTATAGCCGATTTTCCATTTTTATGAAAATTGTATAAAAACTCAGCATCCGATGGCTTTGTAAAGAAACCACCGATAGGATTGCCATGATATTTACACTATATCTTCTCCAGACTTCTGGCTACAAGGTGTATATAGTCATAGTCCGCATTATTTTCGTTGACGACAGTTATAGCCGATTTTCCATTTTTATGAAAATTGTATAAAAACTCAACATGCGAGGGCTTTGTGAAGAAACCACCGATAGGATTGCCATGATATTTACACTATTTCTTCTCCAGACTTCTGGCTACAAGGTGTATAGTATATAGTCATAATCAGTATTATTTTCGCTTACGACAGTTATAGCCGATTTTCCATTTTTATGAAAATTGTATAAAAACTCAGCATCCGATGGCTTTGTGAAGAAACCACCGATAGGATTGCCATGATATTTACACCATTTCTTCTCCAGATTTCTGGATACAAGGTATATATAGTCATAATCCGTATTATTTTCGTTTACGACAGTTATAGCCGAGTTTCCATTTTTATGAAAATTGTATAAAAGCTCAGCATGCGATGGCTTGGTGAAAAAAACCACCGATAGGATTGCCATGATATTTACACCATTTCTTCTCCAGACTTTTGGCTACAAGGTGTATATAGTCATAATCCGTATTATTTTCGTTTACGACAATTATAGCCGATTTTCCTTTTTCATGAAAATTGGATAAAAACTCAGCGATGCGATGGCTTGGTGAAAAAACCACCGCTAGGATTTCCATGATATTTACACCATTTCTTCTTCAGACTTCTGGCTACAAGGTGTATATAGTCATAATCCGTATTCCTTTCGCTTACGAGAGTTATAGCCGATTTTCCATTTTTATGAAAATTGTATAAAAACTCAGCATCCGATGGCTTTCTGAAGAAACCACAGATGGAATTGCCATGATATTTACACCATTTCTTCTCCAGACTTCTGGCTACAAGGTGTATATAGTCATAATCCGTATTATTTTCGTTGACGACAATTATAGCCGATTTTCCATTTTTATGAAAATTGTATAAAAACTCAGATTCCGATGGCTTTGTGAAGAAACCACCGATAGGATTGCCATGATATTTACACCATTTCTTCTCCAGACTTCTGACTACAAGGTGTATAGTATATAGTCATAATCAGTATTATTTTCGCTTACGACAGTTATAGCCGATTTTATATTTTTATGAAAATTGTATAAAAACTCAGCATCCGATGGCTTTGTGAAGAAACCACCGATAGGATTGCCATGATATTTACACCATTTCTTCTCCAGACTTCTGGCTACAAGGTGTATAGTATATAGTCATAATCAGTATTATTTTCGCTTACGACAGTTATAGCCGATTTTCCATTTTTATGAAAATTGTATAAAAACTCAGCATCCGATGGTTTTGTGAAGAAACCACCGATAGGATTGCCATGATATTTACACCATTTCTTCTCCAGACTTCTGGCTACAATGTGTATATAGTCATAAACCGTATTATTTTCGTTTACGACAATTATAGCCGATTTTCCATTTTCATGAAAATTGGATAAAAACTCAGCATGCGATGGCTTGGTGAAAAAACCACCGCTAGGATTGCCATGATATTTACACCATTTCTTCTCCAGACTTCTGGCTACAAGGTGTATATAGTCATAAACCGTATTATTTTCGTATACGATAGTTATAGCCGATTTTCCATTTTCATAAAAATTGTATAAAAACTCAGCATGCGATGGCTTGGTGAAAAAACCACCGCTAGGATTTCCATGATATTTACACCATTTCTTCTTCAGACTTCTGGCTATAAGGTGTATATAGTCATAATCCGTATTACTTTCGCTTACGAGAGTTATAGCCGATTTTCCATTTTTATGAAAATTGTATAAAAACTCAGCATCCGATGGCTTTCTGAAGAAACCACAGATGGAATTGCCATGATATTTACACCATTTCTTCTCCAGACTTCTGGCTACAAGGTGTATATAGTCATAAACCGTATTATTTTCGTTTACGACAGTTATAGCCGATTTTCCACTTTTATGAAAATTGTATAAAAACTCAGCATCCGATGGCTTTGAGAAAAAAACCCCGATAGGATTGCCATGATATTTACACCATTTCCTCTCCAGACTTCTGGCAACAATGTGTATATAGTCATAAACCGTATTATTTTCGCTTACGACAGTTATAGCCGATTCTCCATTTTTATAAAAATTGTATAAAAACTCAGCATCCGATGGCTTTGTGAAGAAACCACCGATAGGATTGCCAGATATTTACACCATTTCTTCTCCAGACTTCTGGCTACAAGGTGTATAGTATATAGTCATAATCAGTATTATTTTCGCTTACGACAGTTATAGCCGATTTTCCATTTTTATGAAAATTGTATAAAAACTCAGCATGCGATGGCTTGGTGAAAAAACCACCGCTAGGATTGCCATGATATTTACACCATTTCTTCTCCAGATTTCTGGATACAAGGTGTATATAGTCATAATCCGTATTATTTTCGTTTACGACAGTTATAGCCGAGTTTCCATTTTTATGAAAATTGTATAAAAACTCAGCATCCGATGGCTTTGAGAAAAAAAACCGATAGGATTGCCATGATATTTACACTATTTCTTCTCCAGACTTCTGGCTACAATGTGTATATAGTCATAAACCGTATTATTTTCGTTTACGACAGTTATAGCCGATTATCCACTTTTATGAAAATTGTATAAAAACTCAGCATCCGATGGCTTTGGAAAAAAAACGCCGATAGGATTGCCATCATATTTACACTATTTCTTCTCCAGACTTCTGGCTACAATGTGTATATAGTCATAAACCGTATTATTTTCGTTTACGACAGTTATAAACGATTTTCCATTTTCATGAAAATTGGATAAATACTCAGCATTCGATGGCTTGGTGAAAAAACCACCACTAGGATTGCCATGATATTTACACCATTTCTTCTTCAGACTTCTGGCTACAAGGTGTATATAGTCATAATCCGTATTATTTTCGCTTACGACAGTTATAGCCGATTTTCCATTTTTATGAAAATTGTATAAAAACACAGCATCCGATGGCTTTGTGAAGAAACCACCACTAGGATTGCCATGATATTTACACCATTTCTTCTTCAGACTTCTGGCTACAAGGTGTATATAGTCGTAGTCCGTATTATTTTCGCTTACGACAGTTATGGCCGATTTTCCATTTTTATGAAAATTGTATAAAAACTCAGCATCCGATGGCTTTGTGAAAAAAACACCGATAGGATTGCCATGATATTTACACCATTACTTCTCCAGATTTCTGGCTACAATGTGTATATAGTCATAAACCGTATTATTTTCGTTTACGACAGTTATAGCCGATTTTCCACTTTTATGAAAATTGTATAAAAACTCAGCATCCGATTGCTTCGAGAAAAAAACCCCGATAGGATTGCCATGATATTTACACCATTTCTTCTCCAGATTTCTGGCTACAATGTGTATATAGTCATAAACCGTATTATTTTCGTTTACGACAGTTATAGCCGATTTTCCACTTTTATGAAAATTGTATAAAAACTCAGCATCCGATTGCTTTGAGAAAAAAACCCCGATAGGATTGCCATTATATTTACTCTATTTCTTCTACAGACTTCTGGCTACAATGTGTATATAGTCATAAACCGTATTATTTTCGTTTACGACAATTATAGCCGATTTTCCTTTTTCATGAAAATTGGATAAAAACTCAGCATGCGATGGCTTGGTGAAAAAACCATCGATAGGATTGCCATGATATTTACACCATTTCTTCTCCAGACTTCTGGCTACAAGGTGTATATAGTCATAATCCGTATTATTTTCGTTGACGACAATTATAGCCGATTTTCCATTTTTATGAAAATTGTATAAAAACTCAGCATCCGATGGCTTTGTGAAGAAACCACCGATAGGATTGCCATGATATTTACACCATTTCTTCTCCAGACTTCTGACTACAAGGTGTATAGTATATAGTCATAATCAGTATTATTTTCGCTTACGACAGTTATAGCCGATTTTCCATTTTTATGAAAATTGTATAAAAACTCAGCATCCGATGGCTTTGTGAAGAAACCACCGATAGGATTGCCATGATATTTACACCATTTCTTCTCCAGACTTCTGGCTACAAGGTGTATAGTATATAGTCATAATCAGTATTATTTTCGCTTACGACAGTTATAGCCGATTTTCCATTTTTATGAAAATTGTATAAAAACTCAGCATCCGATGGTTTTGTGAAGAAACCACCGATAGGATTGCCATGATATTTACACCATTTCTTCTCCAGACTTCTGGCTACAATGTGTATATAGTCATAAACCGTATTATTTTCGTTTACGACAATTATAGCCGATTTTCCATTTTCATGAAAATTGGATAAAAACTCAGCATGCGATGGCTTGGTGAAAAAACCACCGATAGGATTGCCATGATATTTACACCATTTCTTCTCCAGACTTCTGGCTACAAGGTGTATATAGTCATAAACCGTATTATTTTCGTATACGATAGTTATAGCCGATTTTCCATTTTCATAAAAATTGTATAAAAACTCAGCATGCGATGGCTTGGTGAAAAAACCACCGCTAGGATTTCCATGATATTTACACCATTTCTTCTTCAGACTTCTGGCTATAAGGTGTATATAGTCATAATCCGTATTACTTTCGCTTACGAGAGTTATAGCCGATTTTCCATTTTTATGAAAATTGTATAAAAACTCAGCATCCGATGGCTTTCTGAAGAAACCACAGATGGAATTGCCATGATATTTACACCATTTCTTCTCCAGACTTCTGGCTACAAGGTGTATATAGTCATAAACCGTATTATTTTCGTTTACGACAGTTATAGCCGATTTTCCACTTTTATGAAAATTGTATAAAAACTCAGCATCCGATGGCTTTGAGAAAAAAACCCCGATAGGATTGCCATGATATTTACACCATTTCCTCTCCAGACTTCTGGCAACAATGTGTATATAGTCATAAACCGTATTATTTTCGCTTACGACAGTTATAGCCGATTCTCCATTTTTATAAAAATTGTATAAAAACTCAGCATCCGATGGCTTTGTGAAGAAACCACCGATAGGATTGCCAGATATTTACACCATTTCTTCTCCAGACTTCTGGCTACAAGGTGTATAGTATATAGTCATAATCCGTAATATTTTCGCTTACGACAGTTATAGCCGATTCTCCATTTTTATAAAAATTGTATAAAAACTCAGCATCCGATGGCTTTGTGAAGAAACCACCGATAGGATTGCCATGATATTTACACTATTTCTTCTCCAGACTTCTGGCTACAATGTGTATATAGTCATAAACCGTATTATTTTCGTTTACGACAGTTATAGCCGATTTTCCACTTTTATGAAAATTGTATAAAAACTCAGCATCCGATGGCTTTGGAAAAAAAACGCCGATAGGATTGCCATGATATTTACACTATTTCTTCTCCAGACTTCTGGCTACAATGTGTATATAGTCATAAACCGTATTATTTTCGTTTACGACAGTTATAAACGATTTTCCATTTTCATGAAAATTGGATAAATACTCAGCATTCGATGGCTTGGTGAAAAAACCACCACTAGGATTGCCATGATATTTACACCATTTCTTCTTCAGACTTCTGGCTACAAGGTGTATATAGTCATAATCCGTATTATTTTCGCTTACGACAGTTATAGCCGATTTTCCATTTTTATGAAAATTGTATAAAAACTCAGCATCCGATGGCTTTGTGAAGAAACCACCACTAGGATTGCCATGATATTTACACCATTTCTTCTTCAGACTTCTGGCTACAAGGTGTATATAGTCGTAGTCCGTATTATTTTCGCTTACGACAGTTATGGCCGATTTTCCATTTTTATGAAAATTGTATAAAAACTCAGCATCCGATGGCTTTGTGAAAAAAACACCGATAGGATTGCCATGATATTTACACCATTACTTCTCCAGATTTCTGGCTACAATGTGTATATAGTCATAAACCGTATTATTTTCGTTTACGACAGTTATAGCCGATTTTCCACTTTTATGAAAATTGTATAAAAACTCAGCATCCGATTGCTTTGAGAAAAAAACCCCGATAGGATTGCCATGATATTTACACCATTTCTTCTCCAGATTTCTGGCTACAATGTGTATATAGTCATAAACCGTATTATTTTCGTTTACGACAGTTATAGCCGATTTTCCACTTTTATGAAAATTGTATAAAAACTCAGCATCCGATTGCTTTGAGAAAAAAACCCCGATAGGATTGCCATTATATTTACTCTATTTCTTCTACAGACTTCTGGCTACAATGTGTATATAGTCATAAACCGTATTATTTTCGTTTACGACAATTATAGCCGATTTTCCTTTTTCATGAAAATTGGATAAAAACTCAGCATGCGATGGCTTGGTGAAAAAACCATCGATAGGATTGCCATGATATTTACACCATTTCTTCTCCAGACTTCTGGCTACAAGGTGTATATAGTCATAATCCGTATTATTTTCGCTTACGACAGTTATAGCTGATTTTCTATTTTCAGGAAAATTGTATGAAAACTCAGCATGCGATGGCTTGGTGAAAAAACCATCGATAGGATTGCCATGATATTTACACCATTTCTTCTCCAGACTTCTGGCTATAAGGTGTATATAGTCATAATCCGTATTATTTTCGCTTACGACAGTTATGGCCGATTTTCCATTTTTATGAAAATTGTATAAAAACTCAGCATCCGATGGCTTTGTGAAAAAAACACCGATAGGATTGCCATGATATTTACACCATTTCTTCTCCAGATTTCTGGCTACAATGTGTATATAGTCATAAACCGTATTATTTTCGTTTACGACAGTTATAGCCGATTTTCCACTTTTATGAAAATTGTATAAAAACTCAGCATCCGATTGCTTTGAGAAAAAAACCCCGATAGGATTGCCATTATATTTACTCTATTTCTTCTACAGACTTCTGGCTACAATGTGTATATAGTCATAAACCGTATTATTTTCGTTTACGACAATTATAGCCGATTTTCCTTTTTCATGAAAATTGGATAAAAACTCTGCATGCGATGGCTTGGTGAAAAAACCATCGATAGGATTGCCATGATATTTACACCATTTCTTCTCCAGACTTCTGGCTACAAGGTGTATATAGTCATAAACCGTATTATTTTCGTTTACGACAGTTATAGCCGATTTTCCACTTTTATGAAAATTGTATAAAAACTCAGCATCCGATGGCTTTGAGAAAAAAACCCCGATAGGATTGCCATGATATTTACACCATTTCCTCTCCAGACTTCTGGCAACAATGTGTATATAGTCATAAACCGTATTATTTTCGCTTACGACAGTTATAGCCGATTTTCCATTTTTATGAAAATTGTATAAACACTCAGCATCCGATGGCTTTGTGAAGAAACCACCGATAGGATTGCCATGATATTTACACCATTTCTTCTCCAGACTTCTGGCTACTAGGTGTATATAGTCATAGTCCGTATTATTTTCGCTTACGACAGTTATGGCCGATTTTCCATTTTTATGAAAATTGTATAAAAACTCAGCATTCGATGGCTTTGTGAAAAAACACCGATAGGATTGCCATGATATTTACACTATTTCTTCTCCAGGTTTCAATGTGTATATAGTCATAAACCGTATTATTTTCGTTTACGGCAGTTAAAGCCGATTTTCCATTTTCATGAAAATTGTATAAAAACTCAGCATGCGATGGCTTGGTGAAAAAACCATCGATAGGATTGCCATGATATTTACACCATTTCTTCTCCAGACTTCTGGCTACAAGGTGTATATAGTCATAATCCGTATTCCTTTCGCTTACGAGAGTTATAGCCGATTTTCCATTTTTATGAAAATTGTATAAAAACTCAGCATCCGATGGCTTTGTAAAGAAACCACCGATAGGATTGCCATGATATTTACACTATATCTTCTCCAGACTTCTGGCTACAAGGTGTATATAGTCATAGTCCGCATTATTTTCGTTGACGACAGTTATAGCCGATTTTCCATTTTTATGAAAATTGTATAAAAACTCAACATGCGAGGGCTTTGTGAAGAAACCACCGATAGGATTGCCATGATATTTACACTATATCTTCTCCAGACTTCTGGCTACAAGGTGTATATAGTCATAGTCCGCATTATTTTCGTTGACGACAGTTATAGCCGATTTTCCATTTTTATGAAAATTGTATAAAAACTCAACATGCGAGGGCTTTGTGAAGAAACCACCGATAGGATTACCAAGATATTTACACCATTTCTTCTCCAGACTTCTGGCTACAAGGTGTATATAGTCATAATCCGTATTACTTTCGCTTACGACAGTTATAGCCGATTTTCCATTTTTATGAAAATTGTATAAAAACTCAGCATCCGATGGCTTTGTAAAGAAACCACCGATAGGATTGCCATGATATTTACACTATATCTTCTCCAGACTTCTGGCTACAAGGTGTATATAGTCATAGTCCGCATTATTTTCGTTGACGACAGTTATAGCCGATTTTCCATTTTTATGAAAATTGTATAAAAACTCAACATGCGAGGGCTTTGTGAAGAAACCACCGAATTTTCCATTTTTATGAAAATTGTATAAAAACTCAGCATCCGATGGCTTTGTGAAGAAACCACCGATAGGATTGCCATGATATTTACACCATTTCTTCTCCAGATTTCTGGATACAAGGTATATATAGTCATAATCCGTATTATTTTCGTTTACGACAGTTATAGCCGAGTTTCCATTTTTATGAAAATTGTATAAAAGCTCAGCATGCGATGGCTTGGTGAAAAAACCACCGATAGGATTGCCATGATATTTACACCATTTCTTCTCCAGACTTTTGGCTACAAGGTGTATATAGTCATAATCCGTATTATTTTCGTTTACGACAATTATAGCCGATTTTCCTTTTTCATGAAAATTGGATAAAAACTCAGCATGCGATGGCTTGGTGAAAAAACCACCGCTAGGATTTCCATGATATTTACACCATTTCTTCTTCAGACTTCTGGCTACAAGGTGTATATAGTCATAATCCGTATTCCTTTCGCTTACGAGAGTTATAGCCGATTTTCCATTTTTATGAAAATTGTATAAAAACTCAGCATCCGATGGCTTTCTGAAGAAACCACAGATGGAATTGCCATGATATTTACACCATTTCTTCTCCAGACTTCTGGCTACAAGGTGTATATAGTCATAATCCGTATTATTTTCGTTGACGACAATTATAGCCGATTTTCCATTTCTATGAAAATTGTATAAAAACTCAGCATCCGATGGCTTTGTGAAGAAACCACCGATAGGATTGCCATGATATTTACACCATTTCTTCTCCAGACTTCTGACTACAAGGTGTATAGTATATAGTCATAATCAGTATTATTTTCGCTTACGACAGTTATAGCCGATTTTCCATTTTTATGAAAATTGTATAAAAACTCAGCATCCGATGGCTTTGTGAAGAAACCACCGATAGGATTGCCATGATATTTACACCATTTCTTCTCCAGACTTCTGGCTACAAGGTGTATAGTATATAGTCATAATCAGTATTATTTTCGCTTACGACAGTTATAGCCGATTTTCCATTTTTATGAAAATTGTATAAAAACTCAGCATCCGATGGTTTTGTGAAGAAACCACCGATAGGATTGCCATGATATTTACACCATTTCTTCTCCAGACTTCTGGCTACAATGTGTATATAGTCATAAACCGTATTATTTTCGTTTACGACAATTATAGCCGATTTTCCATTTTCATGAAAATTGGATAAAAACTCAGCATGCGATGGCTTGGTGAAAAAACCACCGCTAGGATTGCCATGATATTTACACCATTTCTTCTCCAGACTTCTGGCTACAAGGTGTATATAGTCATAAACCGTATTATTTTCGTATACGATAGTTATAGCCGATTTTCCATTTTCATAAAAATTGTATAAAAACTCAGCATGCGATGGCTTGGTGAAAAAACAACCGCTAGGATTTCCATGATATTTACACCATTTCTTCTTCAGACTTCTGGCTATAAGGTGTATATAGTCATAATCCGTATTACTTTCGCTTACGAGAGTTATAGCCGATTTTCCATTTTTATGAAAATTGTATAAAAACTCAGCATCCGATGGCTTTCTGAAGAAACCACAGATGGAATTGCCATGATATTTACACCATTTCTTCTCCAGACTTCTGGCTACAAGGTGTATATAGTCATAAACCGTATTATTTTCGTTTACGACAGTTATAGCCGATTTTCCACTTTTATGAAAATTGTATAAAAACTCAGCATCCGATGGCTTTGAGAAAAAAACCCCGATAGGATTGCCATGATATTTACACCATTTCCTCTCCAGACTTCTGGCAACAATGTGTATATAGTCATAAACCGTATTATTTTCGCTTACGACAGTTATAGCCGATTCTCCATTTTTATAAAAATTGTATAAAAACTCAGCATCCGATGGCTTTGCGAAGAAACCACCGATAGGATTGCCAGATATTTACACCATTTCTTCTCCAGACTTCTGGCTACAAGGTGTATAGTATATAGTCATAATCCGTAATATTTTCGCTTACGACAGTTATAGCCGATTTTCCATTTTTATGAAAATTGTATAAAAACTCAGCTTCCGATGGCTTTGTGAAGAAGCCACCGATAGGATTGCCATGATATTTAAACCATTTCTTCTCCAGATTTCTGGATACAAGGTGTATATAGTCATAATCCGTATTATTTTCGTTTACGACAGTTATAGCCGAGTTTCCATTTTTATGAAAATTGTATAAAAACTCAGCATCCGATGGCTTTGAGAAAAAAAACCGATAGGATTGCCATGATATTTACACTATTTCTTCTCCAGACTTCTGGCTACAATGTGTATATAGTCATAAACCGTATTATTTTCGTTTACGACAGTTATAGCCGATTTTCCACTTTTATGAAAATTGTATAAAAACTCAGCATCCGATGGCTTTGGAAAAAAAACGCCGATAGGATTGCCATGATATTTACACTATTTCTTCTCCCGACTTCTGGCTACAATGTGTATATAGTCATAAACCGTATTATTTTCGTTTACGACAGTTATAAACGATTTTCCATTTTCATGAAAATTGGATAAATACTCAGCATTCGATGGCTTGGTGAAAAAACCACCACTAGGATTGCCATGATATTTACACCATTTCTTCTTCAGACTTCTGGCTACAAGGTGTATATAGTCATAATCCGTATTACTTTCGCTTACGACAGTTATAGCCGATTTTCCACTTTTATGAAAATTGTTTAAAAACTCAGCATCCGATGGCTTTGGAAAAAAAACGCCGATAGGATTGCCATGATATTTACACCATTTCTTCTCCAGACTTCTGGCTACAATGTGTATATAGTCATAAACCGTATTATTTTCGTTTACGACAGTTATAGCCGATTTTCCATTTTTATGAAAATTGTATACAAGCTCAGCATGCGATGGCTTGGTGAAAAAACCACCGATAGTATTGCCATGATATTTACACCATTTCTTCTCCAGACTTCTGGCTACAAGGTGTATATAGTCATAACCCGTATTATTTTCGTTTACGACAGTTATAGCTGAGTTTCCATTTTTATGAAAATTGCATAAAAACTCAGCATGCGATGGCTTGGTGAAAAAACCACCGATAGGATTGCCATGATAGTTACACCACTTCTTCTCCAGACTTCTGGCTACAAGGTGTATATAGTCGTAGTCCGTATTATTTTCGCTTACGACAGTTATGGCCGATTTTCCATTTTTATGAAAATTGTATAAAAACTCAGCATCCGATGGCTTTGTGAAAAAAACACCGATAGGATTGCCATGATATTTACACCATTTCTTCTCCAGATTTCTGGCTACAATGTGTATATAGTCATAAACCGTATTATTTTCGGTTACGACAGTTATAGCCGATTTTCCACTTTTATGAAAATTGTATAAAAACTCAGCATCCGATTGCTTTGAGAAAAAAACCCCGATAGGATTGCCATTATATTTACTCTATTTCTTCTACAGACTTCTGGCTACAATGTGTATATAGTCATAAACCGTATTATTTTCGTTTACGACAATTATAGCCGATTTTCCTTTTTCATGAAAATTGGATAAATACTCAGCATGCGATGGCTTGGTGAAAAAACCATCGATAGGATTGCCATGATATTTACACCATTTCTTCTCCAGACTTCTGGCTATAAGGTGTATATTGTCATAATCCGTATTATTTTCGCTTACGACAGTTATGGCCGATTTTCCATTTTTATGAAAATTGTATAAAAACTCAGCATCCGATGGCTTTGTGAAAAAAACACCGATAGGATTGCCATGATATTTACACCATTTCTTCTCCAGATTTCTGGCTACAATGTGTATATAGTCATAAACCGTATTATTTTCGGTTACGACAGTTATAGCCGATTTTCCATTTTTATGAAAATTGTATAAACACTCAGCATCCGATGGCTTTGTGAAGAAACCACCGATAGGATTGCCATGATATTTACACCATTTCTTCTCCAGACTTCTGGCTACTAGGTGTATATAGTCATAGTCCGTATTATTTTCGCTTACGACAGTTATGGCCGATTTTCCATTTTTATGAAAATTGTATAAAAACTCAGCATTCGATGGCTTTGTGAAAAAACACCGATAGGATTGCCATGATATTTACACTATTTCTTCTCCAGGTTTCAATGTGTATATAGTCATAAACCGTATTATTTTCGTTTACGGCAGTTAAAGCCGATTTTCCATTTTCATGAAAATTGTATAAAAACTCAGCATGCGATGGCTTGGTGAAAAAACCACCGATAGGATTGCCATGATATTTACACCATTTCTTCTCCAGACTTCTGGCTACAAGGTGTATATAGTCATAATCCGTATTACTTTCGCTTACGACAGTTATAGCCGATTTTCCATTTTTATAAAAATTGTATAAAAACTCAGCATCCGATGGCTCTGTGAAGAAACCACCGATAGGATTACCAAGATATTTACACCATTTCTTCTCCAGACTTCTGGCTACAATGTGCATATAGTCATAATCCGTATTATTTTCGTTGACGACAGTTATAGCCGATTTTCCATTTTTATGAAAATTGTATAAAAACTTAGCATCCGATGGCTTTGAGAAAAAAACCCCGATACGATTGCCATGATATTTACACTATTTCTTTTCCAGACTTCTGGCTACAAGGTGTATATAGTCATAGTCCGCATTATTTTCGTTGACGATAGTTAAAGCCGATTTTCCATTTTCATGAAAATTGTATAAAAACTCAGCATGCGATGGCTTGGTGAAAAAACCACCGATAGAATGGACATGATATTTACACTATTTCTTCTCCAGACTTCTGGCTACAATGTGTATATAGTCATAAACCGTAATATTTACGTTTACGACAGTTATAGCCGATTTTCCATTTTCGTGAAAATTGTATAAAAATTCAGCATGCGATGGCTTGGTGAAATACCACCGATAGGATTGCCATGATATTTACACCATTTCTTCTCCAGACTTCTGGCTACAAGGTGTATATAGTCATAATCCGTATTATTTTCGTTGACAACAGTTATAGCCGATTTTCCATTTTTATGAAAATTGTATAAAAACTCAGCATCCGATGGCTTTGTGAAAAAACCACCGATAGAATTTCCATAATATATACACCATTTCTTCTCCAGATTTCTGGATACAAGGTGTATATAGTCATAATCCGTATTATTTTCGTTTACGACAGTTATAGCCGATATTTCGTTTTCATGAAAATTGTATAAAAACTCAGCATGCGAGGGCTTTGTGAAAAAACCACCGATAGGATTGCCAAGATATTTACACCATTTCTTCTCCAGACTTCTGACTACAAGGTGTATATAGTCATAATCCGTATTATTTTCGTTGACGACAGTTATAGCCGATTTTCCATTTTTATGAAAATTGTATAAAAACTCAGCATTCGATGGCTTTTTGCCATGCCATGATATTTACACTATTTCTTCTCCAGACTTCTGGCTACAATGTGTATATAGTCATAAACCGTATTATTTTCGTTTACGACAGTTATAGCCGATTTTCCACTTTTATGAAAATTGTATAAAAACTCAGCATCCGATGGCTTTGAGAAAAAACCCCGATAGGATTGCCATGATATTTACACTGTTTCTTCTCCAGACTTCTGGCTACAATGTGTATATAGTCATAAACCGTATTATTTTCGTTTACGACAATTATAGCCGATTTTCCTTTTTCATGAAAATTGGATAAAAACTCAGCATCCGATGGCTTTGAGAAAAAAAAACCGATAGGATTGCCATGATATTTACACTATTTCTTCTCCAGACTTCTGGCTACAATGTGTATATAGTCATAAACCGTATTATTTTCGTTTACGACAGTTATAGCCGATTTTCCACTTTTATGAAAATTGTATAAAAACTCAGCATCCGATGGCTTTGGAAAAAAAACGCCGATAGGATTGCCATGATATTTACACTATTTCTTCTCCAGACTTCTGGCTACAATGTGTATATAGTCATAAACCGTATTATTTTCGTTTACGACAGTTATAACCGATTTTCCATTTTCATGAAAATTGGATAAATACTCAGCATTCGATGGCTTGGTGAAAAACCACCACTAGGATTGCCATGATATTTACACCATTTCTTCTTCAGACTTCTGGCTACAAGGTGTATATAGTCATAATCCGTATTACTTTCGCTTACGACAGTTATAGCCGATTTTCCACTTTTATGAAAATTGTATAAAAACTCAGCATCCGATGGCTTTGGAAAAAAAACGCCGATAGGATTGCCATGATATTTACACCATTTCTTCTCCAGACTTCTGGCTACAATGTGTATATAGTCATAAACCGTATTATTTTCGTTTACGACAGTTATAGCCGATTTTCCATTTTTATGAAAATTGTATACAAGCTCAGCATGCGATGGCTTGGTGAAAAAACCACCGATAGTATTGCCATGATATTTACACCATTTCTTCTCCAGACTTCTGGCTACAAGGTGTATATAGTCGTAGTCCGTATTATTTTCGCTTACGACAGTTATGGCCGATTTTCCATTTTTATGAAAATTGTATAAAAACTCAGCATCCGATGGCTTTGTGAAAAAAACACCGATAGGATTGCCATGATATTTACACCATTACTTCTCCAGATTTCTGGCTACAATGTGTATATAGTCATAAACCGTATTATTTTCGTTTACGACAGTTATAGCCGATTTTCCACTTTTATGAAAATTGTATAAAAACTCAGCATCCGATTGCTTTGAGAAAAAAACCCCGATAGGATTGCCATGATATTTACACCATTTCTTCTCCAGATTTCTGGCTACAATGTGTATATAGTCATAAACCGTATTATTTTCGTTTACGACAGTTATAGCCGATTTTCCACTTTTATGAAAATTGTATAAAAACTCAGCATCCGATTGCTTTGAGAAAAAAACCCCGATAGGATTGCCATTATATTTACTCTATTTCTTCTACAGACTTCTGGCTACAATGTGTATATAGTCATAAACCGTATTATTTTCGTTTACGACAATTATAGCCGATTTTCCTTTTTCATGAAAATTGGATAAAAACTCAGCATGCGATGGCTTGGTGAAAAAACCATCGATAGGATTGCCATGATATTTACACCATTTCTTCTCCAGACTTTTGGCTATAAGGTGTATATAGTCATAATCCGTATTATTTTCGCTTACGACAGTTATGGCCGATTTTCCATTTTTATGAAAATTGTATAAAAACTCAGCATCCGATGGCTTTGTGAAAAAAACACCGATAGGATTGCCATGATATTTACACCATTTCTTCTCCAGATTTCTGGCTACAATGTGTATATAGTCATAAACCGTATTATTTTCGTTTACGACAATTATAGCCGATTTTCCTTTTTCATGAAAATTGGATAAAAACTCAGCATGCGATGGCTTGGTGAAAAAACCATCGGTAGGATTGCCATGATATTTACACCATTTCTTCTCCAGACTTCTGGCTATAAGGTGTATTATTTTATATTATTATATTATATTATTAATCCGTATTATTTTCGCTTACGACAGTTATGGCCGATTTTCCATTTTTATGAAAATTGTATAAAAACTCAGCATCCGATGGCTTTGTGAAAAAAACACCGATAGGATTGCCATGATATTTACACCATTTCTTCTCCAGATTTCTGGCTACAATGTGTATATAGTCATAAACCGTATTATTTTCGGTTACGACAGTTATAGCCGATTTTCCATTTTTATGAAAATTGTATAAACACTCAGCATCCGATGGCTTTGTGAAGAAACCACCGATAGGATTGCCATGATATTTACACCATTTCTTCTCCAGACTTCTGGCTACAATGTGTATATAGTCATAAACCGTATTATTTTCGTTTACGACAGTTATAGCCGATTTTCCATTTTTATGAAAATTGTATACAAGCTCAGGATGCGATGGCTTGGTGAAAAAACCACCGATAGTATTGCCATGATATTTACACCATTTCTTCTCCAGATTTCTGGCTACAATGTGTATATAGTCATAAACCGTATTATTTTCGTTTACGACAGTTATAGCCGATTTTCCACTTTTATGAAAATTGTATAAAAACTCAGCATCCGATGGCTTTGGAAAAAAAACGCCGATAGGATTGCCATGATATTTACACTATTTCTTCTCCAGACTTCTGGCTACAATGTGTATATAGTCATAAACCGTATTATTTTCGTTTACGACAGTTATAACCGATTTTCCATTTTCATGAAAATTGGATAAATACTCAGCATTCGATGGCTTGGTGAAAAAGCCACCACTAGGATTGCCATGATATTTACACCATTTCTTCTTCAGACTTCTGGCTACAAGGTGTATATAGTCATAATCCGTATTACTTTCGCTTACGACAGTTATAGCCGATTTTCCACTTTTATGAAAATTGTATAAAAACTCAGCATCCGATGGCTTTGGAAAAAAAACGACGATAGGATTGCCATGATATTTACACCATTTCTTCTCCAGACTTCTGGCTACAATGTGTATATAGTCATAAACCGTATTATTTTCGTTTACGACAGTTATAGCCGATTTTCCATTTTTATGAAAATTGTATACAAGCTCAGGATGCGATGGCTTGGTGAAAAAACCACCGATAGTATTGCCATGATATTTACACCATTTCTTCTCCAGACTTCTGGCTACAAGGTGTATATAGTCATAACCCGTATTATTTTCGTTTACGACAGTTATAGCTGAGTTTCCATTTTTATGAAAATTGCATAAAAACTCAGCATGCGATGGCTTGGTGAAAAAACCACCGATAGGATTGCCATGATATTTACACCACTTCTTCTCCAGACTTCTGGCTACAAGGTGTATATAGTCGTAGTCCGTATTATTTTCGCTTACGACAGTTATGGCCGATTTTCCATTTTTATGAAAATTGTATAAAAACTCAGCATCCGATGGCTTGGTGAAAAAAACACCGATAGGATTGCCATGATATTTACACCATTACTTCTCCAGATTTCTGGCTACAATGTGTATATAGTCATAAACCGTATTATTTTCGTTTACGACAGTTATAGCTGAGTTTCCATTTTTATGAAAATTGCATAAAAACTCAGCATGCGATGGCTTGGTGAAAAAACCACCGATAGGATTGCCATGATATTTACACCACTTCTTCTCTAGACTTCTGGCTACAAGGTGTATATAGTCGTAGTCCGTATTATTTTCGCTTACGACAGTTATGGCCGATTTTCCATTTTTATGAAAATTGTATAAAAACTCAGCATCCGATGGCTTTGTGAAAAAAACACCGATAGGATTGCCATGATATTTACACCATTACTTCTCCAGATTTCTGGCTACAATGTGTATATAGTCATAAACCGTATTATTTTCGTTTACGACAGTTATAGCCGATTTTCCACTTTTATGAAAATTGTATAAAAACTCAGCATCCGATTGCTTTGAGAAAAAAACCCCGATAGGATTGCCATGATATTTACACCATTTCTTCTCCAGATTTCTGGCTACAATGTGTATATAGTCATAAACCGTATTATTTTCGTTTACGACAGTTATAGCCGATTTTCCACTTTTATGAAAATTGTATAAAAACTCAGCATCCGATTGCTTTGAGAAAAAAACCCCGATAGGATTGCCATTATATTTACTCTATTTCTTCTACAGACTTCTGGCTACAATGTGTATATAGTCATAAACCGTATTATTTTCGTTTACGACAATTATAGCCGATTTTCCTTTTTCATGAAAATTGGATAAAAACTCAGCATGCGATGGCTTGGTGAAAAAACCATCGATAGGATTGCCATGATATTTACACCATTTCTTCTCCAGACTTCTGGCTACAAGGTGTATATAGTCATAATCCGTATTATTTTCGCTTACGACAGTTATAGCTGATTTTCTATTTTCAGGAAAATTGTATGAAAACTCAGCATGCGATGGCTTGGTGAAAAAACCACCGATAGGATTGCCATGATATTTACACCATTTCTTCTCCAGACTTCTGGCTACAAGGTGTATATAGTCGTAGTCCGTATTATTTTCGGTTACGACAGTTATGGCCGATTTTCCATTTTTATGAAAATTGTATAAAAACTCAGCATCCGATGGCTTTGTGAAAAAAACACCGATAGGATTGCCATGATATTTACACCATTACTTCTCCAGATTTCTGGCTACAATGTGTATATAGTCATAAACCGTATTATTTTCGTTTACGACAGTTATAGCCGATTTTCCACTTTTATGAAAATTGTATAAAAACTCAGCATCCGATTGCTTTGAGAAAAAAACCCCGATAGGATTGCCATGATATTTACACCATTTCTTCTCCAGATTTCTGGCTACAATGTGTATATAGTCATAAACCGTATTATTTTCGTTTACGACAGTTATAGCCGATTTTCCACTTTTATGAAAATTGTATAAAAACTCAGCATCCGATTGCTTTGAGAAAAAAACCCCGATAGGATTGCCATTATATTTACTCTATTTCTTCTACAGACTTCTGGCTACAAGGTGTATATAGTCATAAACCGTATTATTTTCGTTTACGACAATTATAGCCGATTTTCTTTTTTCATGAAAATTGGATAAAAACTCAGCATGCGATGGCTTGGTGAAAAAACCATCGATAGGATTGCCATGATATTTACACCATTTCTTCTCCAGACTTCTGGCTACAAGGTGTATATAGTCATAATCCGTATTATTTTCGCTTACGACAGTTATAGCTGATTTTCTATTTTCAGGAAAATTGTATGAAAACTCAGCATGCGATGGCTTGGTGAAAAAACCATCGATAGGATTGCCATGATATTTACACCATTTCTTCTCCAGACTTCTGGCTATAAGGTGTATATAGTCATAATCCGTATTATTTTCGCTTACGACAGTTATGGCCGATTTTCCATTTTTATGAAAATTGTATAAAAACTCAGCATCCGATGGCTTTGTGAAAAAACCACCGATAGGATTTCCATAATATATACACCATTTCTTCTCCAGATTTCTGGATACAAGGTGTATATAGTCATAATCCGTATTATTTTCGTTTACGACAGTTATAGCCGATATTTCGTTTTCATGAAAATTGTATAAAAACTCAGCATGCGAGGGCTTTGTGAAAAAACCACCGATAGGATTGCCAAGATATTTACACCATTTCTTCTCCAGACTTCTGACTACAAGGTGTATATAGTCGTAGTCCGTATTATTTTCGCTTACGACAGTTATGGCCGATTTTCCATTTTTATGAAAATTGTATAAAAACTCAGCATCCGATGGCTTTGTGAAAAAAACACCGATAGGATTGCCATGATATTTACACCATTACTTCTCCAGATTTCTGGCTACAATGTGTATATAGTCATAAACCGTATTATTTTCGTTTACGACAGTTATAGCCGATTTTCCACTTTTATGAAAATTGTATAAAAACTCAGCATCCGATTGCTTTGAGAATAAAACCCCGATAGGATTGCCATGATATTTACACCATTTCTTCTCCAGATTTCTGGCTACAATGTGTATATAGTCATAAACCGTATTATTTTCGTTTACGACAGTTATAGCCGATTTTCCACTTTTATGAAAATTGTATAAAAACTCAGCATCCGATTGCTTTGAGAAAAAAACCCCGATAGGATTGCCATTATATTTACTCTATTTCTTCTACAGACTTCTGGCTACAATGTGTATATAGTCATAAACCGTATTATTTTCGTTTACGACAATTATAGCCGATTTTCCTTTTTCATGAAAATTGGATAAAAACTCAGCATGCGATGGCTTGGTGAAAAAACCATCGATAGGATTGCCATGATATTTACACCATTTCTTCTCCAGACTTCTGGCTATAAGGTGTATATAGTCATAATCCGTATTATTTTCGCTTACGACAGTTATGGCCGATTTTCCATTTTTATGAAAATTGTATAAAAACTCAGCATCCGATGGCTTTGTGAAAAAAACACCGATAGGATTGCCATGATATTTACACCATTTCTTCTCCAGATTTCTGGCTACAATGTGTATATAGTCATAAACCGTATTATTTTCGTTTACGACAGTTATAGCCGATTTTCCACTTTTATGAAAATTGTATAAAAACTCAGCATCCGATTGCTTTGAGAAAAAAACCCCGATAGGATTGCCATTATATTTACTCTATTTCTTCTACAGACTTCTGGCTACAATGTGTATATAGTCATAAACCGTATTATTTTCGTTTACGACAATTATAGCCGATTTTCCTTTTTCATGAAAATTGGATAAAAACTCAGCATGCGATGGCTTGGTGAAAAAACCATCGATAGGATTGCCATGATATTTACACCATTTCTTCTCCAGACTTCTGGCTATAAGGTGTATATAGTCATAATCCGTATTATTTTCGCTTACGACAGTTATGGCCGATTTTCCATTTTTATGAAAATTGTATAAAAACTCAGCATCCGATGGCTTTGTGAAAAAAACACCGATAGGATTGCCATGATATTTACACCATTTCTTCTCCAGATTTCTGGCTACAATGTGTATATAGTCATAAACCGTATTATTTTCGGTTACGACAGTTATAGCCGATTTTCCATTTTTATGAAAATTGTATAAACACTCAGCATCCGATGGCTTTGTGAAGAAACCACCGATAGGATTGCCATGATATTTACACCATTTCTTCTCCAGACTTCTGGCTACTAAGTGTATATAGTCATAGTCCGTATTATTTTCGCTTACGACAGTTATGGCCGATTTTCCATTTTTATGAAAATTGTATAAAAACTCAGCATTCGATGGCTTTGTGAAAAAACACCGATAGGATTGCCATGATATTTACACTATTTCTTCTCCAGGTTTCAATGTGTATATAGTCATAAACCGTATTATTTTCGTTTACGACAGTTATAGCCGATTTTCCACTTTTATGAAAATTGTATAAAAAATCAGCATCCGATGGCTTTGGAAAAAAAACGCCGATAGGATTGCCATGATATTTACACTATTTCTTCTCCAGACTTCTGGCTACAATGTGTATATAGTCATAAACCGTATTATTTTCGTTTACGACAGTTATAACCGATTTTCCATTTTCATGAAAATTGGATAAATACTCAGCATTCGATGGCTTGGTGAAAAAACCACCACTAGGATTGCCATGATATTTACACCATTTCTTCTTCAGACTTCTGGCTACAAGGTGTATATAGTCATAATCCGTATTACTTTCGCTTACGACAGTTATAGCCGATTTTCCACTTTTATGAAAATTGTATAAAAACTCAGCATCCGATGGCTTTGGAAAAAAAACGCCGATAGGATTGCCATGATATTTACACCATTTCTTCTCCAGACTTCTGGCTACAATGTGTATATAGTCATAAACCGTATTATTTTCGTTTACGACAGTTATAGCCGATTTTCCATTTTTATGAAAATTGTATACAAGCTCAGGATGCGATGGCTTGGTGAAAAAACCACCGATAGTATTGCCATGATATTTACACCATTTCTTCTCCAGACTTCTGGCTACAAGGTGTATATAGTCATAACCCGTATTATTTTCGTTTACGACAGTTATAGCTGAGTTTCCATTTTTATGAAAACTCAGCATGCGATGGCTTGGTGAAAAAACCACCGATAGGATTGCCATGATATTTACACCACTTCTTCTCCAGACTTCTGGCTACAAGGTGTATATAGTCGTAGTCCGTATTATTTTCGCTTACGACAGTTATGGCCGATTTTCCATTTTTATGAAAATTGTATAAAAACTCAGCATCCGATGGCTTTGTGAAAAAAACCCCGATAGGATTGCCATGATATTTACACCATTTCTTCTCCAGATTTCTGGCTACAATGTGTATATAGTCATAAACCGTATTATTTTCGTTTACGACAGTTATAGCCGATTTTCCACTTTTATGAAAATTGTATAAAAACTCAGCATCCGATTGCTTTGAGAAAAAACCCCGATAGGATTGCCATTATATTTACTCTATTTCTTCTACAGACTTCTGGCTACAATGTGTATATAGTCATAAACCGTATTATTTTCGTTTACGACAATTATAGCCGATTTTCCTTTTTCATGAAAATTGGATAAAAACTCAGCATGCGATGGCTTGGTGAAAAAACCATCGATAGGATTGCCATGATATTTACACCATTTCTTCTCCAGACTTCTGGCTACAAGGTGTATATAGTCATAATCCGTATTATTTTCGCTTACGACAGTTATAGCTGATTTTCTATTTTCAGGAAAATTTTATGAAAACTCAGCATGCGATGGCTTGGTGAAAAAAGCATCGATAGGATTGCCATGATATTTACACCATTTCTTCTCCAGACTTCTGGCTATAAGTTGTATATAGTCATAATCCGTATTATTTTCGCTTACGACAGTTATGGCCGATTTTCCATTTTTATGAAAATTGTATAAAAACTCAGCATCCGATGGCTTTGTGAAAAAAACACCGATAGGATTGCCATGATATTTACACCATTTCTTCTCCAGATTTCTGGCTACAATGTGTATATAGTCATAAACCGTATTATTTTCGTTTACGACAGTTATAGCCGATTTTCCACTTTTATGAAAATTGTATAAAAACTCAGCATCCGATTGCTTTGAGAAAAAAACCCCGATAGGATTGCCATTATATTTACTCTATTTCTTCTACAGACTTCTGGCTGCAATGTGTATATAGTCATAAACCGTATTATTTTCGTTTACGACAATTATAGCCGATTTTCCTTTTTCATGAAAATTGGATAAAAACTCAGCATGCGATGGCTTGGTGAAAAAACCGTCGATAGGATTGCCATGATATTTACACCATTTCTTCTCCAGACTTCTGGCTATAAGGTGTATATAGTCATAATCCGTATTATTTTCGCTTACGACAGTTATGGCCGATTTTCCATTTTTATGAAAATTGTATAAAAACTCAGCATCCGATGGCTTTGTGAAAAAAACACCGATAGGATTGCCATGATATTTACACCATTTCTTCTCCAGATTTCTGGCTACAATGTGTATATAGTCATAAACCGTATTATTTTCGGTTACGACAGTTATAGCCGATTTTCCATTTTTATGAAAATTGTATAAACACTCAGCATCCGTTGGCTTTGTGAAGAAACCACCGATAGGATTGCCATGATATTTACACCATTTCTTCTCCAGACTTCTGGCTACTAGGTGTATATAGTCATAGTCCGTATTATTTTCGCTTACGACAGTTATGGCCGATTTTCCATTTTTATGAAAATTGTATAAAAACTCAGCATTCGATGGCTTTGTGAAAAAACACCGATAGGATTGCCATGATATTTACACTATTTCTTCTCCAGGTTTCAATGTGTATATAGTCATAAACCGTATTATTTTCGTTTACGACAGTTATAGCCGATTTTCCACTTTTATGAAAATTGTATAAAAACTCAGCATCCGATGGCTTTGGAAAAAAAACGCCGATAGGATTGCCATGATATTTACACTATTTCTTCTCCAGACTTCTGGCTACAATGTGTATATAGTCATAAACCGTATTATTTTCGTTTACGACAGTTATAACCGATTTTCCATTTTCATGAAAATTGGATAAATACTCAGCATTCGATGGCTTGGTGAAAAAACCACCACTAGGATTGCCATGATATTTACACCATTTCTTCTTCAGACTTCTGGCTACAAGGTGTATATAGTCATAATCCGTATTACTTTCGCTTACGACAGTTATAGCCGATTTTCCACTTTTATGAAAATTGTATAAAAACTCAGCATCCGATGGCTTTGGAAAAAAAACGCCGATAGGATTGCCATGATATTTACACCATTTCTTCTCCAGACTTCTGGCTACAATGTGTATATAGTCATAAACCGTATTATTTTCGTTTACGACAGTTATAGCCGATTTTCCATTTTTATGAAAATTGTATACAAGCTCAGCATGCGATGGCTTGGTGAAAAAACCACCGATAGTATTGCCATGATATTTACACCATTTCTTCTCCAGACTTCTGGCTACAAGGTGTATATAGTCATAACCCGTATTATTTTCGTTTACGACAGTTATAGCTGAGTTTCCATTTTTATGAAAACTCAGCATGCGATGGCTTGGTGAAAAAACCACCGATAGGATTGCCATGATATTTACACCACTTCTTCTCCAGACTTCTGGCTACAAGGTGTATATAGTCGTAGTCCGTATTATTTTCGCTTACGACAGTTATGGCCGATTTTCCATTTTTATGAAAATTGTATAAAAACTCAGCATCCGATGGCTTTGTGAAAAAAACACCGATAGGATTGCCATGATATTTACACCATTACTTCTCCAGATTTCTGGCTACAATGTGTATATAGTCATAAACCGTATTATTTTCGTTTACGACAGTTATAGCCGATTTTCCACTTTTATGAAAATTGTATAAAAACTCAGCATCCGATTGCTTTGAGAAAAAAACCCCGATAGGATTGCCATGATATTTACACCATTTCTTCTCCAGATTTCTGGCTACAATGTGTATATAGTCATAATCCGTATTATTTTCGTTTACGACAGTTATAGCCGATTTTCCACTTTTATGAAAATTGTATAAAAACTCAGCATCCGATTGCTTTGAGAAAAAAACCCCGATAGGATTGCCATTATATTTACTCTATTTCTTCTACAGACTTTTGGCTACAATGTGTATATAGTCATAAACCGTATTATTTTCGTTTACGACAATTATAGCCGATTTTCCTTTTTCATGAAAATTGGATAAAAACTCAGCATGCGATGGCTTGGTGAAAAAACCATCGATAGGATTGCCATGATATTTACACCATTTCTTCTCCAGACTTCTGGCTACAAGGTGTATATAGTCATAATCCGTATTATTTTCGCTTACGACAGTTATAGCTGATTTTCTATTTTCAGGAAAATTGTATGAAAACTCAGCATGCGATGGCTTGGTGAAAAAAACATCGATAGGATTGCCATGATATTTACACCATTTCTTCTCCCGACTTCTGGCTATAAGGTGTATATAGTCATAATCCGTATTATTTTCGCTTACGACAGTTATGGCCGATTTTCCATTTTTATGAAAATTGTATAAAAACTCAGCATCCGATGGCTTTGTGAAAAAAACACCGATAGGATTGCCATTATATTTACACCATTTCTTCTCCAGATTTCTGGCTACAATGTGTATATAGTCATAAACCGTATTATTTTCGTTTACGACAGTTATAGCCGATTTTCCACTTTTATGAAAATTGTATAAAAACTCAGCATCCGATTGCTTTGAGAAAAAAACCCCGATAGGATTGCCATTATATTTACTCTATTTCTTCTACAGACTTCTGGCTACAATGTGTATATAGTCATAAACCGTATTATTTTCGTTTACGACAATTATAGCCGATTTTCCTTTTTCATGAAAATTGGATAAAAACTCAGCATGCGATGGCTTGGTGAAAAAACCATCGATAGGATTGCCATGATATTTACACCATTTCTTCTCCAGACTTCTGGCTACAAGGTGTATATAGTCATAATCCGTATTATTTTCGCTTATGACAGTTATAGCTGATTTTCTATTTTCAGGAAAATTGTATGAAAACTCAGCATGCGATGGCTTGGTGAAAAAAACATCGATAGGATTGCCATGATATTTACACCATTTCTTCTCCAGACTTCTGGCTATAAGGTGTATATAGTCATAATCCGTATTATTTTCGCTTACGACAGTTATGGCCGATTTTCCATTTTTATGAAAATTGTATAAAAACTCAGCATCCGATGGCTTTGTGAAAAAAACACCGATAGGATTGCCATGATATTTACACCATTTCTTCTCCAGATTTCTGGCTACAATGTGTATATAGCCATAAACCGTATTATTTTCGGTTACGACAGTTATAGCCGATTTTCCATTTTTATGAAAATTGTATAAACACTCAGCATCCGATGGCTTTGTGAAGAAACCACCGATAGGATTGCCATGATATTTACACCATTTCTTCTCCAGACTTCTGGCTACTAGGTGTATATAGTCATAGTCCGTATTATTTTCGCTTACGACAGTTATGGCCGATTTTCCATTTTTATGAAAATTGTATAAAAACTCAGCATTCGATGGCTTTGTGAAAAAACACCGATAGGATTGCCATGATATTTACACTATTTCTTCTCCAGGTTTCAATGTGTATATAGTCATAAACCGTATTATTTTCGTTTACGACAGTTATAGCCGATTTTCCACTTTTATGAAAATTGTATAAAAACTCAGCATCCGATGGCTTTGGAAAAAAAACGCCGATAGGATTGCCATGATATTTACACTATTTCTTCTCCAGACTTCTGGCTACAATGTGTATATAGTCATAAACCGTATTATTTTCGTTTACGACAATTATAGCCGATTTTCCTTTTTCATGAAAATTGGATAAAAACTCAGCATGCGATGGCTTGGTGAAAAAACCGTCGATAGGATTGCCATGATATTTACACCATTTCTTCTCCAGACTTCTGGCTATAAGGTGTATATAGTCATAATCCGTATTATTTTCGCTTACGACAGTTATGGCCGATTTTCCATTTTTATGAAAATTGTATAAAAACTCAGCATCCGATGGCTTTGTGAAAAAAACACCGATAGGATTGCCATGATATTTACACCATTTCTTCTCCAGATTTCTGGCTACAATGTGTATATAGTCATAAACCGTATTATTTTCGGTTACGACAGTTATAGCCGATTTTCCATTTTTATGAAAATTGTATAAACACTCAGCATCCGTTGGCTTTGTGAAGAAACCACCGATAGGATTGCCATGATATTTACACCATTTCTTCTCCAGACTTCTGGCTACTAGGTGTATATAGTCATAGTCCGTATTATTTTCGCTTACGACAGTTATGGCCGATTTTCCATTTTTATGAAAATTGTATAAAAACTCAGCATTCGATGGCTTTGTGAAAAAACACCGATAGGATTGCCATGATATTTACACTATTTCTTCTCCAGGTTTCAATGTGTATATAGTCATAAACCGTATTATTTTCGTTTACGACAGTTATAGCCGATTTTCCACTTTTATGAAAATTGTATAAAAACTCAGCATCCGATGGCTTTGGAAAAAAAACGCCGATAGGATTGCCATGATATTTACACTATTTCTTCTCCAGACTTCTGGCTACAATGTGTATATAGTCATAAACCGTATTATTTTCGTTTACGACAGTTATAACCGATTTTCCATTTTCATGAAAATTGGATAAATACTCAGCATTCGATGGCTTGGTGAAAAAACCACCACTAGGATTGCCATGATATTTACACCATTTCTTCTTCAGACTTCTGGCTACAAGGTGTATATAGTCATAATCCGTATTACTTTCGCTTACGACAGTTATAGCCGATTTTCCACTTTTATGAAAATTGTATAAAAACTCAGCATCCGATGGCTTTGGAAAAAAAACGCCGATAGGATTGCCATGATATTTACACCATTTCTTCTCCAGACTTCTGGCTACAATGTGTATATAGTCATAAACCGTATTATTTTCGTTTACGACAGTTATAGCCGATTTTCCATTTTTATGAAAATTGTATACAAGCTCAGCATGCGATGGCTTGGTGAAAAAACCACCGATAGTATTGCCATGATATTTACACCATTTCTTCTCCAGACTTCTGGCTACAAGGTGTATATAGTCATAACCCGTATTATTTTCGTTTACGACAGTTATAACTGAGTTTCCATTTTTATGAAAACTCAGCATGCGATGGCTTGGTGAAAAAACCACCGATAGGATTGCCATGATATTTACACTATTTCTTCTCCAGGTTTCAATGTGTATATAGTCATAAACCGTATTATTTTCGTTTACGACAGTTATAGCCGATTTTCCACTTTTATGAAAATTGTATAAAAACTCAGCATCCGATGGCTTTGGAAAAAAAACGCCGATAGGATTGCCATGATATTTACACTATTTCTTCTCCAGACTTCTGGCTACAATGTGTATATAGTCATAAACCGTATTATTTTCGTTTACGACAATTATAGCCGATTTTCCTTTTTCATGAAAATTGGATAAAAACTCAGCATGCGATGGCTTGGTGAAAAAACCATCGATAGGATTGCCATGATATTTACACCATTTCTTCTCCAGACTTCTGGCTACAAGGTGTATATAGTCATAATCCGTATTATTTTCGCTTACGACAGTTATAGCTGATTTTCTATTTTCAGGAAAATTGTATGAAAACTCAGCATGCGATGGCTTGGTGAAAAAAGCATCGATAGGATTGCCATGATATTTACACCATTTCTTCTCCAGACTTCTGGCTATAAGTTGTATATAGTCATAATCCGTATTATTTTCGCTTACGACAGTTATGGCCGATTTTCCATTTTTATGAAAATTGTATAAAAACTCAGCATCCGATGGCTTTGTGAAAAAAACACCGATAGGATTGCCATGATATTTACACCATTTCTTCTCCAGATTTCTGGCTACAATGTGTATATAGTCATAAACCGTATTATTTTCGTTTACGACAGTTATAGCCGATTTTCCACTTTTATGAAAATTGTATAAAAACTCAGCATCCGATTGCTTTGAGAAAAAAACCCCGATAGGATTGCCATTATATTTACTCTATTTCTTCTACAGACTTCTGGCTGCAATGTGTATATAGTCATAAACCGTATTATTTTCGTTTACGACAATTATAGCCGATTTTCCTTTTTCATGAAAATTGGATAAAAACTCAGCATGCGATGGCTTGGTGAAAAAACCATCGATAGGATTGCCATGATATTTACACCATTTCTTCTCCAGACTTCTGGCTATAAGGTGTATATAGTCATAATCCGTATTATTTTCGCTTACGACAGTTATGGCCGATTTTCCATTTTTATGAAAATTGTATAAAAACTCAGCATCCGATGGCTTGGTGAAAAAACCGTCGATAGGATTGCCATGATATTTACACCATTTCTTCTCCAGACTTCTGGCTATAAGGTGTATATAGTCATAATCCGTATTATTTTCGCTTACGACAGTTATGGCCGATTTTCCATTTTTATGAAAATTGTATAAACACTCAGCATCCGTTGGCTTTGTGAAGAAACCACCGATAGGATTGCCATGATATTTACACCATTTCTTCTCCAGACTTCTGGCTACTAGGTGTATATAGTCATAGTCCGTATTATTTTCGCTTACGACAGTTATGGCCGATTTTCCATTTTTATGAAAATTGTATAAAAACTCAGCATTCGATGGCTTTGTGAAAAAACACCGATAGGATTGCCATGATATTTACACTATTTCTTCTCCAGGTTTCAATGTGTATATAGTCATAAACCGTATTATTTTCGTTTACGACAGTTATAGCCGATTTTCCACTTTTATGAAAATTGTATAAAAACTCAGCATCCGATGGCTTTGGAAAAAAAACGCCGATAGGATTGCCATGATATTTACACTATTTCTTCTCCAGACTTCTGGCTACAATGTGTATATAGTCATAAACCGTATTATTTTCGTTTACGACCGTTATAACCGATTTTCCATTTTCATGAAAATTGGATAAATACTCAGCATTCGATGGCTTGGTGAAAAAACCACCACTAGGATTGCCATGATATTTACACCATTTCTTCTTCAGACTTCTGGCTACAAGGTGTATATAGTCATAATCCGTATTACTTTCGCTTACGACAGTTATAGCCGATTTTCCACTTTTATGAAAATTGTATAAAAACTCAGCATCCGATGGCTTTGGAAAAAAAACGCCGATAGGATTGCCATGATATTTACACCATTTCTTCTCCAGACTTCTGGCTACAATGTGTATATAGTCATAAACCGTATTATTTTCGTTTACGACAGTTATAGCCGATTTTCCATTTTTATGAAAATTGTATACAAGCTCAGCATGCGATGGCTTGGTGAAAAAACCACCGATAGTATTGCCATGATATTTACACCATTTCTTCTCCAGACTTCTGGCTACAAGGTGTATATAGTCATAACCCGTATTATTTTCGTTTACGACAGTTATAGCTGAGTTTCCATTTTTATGAAAACTCAGCATGCGATGGCTTGGTGAAAAAACCACCGATAGGATTGCCATGATATTTACACCACTTCTTCTCCAGACTTCTGGCTACAAGGTGTATATAGTCGTAGTCCGTATTATTTTCGCTTACGACAGTTATGGCCGATTTTCCATTTTTATGAAAATTGTATAAAAACTCAGCATCCGATGGCTTTGTGAAAAAACTCCGATAGGATTGCCATGATATTTACACCATTACTTCTCCAGATTTCTGGCTACAATGTGTATATAGTCATAAACCGTATTATTTTCGTTTACGACAGTTATAGCCGATTTTCCACTTTTATGAAAATTGTATAAAAACTCAGCATCCGATTGCTTTGAGAAAAAAACCCCGATAGGATTGCCATGATATTTACACCATTTCTTCTCCAGATTTCTGGCTACAATGTGTATATAGTCATAATCCGTATTATTTTCGTTTACGACAGTTATAGCCGATTTTCCACTTTTATGAAAATTGTATAAAAACTCAGCATCCGATTGCTTTGAGAAAAAAACCCCGATAGGATTGCCATTATATTTACTCTATTTCTTCTACAGACTTCTGGCTACAATGTGTATATAGTCATAAACCGTATTATTTTCGTTTACGACAATTATAGCCGATTTTCCATTTTCATGAAAATTGGATAAAAACTCAGCATGCGATGGCTTGGTGAAAAAACCATCGATAGGATTGCCATGATATTTACACCATTTCTTCTCCAGACTTCTGGCTACAAGGTGTATATAGTCATAATCCGTATTATTTTCGCTTACGACAGTTATAGCTGATTTTCTATTTTCAGGAAAATTGTATGAAAACTCAGCATGCGATGGCTTGGTGAAAAAAACATCGATAGGATTGCTATGATATTTACACCATTTCTTCTCCAGACTTCTGGCTATAAGGTGTATATAGTCATAATCCGTATTATTTTCGCTTACGACAGTTATGGCCGATTTTCCATTTTTATGAAAATTGTATAAAAACTCAGCATCCGATGGCTTTGTGAAAAAAACACCGATAGGATTGCCATTATATTTACACCATTTCTTCTCCAGATTTCTGGCTACAATGTGTATATAGTCATAAACCGTATTATTTTCGTTTACGACAGTTATAGCCGATTTTCCACTTTTATGAAAATTGTATAAAAACTCAGCATCCGATTGCTTTGAGAAAAAAACCCCGATAGGATTGCCATTATATTTACTCTATTTCTTCTACAGACTTCTGGCTACAATGTGTATATAGTCATAAACCGTATTATTTTCGTTTACGACAATTATAGCCGATTTTCCTTTTTCATGAAAATTGGATAAAAACTCAGCATGCGATGGCTTGGTGAAAAAACCATCGATAGGATTGCCATGATATTTACACCATTTCTTCTCCAGACTTCTGGCTACAAGGTGTATATAGTCATAATCCGTATTATTTTCGCTTACGACAGTTATAGCTGATTTTCTATTTTCAGGAAAATTGTATGAAAACTCAGCATGCGATGGCTTGGTGAAAAAAACATCGATAGGATTGCCATGATATTTACACCATTTCTTCTCCAGACTTCTGGCTATAAGGTGTATATAGTCATAATCCGTATTATTTTCGCTTACGACAGTTATGGCCGATTTTCCATTTTTATGAAAATTGTATAAAAACTCAGCATCCGATGGCTTTGTGAAAAAAACACCGATAGGATTGCCATGATATTTACACCATTTCTTCTCCAGATTTCTGGCTACAATGTGTATATAGTCATAAACCGTATTATTTTCGGTTACGACAGTTATAGCCGATTTTCCATTTTTATGAAAATTGTATAAACACTCAGCATCCGATGGCTTTGTGAAGAAACCACCGATAGGATTGCCATGATATTTACACCATTTCTTCTCCAGACTTCTGGCTACTAGGTGTATATAGTCATAGTCCGTATTATTTTCGCTTACGACAGTTATGGCCGATTTTCCATTTTTATGAAAATTGTATAAAAACTCAGCATTCGATGGCTTTGTGAAAAAACACCGATAGGATTGCCATGATATTTACACTATTTCTTCTCCAGGTTTCAATGTGTATATAGTCATAAACCGTATTATTTTCGTTTACGACAGTTATAGCCGATTTTCCACTTTTATGAAAATTGTATAAAAACTCAGCATCCGATGGCCTTGGAAAAAAAACGCCGATAGGATTGCCATGATATTTACACTATTTCTTCTCCAGACTTCTGGCTACAATGTGTATATAGTCATAAACCGTATTATTTTCGTTTACGACAGTTATAACCGATTTTCCATTTTCATGAAAATTGGATAAATACTCAGCATTCGATGGCTTGGTGAAAAAACCACCACTAGGATTGCCATGATATTTACACCATTTCTTCTTCAGACTTCTGGCTACAAGGTGTATATAGTCATAATCCGTATTACTTTCGCTTACGACAGTTATAGCCGATTTTCCACTTTTATGAAAATTGTATAAAAACTCAGCATCCGATGGCTTTGGAAAAAAAACGCCGATAGGATTGCCATGATATTTACACCATTTCTTCTCCAGACTTCTGGCTACAATGTGTATATAGTCATAAACCGTATTATTTTCGTTTACGACAGTTATAGCCGATTTTCCATTTTTATGAAAATTGTATACAAGCTCAGCATGCGATGGCTTGGTGAAAAAACCACCGATAGTATTGCCATGATATTTACACCATTTCTTCTCCAGACTTCTGGCTACAAGGTGTATATAGTCATAACGCGTATTATTTTCGTTTACGACAGTTATAGCTGAGTTTCCATTTTTATGAAAATTGCATAAAAACTCAGCATGCGATGGCTTGGTGAAAAAACCACCGATAGGATTGCCATGATATTTACACCACTTCTTCTCCAGACTTCTGGCTACAAGGTGTATATAGTCGTAGTCCGTATTATTTTCGCTTACGACAGTTATGGCCGATTTTCCATTTTTATGAAAATTGTATAAAAACTCAGCATCCGATGGCTTTGTGAAAAAAACACCGATAGGATTGCCATGATATTTACACCACTACTTCTCCAGATTTCTGGCTACAATGTGTATATAGTCATAAACCGTATTATTTTCGTTTACGACAGTTATAGCCGATTTTCCACTTTTATGAAAATTGTATAAAAACTCAGCATCCGATTGCTTTGAGAAAAAAACCCCGATAGGATTGCCATGATATTTACACCATTTCTTCTCCAGATTTCTGGCTACAATGTGTATATAGTCATAAACCGTATTATTTTCGTTTACGACAGTTATAGCCGATTTTCCACTTTTATGAAAATTGTATAAAAACTCAGCATCCGATTGCTTTGAGAAAAAAACCCCGATAGGATTGCCATTATATTTACTCTATTTCTTCTACAGACTTCTGGCTACAATGTGTATATAGTCATAAACCGTATTATTTTCGTTTACGACAATTATAGCCGATTTTCCTTTTTCATGAAAATTGGATAAAAACTCAGCATGCGATGGCTTGGTGAAAAAACCATCGATAGGATTGCCATGATATTTACACCATTTCTTCTCCAGACTTCTGGCTATAAGGTGTATATAGTCATAATCCGTATTATTTTCGCTTACGACAGTTATGGCCAATTTTCCATTTTTATGAAAATTGTATAAAAACTCAGCATCCGATGGCTTTGTGAAAAAAACACCGATAGGATTGCCATGATATTTACACCATTTCTTCTCCAGATTTCTGGCTACAATGTGTATATAGTCATAAACCGTATTATTTTCGGTTACGACAGTTATAGCCGATTTTCCATTTTTATGAAAATTGTATAAACACTCAGCATCCGATGGCTTTATGAAGAAACCACCGATAGGATTGCCATGATATTTACACCATTTCTTCTCCAGACTTCTGGCTACTAGGTGTATATAGTCATAGTCCGTATTATTTTCGCTTACGACAGTTATGGCCGATTTTCCATTTTTATGAAAATTGTATAAAAACTCAGCATTCGATGGCTTTGTGAAAAAACACCGATAGGATTGCCATGATATTTACACTATTTCTTCTCCAGGTTTCAATGTGTATATAGTCATAAACCGTATTATTTTCGTTTACGACAGTTATAGCCGATTTTCCACTTTTATGAAAATTGTATAAAAACTCAGCATCCGATGGCTTTGGAAAAAAAACGCCGATAGGATTGCCATGATATTTACACTATTTCTTCTCCAGACTTCTGGCTACAATGTGTATATAGTCATAAACCGTATTATTTTCGTTTACGACAGTTATAACCGATTTTCCATTTTCATGAAAATTGGATAAATACTCAGCATTCGATGGCTTGGTGAAAAAACCACCACTAGGATTGCCATGATATTTACACCATTTCTTCTTCAGACTTCTGGCTACAAGGTGTATATAGTCATAATCCGTATTACTTTCGCTTACGACAGTTATAGCCGATTTTCCACTTTTATGAAAATTGTATAAAAACTCAGCATCCGATGGCTTTGGAAAAAAAACGCCGATAGGATTGCCATGATATTTACACCATTTCTTCTCCAGACTTCTGGCTACAATGTGTATATAGTCATAAACCGTATTATTTTCGTTTACGACAGTTATAGCCGATTTTCCATTTTTATGAAAATTGTATACAAGCTCAGCATGCGATGGCTTGGTGAAAAAACCACCGATAGTATTGCCATGATATTTACACCATTTCTTCTCCAGACTTCTGGCTACAAGGTGTATATAGTCATAACGCGTATTATTTTCGTTTACGACAGTTATAGCTGAGTTTCCATTTTTATGAAAATTGCATAAAAACTCAGCATGCGATGGCTTGGTGAAAAAACCACCGATAGGATTGCCATGATATTTACACCACTTCTTCTCCAGACTTCTGGCTACAAGGTGTATATAGTCGTAGTCCGTATTATTTTCGCTTACGACAGTTATGGCCGATTTTCCATTTTTATGAAAATTGTATAAAAACTCAGCATCCGATGGCTTTGTGAAAAAAACACCGATAGGATTGCCATGATATTTACACCATTACTTCTCCAGATTTCTGGCTACAATGTGTATATAGTCATAAACCGTATTATTTTCGTTTACGACAGTTATAGCCGATTTTCCACTTTTATGAAAATTGTATAAAAACTCAGCATCCGATTGCTTTGAGAAAAAAACCCCGATAGGATTGCCATGATATTTACACCATTTCTTCTCCAGATTTCTGGCTACAATGTGTATATAGTCATAAACCGTATTATTTTCGTTTACGACAGTTATAGCCGATTTTCCACTTTTATGAAAATTGTATAAAAACTCAGCATCCGATTGCTTTGAGAAAAAAACCCCGATAGGATTGCCATTATATTTACTCTATTTCTTCTACAGACTTCTGGCTACAATGTGTATATAGTCATAAACCGTATTATTTTCGTTTACGACAATTATAGCCGATTTTCCTTTTTCATGAAAATTGGATAAAAACTCAGCATGCGATGGCTTGGTGAAAAAACCATCGATAGGATTGCCATGATATTTACACCATTTCTTCTCCAGACTTCTGGCTACAAGGTGTATATAGTCATAATCCGTATTATTTTCGCTTACGACAGTTATAATTGATTTTCTATTTTCAGGAAAACTGTATGAAAACTCAGCATGCGATGGCTTGGTGAAAAAACCATCGATAGGATTGCCATGATATTTACACCATTTCTTCTCCAGACTTCTGGCTATAAGGTGTATATAGTCATAATCCGTATTGTTTTCGCTTACGACAGTTATGGCCGATTTTCCATTTTTATGAAAATTGTATAAAAACTCAGCATCCGATGGCTTTGTGAAAAAAACACCGATAGGATTGCCATGATATTTACACCATTTCTTCTCCAGATTTCTGGCTACAATGTGTATATAGTCATAAACCGTATTATTTTCGTTTACGACAGTTATAGCCGATTTTCCACTTTTATGAAAATTGTATAAAAACTCAGCATCCGATTGCTTTGAGAAAAAAACCCCGATAGGATTGCCATTATATTTACTCTATTTCTTCTACAGACTTCTGGCTACAATGTGTATATAGTCATAAACCGTATTATTTTCGTTTACGACAATTATAGCCGATTTTCCTTTTTCATGAAAATTGGATAAAAACTCAGCATGCGATGGCTTGGTGAAAAAACCATCGATAGGATTGCCATGATATTTACACCATTTCTTCTCCAGACTTCTGGCTATAAGGTGTATATAGTCATAATCCGTATTATTTTCGCTTACGACAGTTATGGCCGATTTTCCATTTTTATGAAAATTGTATAAAAACTCAGCATCCGATGGCTTTGTGAAAAAAACACCGACAGGATTGCCATGATATTTACACCATTTCTTCTCCAGATTTCTGGCTACAATGTGTATATAGTCATAAACCGTATTATTTTCGGTTACGACAGTTATAGCCGATTTTCCATTTTTATGAAAATTGTATAAACACTCAGCATCCGATGGCTTTGTGAAGAAACCACCGATAGGATTGCCATGATATTTACACCATTTCTTCTCCAGACTTCTGGCTACTAGGTGTATATAGTCATAGTCCGTATTATTTTCGCTTACGACAGTTATGGCCGATTTTCCATTTTTATGAAAATTATATAAAAACTCAGCATTCGATGGCTTTGTGAAAAAACACCGATAGGATTGCCATGATATTTACACTATTTCTTCTCCAGGTTTCAATGTGTATATAGTCATAAACCGTATTATTTTCGTTTACGACAGTTATAGCCGATTTTCCACTTTTATGAAAATTGTATAAAAACTCAGCATCCGATGGCTTTGGAAAAAAAACGCCGATAGGATTGCCATGATATTTACACTATTTCTTCTCCAGACTTCTGGCTACAATGTGTATATAGTCATAAACCGTATTATTTTCGTTTACGACAGTTATAACCGATTTTCCATTTTCATGAAAATTGGATAAATACTCAGCATTCGATGGCTTGGTGAAAAAACCACCACTAGGATTGCCATGATATTTACACCATTTCTTCTTCAGACTTCTGGCTACAAGGTGTATATAGTCATAATCCGTATTACTTTCGCTTACGACAGTTATAGCCGATTTTCCACTTTTATGAAAATTGTATAAAAACTCAGCATCCGATGGCTTTGGAAAAAAAACGCCGATAGGATTGCCATGATATTTACACCATTTCTTCTCCAGACTTCTGGCTACAATGTGTATATAGTCATAAACCGTATTATTTTCGTTTACGACAGTTATAGCCGATTTTCCATTTTTATGAAAATTGTATACAAGCTCAGCATGCGATGGCTTGGTGAAAAAACCACCGATAGTATTGCCATGATATTTACACCATTTCTTCTCCAGACTTCTGGCTACAAGGTGTATATAGTCATAACCCGTATTATTTTCGTTTACGACAGTTATAGCTGAGTTTCCATTTTTATGAAAATTGCATAAAAACTCAGCATGCGATGGCTTGGTGAAAAAACCACCGATAGGATTGCCATGATATTTACACCACTTCTTCTCCAGACTTCTGGCTACAAGGTGTATATAGTCGTAGTCCGTATTATTTTCGCTTACGACAGTTATGGCCGATTTTCCATTTTTATGAAAATTGTATAAAAACTCAGCATCCGATGGCTTTGTGAAAAAAACACCGATAGGATTGCCATGATATTTACACCATTACTTCTCCAGATTTCTGGCTACAATGTGTATATAGTCATAAACCGTATTATTTTCGTTTACGACAGTTATAGCCGATTTTCCACTTTTATGAAAATTGTATAAAAACTCAGCATCCGATTGCTTTGAGAAAAAAACCCCGATAGGATTGCCATGATATTTACACCATTTCTTCTCCAGATTTCTGGCTACAATGTGTATATAGTCATAAACCGTATTATTTTCGGTTACGACAGTTATAGCCGATTTTCCATTTTTATGAAAATTGTATAAACACTCAGCATCCGATGGCTTTGTGAAGAAACCACCGATAGGATTGCCATGATATTTACACCATTTCTTCTCCAGACTTCTGGCTACTAGGTGTATATAGTCATAGTCCGTATTATTTTCGCTTACGACAGTTATGGCCGATTTTCCATTTTTATGAAAATTGTATAAAAACTCAGCATTCGATGGCTTTGTGAAAAAACACCGATAGGATTGCCATGATATTTACACTATTTCTTCTCCAGGTTTCAATGTGTATATAGTCATAAACCGTATTATTTTCGTTTACGACAGTTATAGCCGATTTTCCACTTTTATGAAAATTGTATAAAAACTCAGCATCCGATGGCTTTGGAAAAAAAACGCCGATAGGATTGCCATGATATTTACACTATTTCTTCTCCAGACTTCTGGCTACAATGTGTATATAGTCATAAACCGTATTATTTTCGTTTACGACAGTTATAACCGATTTTCCATTTTCATGAAAATTGGATAAATACTCAGCATTCGATGGCTTGGTGAAAAAACCACCACTAGGATTGCCATGATATTTACACCATTTCTTCTTCAGACTTCTGGCTACAAGGTGTATATAGTCATAATCCGTATTACTTTCGCTTACGACAGTTATAGCCGATTTTCCACTTTTATGAAAATTGTATAAAAACTCAGCATCCGATGGCTTTGGAAAAAAAACGCCGATAGGATTGCCATGATATTTACACCATTTCTTCTCCAGACTTCTGGCTACAATGTGTATATAGTCATAAACCGTATTATTTTCGTTTACGACAGTTATAGCCGATTTTCCATTTTTATGAAAATTGTATACAAGCTCAGCATGCGATGGCTTGGTGAAAAAACCACCGATAGTATTGCCATGATATTTACACCATTTCTTCTCCAGACTTCTGGCTACAAGGTGTATAGTCATAACCCGTATTATTTTCGTTTACGACAGTTATAGCTGAGTTTCCATTTTTATGAAAATTGCATAAAAACTCAGCATGCGATGGCTTGGTGAAAAAACCACCGATAGGATTGCCATGATATTTACACCACTTCTTCTCCAGACTTCTGGCTACAAGGTGTATATAGTCGTAGTCCGTATTATTTTCGCTTACGACAGTTATGGCCGATTTTCCATTTTTATGAAAATTGTATAAAAACTCAGCATCCGATGGCTTTGTGAAAAAAACACCGATAGGATTGCCATGATATTTACACCATTACTTCTCCAGATTTCTGGCTACAATGTGTATATAGTCATAAACCGTATTATTTTCGTTTACGACAGTTATAGCCGATTTTCCACTTTTATGAAAATTGTATAAAAACTCAGCATCCGATTGCTTTGAGAAAAAAACCCCGATAGGATTGCCATGATATTTACACCATTTCTTCTCCAGATTTCTGGCTACAATGTGTATATAGTCATAAACCGTATTATTTTCGTTTACGACAGTTATAGCCGATTTTCCACTTTTATGAAAATTGTATAAAAACTCAGCATCCGATTGCTTTGAGAAAAAAACCCCGATAGGATTGCCATTATATTTACTCTATTTCTTCTACAGACTTCTGGCTACAATGTGTATATAGTCATAAACCGTATTATTTTCGTTTACGACAATTATAGCCGATTTTCCTTTTTCATGAAAATTGGATAAAAACTCAGCATGCGATGGCTTGGTGAAAAAACCATCGATAGGATTGCCATGATATTTACACCATTTCTTCTCCAGACTTCTGGCTACAAGGTGTATATAGTCATAATCCGTATTATTTTCGCTTACGACAGTTATAATTGATTTTCTATTTTCAGGAAAACTGTATGAAAACTCAGCATGCGATGGCTTGGTGAAAAAACCATCGATAGGATTGCCATGATATTTACACCATTTCTTCTCCAGACTTCTGGCTATAAGGTGTATATAGTCATAATCCGTATTGTTTTCGCTTACGACAGTTATGGCCGATTTTCCATTTTTATGAAAATTGTATAAAAACTCAGCATCCGATGGCTTTGTGAAAAAAACACCGATAGGATTGCCATGATATTTACACCATTTCTTCTCCAGATTTCTGGCTACAATGTGTATATAGTCATAAACCGTATTATTTTCGTTTACGACAGTTATAGCCGATTTTCCACTTTTATGAAAATTGTATAAAAACTCAGCATCCGATTGCTTTGAGAAAAAAACCCCGATAGGATTGCCATTATATTTACTCTATTTCTTCTACAGACTTCTGGCTACAATGTGTATATAGTCATAAACCGTATTATTTTCGTTTACGACAATTATAGCCGATTTTCCTTTTTCATGAAAATTGGATAAAAACTCAGCATGCGATGGCTTGGTGAAAAAACCATCGATAGGATTGCCATGATATTTACACCATTTCTTCTCCAGACTTCTGGCTATAAGGTGTATATAGTCATAATCCGTATTATTTTCGCTTACGACAGTTATGGCCGATTTTCCATTTTTATGAAAATTGTATAAAAACTCAGCATCCGATGGCTTTGTGAAAAAAACACCGACAGGATTGCCATGATATTTACACCATTTCTTCTCCAGATTTCTGGCTACAATGTGTATATAGTCATAAACCGTATTATTTTCGGTTACGACAGTTATAGCCGATTTTCCATTTTTATGAAAATTGTATAAACACTCAGCATCCGATGGCTTTGTGAAGAAACCACCGATAGGATTGCCATGATATTTACACCATTTCTTCTCCAGACTTCTGGCTACTAGGTGTATATAGTCATAGTCCGTATTATTTTCGCTTACGACAGTTATGGCCGATTTTCCATTTTTATGAAAATTATATAAAAACTCAGCATTCGATGGCTTTGTGAAAAAACACCGATAGGATTGCCATGATATTTACACTATTTCTTCTCCAGGTTTCAATGTGTATATAGTCATAAACCGTATTATTTTCGTTTACGACAGTTATAGCCGATTTTCCACTTTTATGAAAATTGTATAAAAACTCAGCATCCGATGGCTTTGGAAAAAAAACGCCGATAGGATTGCCATGATATTTACACTATTTCTTCTCCAGACTTCTGGCTACAATGTGTATATAGTCATAAACCGTATTATTTTCGTTTACGACAGTTATAGCCGATTTTCCATTTTCATGAAAATTGGATAAATACTCAGCATTCGATGGCTTGGTGAAAAAACCACCACTAGGATTGCCATGATATTTACACCATTTCTTCTTCAGACTTCTGGCTACAAGGTGTATATAGTCATAATCCGTATTACTTTCGCTTACGACAGTTATAGCCGATTTTCCACTTTTATGAAAATTGTATAAAAACTCAGCATCCGATGGCTTTGGAAAAAAAACGCCGATAGGATTGCCATGATATTTACACCATTTCTTCTCCAGACTTCTGGCTACAATGTGTATATAGTCATAAACCGTATTATTTTCGTTTACGACAGTTATAGCCGATTTTCCATTTTTATGAAAATTGTATACAAGCTCAGCATGCGATGGCTTGGTGAAAAAACCACCGATAGTATTGCCATGATATTTACACCATTTCTTCTCCAGACTTCTGGCTACAAGGTGTATATAGTCATAACCCGTATTATTTTCGTTTACGACAGTTATAGCTGAGTTTCCATTTTTATGAAAATTGCATAAAAACTCAGCATGCGATGGCTTGGTGAAAAAACCACCGATAGGATTGCCATGATATTTACACCACTTCTTCTCCAGACTTCTGGCTACAAGGTGTATATAGTCGTAGTCCGTATTATTTTCGCTTACGACAGTTATGGCCGATTTTCCATTTTTATGAAAATTGTATAAAAACTCAGCATCCGATGGCTTTGTGAAAAAAACACCGATAGGATTGCCATGATATTTACACCATTACTTCTCCAGATTTCTGGCTACAATGTGTATATAGTCATAAACCGTATTATTTTCGTTTACGACAGTTATAGCCGATTTTCCACTTTTATGAAAATTGTATAAAAACTCAGCATCCGATTGCTTTGAGAAAAAAACCCCGATAGGATTGCCATGATATTTACACCATTTCTTCTCCAGATTTCTGGCTACAATGTGTATATAGTCATAAACCGTATTATTTTCGTTTACGACAGTTATAGCCGATTTTCCACTTTTATGAAAATTGTATAAAAACTCAGCATCCGATTGCTTTGAGAAAAAAACCCCGATAGGATTGCCATTATATTTACTCTATTTCTTCTACAGACTTCTGGCTACAATGTGTATATAGTCATAAACCGTATTATTTTCGTTTACGACAATTATAGCCGATTTTCCTTTTTCATGAAAATTGGATAAAAACTCAGCATGCGATGGCTTGGTGAAAAAACCATCGATAGGATTGCCATGATATTTACACCATTTCTTCTCCAGACTTCTGGCTATAAGGTGTATATAGTCATAATCCGTATTATTTTCGCTTACGACAGTTATGGCCAATTTTCCATTTTTATGAAAATTGTATAAAAACTCAGCATCCGATGGCTTTGTGAAAAAAACACCGATAGGATTGCCATGATATTTACACCATTTCTTCTCCAGATTTCTGGCTACAATGTGTATATAGTCATAAACCGTATTATTTTCGGTTACGACAGTTATAGCCGATTTTCCATTTTTATGAAAATTGTATAAACACTCAGCATCCGATGGCTTTATGAAGAAACCACCGATAGGATTGCCATGATATTTACACCATTTCTTCTCCAGACTTCTGGCTACTAGGTGTATATAGTCATAGTCCGTATTATTTTCGCTTACGACAGTTATGGCCGATTTTCCATTTTTATGAAAATTGTATAAAAACTCAGCATTCGATGGCTTTGTGAAAAAACACCGATAGGATTGCCATGATATTTACACTATTTCTTCTCCAGGTTTCAATGTGTATATAGTCATAAACCGTATTATTTTCGTTTACGACAGTTATAGCCGATTTTCCACTTTTATGAAAATTGTATAAAAACTCAGCATCCGATGGCTTTGGAAAAAAAACACCGATAGGATTGCCATGATATTTACACTATTTCTTCTCCAGGTTTCAATGTGTATATAGTCATAAACCGTATTATTTTCGTTTACGACAGTTATAGCCGATTTTCCACTTTTATGAAAATTGTATAAAAACTCAGCATCCGATGGCTTTGGAAAAAAAACGCCGATAGGATTGCCATGATATTTACACTATTTCTTCTCCAGACTTCTGGCTACAATGTGTATATAGTCATAAACCGTATTATTTTCGTTTACGACAGTTATAACCGATTTTCCATTTTCATGAAAATTGGATAAATACTCAGCATTCGATGGCTTGGTGAAAAAACCACCACTAGGATTGCCATGATATTTACACCATTTCTTCTTCAGACTTCTGGCTACAAGGTGTATATAGTCATAATCCGTATTACTTTCGCTTACGACAGTTATAGCCGATTTTCCACTTTTATGAAAATTGTATAAAAACTCAGCATCCGATGGCTTTGGAAAAAAAACGCCGATAGGATTGCCATGATATTTACACCATTTCTTCTCCAGACTTCTGGCTACAATGTGTATATAGTCATAAACCGTATTATTTTCGTTTACGACAGTTATAGCCGATTTTCCATTTTTATGAAAATTGTATACAAGCTCAGCATGCGATGGCTTGGTGAAAAAACCACCGATAGTATTGCCATGATATTTACACCATTTCTTCTCCAGACTTCTGGCTACAAGGTGTATATAGTCATAACGCGTATTATTTTCGTTTACGACAGTTATAGCTGAGTTTCCATTTTTATGAAAATTGCATAAAAACTCAGCATGCGATGGCTTGGTGAAAAAACCACCGATAGGATTGCCATGATATTTACACCACTTCTTCTCCAGACTTCTGGCTACAAGGTGTATATAGTCGTAGTCCGTATTATTTTCGCTTACGACAGTTATGGCCGATTTTCCATTTTTATGAAAATTGTATAAAAACTCAGCATCCGATGGCTTTGTGAAAAAAACACCGATAGGATTGCCATGATATTTACACCATTACTTCTCCAGATTTCTGGCTACAATGTGTATATAGTCAAAAACCGTATTATTTTCGTTTACGACAGTTATAGCCGATTTTCCACTTTTATGAAAATTGTATAAAAACTCAGCATCCGATTGCTTTGAGAAAAAAACCCCGATAGGATTGCCATGATATTTACACCATTTCTTCTCCAGATTTCTGGCTACAATGTGTATATAGTCATAAACCGTATTATTTTCGTTTACGACAGTTATAGCCGATTTTCCACTTTTATGAAAATTGTATAAAAACTCAGCATCCGATTGCTTTGAGAAAAAAACCCCGATAGGATTGCCATTATATTTACTCTATTTCTTCTACAGACTTCTGGCTACAATGTGTATATAGTCATAAACCGTATTATTTTCGTTTACGACAATTATAGCCGATTTTCCTTTTTCATGAAAATTGGATAAAAACTCAGCATGCGATGGCTTGGTGAAAAAACCATCGATAGGATTGCCATGATATTTACACCATTTCTTCTCCAGACTTCTGGCTACAAGGTGTATATAGTCATAATCCGTATTATTTTCGCTTACGACAGTTATAATTGATTTTCTATTTTCAGGAAAACTGTATGAAAACTCAGCATGCGATGGCTTGGTGAAAAAACCATCGATAGGATTGCCATGATATTTACACCATTTCTTCTCCAGACTTCTGGCTATAAGGTGTATATAGTCATAATCCGTATTGTTTTCGCTTACGACAGTTATGGCCGATTTTCCATTTTTATGAAAATTGTATAAAAACTCAGCATCCGATGGCTTTGTGAAAAAAACACCGATAGGATTGCCATGATATTTACACCATTTCTTCTCCAGATTTCTGGCTACAATGTGTATATAGTCATAAACCGTATTATTTTCGTTTACGACAGTTATAGCCGATTTTCCACTTTTATGAAAATTGTATAAAAACTCAGCATCCGATTGCTTTGAGAAAAAAACCCCGATAGGATTGCCATTATATTTACTCTATTTCTTCTACAGACTTCTGGCTACAATGTGTATATAGTCATAAACCGTATTATTTTCGTTTACGACAATTATAGCCGATTTTCCTTTTTCATGAAAATTGGATAAAAACTCAGCATGCGATGGCTTGGTGAAAAAACCATCGATAGGATTGCCATGATATTTACACCATTTCTTCTCCAGACTTCTGGCTATAAGGTGTATATAGTCATAATCCGTATTATTTTCGCTTACGACAGTTATGGCCGATTTTCCATTTTTATGAAAATTGTATAAAAACTCAGCATCCGATGGCTTTGTGAAAAAAACACCGACAGGATTGCCATGATATTTACACCATTTCTTCTCCAGATTTCTGGCTACAATGTGTATATAGTCATAAACCGTATTATTTTCGGTTACGACAGTTATAGCCGATTTTCCATTTTTATGAAAATTGTATAAACACTCAGCATCCGATGGCTTTGTGAAGAAACCACCGATAGGATTGCCATGATATTTACACCATTTCTTCTCCAGACTTCTGGCTACTAGGTGTATATAGTCATAGTCCGTATTATTTTCGCTTACGACAGTTATGGCCGATTTTCCATTTTTATGAAAATTATATAAAAACTCAGCATTCGATGGCTTTGTGAAAAAACACCGATAGGATTGCCATGATATTTACACTATTTCTTCTCCAGGTTTCAATGTGTATATAGTCATAAACCGTATTATTTTCGTTTACGACAGTTATAGCCGATTTTCCACTTTTATGAAAATTGTATAAAAACTCAGCATCCGATGGCTTTGGAAAAAAAACGCCGATAGGATTGCCATGATATTTACACTATTTCTTCTCCAGACTTCTGGCTACAATGTGTATATAGTCATAAACCGTATTATTTTCGTTTACGACAGTTATAACCGATTTTCCATTTTCATGAAAATTGGATAAATACTCAGCATTCGATGGCTTGGTGAAAAAACCACCACTAGGATTGCCATGATATTTACACCATTTCTTCTTCAGACTTCTGGCTACAAGGTGTATATAGTCATAATCCGTATTACTTTCGCTTACGACAGTTATAGCCGATTTTCCACTTTTATGAAAATTGTATAAAAACTCAGCATCCGATGGCTTTGGAAAAAAAACGCCGATAGGATTGCCATGATATTTACACCATTTCTTCTCCAGACTTCTGGCTACAATGTGTATATAGTCATAAACCGTATTATTTTCGTTTACGACAGTTATAGCCGATTTTCCATTTTTATGAAAATTGTATACAAGCTCAGCATGCGATGGCTTGGTGAAAAAACCACCGATAGTATTGCCATGATATTTACACCATTTCTTCTCCAGACTTCTGGCTACAAGGTGTATATAGTCATAACCCGTATTATTTTCGTTTACGACAGTTATAGCTGAGTTTCCATTTTTATGAAAATTGCATAAAAACTCAGCATGCGATGGCTTGGTGAAAAAACCACCGATAGGATTGCCATGATATTTACACCACTTCTTCTCCAGACTTCTGGCTACAAGGTGTATATAGTCGTAGTCCGTATTATTTTCGCTTACGACAGTTATGGCCGATTTTCCATTTTTATGAAAATTGTATAAAAACTCAGCATCCGATGGCTTTGTGAAAAAAACACCGATAGGATTGCCATGATATTTACACCATTACTTCTCCAGATTTCTGGCTACAATGTGTATATAGTCATAAACCGTATTATTTTCGTTTACGACAGTTATAGCCGATTTTCCACTTTTATGAAAATTGTATAAAAACTCAGCATCCGATTGCTTTGAGAAAAAAACCCCGATAGGATTGCCATGATATTTACACCATTTCTTCTCCAGATTTCTGGCTACAATGTGTATATAGTCATAAACCGTATTATTTTCGGTTACGACAGTTATAGCCGATTTTCCATTTTTATGAAAATTGTATAAACACTCAGCATCCGATGGCTTTGTGAAGAAACCACCGATAGGATTGCCATGATATTTACACCATTTCTTCTCCAGACTTCTGGCTACTAGGTGTATATAGTCATAGTCCGTATTATTTTCGCTTACGACAGTTATGGCCGATTTTCCATTTTTATGAAAATTGTATAAAAACTCAGCATTCGATGGCTTTGTGAAAAAACACCGATAGGATTGCCATGATATTTACACTATTTCTTCTCCAGGTTTCAATGTGTATATAGTCATAAACCGTATTATTTTCGTTTACGACAGTTATAGCCGATTTTCCACTTTTATGAAAATTGTATAAAAACTCAGCATCCGATGGCTTTGGAAAAAAAACGCCGATAGGATTGCCATGATATTTACACTATTTCTTCTCCAGACTTCTGGCTACAATGTGTATATAGTCATAAACCGTATTATTTTCGTTTACGACAGTTATAACCGATTTTCCATTTTCATGAAAATTGGATAAATACTCAGCATTCGATGGCTTGGTGAAAAAACCACCACTAGGATTGCCATGATATTTACACCATTTCTTCTTCAGACTTCTGGCTACAAGGTGTATATAGTCATAATCCGTATTACTTTCGCTTACGACAGTTATAGCCGATTTTCCACTTTTATGAAAATTGTATAAAAACTCAGCATCCGATGGCTTTGGAAAAAAAACGCCGATAGGATTGCCATGATATTTACACCATTTCTTCTCCAGACTTCTGGCTACAATGTGTATATAGTCATAAACCGTATTATTTTCGTTTACGACAGTTATAGCCGATTTTCCATTTTTATGAAAATTGTATACAAGCTCAGCATGCGATGGCTTGGTGAAAAAACCACCGATAGTATTGCCATGATATTTACACCATTTCTTCTCCAGACTTCTGGCTACAAGGTGTATAGTCATAACCCGTATTATTTTCGTTTACGACAGTTATAGCTGAGTTTCCATTTTTATGAAAATTGCATAAAAACTCAGCATGCGATGGCTTGGTGAAAAAACCACCGATAGGATTGCCATGATATTTACACCACTTCTTCTCCAGACTTCTGGCTACAAGGTGTATATAGTCGTAGTCCGTATTATTTTCGCTTACGACAGTTATGGCCGATTTTCCATTTTTATGAAAATTGTATAAAAACTCAGCATCCGATGGCTTTGTGAAAAAAACACCGATAGGATTGCCATGATATTTACACCATTACTTCTCCAGATTTCTGGCTACAATGTGTATATAGTCATAAACCGTATTATTTTCGTTTACGACAGTTATAGCCGATTTTCCACTTTTATGAAAATTGTATAAAAACTCAGCATCCGATTGCTTTGAGAAAAAAACCCCGATAGGATTGCCATGATATTTACACCATTTCTTCTCCAGATTTCTGGCTACAATGTGTATATAGTCATAAACCGTATTATTTTCGTTTACGACAGTTATAGCCGATTTTCCACTTTTATGAAAATTGTATAAAAACTCAGCATCCGATTGCTTTGAGAAAAAAACCCCGATAGGATTGCCATTATATTTACTCTATTTCTTCTACAGACTTCTGGCTACAATGTGTATATAGTCATAAACCGTATTATTTTCGTTTACGACAATTATAGCCGATTTTCCTTTTTCATGAAAATTGGATAAAAACTCAGCATGCGATGGCTTGGTGAAAAAACCATCGATAGGATTGCCATGATATTTACACCATTTCTTCTCCAGACTTCTGGCTACAAGGTGTATATAGTCATAATCCGTATTATTTTCGCTTACGACAGTTATAATTGATTTTCTATTTTCAGGAAAACTGTATGAAAACTCAGCATGCGATGGCTTGGTGAAAAAACCATCGATAGGATTGCCATGATATTTACACCATTTCTTCTCCAGACTTCTGGCTATAAGGTGTATATAGTCATAATCCGTATTGTTTTCGCTTACGACAGTTATGGCCGATTTTCCATTTTTATGAAAATTGTATAAAAACTCAGCATCCGATGGCTTTGTGAAAAAAACACCGATAGGATTGCCATGATATTTACACCATTTCTTCTCCAGATTTCTGGCTACAATGTGTATATAGTCATAAACCGTATTATTTTCGTTTACGACAGTTATAGCCGATTTTCCACTTTTATGAAAATTGTATAAAAACTCAGCATCCGATTGCTTTGAGAAAAAAACCCCGATAGGATTGCCATTATATTTACTCTATTTCTTCTACAGACTTCTGGCTACAATGTGTATATAGTCATAAACCGTATTATTTTCGTTTACGACAATTATAGCCGATTTTCCTTTTTCATGAAAATTGGATAAAAACTCAGCATGCGATGGCTTGGTGAAAAAACCATCGATAGGATTGCCATGATATTTACACCATTTCTTCTCCAGACTTCTGGCTATAAGGTGTATATAGTCATAATCCGTATTATTTTCGCTTACGACAGTTATGGCCGATTTTCCATTTTTATGAAAATTGTATAAAAACTCAGCATCCGATGGCTTTGTGAAAAAAACACCGACAGGATTGCCATGATATTTACACCATTTCTTCTCCAGATTTCTGGCTACAATGTGTATATAGTCATAAACCGTATTATTTTCGGTTACGACAGTTATAGCCGATTTTCCATTTTTATGAAAATTGTATAAACACTCAGCATCCGATGGCTTTGTGAAGAAACCACCGATAGGATTGCCATGATATTTACACCATTTCTTCTCCAGACTTCTGGCTACTAGGTGTATATAGTCATAGTCCGTATTATTTTCGCTTACGACAGTTATGGCCGATTTTCCATTTTTATGAAAATTATATAAAAACTCAGCATTCGATGGCTTTGTGAAAAAACACCGATAGGATTGCCATGATATTTACACTATTTCTTCTCCAGGTTTCAATGTGTATATAGTCATAAACCGTATTATTTTCGTTTACGACAGTTATAGCCGATTTTCCACTTTTATGAAAATTGTATAAAAACTCAGCATCCGATGGCTTTGGAAAAAAAACGCCGATAGGATTGCCATGATATTTACACTATTTCTTCTCCAGACTTCTGGCTACAATGTGTATATAGTCATAAACCGTATTATTTTCGTTTACGACAGTTATAACCGATTTTCCATTTTCATGAAAATTGGATAAATACTCAGCATTCGATGGCTTGGTGAAAAAACCACCACTAGGATTGCCATGATATTTACACCATTTCTTCTTCAGACTTCTGGCTACAAGGTGTATATAGTCATAATCCGTATTACTTTCGCTTACGACAGTTATAGCCGATTTTCCACTTTTATGAAAATTGTATAAAAACTCAGCATCCGATGGCTTTGGAAAAAAAACGCCGATAGGATTGCCATGATATTTACACCATTTCTTCTCCAGACTTCTGGCTACAATGTGTATATAGTCATAAACCGTATTATTTTCGTTTACGACAGTTATAGCCGATTTTCCATTTTTATGAAAATTGTATACAAGCTCAGCATGCGATGGCTTGGTGAAAAAACCACCGATAGTATTGCCATGATATTTACACCATTTCTTCTCCAGACTTCTGGCTACAAGGTGTATATAGTCATAACCCGTATTATTTTCGTTTACGACAGTTATAGCTGAGTTTCCATTTTTATGAAAATTGCATAAAAACTCAGCATGCGATGGCTTGGTGAAAAAACCACCGATAGGATTGCCATGATATTTACACCACTTCTTCTCCAGACTTCTGGCTACAAGGTGTATATAGTCGTAGTCCGTATTATTTTCGCTTACGACAGTTATGGCCGATTTTCCATTTTTATGAAAATTGTATAAAAACTCAGCATCCGATGGCTTTGTGAAAAAAACACCGATAGGATTGCCATGATATTTACACCATTACTTCTCCAGATTTCTGGCTACAATGTGTATATAGTCATAAACCGTATTATTTTCGTTTACGACAGTTATAGCCGATTTTCCACTTTTATGAAAATTGTATAAAAACTCAGCATCCGATTGCTTTGAGAAAAAAACCCCGATAGGATTGCCATGATATTTACACCATTTCTTCTCCAGATTTCTGGCTACAATGTGTATATAGTCATAAACCGTATTATTTTCGGTTACGACAGTTATAGCCGATTTTCCATTTTTATGAAAATTGTATAAACACTCAGCATCCGATGGCTTTGTGAAGAAACCACCGATAGGATTGCCATGATATTTACACCATTTCTTCTCCAGACTTCTGGCTACTAGGTGTATATAGTCATAGTCCGTATTATTTTCGCTTACGACAGTTATGGCCGATTTTCCATTTTTATGAAAATTGTATAAAAACTCAGCATTCGATGGCTTTGTGAAAAAACACCGATAGGATTGCCATGATATTTACACTATTTCTTCTCCAGGTTTCAATGTGTATATAGTCATAAACCGTATTATTTTCGTTTACGACAGTTATAGCCGATTTTCCACTTTTATGAAAATTGTATAAAAACTCAGCATCCGATGGCTTTGGAAAAAAAACGCCGATAGGATTGCCATGATATTTACACTATTTCTTCTCCAGACTTCTGGCTACAATGTGTATATAGTCATAAACCGTATTATTTTCGTTTACGACAGTTATAACCGATTTTCCATTTTCATGAAAATTGGATAAATACTCAGCATTCGATGGCTTGGTGAAAAAACCACCACTAGGATTGCCATGATATTTACACCATTTCTTCTTCAGACTTCTGGCTACAAGGTGTATATAGTCATAATCCGTATTACTTTCGCTTACGACAGTTATAGCCGATTTTCCACTTTTATGAAAATTGTATAAAAACTCAGCATCCGATGGCTTTGGAAAAAAAACGCCGATAGGATTGCCATGATATTTACACCATTTCTTCTCCAGACTTCTGGCTACAATGTGTATATAGTCATAAACCGTATTATTTTCGTTTACGACAGTTATAGCCGATTTTCCATTTTTATGAAAATTGTATACAAGCTCAGCATGCGATGGCTTGGTGAAAAAACCACCGATAGTATTGCCATGATATTTACACCATTTCTTCTCCAGACTTCTGGCTACAAGGTGTATAGTCATAACCCGTATTATTTTCGTTTACGACAGTTATAGCTGAGTTTCCATTTTTATGAAAATTGCATAAAAACTCAGCATGCGATGGCTTGGTGAAAAAACCACCGATAGGATTGCCATGATATTTACACCACTTCTTCTCCAGACTTCTGGCTACAAGGTGTATATAGTCGTAGTCCGTATTATTTTCGCTTACGACAGTTATGGCCGATTTTCCATTTTTATGAAAATTGTATAAAAACTCAGCATCCGATGGCTTTGTGAAAAAAACACCGATAGGATTGCCATGATATTTACACCATTACTTCTCCAGATTTCTGGCTACAATGTGTATATAGTCATAAACCGTATTATTTTCGTTTACGACAGTTATAGCCGATTTTCCACTTTTATGAAAATTGTATAAAAACTCAGCATCCGATTGCTTTGAGAAAAAAACCCCGATAGGATTGCCATGATATTTACACCATTTCTTCTCCAGATTTCTGGCTACAATGTGTATATAGTCATAAACCGTATTATTTTCGTTTACGACAGTTATAGCCGATTTTCCACTTTTATGAAAATTGTATAAAAACTCAGCATCCGATTGCTTTGAGAAAAAAACCCCGATAGGATTGCCATTATATTTACTCTATTTCTTCTACAGACTTCTGGCTACAATGTGTATATAGTCATAAACCGTATTATTTTCGTTTACGACAATTATAGCCGATTTTCCTTTTTCATGAAAATTGGATAAAAACTCAGCATGCGATGGCTTGGTGAAAAAACCATCGATAGGATTGCCATGATATTTACACCATTTCTTCTCCAGACTTCTGGCTACAAGGTGTATATAGTTATAATCCGTATTATTTTCGCTTACGACAGTTATAGCTGATTTTCTATTTTCAGGAAAATTGTATGAAAACTCAGCATGCGATGGCTTGGTGAAAAAACCATCGATAGGATTGCCATGATATTTACACCATTTCTTCTCCAGACTTCTGGCTATAAGGTGTATATAGTCATAATCCGTATTATTTTCGCTTACGACAGTTATGGCCGATTTTCCATTTTTATGAAAATTGTATAAAAACTCAGCATCCGATGGCTTTGTGAAAAAAACACCGATAGGATTGCCATGATATTTACACCATTTCTTCTCCAGATTTCTGGCTACAATGTGTATATAGTCATAAACCGTATTATTTTCGTTTACGACAGTTATAGCCGATTTTCCACTTTTATGAAAATTGTATAAAAACTCAGCATCCGATTGCTTTGAGAAAAAAACCCCGATAGGATTGCCATTATATTTACTCTATTTCTTCTACAGACTTCTGGCTACAATGTGTATATAGTCATAAACCGTATTATTTTCGTTTACGACAATTATAGCCGATTTTCCTTTTTCATGAAAATTGGATAAAAACTCAGCATGCGATGGCTTGGTGAAAAAACCATCGATAGGATTGCCATGATATTTACACCATTTCTTCTCCAGACTTCTGGCTATAAGGTGTATATAGTCATAATCCGTATTATTTTCGCTTACGACAGTTATGGCCGATTTTCCATTTTTATGAAAATTGTATAAAAACTCAGCATCCGATGGCTTTGTGAAAAAAACACCGATAGGATTGCCATGATATTTACACCATTTCTTCTCCAGATTTCTGGCTACAATGTGTATATAGTCATAAACCGTATTATTTTCGTTTACGACAGTTATAGCCGATTTTCCACTTTTATGAAAATTGTATAAAAACTCAGCATCCGATTGCTTTGAGATAAAAACCCCGATAGGATTGCCATTATATTTACTCTATTTCTTCTACAGACTTCTGGCTACAATGTGTATATAGTCATAAACCGTATTATTTTCGTTTACGACAATTATAGCCGATTTTCCTTTTTCATGAAAATTGGATAAAAACTCAGCATGCGATGGCTTGGTGAAAAAACCATCGATAGGATTGCCATGATCTTTACACTTTTTCTTCTCCAGACTTCTGGCTACAATGTGTATATAGTCATAGTCCGTATTATTTTCGCTTACGACAGTTATGGCCGATTTTCCATTTTTATGAAAATTGTATAAAAACTCAGCATTCGATGGCTTTGTGAAAAAACACCGATAGGATTGCCATGATATTTACACTATTTCTTCTCCAGGTTTCAATGTGTATATAGTCATAAACCGTATTATTTTCGTTTACGACAGTTATAGCCGATTTTCCACTTTTATGAAAATTGTATAAAAACTCAGCATCCGATGGCTTTGGAAAAAAAACGCCGATAGGATTGCCATGATATTTACACTATTTCTTCTCCAGACTTCTGGCTACAATGTGTATATAGTCATAAACCGTATTATTTTCGTTTACGACAGTTATAACCGATTTTCCATTTTCATGAAAATTGGATAAATACTCAGCATTCGATGGCTTGGTGAAAAAACCACCACTAGGATTGCCATGATATTTACACCATTTCTTCTTCAGACTTCTGGCTACAAGGTGTATATAGTCATAATCCGTATTACTTTCGCTTACGACAGTTATAGCCGATTTTCCACTTTTATGAAAATTGTATAAAAACTCAGCATCCGATGGCTTTGGAAAAAAAACGCCGATAGGATTGCCATGATATTTACACCATTTCTTCTCCAGACTTCTGGCTACAATGTGTATATAGTCATAAACCGTATTATTTTCGTTTACGACAGTTATAGCCGATTTTCCATTTTTATGAAAATTGTATACAAGCTCAGCATGCGATGGCTTGGTGAAAAAACCACCGATAGTATTGCCATGATATTTACACCATTTCTTCTCCAGACTTCTGGCTACAAGGTGTATATAGTCATAACGCGTATTATTTTCGTTTACGACAGTTATAGCTGAGTTTCCATTTTTATGAAAATTGCATAAAAACTCAGCATGCGATGGCTTGGTGAAAAAACCACCGATAGGATTGCCATGATATTTACACCACTTCTTCTCCAGACTTCTGGCTACAAGGTGTATATAGTCGTAGTCCGTATTATTTTCGCTTACGACAGTTATGGCCGATTTTCCATTTTTATGAAAATTGTATAAAAACTCAGCATCCGATGGCTTTGTGAAAAAAACACCGATAGGATTGCCATGATATTTACACCATTACTTCTCCAGATTTCTGGCTACAATGTGTATATAGTCATAAACCGTATTATTTTCGTTTACGACAGTTATAGCCGATTTTCCACTTTTATGAAAATTGTATAAAAACTCAGCATCCGATTGCTTTGAGAAAAAAACCCCGATAGGATTGCCATGATATTTACACCATTTCTTCTCCAGATTTCTGGCTACAATGTGTATATAGTCATAAACCGTATTATTTTCGTTTACGACAGTTATAGCCGATTTTCCACTTTTATGAAAATTGTATAAAAACTCAGCATCCGATTGCTTTGAGAAAAAAACCCCGATAGGATTGCCATTATATTTACTCTATTTCTTCTACAGACTTCTGGCTACAATGTGTATATAGTCATAAACCGTATTATTTTCGTTTACGACAATTATAGCCGATTTTCCTTTTTCATGAAAATTGGATAAAAACTCAGCATGCGATGGCTTGGTGAAAAAACCATCGATAGGATTGCCATGATATTTACACCATTTCTTCTCCAGACTTCTGGCTACAAGGTGTATATAGTCATAATCCGTATTATTTTCGCTTACGACAGTTATAATTGATTTTCTATTTTCAGGAAAACTGTATGAAAACTCAGCATGCGATGGCTTGGTGAAAAAACCATCGATAGGATTGCCATGATATTTACACCATTTCTTCTCCAGACTTCTGGCTATAAGGTGTATATAGTCATAATCCGTATTATTTTCGCTTACGACAGTTATGGCCGATTTTCCATTTTTATGAAAATTGTATAAAAACTCAGCATCCGATGGCTTTGTGAAAAAAACACCGATAGGATTGCCATGATATTTACACCATTTCTTCTCCAGATTTCTGGCTACAATGTGTATATAGTCATAAACCGTATTATTTTCGTTTACGACAGTTATAGCCGATTTTCCACTTTTATGAAAATTGTATAAAAACTCAGCATCCGATTGCTTTGAGAAAAAAACCCCGATAGGATTGCCATTATATTTACTCTATTTCTTCTACAGACTTCTGGCTACAATGTGTATATAGTCATAAACCGTATTATTTTCGTTTACGACAATTATAGCCGATTTTCCTTTTTCATGAAAATTGGATAAAAACTCAGCATGCGATGGCTTGGTGAAAAAACCATCGATAGGATTGCCATGATATTTACACCATTTCTTCTCCAGACTTCTGGCTATAAGGTGTATATAGTCATAATCCGTATTATTTTCGCTTACGACAGTTATGGCCGATTTTCCATTTTTATGAAAATTGTATAAAAACTCAGCATCCGATGGCTTTGTGAAAAAAACACCGACAGGATTGCCATGATATTTACACCATTTCTTCTCCAGATTTCTGGCTACAATGTGTATATAGTCATAAACCGTATTATTTTCGGTTACGACAGTTATAGCCGATTTTCCATTTTTATGAAAATTGTATAAACACTCAGCATCCGATGGCTTTGTGAAGAAACCACCGATAGGATTGCCATGATATTTACACCATTTCTTCTCCAGACTTCTGGCTACTAGGTGTATATAGTCATAGTCCGTATTATTTTCGCTTACGACAGTTATGGCCGATTTTCCATTTTTATGAAAATTGTATAAAAACTCAGCATTCGATGGCTTTGTGAAAAAACACCGATAGGATTGCCATGATATTTACACTATTTCTTCTCCAGGTTTCAATGTGTATATAGTCATAAACCGTATTATTTTCGTTTACGACAGTTATAGCCGATTTTCCACTTTTATGAAAATTGTATAAAAACTCAGCATCCGATGGCTTTGGAAAAAAAACGCCGATAGGATTGCCATGATATTTACACTATTTCTTCTCCAGACTTCTGGCTACAATGTGTATATAGTCATAAACCGTATTATTTTCGTTTACGACAGTTATAACCGATTTTCCATTTTCATGAAAATTGTATAAAAACTCAGCATTCGATGGCTTTGTGAAAAAACACCGATAGGATTGCCATGATATTTACACTATTTCTTCTCCAGGTTTCAATGTGTATATAGTCATAATCCGTATTACTTTCGCTTACGACAGTTATAGCCGATTTTCCACTTTTATGAAAATTGTATAAAAACTCAGCATCCGATGGCTTTGGAAAAAAAACGCCGATAGGATTGCCATGATATTTACACCATTTCTTCTCCAGACTTCTGGCTACAATGTGTATATAGTCATAAACCCTATTATTTTCGTTTACGACAGTTATAGCCGATTTTCCATTTTTATGAAAATTGTATACAAGCTCAGCATGCGATGGCTTGGTGAAAAAACCACCGATAGTATTGCCATGATATTTACACCATTTCTTCTCCAGACTTCTGGCTACAAGGTGTATATAGTCATAACCCGTATTATTTTCGTTTACGACAGTTATAGCTGAGTTTCCATTTTTATGAAAATTGCATAAAAACTCAGCATGCGATGGCTTGGTGAAAAAACCACCGATAGGATTGCCATGATATTTACACCACTTCTTCTCCAGACTTCTGGCTACAAGGTGTATATAGTCGTAGTCCGTATTATTTTCGCTTACGACAGTTATGGCCGATTTTCCATTTTTATGAAAATTGTATAAAAACTCAGCATCCGATGGCTTTGTGAAAAAAACACCGATAGGATTGCCATGATATTTACACCATTACTTCTCCAGATTTCTGGCTACAATGTGTATATAGTCATAAACCGTATTATTTTCGTTTACGACAGTTATAGCCGATTTTCCACTTTTATGAAAATTGTATAAAAACTCAGCATCCGATTGCTTTGAGAAAAAAACCCCGATAGGATTGCCATGATATTTACACCATTTCTTCTCCAGATTTCTGGCTACAATGTGTATATAGTCATAAACCGTATTATTTTCGGTTACGACAGTTATAGCCGATTTTCCATTTTTATGAAAATTGTATAAACACTCAGCATCCGATGGCTTTGTGAAGAAACCACCGATAGGATTGCCATGATATTTACACCATTTCTTCTCCAGACTTCTGGCTACTAGGTGTATATAGTCATAGTCCGTATTATTTTCGCTTACGACAGTTATGGCCGATTTTCCATTTTTATGAAAATTGTATAAAAACTCAGCATTCGATGGCTTTGTGAAAAAACACCGATAGGATTGCCATGATATTTACACTATTTCTTCTCCAGGTTTCAATGTGTATATAGTCATAAACCGTATTATTTTCGTTTACGACAGTTATAGCCGATTTTCCACTTTTATGAAAATTGTATAAAAACTCAGCATCCGATGGCTTTGGAAAAAAAACGCCGATAGGATTGCCATGATATTTACACTATTTCTTCTCCAGACTTCTGGCTACAATGTGTATATAGTCATAAACCGTATTATTTTCGTTTACGACAGTTATAACCGATTTTCCATTTTCATGAAAATTGGATAAATACTCAGCATTCGATGGCTTGGTGAAAAAACCACCACTAGGATTGCCATGATATTTACACCATTTCTTCTTCAGACTTCTGGCTACAAGGTGTATATAGTCATAATCCGTATTACTTTCGCTTACGACAGTTATAGCCGATTTTCCACTTTTATGAAAATTGTATAAAAACTCAGCATCCGATGGCTTTGGAAAAAAAACGCCGATAGGATTGCCATGATATTTACACCATTTCTTCTCCAGACTTCTGGCTACAATGTGTATATAGTCATAAACCGTATTATTTTCGTTTACGACAGTTATAGCCGATTTTCCATTTTTATGAAAATTGTATACAAGCTCAGCATGCGATGGCTTGGTGAAAAAACCACCGATAGTATTGCCATGATATTTACACCATTTCTTCTCCAGACTTCTGGCTACAAGGTGTATAGTCATAACCCGTATTATTTTCGTTTACGACAGTTATAGCTGAGTTTCCATTTTTATGAAAATTGCATAAAAACTCAGCATGCGATGGCTTGGTGAAAAAACCGCCGATAGGATTGCCATGATATTTACACCACTTCTTCTCCAGACTTCTGGCTACAAGGTGTATATAGTCGTAGTCCGTATTATTTTCGCTTACGACAGTTATGGCCGATTTTCCATTTTTATGAAAATTGTATAAAAACTCAGCATCCGATGGCTTTGTGAAAAAAACACCGATAGGATTGCCATGATATTTACACCATTACTTCTCCAGATTTCTGGCTACAATGTGTATATAGTCATAAACCGTATTATTTTCGTTTACGACAGTTATAGCCGATTTTCCACTTTTATGAAAATTGTATAAAAACTCAGCATCCGATTGCTTTGAGAAAAAAACCCCGATAGGATTGCCATGATATTTACACCATTTCTTCTCCAGATTTCTGGCTACAATGTGTATATAGTCATAAACCGTATTATTTTCGTTTACGACAGTTATAGCCGATTTTCCACTTTTATGAAAATTGTATAAAAACTCAGCATCCGATTGCTTTGAGAAAAAAACCCCGATAGGATTGCCATTATATTTACTCTATTTCTTCTACAGACTTCTGGCTACAATGTGTATATAGTCATAAACCGTATTATTTTCGTTTACGACAATTATAGCCGATTTTCCTTTTTCATGAAAATTGGATAAAAACTCAGCATGCGATGGCTTGGTGAAAAAACCATCGATAGGATTGCCATGATATTTACACCATTTCTTCTCCAGACTTCTGGCTACAAGGTGTATATAGTTATAATCCGTATTATTTTCGCTTACGACAGTTATAGCTGATATTCTATTTTCAGGAAAATTGTATGAAAACTCAGCATGCGATGGCTTGGTGAAAAAACCATCGATAGGATTGCCATGATATTTACACCATTTCTTCTCCAGACTTCTGGCTATAAGGTGTATATAGTCATAATCCGTATTATTTTCGCTTACGACAGTTATGGCCGATTTTCCATTTTTATGAAAATTGTATAAAAACTCAGCATCCGATGGCTTTGTGAAAAAAACACCGATAGGATTGCCATGATATTTACACCATTTCTTCTCCAGATTTCTGGCTACAATGTGTATATAGTCATAAACCGTATTATTTTCGTTTACGACAGTTATAGCCGATTTTCCACTTTTATGAAAATTGTATAAAAACTCAGCATCCGATTGCTTTGAGAAAAAAACCCCGATAGGATTGCCATTATATTTACTCTATTTCTTCTACAGACTTCTGGCTACAATGTGTATATAGTCATAAACCGTATTATTTTCGTTTACGACAATTATAGCCGATTTTCCTTTTTCATGAAAATTGGATAAAAACTCAGCATGCGATGGCTTGGTGAAAAAACCATCGATAGGATTGCCATGATATTTACACCATTTCTTCTCCAGACTTCTGGCTATAAGGTGTATATAGTCATAATCCGTATTATTTTCGCTTACGACAGTTATGGCCGATTTTCCATTTTTATGAAAATTGTATAAAAACTCAGCATCCGATGGCTTTGTGAAAAAAACACCGATAGGATTGCCATGATATTTACACCATTTCTTCTCCAGATTTCTGGCTACAATGTGTATATAGTCATAAACCGTATTATTTTCGTTTACGACAGTTATAGCCGATTTTCCACTTTTATGAAAATTGTATAAAAACTCAGCATCCGATTGCTTTGAGATAAAAACCCCGATAGGATTGCCATTATATTTACTCTATTTCTTCTACAGACTTCTGGCTACAATGTGTATATAGTCATAAACCGTATTATTTTCGTTTACGACAATTATAGCCGATTTTCCTTTTTCATGAAAATTGGATAAAAACTCAGCATGCGATGGCTTGGTGAAAAAACCATCGATAGGATTGCCATGATCTTTACACTTTTTCTTCTCCAGACTTCTGGCTACAATGTGTATATAGTCATAGTCCGTATTATTTTCGCTTACGACAGTTATGGCCGATTTTCCATTTTTATGAAAATTGTATAAAAACTCAGCATTCGATGGCTTTGTGAAAAAACACCGATAGGATTGCCATGATATTTACACTATTTCTTCTCCAGGTTTCAATGTGTATATAGTCATAAACCGTATTATTTTCGTTTACGGCAGTTAAAGCCGATTTTCCATTTTCATGAAAATTGTATAAAAACTCAGCATGCGATGGCTTGGTGAAAAAACCACCGATAGGATTGCCATGATATTTACACCATTTCTTCTCCAGACTTCTGGCTACAAGGTGTATATAGTCATAATCCGTATTACTTTCGCTTACGACAGTTATAGCCGATTTTCCATTTTTATAAAAATTGTATAAAAACTCAGCATCCGATGGCTCTGTGAAGAAACCACCGATAGGATTACCAAGATATTTACACCATTTCTTCTCCAGACTTCTGGCTACAATGTGTATATAGTCATAATCCGTATTATTTTCGTTGACGACAGTTATAGCCGATTTTCCATTTTTATGAAAATTGTATAAGAACTTAGCATCCGACGGCTTTGAGAAAAAAACCCCGATAGGATTGCCATGATATTTACACTATTTCTTTTCCAGACTTCTGGCTACAAGGTGTATATAGTCATAAACCGTATTATTTTCGTTTACGATAGTTAAAGCCGATTTTCCATTTTCATGAAAATTGTATAAAAACTCAGCATGCGATGGCTTGGTGAAAAAACCACCGATAGAATGGACATGATATTTACACTATTTCTTCTCCAGACTTCTGGCTACAATGTGTATATAGTCATAAACCGTAATATTTACGTTTACGACAGTTATAGCCGATTTTCCATTTTCGTGAAAATTGTATAAAAATTCAGCATGCGATGGCTTGGTGAAAAAACCACCGATAGGATTGCCATGATATTTACACCATTTCTTCTCCAGACTTCTGGCTACAAGGTGTATATAGTCATAATCCGTATTATTTTCGTTGACAACAGTTATAGCCGATTTTCCATTTTTATGAAAATTGTATAAAAACTCAGCATCCGATGGCTTTGTGAAAAAACCACCGATAGGATTTCCATAATATATACACCATTTCTTCTCCAGATTTCTGGATACAAGGTGTATATAGTCATAATCCGTATTATTTTCGTTTACGACAGTTATAGCCGATATTTCGTTTTCATGAAAATTGTATAAAAACTCAGCATGCGAGGGCTTTGTGAAAAAACCACCGATAGGATTGCCAAGATATTTACACCATTTCTTCTCCAGACTTCTGACTACAAGGTGTATATAGTCATAATCCGTATTATTTTCGTTGACGACAGTTATAGCCGATTTTCCATTTTTATGAAAATTGTATAAAAACTCAGCATTCGATGGCTTTTTGCCATGCCATGATATTTACACTATTTCTTCTCCAGACTTCTGGCTACAATGTGTATATAGTCATAAACCGTATTATTTTCGTTTACGACAGTTATAGCCGATTTTCCACTTTTATGAAAATTGTATAAAAACTCAGCATCCGATGGCTTTGAGAAAAAACCCCGATAGGATTGCCATGATATTTACACTGTTTCTTCTCCAGACTTCTGCCTACAAGTTGTATATAGTCATAATCCGTATTATTTTCGCTTACGACAGTTATAGCCGATTTTCCATTTTTATGAAAATTGTATAAAAACTCAGCATCCGATGGCTTTGTGAAGAAACCACAGATAGAATTGCCATGATATTTACACCATTTCTTCTCCAGACTTCTGGCTACAAGGTGTATATAGTCATAATCCGTATTATTTTCGCTTACGACAGTTTTTTTTTTTTTTTTTTTTTTTTTTTTTTTTTTTTTTTTTATGGCAGATAGAACCAAGCTCAGGGGATGCCCCCTATCCATGCAAAGCATTCGTTGGTTTAGAAGGGTAAAGGTTAGTGGGAAGGGGAAAAGTGGGAGTAGTGTCGATTTACACCTCTTTTGAAAGCATCGACGTTATAAGTGGGTGGGAAAACATGCGCAGGGAGACTATTCCACAATTTAACTGCGCGACCGAAAAACGAATTATCGCGGTAGTGGGTAGTGCGATGGAACGGGATCGAAACGTAAAAGGGGTGCACCGCTCTGGAAAGCCGAGTAGATCTGTTGAATACCTGAACCGAAGGGATCAGGCTGGCTACTTCAGAGGAACAGTTACCATTAAAGTAACGGTAAAATAAGGTTACACACCCCACATCCCGACGACATCCCAAGGTTTCAATAGAGCTGGATACCCTACTGTCCCCTATAAGTTTTATCGCACGACCTTGTATACGGTCCAGAAGCTGAAGATATGTTTTCGAAGCTCCAGACCAAATATGCGAGTTGTACTCCATTTTCGGACGGATATAAGTGGTGTAGATGCAACGAAGGTCGGTTGAAGTGAAGTATTTCTTGCACCGCTTTAAAAAGCCTAAGCACTTGGCTGCTTCTTTCGACACGTCAAAGATGTGATCGTTCCAGCGAAGATCACATTGGATTGACATGCCCAGAACATCAAGAGCCTCCGACTCATTAATATCCACACCACCCATATTTAAAGGTGGAAAGTTGTCGCCCGCCAGACGCTTGTGGGTCAACAAACAGCATTGGGTCTTCCGCGCATTAAAATCGACCCGATTCGCTTGACCCCACTCCTGGATTTTGTTGAGGTCAGATTGGAGTGTGTCATTCATAATTCTGCGTTTTCTATTGATCTCCAGAAGAGAAGGACGCCTGGAGAATGAATATGAATGACAAATGCAGCTGTCATCAGCAAACGAGTAGACGGGGTTTGATGTCAATGACAGAAGGTCATTGATAAAAATGAGAAAAAGTGTTGGAGACAGGACCGAACCCTGCGGAACTCCAGCATTTATGGAGTGCTCTTCGGAAGCAAAGCCGTCTATCACAACCCGAATAGAACGGCCGCTGAGGAAACTCGATATCCATCGAGTGAATGTATCACCGACACCATAAGCAGCCAGTTTAGACACAAGTGCTTTATGCCACACTCGGTCAAATGCCTTGGAGATATCCAAAGCAACAACCTTACTCTCACCGAATTGGTGAACACAACTGTTCCACCGCTCAGTGAGGAACGCCATCAAATCGCCTGTGGAGCGGTGAGCACGGAAACCGTACTGGCGATCGCTGACCAATTGGTTGCTCTCTAGATACCTCATCAGGTTAAAATTTATGACGCTCTCCATAACTTTGGAGAGCATTGAACAGATTGCTATGGGCCGGTAATTGGCAGGATTCGTAGCCTCACCTTTTTTGGGAACTGGCTGCACATTGGCAATCTTCCAGGAACTAGGAAAAACTCCTGAAGTGAACGATAAGTTAAACAGATTGCGCAATGGGCGAGCCAATGTTGAGGCGCACTTTCTCAACACGTGGGCTGAAATGCCATCCGGTCCCGAGGATTTATTGACGTTGAGGTTTACAAGCACTCTTTTAACAGTTATAGCCGATTTTCCATTTTTATGAAAATTGTATAAAAACTCAGCATCCGATGGCTTTGAGAAAAAAACCCCGATAGGATTGCCATGATCTTTACACTTTTTCTTCTCCAGACTTCTGGCTACAATGCGTATATAGTCACTATCCGTATTATTTTCGGTTACGACAGTTATAGCCGATTTTCCATTTTTACGAAATTTCATAAAGCTCAGCATGCGATGGCTTGGTGAAAAAACCACCGATAGGATTGCCATGATCTTTACACTTTTTCTTCTCCAGACTTCTGGCTACAAGGTGTATATAGTCATAAACCGTATTATTTTCGTTTACGACAGTTATAGCCGATTTTCCATTTTTATGAAAATTGTAAACAAGCTCAGCATGCGATGGCTTGGTGAAAAAACCACCAATAGGATTGCCATGATATTTACACCATTTCTTCTCCAGACTTCTGGCTACAAGGTGTATATAGTCATAATCCGTATTATTTTCGTTTACGACAGTTATAGCTGAGTTTCCATTTTTATGAAAATTGTATAAAAACTTAGCATGCTTGGTGAAAAAACCACCGATAGGATTGCCATGATATTTACACCACTTCTTCTCCAGACTTCTGGCTACAAGGTGTATACAGTCGTAGTTCGTATTATTTTCGCTTACGACAGTTAAAGCCGATTTTCTATTTTCATGAAAATTGTATGAAAACTCAGCATGCGATGGCTTGGTGAAAAAACCACCGATAGGATTGCCATGATATTTACACCATTTCTTCTCCAGACTTCTGGCTACAAGGTGTATATAGTCATAAACCGTATTATTTTCGTTTACGACAGTTATAGCCGATTTTCCACTTTTATGAAAATTGTATAAAAACCCAGCATCCGATAGCTTTGAGAAAAAAACCCCTATAGGATTGCCATGATATTTACACTATTTCTTCTCCAGACTTCTGGCTACAATGTGTATGTAGTCATAAACCGTATTATTTTCGTTTACGACAGTTATAGCCGATTTTCCATTTTCAAGAAAATTGTATAAAAACTCAGCCTGCGATGGCTTGGTGAGAAAACCACCGATAGGATTGCCATGATATTTACACTATTTCTTCTCCAGACTTCTGACTACAAGGTGTATATAGTCATAATCCGTACTATTTTCGCTTACGAGAGTTATAGCCGATTTTCCATTTTTATGAAAATTGTATAAAAACTCAGCATCCGATGGCTTTGTGAAGAAACCACAGATAGAATTGCCATGATATTTACACCATCTCTTCTCCAGACTTCTGGCTACAAGTTGTATATAGTCATAATCCGTATTATTTTTGCTTACGACAGTTATAGCCGATTTTCCATTTTTATGAAAATTGTATAAAAACTCAGCATCCGATGGCTTTGAGAAAAAAACCCCGATAGGATTGCCATGATCTTTACACTTTTTCTTCTCCAGACTTCTGGCTACAATGTGTATATAGTCACTATCCGTATTATTTTCGGTTACGACAGTTATAGCCCATTTTCCATTTTTACGAAATTGCATAAAGCTCAGCATGCGATGGTTTGGTGAAAAAACCACCGATAGGATTGCCATGATATTTACACCATTTCTTCTCCAGACTTCTGGCTACAAGGTGTATATAGTCATAAACCGTATTATTTTCGTTTACGACAGTTATAGCCGATTTTCCATTTTTATGAAAATTGTAAACAAGCTCAGTATGCGATGGCTTGGTGAAAAGACCACCGATAGGATTGCCATGATATTTACACCATTTCTTCTCCAGACTTCTGGCTACAAGGTGTACATAGCCACTATCCGTATTATTTTCGCTTACGACAGTTATAGCCGATTTTCCATTATTATGAAAATTGTATAAAAACTCAGCATGCGATGGCTTTGTGAAAAAAACACAGATAGGATTGCCATGATATTTACACCATTTCTTCTCCAGACTTCTGGCTACAAGTTGTATATAGTCATAATCCGTATTATTTTCGCTTACGACAGTTATAGCCGATTTTCCATTTTTATGAAAATTGAATAAAAACTCAGCATCCGATCGCTTTGTGAAAAAACCACCGATAGGATTTTCATGCTATTTACACCATTTCTTCTGTAGACTTCTTGATACAAGGTTTATATAGCCACTAACCGTATTATTTTCGCTTACGACAGTTATAGCCGATTTTCCATTTTTATGAAAATTGTATACAAGCTCAGCATGCGATGGCTTGGTGAAAAAACCACCGATAGGATTACCATGATATTTACACCATTTCTTCTCCAGACTTCTGGCTACAAGGTGTATATAGTCATAAACCGTATTATTTTCGTTTACGACAGTTATAGCCGATTTTCCATTTTTATGAAAATTGTATAAAAACTAAGCATGCGATGATTTGGTGAAAAAACAACCGATAGGATTGCCATGATATTTACACCATTTCTTCTCCAGACTTCTGACTACAAGGTGTATATAGTCATAATCCGTACTATTTTCGCTTACGAGAGCTATAGCCGATTTTCCATTTTTATGAAAATTGTATAAAAACTCAGCATCCGATGGCTTTGTGAAGAAACCACAGATAGAATTGCCATGATATTTACACCATCTCTTCTCCAGACTTCTGGCTACAAGTTGTATATAGTCATAATCCGTATTATTTTCGCTTACGACAGTTATAGCCTATTTTCCATTTTTATGAAAATTGTATAAAAACTCAGCATCCGATGGCTTTGAGAAAAAAACCCCGATAGGATTGCCATGATCTTTACACTTTTTCTTCCCCAGACTTCTGGCTACAAGGTGTATATAGTCATAATCCGTATTATTTTCGTTTACGACAGTTATAGCCGATTTTCCATTTTCATGAAAATTGTATAAAAACTAAGCATGCGATGGCTTGGTGAAAAAACCAGTGATAGGATTGCCATGATATTTACACCGCTTCTTCTCCAGACTTCTGGCTACAAGGTGTATATAGTCGTAGTTCGTATTATTTTCGCTTACGACAGTTAAAGCCGATTTTCTATTTTCATGAAAATTGTATGAAAACTCAGCATGCGATGGCTTAGTGAAAAAACCACCGATAGGATTGCCATGATATTTACACCATTTCTTCTCCAGACTTCTGGCTACAAGGTGTATATAGTCATAATCCGTATTATTTTCGTTTACGGCAGTTAAAGCCGATTTTCCATTTTTATGAAAAGTGTATAAAAACCCAGCATGCGATAGCTTGGTGAAAAAACCACCAATAGGATTGCCATGATATTTACACCATTTCTTCTCCAGACTTCTGGCTACAAGGTGCATATAGTCATAATCCGTATTATTTTCGCGTACGACAGTTATAGCCGATTTTCCATTTTTATGAAAATTATATAAAAACTCAGCATCCGATGTCTTTGTGAAGAAACCACCGATAGGATTGCCAAGATATTTACACTATTTCTTCTCCAGACTTCTGGCTACAAGGTGTATATAGTCATAATCCGTATTATTTTCGTTGACGACAGTTATAGCCGATTTTCCATTTTTATGAAAATTGTATAAAAACTCAGCATCCGATGGCTTTCAGAAAAAAACACCGACAGGATTGCCATGATATTTACACTATTTCTTTTCCAGACTTCTGGCAACAATGTGTATATAGTCATAATCCGTATTATTTTCGTTGACAACAGTTATAGCCGATTTTCCATTTTTATGAAAATTGTATAAAAACTCAGCATGCGATGGCTTGGTGAAAAAACCACCGATAGGATTGCCATGATATTTACACCATTTCTTCTCCAGACTTCTGGCTACAAGGTGTATACAGTCATAATCCGTATTATTTTCGTTGACAACAGTTATAGCCGATTTTCCATTTTTATGAAAATTGTATAAAAACTCAGCATGCGATGGCTTGGTGAAAAAACCACCGATAGGATTGCCATGATATTTACACCATTTCTTCTCCAGATTTCTGGATACAAGGTGTATATAGTCATAATCCGTATTATTTTCGTTTACAACAGTTATAGCCGATTTTCCATTTTCATGAAAATTGTATAAAAACTCAGCATGCGATGGCTTGGTGAAAAAACCACCGATAGGATTGCCATGATATTTACACCATTTCTTCTCCAGATTTCTGACTACAAGGTGTATATAGTCAAAATCCGTACTATTTTCGCTTACGAGAGTTATAGTCGATTTTCCATTTTTATGAAAATTGTATAAAAACTCAGCATCCGATGGCTTTGTGAAGAAACCACAGATAGAATTGCCATGATATTTACACCATTTCCACTAAGCATGCGATGGCTTGGTGAAAAAACAACCGATAGGATTGCCATGATATTTACACCATTTCTTCTCCAGACTTCTGACTACAAGGTGTATATAGTCATAATCCGTACTATTTTAGCTTACGAGAGCTATAGCCGATTTTCCATTTTTATGAAAATTGTATAAAAACTCGGCATCCGATGGCTTTGTGAAGAAACCACAGATAGAATTGCCATGATATTTACACCATCTCTTCTCCAGACTTCTGGCTACAAGTTGTATATAGTCATAATCCGTATTATTTTCACTTACGATTGTTATAGCCGATTTTCCATTTTTATGAAAATTGTATAAAAACTCAGCATCCGATGGCTTTGTGAAAAAAACACAGATAGGATTGCCATGATATTTACACCATTTCTTCTCCAGACTTCTGGCTACAAGGTGTATATAGTCATAATCCGTATTATTTTCGCTTACGACAGTTATAGCCGATTTTCCAATTTTATGAAAATTGTATAAAAACTCAGCATCCGATGGCTTTGTGAAAAAACCGCCGATAGTATTTTCATGATATTTACACCATTTCTTCTGTAGACTTCTTGCTACAAGGTGTATATAGCCACTATCCGTATTATTTTCGCTTACGACAGTTATAGCCGATTTTCCATTTTTACGAAATTGCATAAAGCTCAGCATGCGATGGCTTGGTGAAAAAACCACCGATAGGATTGTCATGATATTTACACCATTTCTTCTCCAGACTTCTGGCTACAAGGTGTATATAGTCATAAACCGTATTATTTTCGTTTGCGACAGTTATAGCCGATTTTCCATTTTTATGAAAATTGTAAACAAGCTCAGTATGCGATGGCTTGGTGAAAAAACCACCGATAGGATTGCCATGATATTTACACCATTTCTTCTCCAGACTTCTGGCTACAAGGTGTACATAGCCACTATCCGTATTATTTTCGCTTACGACAGTTATAGCCGATTTTCCATTATTATGAAAATTGTATAAAAACTCAGCATGCGATGGCTTTGTGAAAAAAACACAGATAGGATTGCCATGATATTTACACCATTTCTTCTCCAGACTTCTGGCTACAAGTTGTATATAGTCATAATCCGTATTATTTTCGCTTACGACAGTTATAGCCGATTTTCCATTTTTATGAAAATTGAATAAAAACTCAGCATCCGATCGCTTTGTGAAAAAACCACCGATAGGATTTTCATGCTATTTACACCATTTCTTCTGTAGACTTCTTGATACAAGGTTTATATAGCCACTAACCGTATTATTTTCGCTTACGACAGTTATAGCCGATTTTCCATTTTTATGAAAATTGTATACAAGCTCAGCATGCGATGGCTTGGTGAAAAAACCACCGATAGGATTACCATGATATTTACACCATTTCTTCTCCAGACTTCTGGCTACAAGGTGTATATAGTCATAAACCGTATTATTTTCGTTTACGACAGTTATAGCCGATTTTCCATTTTTATGAAAATTGTATAAAAACTAAGCATGCGATGATTTGGTGAAAAAACAACCGATAGGATTGCCATGATATTTACACCATTTCTTCTCCAGACTTCTGACTACAAGGTGTTTATAGTCATAATCCGTACTATTTTCGCTTACGAGAGCTATAGCCGATTTTCCATTTTTATGAAAATTGTATAAAAACTCAGCATCCGATGGCTTTGTGAAGAAACCACAGATAGAATTGCCATGATATTTACACCATCTCTTCTCCAGACTTCTGGCTACAAGTTGTATATAGTCATAATCCGTATTATTTTCGCTTACGACAGTTATAGCCGATTTTCCATTTTTATGAAAATTGTATAAAAACTCAGCATCCGATGGCTTTGAGAAAAAAACCCCGATAGGATTGCCATGATCTTTACACTTTTTCTTCCCCAGACTTCTGGCTACAAGGTGTATATAGTCATAATCCGTATTATTTTCGTTTACGACAGTTATAGCCGATTTTCCATTTTCATGAAAATTGTATAAAAACTAAGCATGCGATGGCTTGGTGAAAAAACCAGTGATAGGATTGCCATGATATTTACACCGCTTCTTCTCCAGACTTCTGGCTACAAGGTGTATATAGTCGTAGTTCGTATTATTTTCGCTTACGACAGTTAAAGCCGATTTTCTATTTTCATGAAAATTGTATGAAAACTCAGCATGCGATGGCTTAGTGAAAAAACCACCGATAGGATTGCCATGATATTTACACCATTTCTTCTCCAGACTTCTGGCTACAAGGTGTAAATAGTCATAATCCGTATTATTTTCGTTTACGGCAGTTAAAGCCGATTTTCCATTTTTATGAAAAGTGTATAAAAACCCAGCATGCGATGGCTTGGTGAAAAAACCACCGATAGGATTGCCATGATATTTACACCATTTCTTCTCCAGACTTCTGGCTACAAGGTGCATATAGTCATAATCCGTATTATTTTCGCGTACGACAGTTATAGCCGATTTTCCATTTTTATGAAAATTATATAAAAACTCAGCATCCGATGTCTTTGTGAAGAAACCACCGATAGGATTGCCAAGATATTTACACTATTTCTTCTCCAGACTTCTGGCTACAAGGTGTATATAGTCATAATCCGTATTATTTTCGTTGACGACAGTTATAGCCGATTTTCCATTTTTATGAAAATTGTATAAAAACTTAGCATCCGATGGCTTTGAGAAAAAAACCCCGATAGGATTGCCATGATATTTACACTATTTCTTTTCCAGACTTCTGGCTACAAGGTGTATATAGCCATAAACCGTATTATTTTCGTTTACGATAGTTAAAGCCGATTTTCCATTTTTATGAAAATTGTATAAAAACTCAGCATGCGATGGCTTGGTGAAAAAACCACCGATAGGATGGCCATGATATTTACACTATTTCTTCTCCAGACTTCTGGCTACAAGGTGTATACAGTCATAATCCGTATTATTTTCGTTGACAACAGTTATAGCCGATTTTCCATTTTTATGAAAATTGTATAAAAACTCAGCATCCGATGGCCTTGTGAAAAAACCACCGATAGGATTGCCATGATATTTACACTATTTCTTCTCCAGATTTCTAGATACAAGGTGTATATAGTCATAATCCGTATTATTTTCGTTTACAACAGTTATAGCCGATTTTCCATTTTCATGAAAATTGTATAAAAACTCAGCATGCGATGGCTTGGTGAAAAAACCACCGATAGGATTGCCATGATATTTACACCATTTCTTCTCCAGATTTCTGACTACAAGGTGTATATAGTCAAAATACGTACTATTTTCGCTTACGAGAGTTATAGTCGATTTTCCATTTTTATGAAAATTGTATAAAAACTCAGCATCCGATGGCTTTGTGAAGAAACCACAGATAGAATTGCCATGATATTTACACCATTTCCACTAAGCATGCGATGGCTTGGTGAAAAAACAACCGATAGGATTGCCATGATATTTACACCATTTCTTCTCCAGACTTCTGACTACAAGGTGTATATAGTCATAATCCGTACTATTTTAGCTTACGAGAGCTATAGCCGATTTTCCATTTTTATGAAAATTGTATAAAAACTCAGCATCCGATGGCTTTGTGAAGAAACCACAGATAGAATTGCCATGATATTTACACCATCTCTTCTCCAGATTTCTGGCTACAAGTTGTATATAGTCATAATCCGTATTATTTTCGTTTACGACAGTTATAGCCGATTTTCCATTTTTATGAAAATTGTATAAAAACTCAGTATCCGATGGCTTTGTGAAAAAAACACAGATAGGATTGCCATGATATTTACACCATTTCTTCTCCAGACTTCTGACTACAAGGTGTTTATAGTCATAATCCGTACTATTTTCGCTTACGAGAGCTATAGCCGATTTTCCATTTTTATGAAAATTGTATAAAAACTCAGCATCCGATGGCTTTGTGAAGAAACCACAGATAGAATTGCCATGATATTTACACCATCTCTTCTCCAGACTTCTGGCTACAAGTTGTATATAGTCATAATCCGTATTATTTTCGTTTACGACAGTTATAGCCGATTTTCCATTTTTATGAAAATTGTATAAAAACTCAGCATCCGATGGCTTTGTGAAAAAACCGCCGATAGTATTTTCATGATATTTACACCATTTCTTCTGTAGACTTCTTGCTACAAGGTGTATATAGCCACTATCCGTATTATTTTCGCTTACGACAGTTATAGCCGATTTTCCATTTTTATGAAAATTGTATAAAAACTCAGCATGCGATGGCTTGGTGAAAAAACCGGTGATAGTATTGCCATGATATTTACACCATTTCTTCTTCAGACTTCTGGCTACAAGGTGTACATAGTCATAATCCGTATTATTTTCGCTTACGACAGTTATAGCCGATTTTCCATTTTTATGAAAATTGTATAAAAACTCAGCATCCGATGGCTTTGTGACAAAAACACAGATAGGATTGCCATGATATTTACACCATTTCTTCTCCAGACTTCTGGCTACAAGGTGTATATAGTCATAATCCATATTATTTTCGCTTACGACAGTTATAGCAGATTTTCCATATTTATGAAATTTGTATGAAAACTCAGCATGCGATGGCTTGGTGAAAAAACCACCGATAGGATTGCCATGATATTTACACCATTTCTTCTCCAGACTTCTGGCTACAAGGTGTATATAGTCATAATCCGTATTATTTTCGCTTACGACAGTTATAGCCGATTTTAAATTTTTATGAAAATTTTATAAAAACTCAGCATCCGATGGCTTTGTGAAAAAAAACACCGATAGGATTGCCATGATATTTACACCATTTCTTCTCCAGACTTCTGGCTACAAGGTGTATATAGTCATAATCCGTATTATTTTCGCTTACGACAGTTATAGCCGATTTTCCATTTTTATGAAAATTGTATAAAAACTCAGCATCCGATGGCTTTGTGAAAAAACCACCGATAGGATTGTCATGATATTTACACCATTTCTTCTGTAGACTTCTTGCTGCAAGGTGTATATAGTCACTATCCGTATTATTTTCGGTTACGACAGTTATAGCCGATTTTCCATTTTTACGAAATTGCATAAAGCTCAGCATGGGATGGCTTGGTGAAAAAACCACCGATAGGATTACCATGATATTTACACCATTTCTTCTCCAGACTTCTGGCTACAAGGTGTATAGACTCATAAACCGTATTATTTTCGCTTAAGACAGTTATAGCCGATTTTCCATTTTTATGAAAATTGTATAAAAACTCAGCATCCGATGGCTTTGTGAAAAAACACAGATAGGATTGCCATGATATTTACACCATTTCTTCTCCAGACTTCTGGCTACAAGGTGTATATAGTCATAAACCGTATTATTTTCGTTTACGACAGTTATAGCCGATTTTCCATTTTCATGAAAATTGTATAAAAACTAAGCATGCGATGATTTGGTGAAAAAACAACCGGTAGGGTTGCCATGATATTTACACCATTTCTTCTCCAGACTTCTGACTACAAGGTGTATATAGTCATAATCCGTACTATTTTCGCTTACGAGAGCTATAGCCGATTTTCCATTTTTATGAAAATTGTATAAAAACTCAGCATCCGATGGCTTTGTGAAGAAACCACAGATAGAATTGCCATGATATTTACACCATCTCTTCTCCAGACTTCTGGCTACAAGTTGTATATAGTCATAATCCGTATTATTTTCGCTTACGACAGTTATAGCCGATTAACCATTTTTATGAAAATTGTATAAAAACTCAGCATCCGATGGCTTTGAGAAAAAAACCCCGATAGGATTGCCATGATCTTTACACTTTTTCTTCCCCAGACTTCTGGCTACAAGGTGTATATAGTCATAATCCGTATTATTTTCGTTTACGACAGTTATAGCCGATTTTCCATTTTCATGAAAATTGTATAAAAACTAAGCATGCGATGGCTTGGTGAAAAAACCAGTGATAGGATTGCCATGATATTTACACCGCTTCTTCTCCAGACTTCTGGCTACAAGGTGTATATAGTCGTAGTTCGTATTATTTTCGCTTACGACAGTTAAAGCCGATTTTCTATTTTCATGAAAATTGTATGAAAACTCAGCATGCGATGGCTTAGTGAAAAAACCACCGATAGGATTGCCATGATATTTACACCATTTCTTCTCCAGACTTCTGGCTACAAGGTGTATATAGTCATAATCCGTATTATTTTCGTTTACGGCAGTTAAAGCCGATTTTCCATTTTTATGAAAAGTGTATAAAAACCCAGCATGCGATGGCTTGGTGAAAAAACCACCGATAGGATTGCCATGATATTTACACCATTTCTTCTCCAGACTTCTGGCTACAAGGTGCATATAGTCATAATCCGTATTATTTTCGCGTACGACAGTTATAGCCGATTTTCCATTTTTATGAAAATTATATAAAAACTCAGCATCCGATGTCTTTGTGAAGAAACCAACGATAGGATTGCCAAGATATTTACACTATTTCTTCTCCAGACTTCTGGCTACAAGGTGTATATAGTCATAATCCGTATTATTTTCGTTGACGACAGTTATAGCCGATTTTCCATTTTTATGAAAATTGTATAAAAACTTAGCATCCGATGGCTTTGAGAAAAAAACCCCGATAGGATTGCCATGATATTTACACTATTTCTTTTCCAGACTTCTGGCTACAAGGTGTATATAGCCATAAACCGTATTATTTTCGTTTACGATAGTTAAAGCCGATTTTCCATTTTTATGAAAATTGTATAAAAACTCAGCATGCGATGGCTTGGTGAAAAAACCACCGATAGGATGGCCATGATATTTACACTATTTCTTCTCCAGACTTCTGGCTACAAGGTGTATACAGTCATAATCCGTATTATTTTCGTTGACAACAGTTATAGCCGATTTTCCATTTTCATGAAAATTGTATAAAAACTCAGCATGCGATGGCTTGGTGAAAAAACCACCGATAGGATTGCCATGATATTTACACCATTTCTTCTCCAGATTTCTGACTACAAGGTGTATATAGTCAAAATCCGTACTATTTTCGCTTACGAGAGTTATAGTCGATTTTCCATTTTTATGAAAATTGTATAAAAACTCAGCATCCGATGGCTTTGTGAAGAAACCACAGATAGAATTGCCATGATATTTACACCATTTCCACTAAGCATGCGATGGCTTGGTGAAAAAACAACCGATAGGATTGCCATGATATTTACACCATTTCTTCTCCAGACTTCTGACTACAAGGTGTATATAGTCATAATCCGTACTATTTTAGCTTACGAGAGCTATAGCCGATTTTCCATTTTTATGAAAATTGTATAAAAACTCAGCATCCGATGGCTTTGTGAAGAAACCACAGATAGAATTGCCATGATATTTACACCATCTCTTCTCCAGATTTCTGGCTACAAGTTGTATATAGTCATAATCCGTATTATTTTCGTTTACGACAGTTATAGCCGATTTTCCATTTTTATGAAAATTGTATAAAAACTCAGTATCCGATGGCTTTGTGAAAAAAACACAGATAGGATTGCCATGATATTTACACCATTTCTTCTCCAGACTTCTGGCTACAAGGTGTATATAGTCATAATCCGTATTATTTTCGCTTACGACAGTTATAGCCGATTTTCCAATTTTATGAAAATTGTATAAAAACTCAGCATCCGATGGCTTTGTGAAAAAACCGCCGATAGTATTTTCATGATATTTACACCATTTCTTCTGTAGACTTCTTGCTACAAGGTGTATATAGCCACTATCCGTATTATTTTCGCTTACGACAGTTATAGCCGATTTTCCATTTTTATGAAAATTGTATAAAAACTCAGCATGCGATGGCTTGGTGAAAAAACCGGTGATAGTATTGCCATGATATTTACACCATTTCTTCTTCAGACTTCTGGCTACAAGGTGTATATAGTCATAATCCGTATTATTTTCGCTTACGACAGTTATAGCCGATTTTAAATTTTTATGAAAATTGTATAAAAACTCAGCATCCGATGGCTTTGTGAAAAAAAACACCGATAGGATTGCCATGATATTTACACCATTTCTTCTCCAGACTTCTGGCTACAAGGTGTATATAGTCATAATCCGTATTATTTTCGCTTACGACAGTTATAGCCGATTTTCCATTTTTATGAAAATTGTATAAAAACTCAGCATCCGATGGCTTTGTGAAAAAACCACCGATAGGATTGTCATGATATTTACACCATTTCTTCTGTAGACTTCTTGCTACAAGGTGTATATAGTCACTATCCGTATTATTTTCGGTTACGACAGTTATAGCCGATTTTCCATTTTTACGAAATTGCATAAAGCTCAGCATGGGATGGCTTGGTGAAAAAACCACCGATAGGATTGCCATGATATTTACACCATTTCTTCTCCAGACTTCTGGCTACAAGGTGTATATAATCATAATCCGTATTATTTTCGTTTACGACACTTATAGCCAATTTTCCATTTTTATGAAAATTGTATAAAAACTCAGCATCCGATGATAAAAAAATTAAATAAAAGATAATAAGAAAACAATTAAAACTTAAATTTAAATTTGTCCGTCCTTAACATGCTTATACAAAATCTTTTAGATAATTAACACGAGTATAAAAATTTAATTAAATCACTTTGTTGCGGGAATAAGCCTTTTTATTCCCCTTCCTCGCAATCAATAAAAGAAAAATGCACTCTTTAAATTTGACGTAACAATTTATTACTTTCGTCTGCTACAATGCAATGATTACTGACTCAACTCAACTCCTCCAGGCACACGCTGGGCAATAATTCCAAAAGAAAGAAAAACAACAAACATTAGAGGTACCGCTTCACTAGGCGGCATAGCAAAATGCGTGCAGAAAAAATTATCGGATCAGTCCCGACAACAGCAACAGCAAACTTTCGATCACCGGAGAGGAGAGAGCAGCAAGAACCGGTTTTGTCGATCTAATACAGGGCCGGAACATCCTCCCCCCCGTTGGAAGCACTGCTGACAAACCGTTTTGGTTCGATCGGTAACTTGCATACCTTTGTAATGGCTCGTTTGTAAATTCCCTCCGCTGTCTTGATACTTACCACTCGAACTCTACCATCTGGACCGGCTATGACCTGCACAATGCGACCGATTGGCCACCTCAGTGGTGGAGTTCCGTCATCCGAAATAAGTACGAGATCATTTTGTTTAAGATTTTCACAAGCGGTTTTCCATTTGGTTCGTTGTTGAAGTTGTCTGATGTATTCAGTGCGCCATCGTTGCCAGAATGCTTGTTGAATCCACTGAACTACTTGATACCTATCTAGTACCCCGGGAGTTGACCCAAGTAGTGAAGGTTCTGGTACTGCTGCTGCAGTTCGTCCGATTAAAAAATGCGCCGGCGTTAGCGGGCGTAAATCATTGGGATCAGTAGACAACGGTGTGAGTGGACGGCTGTTTATGATGGATTCTGCTTGACATACCACCATTTGAAGTTCTTCTAACGTGAGAATATGAGTGCCAATGGCGCGCCGCAGGTAGTATTTCGCCAGTTTGACGGCACTTTCCCATAAACCTCCGAAATGAGGTGACCGCGGTGGTATAAATTTCCAAATGATTCCTTCATTACGACAGCTTTCTTCAACTGCATCGATATGTTGTTGTGATTCAAAAAATTTAAGTAATTCTTGCAATTCCCTATTAGCGCCAACAAAGTTGGTCGCGTTATCGGAGTAAATGGTGTGGCATTTGCCTCGCCTGGCAATAAACCGTCTCAAGGCGGCAATGAACGATTGCGTAGACAGGTCGTGCACCACCTCCAAGTGCACCGCCTTCGTAGTGAAGCAGATGAATACTGCTAAGTAAACCTTTAGAGGCGCTCTTCGTCGTATTCGCTCTGTAATGAGTAGTGGACCGCAGTAATCCACGCCTGTAATATGGAAGGGCCATGTCGGTTGAACGCGGTCTGCTGGGAGTGAGCCCATTAGCTGCTTTGCAATTACGGGGCGCATACGAAAGCAAAGTATGCATCTATGAATAACGAATTTGATGGAGTTTCGCGCATTTAATATCCAAAACTTTTCGCGCAGAAGGCTAATTAAGGTTTGAATGCCAGCATGCTGATGTTTCCGATGGTAGTGGGTGAAGAGAGCGTGCACAAAAGGGTGATGGCTGGGCAATAAAATTGGATGCATGGTATCGAATGGCAACGAGGAATTTTGAAGGCGCCCACCAACCCGTATTATGCCGTCATGAACGAAAGGCGACAGTTGACACAAATGGGAATGTCTGTGCAATGGTAGTTCGGTGACCAGCTTCTGATAATCTGCGGTGAATGCTCGCTGTTGAATGATACGACATACTAACTTCACTGTGGTGTTGAATTCTGGAACTGAGATTGTATGAGTTTCCCAATCTGGATTTGGCCTATTTCTGAGCCTTTCCGTAAAGCGTCTTACGTAGCTAAAAATGCGTATTGTTTTGCTATAATTTGTAGCATATTTGCTGGATGCAATTACGTCGTCATTTTCCTTGCACAGCAGGGCAATTCGCTGAGTACGTTGTTCGGGCAAGTTACAAGCGGTCTCTTTGGGTGTATTCGGCCAAAATTTTTCGGATTTCATTAAAAAATCGGGACCTTGAAACCAAAAACTATTATTGATTATCTCACACGCATTGACACCTCTTGTGATGAGATCGGCCGGGTTTTGATGTGATGGTACATAATGCCACTTACAATCTTCGGTGAGCTCGCGTATTTTGGCTACTCGGTTTGCTACAAAAGGTTTCCAGCGAGATGGCTCACTTCGAATCCACCCTAATGTAATTGTAGAATCAACCCAGCATTGTATACTGGTGGGGGCGATTGGCCAGCACATCCTAATGGACGCGAGCAACTCTGCTAGTAGGAGCGCGGCGCAGAGTTCTAATTTCGGTAGCGTAATCGGCTTTATAGGTACAACCCGGGACCGTGCAAACAGTAATGCGGATTCCAGGATGCCGTCCGGCGCTCCTGAAACCACATAGACGCATGCTCCGTATGCTCGTGTACTGGCGTCTGAAAAGGCATGTATTTGAGTACGTGCATTATAGCGAACAAACCTGGGTATCTTGACGTTGCTCAGAAGCGCCAATTGCTGACAGAAATTGCTCCATTGGGTGTGTATGTCCTGTGGAACGCTCTCATCCCAGTGCAGCTTTAGCCTCCAAAGCTCTTGCATGAGAATTTTACACTTCACAATTAGCGGATTGAGTAATCCAAGTGGGTCGAAGAAACCTGCCATGTGTGACAGTATAGATCGTTTCGTAGGCTTGACAATATTAGGCTGATTACTGTAACAAAATAAAAAATTGTCTTGCTTCGGCGCCCATTTCAAACCTAATGCCTTGACGCATTCAGTGTTATCAATCTCAATCGTTTCTTCTTTGTCGATTTCTGGAATGCCGTGAAGTATCATAGGATGATTGGCAGCGAATTTTCTAAGAGGGAAACGCCCCTTCCGCAATATTTCGATAACTTGCTCCTTAATTTCAACGACTTCAGCAATGGTTTTACCCCCCGTCATCAAATTGTCTACGTAGAAATCTCTGGATACTATTTTGCAACCGTTGGGAAACGTTGCAGATTCAATCTCAGAAAGATGTTTGAGGCATTTTATAGCTAGGTACGAAGAACAGGACAGGCCATAGGTTACCGTTTGCAGTTGGTACGTAGCGGTAGGATGTTTAGGTGAATCTCTCCAAACAATACATTGCCATTTAGCGTCTTCTGGGTCCACTAGTATTTGGCGGTACATCTTTGTGATGTCGGCCATTAATACATACTTATGGAATCGAAATCTCAGTAGAATGGTGCGAATGTCATCCTGCAAGGTCGGGCCGATCCTGAGTATATCGTTCAATGCCTTTCCGCTCGTAGTGCGGCAGGAGCCATCAAATACCACACGCAATTTGGTGGTTGAGCTATCTGGCTTGATCACGCAGTGATGAGGAAGATAATTATTCTTTCTGGAAGCCACCTCCCTAGGTGAAATATGCTTTATGTGGCCTAGACTTATGTATTCATGAATGAAATCATGGTAGTGTTGATTCAATGATTTATTCCGACCAATCTTAGATTCAATGGAGACTAACCTTTTCATTGCGTTATTGTAAGAATCTCCTAATAAATTGGGATCATCTTTGAAAGGTAGTCTGACCACAAACCGGTTGCTGACCGGGCAACGTTTGGTCGTCCTGCTGTAAAAGTCTTGTTCTTCGACAGTGAATTTTGACGTTTGATGACTCAGGTCTTCCATTGCCCAAAATCTCTGCAATAGATCCTCCAATGCTGGTTGTTCAACTGTGTTTGCCGGTACTATGTTATGGAGTCTGTCTGGAATTGATAAGATGAATGTGATGTTAGGGATGATGATTGCAATAATGACGTGGGTGCAAGTGAAGGCGAGGTTAAAGATGTCAAGGGCGAAGAAACTTGTGGGAGCGAAGCTGCAGATAGCGATGCGATTGATGGCGACGAGGTGGCATGGATGGTGCCCGATACCACCCATCCAAGTTTTGTTTTTTGAAGTAGTGGCAAATTGCTTCCGATAGAGATTTGACCAACGAGAAGCAAGTCATAGAACAGGCTGGCGCCGATAAGACAGTCAATCGAGCCAGGTCTATGAAAGCCCTTGTCAGCCAACCGGATATTATTCGGGATGTTCCAAGTGGTTATATCGATAGGCGACGAGGGCTGATATGAAGTGATGGTGGGGAGAATTAGGGCTTCTATTGTCGTTGAAAACGTATCATTATAAGACTTTATTGTAACTGCGCATGATTGCTGGGTGCTAGTGACACTCGATGCAATTCCGGTGACATTGACATGGCATTTTGCACGGCGCACCCTAAGATGCTGAGCAATTCGCTCAGTTATAAAGTGTAATTGCGAACCAGAGTCGAGTAGAGCTCGTGCTGCTATGGACACTCCCGATGAATTTGTGAGGAATATCATTACTGTCGCTAGTATAACCTTACTGGATTTCTGCGATGCTTGGAATGCAGTCGATGTGCTGGGGATGGACTCAAAATTTGGTTCTGCGGAGGGCTCGTCATTTGCAGCCGGCCTCTCGCGATGCAACAGAGTGTGATGATTGTTATTGCACTTTTGGCACCTATTTAAGGAAGGGCAAGCGCTAACTCTATGATAGGTGCTTAAGCAATTAATGCACAAGCTAAGCTGTTTACACATGGCGTGTCTTTGCAGCGGAGTAAGATCCAGAAACTTTGTACACTTGTATGGATGATGAAACGGCATACAGCCACATATGCCACAATTTGAGTCGCCCTTCGCAGCCGTTGCTACGAGAGACATTGGTTTGGGCTTAGGCGGCTGTGCAGGCGTCGATGAAAATTTAGAACCTTGTATGAAATGCGACGGATTAATATGAACCATGTCAGCGGCCTGGCACCGCCTCTCAATGAAGCTTGATAGGTCATTCCATGTTGGGGCACGAAATGTTGTTGAAGAGGTCATGGGCCCACTTGACGATAGTTCCTCCTCCCATTTCATCTGAGTGTCATGATCTAGCTTGGTGACTGTGAGATGTAGAATTATACTTTCCGCTATGTGACTTGTTGATGCTAACGATTGCATGGCGCGAAGATGAGAGTTGATGATGTCGATAAACCCTCTTAACACAGTAGCACTTGAGTGAGTGAGGCTCTTGACATTAAAAATTTCTTGCAAATGTGATTGGAATATAAACCGTTTGTTGTCGTACCTACCCTTCAGCAAGTCTATAGCTTTCTGATAATTTTCTGGAGTTACCTCGAGCGACTGTATTATGCTTACAGCACTATCGGCAAGGCACGAACGCAAGTATTGAAATTTTTCAATTGGAGACAATGCATGATTGTTGTGTACTAACGCGGAGAACATATTAAAGAAATCAAGCCACTCGGTTTGTTTACCGCCAAATTTGCTTAATTGGAGCTTGGGCAGATTTATATGATGGTTCATTGCTAGCGGACTTAAGTGAGTGCTTGTGAGGGCGAGGTCACTATCATTGTTTCGTGCAGCGACCAAGCGCTCTGCGATAGCCCCCCTTATGTCACAGTATGAGTTCTCTACACTTGCCCGATGGGCACTTAGAATTTGAGCTTCATCCAATATTTCAAGATCCATTTGCACGTGCTCAAATGTGTTATATTGCCGCTCGAGAAGGGATAGCCTAGCCTCCAACTGAAATGTTGACATTGAATCCAGATTTGATAAATTATTTCGGAGCGAATCAATGCGCGCTATTATTTGATCTCTTTGGAGAATTTTGCGATGGAGCTCCTGATCAGCCCTTGGTGGGCGTGGGCGTTCGCCATCGAACTCTAATAACGGCGTATCGTTCATGATTAATTTTACCGTATCCGGCTCGAAGGACCAGTGTTGCGGGAATAAGCCTTTTTATTCCCCTTCCTCGCAATCAATAAAAGAAAAATGCACTCTTTAAATTTGACGTAACAATTTATTACTTTCGTCTGCTACAATGCAATGATTACTGACTCAACTCAACTCCTCCAGGCACACGCTGGGCAATAATTCCAAAAGAAAGAAAAACAACAAACATTAGACGTACCGCTTCACTAGGCGGCATAGCAAAATGCGTGCAGAAAAAATTATCGGATCAGTCCCGACAACAGCAACAGCAAACTTTCGATCACCGGAGAGGAGAGAGCAGCAAGAACCGGTTTTGTCGATCTAATACAGGGCCGGAACACACTTATTTCGTTTAATCCTCAGGTAAATTGAATTGTTACCAAAGGAAATTATATTTGCATTTTAGGTGCTTTTGATCTTAAACTGAAACATTTAAAGTAAAATTAATACTTTATTTTTCCGATTTAAAAATACATACTCAGAAATTAAAAAAAATTACAGAATATAATTTAATTAGCCTAAGCTTTTTGGTAGTGAGCTCCGCCTTGATATTATGTATTGAATTCCTTGAAATGTCTACTAAGTGTAAAGAAAATCGACCGACTATTTCCGCCACTTTCTTCGATATTAGTTTCTTGTTGACTACATACAGAAACAAAATTACCAGTAAACTCACACAATGCAAGCGGCACCGTTGTAACGACACAATTTTTGGACAACTGATAATTATTTAAAAGTTTTTAATAGGCTTGGTAACATCGGATCCTTATACAATACAATTATACATCGGATCCTTATACAATACAGTTATAATTTCTCCACTTAACAACTTTTGTATAAGTAGGCGGACCATGCCCATTTTTGGCAAATATTTTTGCAATGTCTCTAGACACTGCTGGATAGAATCACGTATTAATATTTTGAATTTTGTATTTGTATTAGTATTTTGTATTAGTATTTTGTATTTGTATTTATTAATAATAATGTTGGTACTATAAGAACTTATGTTCTTTTAATGTACAAAGCATGATTACAAGTGATTTTAATGTACAATGCATGATTTAGCCTATAGATAGTGAAAAGTAAAGAAAGAAATGGAGAGTAAAGAAAGAAATGGTAAAGAAAGAAATGGAGATGAATAGAGGAGGGATTGTAGAGAACTTCATTGAGAGGAGAAGTAATTTAGTGTGTTTTTTAGAGCTTGTGGCAGCAAGTTCCACAAAGGTATCGCATTGATAAAGAAGAATCTTGAGGAGTTTAAAGTTCGAAAAATTGGAATTATTAGCAAAGTGCTCCTACTTGATTGCGCAAAGCGTATTTTTTCATACAAGTAAAAAGGTTGCTTAGTCAGTAGAAGTTTATAAAGAAAAACACAATTCCTGGCTTTAAGATACTTAATGATATCACAACCGATAATGGCTTTCTTAAATTGCGATATGTGATCATACTTCCGAAGACCAAACACATATCTCGTTACATAATTATATGCCAGTTGTAATATTAATTGAGAGCGTGAATCCAATTTACTGTAAACAAGATCAGAGTATGTAATCACAGGCACTATTAAGTTTACGCCTTGTTTCAATGGGCATAAAGTCAGCTATTGTTCTTAGATTTCGAAGTATGCCATAGACTTTTCCAGTAATACTGTTTATATGGTCAGTGCATGTTAAAGAAGAATTTATTCTGAAGTCAAGATTAGTAATACAGCTAACTACCTTTAACCTGTTACCCCCTATGAATAATGATGGAATATCACTATTTATTATTTTGTACTTGGAAACTGGTAAGACAGTTGACTTTGAGGCGTTCATCTGAAGATTGTTATTGGTGGCCCATTTACTGATTCTGGAAAGATCTTCATTTACTCTGCATGACAAGTCTTCCAAGAGGTTGGCTTCACCCGAGAGATACATCTGCACATCATCAGCATAGGCATGAAGTGAGCAGTAATTACAAACAGAGAAAATATCATTTATGTAGAGGGAAAACAATAGAGGGCCCAGAACCGACCCTTGGGGAACACCATTCCTTACTGGCATATACTCAGAAGAATTGTTAGCAGACTTAACTTTTTGTAGTCGCCCTATGAGATAATTTTCCATGAAATGCACTGCATTATCACAGAAACCAAACAAATACTTTAGCTTATGACAAAGAAGACCGTGACTTACATTGTCGAAAGCTTTGGAAAAATCAAGTAGACAAAGCAGTGTAAAAGATCCATTATCATATACAGGCCTAATGTCCTCCATAACTTTCAAAATTACAGTTGAACAACTGTGCGCAGGACGGAAACCAGATTGGAGTGGAGATAACAACTGTTTATCTTGTATGTATTTTGTAATCTGACTGGCTATGAGTATTTCAAAATCCTTGGACAGAGATGATAAAATACTTATTGGTCTGAAATCCTTTGGTTCAATTGCTGCTGATTTTTTTGCAGAGGCACGACGACAGCAACTTTCCATAGGGTTGGAAACGTCGAAGATGCTGGACAAAAATTAAATATGTGGGTCAACGGTCTTAATATATAAGCAACAATGAGTTTTAAGAATCTAATGCGAATATTGTCTTTGCCCACTGCATTAGACTTGATCTTCATTACGCCGATAGTCACTATCGGTAACTGCATTGAATTGAAACGTTTGAATAGTAATCGTTTTATGTGCTACATGCTTATGAAAGAAGTTATTAATGGTTCTTGTAAAAATATATTATATTAATATAGTAATTATATTATATTAATATAATAATTAATATATATGTAAAAATATTTTGAATTGTTTATGTGATATTGACAACTCTTGTATAAGTGGGCGGACAACGCCCATTTTTTGTAAACAAATTTATAATACCTGTAGATACTTCGTGAGTATTACGTATCTTATACCGTTTACAAGATATTGATATTGCCAACTTTGTTATGAGTATGCATGGCACGCCCATTTTTTACAAAAATTTTAGTAATGGCACTATATGCTCCGGAATAAAATTATACCTCAATATGTTTCTTGGTGTTCGATTGTTTTTCCGACAGGGTGGAAGATGATGTATTTTTGACCGGCTTTTTGGGTCAAATTTGACGAGGGATGACGGAAATTCGATCTCTGTAGAGAGATCGATCCATTTTCAATCTCAAACTGCCCTACATAACAATTTGTGCCTAATTTCATTGCGAAATCTCTTTTCGTTCTCCCGTAATCGTGATTTCAACAGACAGACAGACAGACGGACGGACTGTACGGACAAAATCAATTCACGAGGTGGCGCTGAGCAAGAATATATATACTTTTCTATATCTATCTCGTCTTCTTCTCTGCGTTACAAACGGAAGAACAAAGTGAATATACTCTACTCCCTTCGGGTGTAGGGTATAATAAGATAACATACATTCAGTTAGGCTGCCAGAGATACTTGAAGCTGACTTTCGTACTGAAGTCCGGCTTCTGATAGAACACCTTTGAAAAAATTCAACTACAGAAAACTGGGTTATGTGGTCTTGTAGAGGGGACTTAGGACTACACCCTGTATAAATTTGGTGAAATGGTGTTTTCTTATTTTGAAGAAAATCTCGTTACAGTTCTGACTTTCGTACTGAAGTCTGGCTTCTGATAGAATAACTTTGAAAAAAATACAACTACATAGGACTACTCCCTTTATAAATTTGGTGAAATGGTGTTTTCTTATTTTGAAGAAAATTTCGTTACAGTTCTGACTTTCGTACTGAAGTCCGGCTTCTGGTAGAATAACTTTGAAAAAATTACAACTACAGAAAAACGGGGTATGTGGTCTTGTAGAGGGGACTTGGGACTACACCCTGTATAAATTTGGTGAAATGGTGTTTTCTTATTTTGAAGAAAATCTCGTTACAGTTCTGACTTTCGTACTGAAGTCCGGCTTCTGATAGAATAACTTTGAAAAAAAATACAACTACAGAAAAACGGGGTATGTGGTCTTGTAGAGGGGACTTGGGACTACACCCTGTATAAATTTGGTGAAATGGTTTTTTCTTGTTTTGAAGAAAAACGCGTTTGAGTTTTTACTTGCGTACTAAGCTACTTGAATTGAGTCGATAAAAACGCAGCTTGGAAAAAACGCAGAAATTTCGGCATTGCCTTTTTTGTTGTCGTCTTCGAAGCTCTGTTTTCTTATCCGTAATAATTATTAAGTTGGATTTTACTGATCATTACCATAATTTTTCTTCACTTAATGAATTAAATTGAAACTTTATAAACATTAAAGAATCTAAAAATACTAGTAAATGTAGTAATAATAAAAAAATAACCAATATAGAAATTGTAAAACATTCCCGTACTTCGTACGCTAATTTAGGTTTGAGTTGATCCTCCTCTGAATTTCCGTTACTTCAAATTAACTCTGTGAAGGCTTTGTATTTAAAATTTTCACCTCTGTTAAAGGTAGGTTTATAACATTTCACCTCTTTTAAGGATGGGTTTTAACTTTTTGCTTCTGTTCAATAGACGTTATCACCGTTTTCGCCTCTGTTAAAGCTCTGTTCATTGACAGATAAAGTTTAACAGAAATTTCTGGGAATTTGCCGGGTTCGAACTTCACGCTAGTGTGAATATACCCTCGTGATTTCAACAGACAGACGGACAGACAGAGCTAAATCGATTCAGGAGGTGACGCTGAGCAAGAATATATATACTTTTCTATATCTATCTCGTCTCCTCTGTGTCACAAACGGAAGAACAAAGTGAATATACGCTACTCCCTTCGGGTGTAGGGTATAAAAAGATAATTTTAACGATCAACGCAAGTGATAACATATGTATATCTATTGGATTTTAAAGTGGTTTATATAGACGATTTAGATGATTACACTAAGCAAAATCGATATAATTTAATGAATTATGAATAATAAATTTAATGAATTATGTAAAATTTATTTTTATGTTGCAAATACCCCATCTGCCTCCTCTAGCCCTGCGTACAACTGCAAATTTACGCATTTATTCCGTAAACACAAGCAATACAAGCAACACAAAACAAGGCAATAGCTGCCAACACAATAGCAAGACGTTCCGACACAAGACTTATAAAGTTATTGTCAGCTATTGTATGTGAACGTAAGGGTTTACGTTGTTTTGCTTTTTCTGTCATTTTCTGCCTGTAATGATTGTTCTTCTCTTCGCCTTGATTTATGGATATAAGTACTGCTACTGCAAAGTATAAGTATAAGCTAAATTTCATATTTTGTGAACAATTTATGAAAAAAAATAGTTTCTAAATATTATATAATTAAATGAAATTATTAAATAATCATATTATTATAATTTATGTTGAAATTATTATTAAAATTTAATTATTAAATTTTTCTAAACAATTTCCATCGAATTGAAAAAATTTTTCACTACAAAATCACGAAATTGTAACAACATGGAACCAACAAATGCTGTGCATGGATAGGGGGCATCCCCTGAGCATGGTTTCATTTGCCATACAAAAAAAAAACTACGGACGGTATGCAGACTTCTTGTATGCAGACAACTTTTAGCAGTTGTTTTCTATGATAGATCTATTGTTAGGTACTGTGTTGTTTTGTTTTTCACTGGATACAAAGTCTGCAACATAAGACCCGAAAAGCATGCAAAAAAAGCGACAACATATGTCGTCTTTTGTATAGCTTATGTCTTGTTTTTCAGGAATACCGAGACTTCAAAATAATGAAAATAAATTTAATGCAGAAACAAACAAAGCAGAATGTGCAATAATTTCCCTGTCTTGTGTTGTTTTGTCTTGAAGGAATAAGGCTGCTATTTCATAATTCTCGCAAATACACTTCATTAAAGTGTAAAAATTGTTTGCATTACCTTATCTTTCCTATACACTAAAATAGTTTTTGAGGGAGCTGACACATCCACTGTTTGCAAAAAAAAAAATTCAAAATTTTCAAACTATATAATACACAAATATAAACTAAGTTGGTAAATTTTGTGGGTATAAATATGGCCATCTTTTTGCGAGATTTGCAGCAGTGTGTAGTGGTCGCATTCCGATAGTTGCAATGAAGTTTAGAGCAGAGTCTGTAGCCGTCAACTGTGAAAACCTTGCTATAAATTGAATTGAATTACTTTTCATGCGTAATGATTAATGGCCAGATTTTCAATTATCACTGTCACTAAGAATCGAGAAATCGTTGCTCGTCACCGTGAATGTAAAAAGCGATTTCTAAACACTTACGTAGCGAGCAGTTTGCTTCTCCTAGGCATTTCAAAAAATGTGTTTAATTTTTTAAGGGTAAACTCGGATTTCTCTTTTCTTCGCATGCTTTCTAATTTTTGCTTATCATTCTTACTCGCTCATTATTTTACCTATGTTTTCGCTCATTATTTTACCTGGTTTCCCCTATGTTTTTGAACATATTGTTACTTTTGATGTGTTGTGTTTCAAGTGCTGAAAATTGTGAATTATGAAGCACAAAATTTGTATTCGGGGTTATTGGTCATTTCCCGCAGCAGCAGGTTGAACTGCACGTTGTTCGTAATTCTAAGAAAAAGTTAAAATTAATTTTAATTCTGTTTAAAATTCACCACTAAATAGAAAATAACCTCTTTTTGTTGGAATTCATTGTTACACGTTCAGATTACAGATTTTTCTATCAGATATTTCAGATTCACAAAAATTTGCGCCAGTTTAGCTGAAAGAATGGAGTAACGACCTTTTATCGCATCGTCGTTACTTTTAACAGTTCATATCGCTACTTCATCGTTGAAATAATGATTGAAAATACCATGTAACGAACGAGAACTCGTAACAAGTATGGAAAGTGTTGTGTTTTTAACGAACGAGCTGCTCGTTGTTTGAAAATCACAAAATAACGATATCGCGAAAATAAGAAAGCAGAATCACGAAGAATCACCTCGTTCGTTGGTTGAAAATCTGGCCATAAGTCAGTTTAACGTTTTCCAAAATTATGAAGCACTTTACATACAAAAATTTTTTACGAAAATTTTCTTAGAAGTATTTATAAGGAACTTCTAACTTTTTATGAATAAGGAGATAACATTTTTTCTCATTTAAGGAAGATATCTCAATTAAAAAATCCGATTCTTACAATCAACTTGAATATAAAACAACATCACCTTGCATTATACAGGATATACTTAAAATTTTTCAATCTTATGACTAAATATAACCTAAAATTATTTTACAATCGCAAAACAAGTGCTTCATTTATGGTCTCTGACATCTACGCCTGCGGGACCATCGCAACATCGTTCAGTTTAACCTGTTGTCCACTCTGAAGATTTAACACTTCTTCATCAACATTATGAGATGATATTGTGGCCCTACAAGCAACATTTTCAGTATCAGTTTTGTTGACACCGTGTCCAGAGAACTGCACATGTGCATGCAAAATATCCACGTCATCAAAAAGCATTGCACATTCACCGCATTTGTACTTCGGTTGCGACACATTAAGATGCTTTATGGTCATGTGCATGCGCAGATTAGAATGAGTCGAGAAGGTCTTGCGGCAGGTGCCAATTCCACAGGAATATAAACGCAATTGATGCGTTTGACGATGGCGATACAAAATTGCCTTAGATTTAAAGGTCTTCTGACAGATATTACAGACTGGCGCTTTGGCAGCTGATTGGTGAGTCTTCATATGCATTTTGAGCATGCCGGGACCTTTGAAACTTTTAAAACATATCTCACATTGAGGCTGCTTTTTGCAATTAGCACGTATCCAATTAGAATGCGAATACATATGATTTTGCAAGCCCTTAAATTGCTTAAACTCCTGGCGACACAAATTGCAAACATAGCGCCCGGCACCAAGTGAAGTAGTCTGTTGACTAATAAACTCCGCAATGAATTTCTGATCCAGTCGAAATTCATCATCAGTCACAGCAGTAGCAATTAAAGACGCTGTATCAATCAGCTGGCGAGTTGTTGTGGCTGAAGCAAAATCTCTAGACTTTTGCATAGTAGACTTCTTATACGAGCTATCGTTATTGCTACTGTTATCATCAACTTTACAAGCAGAAATATTCGATGTCATTGAAGCATTGTGATCTAATGCACATGAATCGGAATAAACTTGCAAAATTTTCTGTTCAACTTTTTCAGAGGCATCAGCGATTTCATCACTATACTCAATTACTGTATACTGTAGGTCCTCATCCATTAAATGCTGTTCAAATACGACATCTTCGTCTGCCTCAATCACATGCATGTCCCGATGCTGTTCGCATTCGTTATCTGCCTCAACATCCTCGAGCATTTCTTCTTCCATGTGAACCTCCTCGATGATATCGTCGTCTTCACCGTTGCCTGATAATAAGTGCTGCTGATGGTGCCGCTGCTGATTTCCATCTTCATCACCGATATCGTCCTCTAAATGCTGAGGTGCTGTCGTAGTCACCGTTATATCTTCAAGATATTCGAACTCTTGCGTATCGGCCTGCGATAGCTGCTCATTATCGTTCTCACCAACTGATGCTAGTAAATGCTGCGTATGCAACCCTTCTTCTTTAATAACAATTGCATCGCAGTCTAACTGAGTCACGTCCTCTTCCAATTCCTCAGCGTCGACCAAGTGATGCTCCACAGCATGCTGTTCCATCAAACTGGATGTTGCATGCTGATCATTAATGTCGCTCAAGTCAACAATAGCTGCCTGGCGTTGTTGCTGTGGTACGAGCTGCACCAGTTGTAGTGCTGGTTGTCCATTTGACTGCTGAATCAATTGCAAAGTTTGTCCGCTGGTTGTCTGTATGAGTTGCGGAGCAAGTTGCTGCAAGGACTGCGCTGATGGCGTTGTACTGTTATATATCTGTGCAATCTGAGTTGATCCAGAATGTGTGACAATTTGAGCGGTGGTGATAACGTGGCCGTTCGGTAAAACAATTTGTTGTGGGAGTGCAGCTGTTGTTGGTAGCAATTGTGGCTGTTGACGCGACGTTGCTAAAATTGGTGAATTTGTACTGACAACAGAATGTAGTGCAACTGGTTCGGCATTCTGTTGGTGGTGTTGCTGTTGGAAATTTTGCTGAGCAGGTTGTTTTTTTGTAACTCGTGGTATTTTTCTAGCGAGAATTTTCTTTTGCTGAATTTTTTGTTGAATTTGCTTCTGCTGATGTGTCTGTTGTTGAAATTGCTGCTTTTGTTGTTGCTGCTGCTGGTCCTGAAGCAATTTATGCTGTTTTTGTTCTTGTACATGCTTCTGTTGTTGCTGCAACTTTCGTTTCTCTTCTTGACGCTCTTTATGCGTCTGCTGTTGCTGTAAATGCTTTTTTACAATTTTTTGTTGTTTTGGTTGGCGCTCAAATTGATGCTGGAGTTTTCGTTGCTCCTGCTGCTGTGCTAATAGCGCTTGCTGTTGCTGCTGAAGTTGCAACAATTTAGCCTGTTTTTGTTGTAGCTGCTGCATTTTCAGTTCCTGCGGATCTTCAATAACAACGCGCACGGTGAGGCTCTGGACATACTCGCGCAGTTCTTTGTCACTTCGCTCGACTAACGTCTTGAAAGCATGACAACGCGAAACAGAGTGAACGCATTGCACACATATCTTGTCAGGCCATCCTTCAGTGGGTTCAATAGTAACACTCGTGCATTCCATGAGCATTTCGGCAACTTTCTCACTAAAGAGCGGACGCATATCCTTACGTTCTGAAATACAGACCCGACAGATTTTGTCCAATTCAAGTACCTTTTTTCGGTCCATTGCAACAAAATGTTTGCCCAGTTATGATTTGGTATAATGGTCTGTTGAAAAAAAGATGCGTATAAGTATCATGATCTATTGAAAAAAAAATTCGTATAAATATCATTATAAAGTCAAAAATTCTATCACTTCGAAGCATTAAAAACGTTCTTATCAAATTTAACATACAGTGGAATTATATGTAAAATGCGCCAAATCTATGGTCACGATTTTATAAACTGCAATGAAAATTGATACACACGTTCTACTAAGGTGACCAGATTTCGAAGTTCGAAATTCAGGAAGCTATATACACACACGCCTTCATTCTCTTCAAGTTTTTCTAGAATTTTTTAACATTTAGTGTATTGTATCTTGCGCAATATTCAAGCTTTCAGAGCTTATATTCGTATTGAAGCAATTTCCTCAAATACAGATACAGTTTGATTTTAAATTGTTGTAATAGCTTTAAGAAATATTGAAACTGAGTGTTAATAAAATGTAGCCAAGCTTCTGGCGCTAGATATTCAAAGAATTTTAAAATTAGCATAGGACAGTTTTCTTGAGACTGAAAATAAGCCTATGGTGGCGCGAAAAATGCATGCTATCTTGTTTATGCTAAACATCTTGTTTGTGAATACCCTGGTATCATTGAAGGATCGGTTTCTACAAAGTTGCAAAAATTTTTCAATGTTTCTACGCTAACAGTATAAGATTTGAAGTATAAGTATATTTTAGAAATAATCACTTCTATATTAACAGGCAAAATATCAGCCGATGTTTTTATAGTGTAGAGTTGAAGAATGTTTTAATATAATTAAATTCCAAAGTTTATTTTAATTCATTATAAAACAAAATACACGTTAATTATACATTTCAAGTATTAGTCCAGAATAGACTAAATCCTCTCGATCCAGCGCGTCAGTTCACGATTCACGTTCTCTTTCAACTGCTTCTCCGTGTCTCGTGGCGTTGCCACCTATGTTTTTACACTCCGCCGTTCCTGACACTCAAAAGCGTCCTCGCTCTGCTGGTCTTTAATTTCAACCAGCTCGGGTGGTAGTTGTCACCATGGTTTCATCCTGTCAGATGCGAAAACTGATGAATAATGTCGTTGCTTACGGTTTGACCCAGCGAGATCTTCGATGATATAGCGACGGTGCCCAGATCTCTCGTTACTTGAAATGGACCCTTGAATTTAGGCTCAAGTTTACGGGACGTACCTGTACTAGCCGCTTCATTTTCTACTAAAACGAGTTGTCCTACTTCGTACTTAACTGGTTTACAGTGTCGCTTGTCGAAACGGATTTTACCTTTTTCACGTTGCTCGTTGGCTCGTTCTGCTGCTTGATTTCTGACTGCGTGTAATTCTTGATCGTCCTTTTTTCCCGTATGCTGTATAGCGAGAGTTATCTTGTTCTTGAGTATGTCGCATGACGTATATCCGAATAGTTTGATTCGTAGTGGCATTCTTAGTTGAGTTTATAGTCCACTGCTCGTTTCGTGGTTTCTCGTCCCATTTCTTGTCGTCGCTGCTGGCTGGTAGTAATAGCGACAAAATTGTCCGATTAGTCCTTTCAGCACGTCCGTTAGCTCGCGGTGTTCCTACCGCGTTCAATATATGCCGTATGTCATTTTCCTTGCAATAATTCTTGAAATCCTTAGAAGTAAACGCCGTTCCACGGTCGGTGATTATTCTGGTTGGTTGTCCTGCATAACTGCTGAGCTCATTTAACAGCTCAACAACATGCTTTGTAACTGATCGTATCACAACGTATTTCGTGAATGCATCCACCATCACAAGAACGTATTCATTTCGTTTAGAGCTCCGTGGAAATGGTCCAAGATGATCCAGATGAATTGTGTGGAAGGGAATGTTGATGTCATCATAATGGTATTCGTCTTCATGTTTTCCACCTCGTTGTTTATTGTAAGCACACTCCACGCAAGTCTTGATGAACGGTTTCACATAATTACGCATTCTCGCAAACCAATATAGTTTCTGTGTACCCTCAATGCTTTTATCAGCACTTGGATGGGCTGCTCTATCATGGTATTCATATACAATACTCCAACGTATATTATCAGGAACTACCCATAAGCGCTTTTCGTTCACTTTTCGAAACAGACGTACATTTGCAAAATAATATTCACTGTTTATCACCGGATAGCCATTTTTTAATTTTCTAATCGTTTCTCCAATCTTTTCGTCATTTATCTGCATCGCTAATAACCAATGTTCTTCATTTAGGTTCGTCTTGGTAACTCGCATCAAGGCTGTTTCTGCTTCCTTTGCTTCTTCGGTAGGTGCTCTGCTTAGCGCGTCTACGTGCTCCATATATCTGCCAGGTCGATTTTCTACTTTAACGTCATAGTCTTGTATGCGTAACCACCATCTTGCAATGCGTGGTATTAGTTCCTTTTTATTCATTGCCGTCTTAACAGCGCTACAATCGGTCATTACTCGAACTTCTTATCCATATACGTAATATCGGAAACGCTCCAAAGCCTCGACGACAGCTGAAGTTACCAACTCGTAACTATGATATTTGTGTTCTTCTTTGGTTGTCGCTCTACTATAAAAAGCGACCGGCTTTACCAACTCATCTTCGCGTTGTAATAATACCGCTGCTAATCCAACCGAACTAGAGTCTGTATGAATTTCGTGTTCTGCTTCTACTCGGTAAGGTGCAACTACGGTGTCGGCAGTCAACGATGACTTTAAATTCTGAAGTGCGTCTTCTTGAAGCTTTCCCCAGGCAAATGGCTCATCCTTTCTCAGCAACTTACGTAAAGCCTCCGATTTCAGCGCATAAGCAGGTACAAACTATCTAAAATAGCCGCTTAAACCTAAAAATTGTCGTACCTCAGTGACGTTTTTAGGGCGACGAAAATTACAGATCGCCTCGGTTTTTATTAGTCCTGGTTTGATGCCCTCAGGTGTTAACCGATGACCCAAAAATTCAATTGTTTTCTTAAAAAATACGCACTTAGAAAGATTCAACGTTAATCCAGAAATTCTCAGAACCTTAAAAACTCTTTTCAGTTTTTGAAACATCTCTTGAACTGTACAACTTCCAACCAGCACGTCGTCCATATAATGTATCATATCGTCCTTTTTCGTTTGCTCTTTTATTTTAGCCATTAATCGTTGGAAAATCATGGGCTCATTTTTAAGCCCAAATGGCATTCGTTTAAACTCGTAAAGGCCTTCCGTTGTAACAAATGCAGTAAACTTGCGACTACATGGCTATATGGGAACTTGATAGAATCCACTGTTTAAATCCAACACGCAAAAGTATTCATAACGCATGGCCTCTTGCAGTTTTTCTTCGATATTCGGTACAGGATATATTTCTTTTTTCATGTATTTATTAAGTCGGCGATAGTCGATCCACATTCTGTCTGTCCCAACTTTTTTCTTTACCATTATTACAGGACTGGCGTACTCCGACTCGGATTTAACGATTATATCGTTGTCTAACAATTCCTTAATCATGTTGGTTACTACTTCCTTTTTTGGTTAGGGTATGCGGTACGGCGTTTGAGCAATTGGTTCGTTGGTGGTTAATTCAATTTTTAATTCTAATAAATTTGTCTTACCGATTTCGCTGATTTTGTTTGTAAATATGTCTTCATATTCTTCGAGTAGCTCTGACAGTTCGGTCCGAGTCACCTCGGTCTCACTTTCGCACATGATTCCTTTGCCGTTCACTATTTTATGTTCATTGCTATTTGAGTTTTCTTTCGAAACGTCAATGTTTACTATTTCTTGTTTTTTCCTTACTCACTATTCGTAAAGTTTCTAATTTGTTTAACGTCACTACTTTTCATCAAGCTTTCTGTTGCCATCCCATTTTCGCCTACACTTTCCGTAGAGTTTTTTTTGTCGTTCGTAATACTTTCGACAGTATCACTCGCGCACAATTTTAACATAATCTTACCGTTCCGCACCATCACACTGATATCATTGTTAACATATAAGTCTTGGCCCAACAATATGTCAGAGGTTAGAACGTCATTTGGTACTAAATGTAGATCTACAAGAATTGTTACGCCTTCGAAAACAACTGGGGCTTTGATCTTTTGAGTTAGAATACAATTTCCACCACATATGCCACGTATAGACATCGAGCATTTTATTTTCGTCATTGAAAGCGCGACAGCGACCGATTCCTTTATTAAGCTGCACTGACTTCTCGTGTCGACGAACGCAATTAATTTTCTATTACCAACACAAACACTAATTTCAAACATATTGTCCGTAGATGCTTTCCTAACCAACGCACTTTTTTTTCCACAGTTCTGTGGCTCGGCTTTCGGGTGGACCTTATTACAATCTACGCATCGTCGACGTCGCGGCGTCTTCGGGCACTGACTTGAAAAATTACCCTCTTCTGAGCAATTACAGCACAGAAGCTTTGACTTGGGCGGATCACCTATATCAGTTTTTCCCGGTCGTACTTTTTCATATTTAAAATCGCGTCGTTCATTGTTCGGTGGCAAATTTTTTATATAGTCCTCAAGTGCCTCGCGCATTTCCTTCATCGATTCAAACCTCAACGCGGCGATTGCAATTCGCAACTCGCGGTGTTTTAATCCATCGCGTGTATATTTTACGATCGCGCTTTCACTTAAGTTATAACGACGACCGATTGCACTCATCCGAAAACAATAATCGATCACCTTTTCGTCACTCTTTTGTGTGGCAGTTCTCATTATAAAATGTACGTTGGCTTCGTCTCTGGTATTACCGAACTCTTCTTTTAATTTATCGGAGAACTCTCTCCAACTTGTGTACAGTGTTCGTTACCCCACAAGCCATACTTTGGCTATCCCTTTCATACGACTGTAAACAGCTACGAGGAGACACTTTTCATCCCAATTGTACGCTAAAATGGACGCGTTAACCTAATCGATGAATTATTTAACTGACACACAGTAGTTGATTGATGGATCAAACTCCGGAATTGTCCGATATTTCTTTAACAGAGAAATGGTTTCGAACCGCCGTATTTGTTGCGGGGACTATCGTTTCTTGCACACGGGTAGCTTCGTTCGCAGCCTAAAAAGTTGTTGGTACTAAATGTTGTTGTATCATCGTAGTCATGTTCTGTAACATTTCGCGGAGTTCGTCTATTTGTGTCTGAAAATTATCTGTTTCAGCCACCACCTCGTCTGAACATAGTGCTTGACTTAAACGTTGCACTAATTCTGCTTTTGAACCACTGATTGATAACTCGCTCTCACGCAGCAGTCCTTTTAGATGCAATTTTTCGAGTTTTTATCTTCACACGCTTACTCATGATTTTTTTTTTTTTTGTTTTTTATAGCAGATAGAACCAAACTCAGGGGATGCCTATCCATGCAAAGCATTCGTTGGTTTAGAAGGGAAAAGGTTAGCGGGAAGGGGAAAAGTGGGAGTAGTGTCGATTTACACCTCTTTTAAAAGCATTGACGTTATAAGTGGGTGGAAAAAATGCGCAGGAAGACTATTCCACAACTTAACTGCGCGACCGAAAAACGAATTCTCGCGGTAGTGGGTAGTGCGTTGGAACGGGATCGAGACGTAAAAGGGGATTCTCCGTTTATTTCGTTTTCGCGTATTTCTTTTCTTTACTTTCGGCCTAGCTATTATTAATATGTATAGTTGTCCCTTTTGTTTTACCCGTTTCGTTGTTTGTTTGTCATTTAAGTTTATCTTTCGATTTTTCGTTTACTTTGTTACACCGACGCTTCGTTAAGTTCTAACGACGAACCCTCGTTTTACCGAAGAAAAAAGAAAAGACTCGTATGCCGTTTTGCGCTTTATACTTATTATTAACATTTTATTGCGTTGAGATTACTATTGTTATAACCGTTTTATCATTAGCGTTTAATTAGAGTATTATAACCGTTTATCGTTTTAATTTCGTTATCCCACTTCTGAATTGTAGAGTTGAAGAATGTTTTAATAAAATGAAATTCCAAAGTTTATTTTAATTCATTATAAAACAAAATACACGTTAATTATACATTTCAAGTATTAGTCCAGAATAGACTAAATCCTCTCGATCCCGCGCGTCCGTTCACGATTCACGTTCTCTTTCAACTGCTTCTCCGTGTCTCGTGGCGTTGCCACCTATGTTTTTACAATACAATTTAACGCAATGAACTTTGTCTTGTTACGCGTTCAGGTTACGCGTTTTCCAATCCTGAGGTGTCAGTAGTTTTCTTTTCGTTGGCCCCGCTGACCGATATTGAAGTGAACAAAAAACAAAACACAAAAGGTAATGTATAAATTGAATATGTGCAGTGAAGTGTACATCTAAAACTAGTATAAGTTAAAAAAAAATTTAATTTTATTTAGAGGAAAAAATAAATGTATTTTGCTTGTAGTTAAAAATAAATTATCTGTTTATAAAAGTTCGAACACGAGTTCGAGTGTTTTATTTGGTTAAAACTTGAAACGCGTTCATTGCTTCAAGGTTAACTTTTTGTTTCCGCGTAGTGAGCGAACGGTGAACGACCTTATGAATAAAGAAATTCGACGCTCGATTTTAATGCGGCCGCTTACTCTGGCCTTGAATTTATTTCAACGTGTTGTTGTGTCCAACTTTTGTTAATTGAAGTAGGCCAGTAGTGACAAGAAAGAGAATTACTAACTGCTGGAGTTTTATTTGCAGCCAAGCTAATTAAATTAGGTTAATGGATATAGTAAATGAATGGGAAGAAACATTTTTGATATTAAATAGAGAATATAATGATTTGTTAGGACAAATAGATAGATTTATAGATAAGATATGGTTAAATTTGAATTTAGCAATAAATAATAAAGAAAACTTAGAATTAATTAAAGCGAAATTAAATAGGGCCAGCAATAATTCAAAAGTAGAACAGGCAGATGCCATTTTAGATGAGTTACTAAATTTCATAGACCATAGGCACCAGAAATACGTGGTGGAAATAAGAAATTGGAAGAGACATTTAAATAAAATCATATTTAAAAACAGATACGACAACTATCTGGCAGAAAGGGAAATAGAAGCGAGCCAGTCAGAATTGGAAATTGAAAAAGATGACCTTAGAAAGGTGGTACCTCTGTTTTCAGGGACGAGATCACCCGACTTCACGGTAGTGCCTATACTCTATTGGGGGGGAAACAAGTCACCACGACAGAAGCCCTATACCCTGCAATAAAACAAGCGTACCTGCCATTAAAATCACTGGACACTGTGATGGGGGAGATACAGATGACTGTTCAATCTCAGAGAGAAGGTATCATGGAATTCGCCGAAAAACTAATCGATTTACGAACACAGGCCGAGGACTATATATCGAACCGTTTTAAGGGTTCAAGGGATCAGGCTCTGCGGGAAGAGGTAGCTGCCTCGATAACAAGGACTTTCACATTAGGATTACAGGACCCTACCCTGAGGATGATACTGGTAGGTTTTTCGGAAACAAATTTAGAGAAGTAGGTAGATCTGGCATTAAATTTGTATGACGTTGTTAGCAGATCACACTTCAGCCAAGGCGGTTGGCCAGGTACACAAGGGAAGCGAATAGCGTGTATAAATCCCGTATAGGAGCTGGGGATTCCACTTATATACAGCCCAGAGATAATTCCCCAATACAACCAAATGCGAGAAATTAATACCGTTCGAGTAACCGAATGGAAGTGAATTCATTCCAGAAAGGGTGCAGTCCCATGCGTACAGAACGCAGCGACAACCCCAAACTTAAAATTGTGTGTAGTTCCTGCAAGAAAAAAGGCCATAGCAGGGATGAATGCCTGATAAGGAAAAATACACCTTATTACGAGAAATGTTTGGTTTACGGTCATGAGCCAAACTGGATATGCGAGAAGCCGCAGAGACAGAATTTTCAGAGCAAGAACTCGTCGCGGGGACCACTTCAGTTGGGACGACAAGAATATACGCAGCAGCAGCAAACAAATAATGCAAGCGAAAATAAGAATAATAATCGCTGGGGCCCCAGGCAACAGAATTTCACCCAAAGGAGGTTGGAAAACCCGTCACACAATGCTAGAGACAATCGACCTCAACAAAAGGATCCAATAAGGATGTGAGGCGAAGGAGAATTGGGATAGGTTCCAGGGAAAACTCAGAGGGCCCAGACAAGGCCAGTAGTCTGGGAACCCTATACAAACAGTAACTTAAGGCCAACTGAGGTAGTAATAGTAAGTCCAGCATTTAAAAAGAATGCGGATACGTTACCAACTTCAACAAATGAGAGAGTGACTGTAAGTCCGACATCGAAAACGATCGTGGATACGTTACCAACCTCAATAAATGAAGTAGTAACAGTAATTCCAACATCTGAAGAGATTGTGTATACGTTACCAACTTCAGCAAAATTGAAGAAGGCTAGAAAGGTTAAAAATACAGATGATAAAAATGTAGAAAACAAAAATAATATTCCGGGAAAATCAGACGAATCGGTAGTTCAGGCTGTAAAGATAATTGAAGTTGGAGTACATTGTTTAATGACCATACTTCTAATTACACAATTGGTTGCTGCATTGATTATAAGAACAATCTCCCGCAATTTTCAACATTGTGAAACAAGGAGAATTTATCCTTAAAATAACGGAATATGTGACCTGTATAAAAGCACTTGCAAGGCATATAAAACCAAAAATAATAGCCAAATGGAGAGTTTCTTTTCCTAAGTTGCCAAATCGAGGTGTGAATCCAAGCAAGTGTTCATGTTCATAACTGACATAATAAGAATAAAAAGATTGAGGTGGAAGTGTCCAACTGGGAGCAATCTAATTTGAATGACGTGTTTATTGAGTTGCCTTGCGAAGAGGCCAGAAATAAAAAACTCATTCTGCTAGTTCATACCGGAGCCGACACTAGTTTAGTAAAAGAAAACGCCTTGTGGGGGAACATACACGTAAATACCAACGACGTGAAGAATTTATGTGGAGCATTCGGTGGTTGTGTTACCACTAAGGGATCCGTGATACTTAATCACAAAGGCATATACCGTCTAGGTTTGAAGCTACACATAGTGTCATCTAAACAAGGTGTGCCAGCTGATGGTATCATTGGGAGAGATAACTTGTGGAATCATGACATAATAAACGCGTTCAATGAGCACAAAAGGATTACATTCTTTGATGAAAATAAAAAACATGTAGCAACATTGCCGCTACACACAGAAAGGAACTTAAACAGAACGTATACATAGGCGAAACCTTGTGCAACGTGAAAAACGGGAAAGTCTTTGTACCAATTTTAAACGCGACAAACGAAGATTACGTCCTGGAGCGGAAATTAACAGTCGAATTTACCAACTTTAATGAATACGAGTTGCCAAAAGTTTCCTATTATTGATAATAGTATTGAAAAAATTTGTGTAGAAATTAGCATGTCTAACGTTAAGTTAATTTACATTTTCGTATCATACATCCCTCCTAATAGTTCTTATGAAGTTTACCAAAGGCACTTAGATAACATAAATGACATAGTAGATACTCTTAACTCTTGTCACAGAACGATTGTCATGGGTGACTTTAATTTAAGCAGTATTTCTTGGTCCTATGTAGATAAATGTCTACTTCCTTTCAATCTCTCATCTGATATTGATAACACTGTAATGATCTATTTTTTATCCAATGATTTTTGTCAAATAAATGACACCAAAAATGGTTTAAATAGAACACTGGATCTAATTTTTGTTACTAGCGACCTAGAAGTAAATTGTCATAAAAGCCTTTCACACATTATCAAAAATAGTATACATCATAATGCCTTAATCACTGAATTTGATTTGTATAAATTCGGCCCAGTAGCAGTTGCTTCATCAACTCAGCTTGATTTTGCCAAAGGGAACTTGCTTGCGATTAATTAATTCCTATCTAATGTTGACTGGAATCCATCAACTAATTGTTGACCCTTCTAGAATGTACGAGTTGTTGTGTGCTTCATATTTCGGCATCACAATTTGTTCCTACTAAAATAATTACTATTCCTAGAAATAAAACTCTATGGTTTAATTTTAGATTAGCAAATTTAAACAAGCCTGGCCGAAATCTAAATACATACCGAGTAACGAAATCTACACCCGAGTAACTGAAAAAATTCTAATTTCGCCACTTAACAACTTTTGTATAAGTAGGCGGACCACGCCCATTTCGGGTAAATGTTCTTGTGATGTCTCTAGGTACTGCTAGATAGAACTACGAAGGTATTAATATATTGATATGAAAATATCCGTTTATGGGATATTGACAACTTTTGTATAAGTGGGCGGACCACGCCCATTTTCTGTACACAAATTGGTAATACATGTAGATACCTCGTGATTTCGTATTAATATCTTATACTGTTTACAAGATATTAACAACTTTTGTATGAGTGGGCGTGGCACGCCCATTATTGCGAGCTTATTGTTAATGCTTCCCTATATATCCTGATAAAATTACATATCAATATCTTATACCGATCATTATATATTGCCAACTTTGTTATCAGTGGGCGTGGCACGCCCATTTTTTTCAAACATTTTAGTAATGACGCTATATGTTCCGGAATAAAATTATACCTTAATCTCTCACACGGTTTATGAAATATTCAGATTTTAACATTTTTTCAAACGAGGTGACGCTGAGCAAGAATATCCTGGGGTGAAAAGTAACCTCCTTGGGAATGAAAAAAAAATTTTTCAAAATGTTTTTTTATTTTATTCAATATAGTCCCCTTTCAGCTCGATACACTTATTCCAGCGATTTTCCAACTTCTTGATCCCGTCCGAAAAGTAATTTTCCGGAAGGTCTGCAAAATACTCCTCCGTGGCGTCGATGATTTCCTCGCGTGAGCTGAATTTTTTATTGATGAGCCATCTTTTGAGGTTTGGGAAGAGATAATAGTCCGAGGGAGCCAAATCGGGCGAATACGGTGGATGCGACAGCAATTGGAGCCGTAACTCATTGATTTTAGCCGTGGTTGCGATGCTCTTGGACGTATTGTCTTGCAATAACAAAATTTTTTTCGCTTCATGTGAGGCCGTTTTGCAGTGATATCGGCCTTCAATCGCTCCAATAATGCACAGTAATACTCGCTGTTGATGGTTTTTCCATCAAGAGTTTCCAAGAGTATGCCATGACAATCCCAGAAAACCGACGCCATAACCTTTCCGACCCATTGAGCCTCCCTCGGCCGCTTCGGAGCACTCGTGCCGGCTTCAGTCTATTGCCGGGCACTCATTCTGTTCTCTGGTGTGTAAGAGTGGATCCAGGTTTCATCAATAGTTATCAATCGAGGCCAAAAGTCCGCCCGATTCCGCATCAGCAAGTCCAAACACTCTTGAAGTGCTCTCGCGTTCGTGTTTTTGGTCAGGAGTGAGCATGCGCGGCACCCAACGGCAGGATAACTTTTTCATATGCAGAATATTGCCCAAAATATGGCGTGTGCGCTCAGTACTAATCTCTGTGGTATCTGCTAGTTCGCGCACCTTCACTTTCCGGTCAGCCAACACCATTTCATGTATTTTTTTGACATTGTCCTCTGTAACCGCATCGTAGGGCCTGCCGCTGCGGACTTGATCGGTAGTGGAGTTGCGGCCACCACGAAACTCTCGAGACCAATATTTGACGGTGTAATCTGACGGAGCATTAGCCCCATAATATTTATCCAACTTTTCTTTTGTTTCCTTCGCCGTTTTGCCTCTCAAAAAATAATGTTTTATGAGAGAACGAAAATCGTTTTTGTCCATACTCAACATGATGCCAAACACGTCAACAACAATCAGCTGTCAAAACAAAACTAAATACAGTATCGCACTGAAATTTGGCATGTCTGCCTAAATATGAACGGACTTCAAGGCACCATAACCTTTTTTGCAGTAGACCGCATTCTGTCGGTCAAGGAGGTTACTTTTCACCCCACCTAGTATATACTTTTCTATATCTGTCTCGTCTCCTTTTCTGCGTTACAAACGGAAGAACAAAGTGAATATACCCGACTCCCTTCGGGTGTAGGGTATAAAAATGTTAAGAACAAAGCGTTTAAGAAATTCAGGAAAACTAATTTTAAGGGTGATTATGATCTTTTTGTTCGTCTTCGAAATGAATTTGACTTTCTACATAGGTTCCTTTATAAAAATTATATACTATATTTAAAGTCGTAAGCAATTTAAAATCTAAACCAAAACATTTTTGGGTGTATATAAATTGTAAACGCAAAATCTAATGGATATCCTGCAAGCATGGAATATAATGGTCTTAAATCCAATAATGCACTAGAATCCACTTATCTTTTTTCTAAACATTTTCAAAGTGTTTTCCAAAAATATTCGCCTCCCTCAAATAATAGTTATTTGGATACTTCAAATATTCCTATGTTGAATACTCTAACTATTTCCGAGAATGACGTTCCCATTGCAATTACTCAAGACTAGCTTTAAATGTGATAATGGTGACTTCCCAACAGCACTTCTCAAGCATTGTGCCTCCAGTTGGACGAACCAATTGCTGCCCTTTTTAATTTATGTATATAAAAAAACATTTCTCAATTGCTGGAAAGCTTGCATAATTGTTCCTATTTTTAAATCTGGTGATCGCGGTGATGTTAATAATTACAGAGCAATTGTGAAGCAATGCACAATCGCTAAATTATTTGATCATATAATCAAGGATAAATTGTTTGATCACGTAAAAAATATTATCTCTAATTCTCAGCACGGTTTTCTACCGGGCAGATCGACATGTTCAAATTTATTGCTTATTTCTATCTAAAGACGTTTGGCTTGTCTGATACGCTAATATAATTTTTCAAAAGTTTTCTGATTGATCGTTTGCTTTTTGTGAAGATTGGTGCAGTCGTCTCTGATGTTGCTATTGATGCCTCCTCAGGCATTCCTCAATGTACCCATCGTGGGGCTCTGCTATTTTTAATTTTCATTAACGACTTACCTCAACATTTTAATTCGTCGAGCTGCCTAATGTATGCTCACGATGTCAAATTATTCCGTTGTATCTCAGATACATCTGATTGCATTGGCCTTCAGAGTGATTTATCTATTTTTCAAGATTGGTGTAGTTCAAATCACCTACATTTAAATATTAATAAGTGTTGCGTTATCTTATTAACAAAGAGTAAAAACTGTATTTTATTCGATTACAATTTATTGAATCATATGTTAATTCGTAAAGATGAAATTAGTGATTTGGGAGTAATTTTTGATTTTCAGCTGAACTTTAAATCGCATTAGTACTATATTATTTCTAAATCATATTCCATGCTTGGGTTCATTAAAAGAAATATACAACATTTTAAGGACCCCATGACAATCAAATCACTGTACGTTTCTTTAGTTCGTAGTAAACTTTAATATTGCTCTATTGTGTGGAATCCTTTTAAAATGAACCATTCCAATCGTATAGAAAAAAGTTCAAATGAATTTGAGCAAATATGCGTTAAAAAAGTTATTTTGGCCAGACGCGCAGCTTCCTCCATATGATGCACGCCGTAAATTGCTAGTCGAAACAATGGGGAAATAGGGAAAAATAGATCAGGCTAATATGTAAAGACATATTCAAAAGAACACATTACTTAAAGACTCAAACCAATATGTGAGACATATTGGATGCGAGGTAAAAATAATCCCGTTCCATTTTAGAGTATCTCATTCACCTTACTATATGTATTAAATATTTCCTAGTTGACTCTTAGATAATTTAGGATAGCCGAATTCAACTTTAGTTGATACGATGAAAATTTATCCGAGAAGAAGGCAATCCTCACCTCTTCAACGGATATGACATTGGCAAAGATGGCCTGAAACAATGTCCAACGATTCGAATATCCTACTTAGAAACTAACCCTAAATGTTGAAAAGAATAAAAAAAAAATATACACAACATACACAAAAAAAAACTAAAAAACCTCAGAAAACAACAAAAAAAAAGAGTTGTAAGAATTAATATTTAAATAAGAACAAATTTGATTTCTAAAAAAAATACAAAAAGAGAAATAAAAATGTAGAATAGAATGAGAAAAAAAAATAAATATAAAATATAAAAAAAATTTAAGAAAAAAAGAGAAATCAAGAAGAAAATAAAAAAAAATAAAATGAAAATTTTTTTACTAACACAACTAATTGAAACTAACCACTAACTTTTAACTACGTGCGTTTCAGTAAGAAAAGACCTGCTTATTTAAACGCAAATTACAGCATTTGTACAAGAAAGGGTACAAATTACCTCGTTGCTCCAAAACAGCAACGTCCCTGGTTTTTGAAAATTGAAGAAATTCAAAACCAAAGGGGAAAAAACAGCAACGTCCCAGGTTTTCGAAAACTGAAGAAATTCAAAGCCAGAGAAAAAACCTGGGGAGGAATTGCTTCAAGCCGCCTGCAGGGCATTGCACTCTGCAATTAATATGATTGCGATGCATTTCTTGCACGCATTAAAATAACAATAAAAGAAAACAACCGAAACAATTAAATTATGTACGACTAAAAAAAAGGACAATTAAGAAACAAACAACAGAAACGAAAATCCCTAAGGGATAATGTCACACTTATACCGCCTAGCGAGATTAAGGCTTCTTTCTTCAAAAGTTTGTTGGAAAGAGAGGGGATGTGAGAAGAGAAAAGTCTCCACACATTCTTCAAGTGGAGAGTTTTTTTGAAGCCCAAATTCTAAAAGCCCAAAGTATAAAACTGAAGAACAAAAGAACAAAAGAACAACAAACGAAGTATCCGCCATCATGAAATTGTGTGATTGCCATACCGAAGTTTTTTGTAAAAATTGTTTTTTTTTTAGAAATTTAGTTTACTTATCATATTTTGGCCACGAATACGGTCGTATTTTGCAACTGTGCCATTCATTTTAATTTAAAAGAAATTATACACACATAGAAATTCCCTTTTTTTTAATTGTTAATCAACATCAATTGTGGCAACTCTGGCGAACATTCGGAAATTCAGTAAATTTCACTCACACACATTTAGAAATCACACGTATATAAATTTTATCATGAAAGAAGAAACTAGGTGTCGCCACGCGTTTTTCTCGAAGCCGGCTTCAAGAAGACAGATCTCGCCACCGCCATATTTTGTCTTATATTTACGATTTTAAGTTATACAGAAATTAAGAGTACAAAATTGTATATAATCATATAAGCTACATTTAACTAATCTTAACGTAAGTAAAAATAACGAATTCCACTAAATTTTAAATTACAACGATACAGAAATTAAGAGTACAAAATTGTATATAATCATACAAGCTACATTTAACTAATCTTAACGTAAGTAAAAATAACAAATTCTACTAAATTTTAAATTACAACGATACAGAAATTAAGAGTACAAAATTGTATATAATCATACTATATAAGATACATTTGACTAATCTTAACGTAAGTAAAAATAACTAATTCTACTAAATTTTAAATTACAACGATAAGAACCGTACGTAAATCAAAATAGCGAGACTCACGTACACACCTAAACACAGACCTGTTTTTAATTAGATGAATACGTTTCAGCAACATAAAGTTAAATAATCGCAATGTTATAGCCTTTGTTATTAGATACACGAGTATTAACATTATACTTAATTATACTTAAGTTGATATTATTTAATTCTATTAAGCTACGTTTGAAACAAGCCAACTTAAGATACGTTAACACGAAAATACTGGCAGAAGCTGACCGTAAATTGGTTGAAATCGAAAAACCAACTTCTATTATCGGATTGAACGGTATATCAGATGGAGAGGATGAATTAAGAATGTAGTCACTATGTTCACGTTGCAGATGGTAAGAAAATCAAACGACAATGTCTTATCCACCTTACATCCCGAAATAATAAGCATCTCGAAATAATTCTGTGTGATTTGTTTCTCACACTTACGCCGTTTGAGATTCCAAATTTCATTCCGGAAAAAGTCGATTCAATGCTACACTACAGCGGAGGTGTAAAATGTCCCTTTGTTATTTAGAACTATAAAACTTCGGAGCAACCTTCAACCTTCGGAGGGATGTTGTGAGTCAATCTGCACACCCTAAACCAGCGCTGTTAAATCTAGTTAACATTGCTAGTATCTTTATTAGGACAGTACTTTGTCATTTTATGCTGCATACTTCCAACGTGGAGGCTTGCAGTTATTTTTTCGGAAGGCATACTTTTAGGCCAAACTGTGGTTGCTTCTCCATCACAGTTCAATAAATCCAAAGTAGAATTTATTATATAAATGCGCAAGAGCATTTTTTTCCAAAATAGCAAGTCCGCTTGCGGAATCCAAGTTCCGCAAGCGAGGCATCAAAGTTTGAGTTGCGAAACTCCCACTTGCCCAACAGCCAATAATTTCCAGCCGAATTCCAATTCTGCAAGAAAGGCATATTGCACAATGGGAGAAAGTGTAGATATTGACCCACATAGCTGGCCCAAACGAACTGGCTAGTAATTTGTTTTAATTTTAAGCATAGAGTCTGAGTTCGAATCTAATAAAGCACGGGTCGTGTCCGTCGTGAAATTTCAACAAATAGTGTTTCCTTTCTCGCGAGTATCCTTCAACGGAAGGATACCACCACATTATTTAAGTTTAATTTCTCTTGTCGTGGGTGTCCTTCAGCGGAAGGATACCACAATATATTTGGCGCAGCCGGTCCGCGAACCGAAGACCGCGGAAGTCAAAAGAAAAATAGAAAGTGAAAAGGTAAAAAGGAAAGTGATTTTAAATGGAAAAAGAATAAAGTTGTGAAGATTTTAAATATAGCTTAAAAGCTGGAGAAGTGAAAATACGGAAGATAAGAAAGTTTTAAAAGAAATTGAAATTGAAGAAAATGAAATTAATTGAAAGTGAGGAAGTGAAAAAAAGCCGATTCGATTTAGTTAAAGTAATAAAAAAAGGGATTTTTAAAAAATTTTAAGAAGAAGAGAAGATCGCGGAAGTTTTAAAAATTTAAATTAAAGTGAAAAGTCAGTGAAAAGTGTAGATGAGAAAATCGAAAGTTCACGAATAGCATATTAGAGGATTTTACGGTAAAATAAACTGTTGAGAACGAATAGTATATAAAATAAAAGGATAATTCTAAAGGGGTTCTAAGATTCTGAATCAATAAAGCCCATTTGTGAAAACTCGATGTAAAGGCTAACTTTCCGCCTAAAGAAAAATGAGTGAAGTGTTGGAGCCGTTGAGTGGTTTCCCCTCCTAATCAGTTCCACAAGGTTGCCACTTTCGTGAAAATTTGTCAGTTTACTGTCAGGGACTTTAGATTTATTCAATATTCTCTGGTAGTATGATATATCTAAGCATCAGACACTATATATAAATATATCTAAGACAAAAAATTTAAAGGTGAAGATACAAAACTTGAAAATTAAATACAATTAAAATTGGAAAGAAATGGTAAAACAATAAAGAAGAAATAATAAAGGTAAAAGGAAATATATTTAAAAAAAATAGGAAATGTTGTAAAATATGTTAGATCTTTATTCGTCAGAAGTTCACCCGGAAAGGAAAAGGTTTTTACATTCAGTGTGTATTTACAGTGTTGCAATTTTCTTTACTACGATCAGCGTTGCATTATGATGTTTTATTACATTTTTAACACTCTTCCTCAACGCTGATACGAAAATAATATATATAATAGTAATTACATATTTTATAGTTATAAATATAAATCAATAATTATAACTGATTTTAATACAAACCAAGAAGCTTTGTCAATTTGTTATGCTTATTTTTACAAACATTTTTTGTGAAAATGTCAGCGATCATTTCGCTACTTGCTACATAATTCAATACAATTTCTTTCCTTTTTATTACATCGCGAATATAATGATGGCGAGTGTCTATATGTTTTGTTCTACCATGATACATAGGGTTATTTGCAATTTGGTGGCTACTTAGATTATCTCCGTTAATTACGATTGGGTCATCATTATGTAAGCCTATTTCTTTTAATAAACGTCTTAAATAAACCGCTTCTTTTGTTGCCTCTGACATTGCGACATATTCAGCCTCTGTGCTGCTCAGTGCTGTCGTAGTTTGCTTCTTTGATCGCCATGAAATCGGTCCATTACTTAATAAGAACACATATCCAGAGTATGATTTTCTATCAATCTTGTCGTTTGCCCAATCGGCGTCTACAAAACCCTTTATAGCTTCTTCTGATTTGCTATAATGTAAATTATAATGAATCGTTTTGGCTAGGTAACGTAAAATGTGCTTTGCGCTATTCATATGACACTTTGTAGGATTTGTACTAAACTGTGCTAACTTATTAACAGAGTGAACAATATCTGGTCGAGACAAAACTGCTAAGTACATCAACGCTCCAATAAGCGATTGATATTCTGTTTTATCAATAATTTCGTCATCATCGGACCTTGCTATTAAACTATCTCCAGGATCAAGTGGTGTTGAGCATGGTCGACAGTTGTAAATATCGAATTCTCTTAAAAGATTCTCTATAAATTGTTTTTGACCCACACTTATTGATCCGTTTTCAGATTTTCGTTCTACTTCGAAACCAAGGAAAATTTTTACCGAACCTTTATCGACTACATCGAACTGATTTGCAATTTTTTCTTTAATTGCCATAAGCTCATTTTTACTTGAAGATGCAATAAGAAGATCGTCTACATAAACAACAATAATGTTTATATCGCTATTTGAATTCAACCAATACAAACACGGTTCATTCATCGACTGTTTGAACCCAATATTCTTCAAAACCTTTTCTAACAAATTATTCCATTGTCTGCCGGATTGTTTTAATCCGTAAATAGATTTTTTAAGTTTTAATACACTTGTTGGATTTTTTTCATCACGAAAACCATCTGGCTGTTTCATATAGCATTCTTCTTTCAAATCGCTATTTAGATATGCGGTGGTAACATCCATTTGATGTAAATATAGCTCATATTTCGCGGAAAGGGCAAATAACAAACGAATAGTTTCATATCGCGCTACAGGCGAAAATGTTTCGAAATAGTTTACGCCATGTTTTTGGCTACACCCTTTTGCGACAAGTCGAGCTTTATAGCGTATAACTTCACCATTAGTATTTCTCTTTATACTAAAAACCCATTTATTTCCAATTGGTTTCTGACCATTTGGTAAATTACTCAGTGTCCAAGTATCGTTTCTTATTAACGCGTCATATTCTTCTTTCATAGCTTGTTTCCACTCATTTGCATGTAGACTTGACATCGCTTCTTCTAATGAATTAGGTATTAACATATCAGTATATAAAATTTTTAAAGTATTGTATTGTTTGCGAGGACGTCCGACTTTGCCGGTTCGAATTATTCTAGGTCTACCCGGACCTACATTCTCATTGACACCGGAATCAAGGTTTACTATTTCTTCGGCATCATCATATGGATCACTAGAATCTGATTCGTCATACGAATCACTCGACTCTGATTCTTTAAAAACATCATTACGTTCTTCTGTAGTATTATGATTAGTTTCATTATGCTCTACCGCAGCTTCATGATTATCTTCGCCAGTGTTTAAACTAATCAGATTTTCCGTCGCGAGCGAAACAGATTCAATTTCATTGTCTTTTTCATTTTTAGACTTGTTTAAAGCGTTCTCGTCAAATAATACGTCACGTTCTTCAACAACAACTCGGGTTTTGCGATTGTAAAGTCTATATGCTTTCCTATTTAACGAATAACCCACCATAACATACTCTTCACCTTTCTTGTGAAGTTTATTAGACTCAGTTTTATCCAAACCTATGGCAAGGGAACCGAACACTCGTAAATGACGTACATCCGGCTTTCGGCTACACCATAACTCATAAGGAGTCGTATCACCAATTGCTTTACTCGGACTTCTATTTCTTAAATACACTGCCGTTGCAATAGCTTCCGCCCACAGAAAATCGTCTAAGCCTGCATGAACCAACATCGATCTAGCCATTTCTACGATTGTTCGGTTCAGGCGTTCCGCTACACCATTCTGTTGCGGGGTGTAAGAAACTGTCAATTCGCGTTTAATACCTTTTAGCTTTAAATAATCATCAAATGCATTATTTATGTATTCACGTCCGTTGTCAGTACGCAAACATTTAATCATTTTTCCAGTTTGTCGTTCTACTACTGCTTGAAATTCTTTAAATTTCTCAAAAACCTCACCTTTGTGTTTTATAAAATATACAAAAACCCTTCTAGACATGTCATCTACAAATATTACATAGTATCGAGAACCAGATAATGTAGTACAGCTGAACGGACCACAGACGTCTGAATGCACTAATTGAAGCAGTTCATTTGTACGGTTTTGTGCTTCTGCAAATGGTAATGCATGTATCTTACTCTTCATGCATGTATGACAAGAATTATCTTTAGAGAAAGAATTTACGTTTATCCCTGTAACTAACTGATTTTTTACTAAATTATCAAGGCTTCCATAATTAAGATGACCAAATCGTTCATGCCACTTTTCTGTTAAACCTGATTTTAAATTATTACATACGTTCTTGTTTTCGCCAAACCAATATAAATTCATTCTCTTAGAAGCGTTAAGCGCTACAGCACCATCAGAGTTTACAATTTTTGCTGATTCTTTTTCAAATATAACTTTAAGTCCCTGGTCTGTGGCTTTTGAAATAGAAATAAAATTATTCTTTAACTCCGGGACATATAATACATTGCTAAGTAATATATCATTTAATTCGAATGAAATGCGGACATCTCCAAAACCTTTAGCATTCACAAAGTTATCTGCTGCTAGCTCTACACGTTCTGACTTTTGAATGAAATTTGTAAACTTACTGAAATCACCAGACATATGAGCAGTTGCACCACTATCCAAACACCAATATCCACTTTCTGTATTTGCGTGCTCGGTCAACGAAAAATTGAAGTGGTTTGGCCGCTGCTGATTATCCACAAGTTTTCCTTGATGCTGCGATTTTCGATGATACTTTTGTCGATTGTTCGCTGTTGTAGAGTTGTTTCTTGAAAATTTCTGGTCACAATTTTTCTTCTGGTCACAATTCACTGCAATGTGGCCTCGAACACCACAATTAAAACATTTTACATGTTGGTTGCTGACTTTCGTTTTCGCCGCAAATGCTTTCTGCGTTTCACTTTCGATGGACTGCCCCTGCAGTTGCCGGTCGGCCTCCTCCAATAATTTCGATTTAATCGCGCTAAGTTCTGGTAGAGAATCTCTAGTCTCCACTGCAATAACAAAATTCTCGTAATTACTCGGCAAACTTGATAATAAAATAATTTTCAATAGCTCTTCCTGAATCTCAATCCCAATTTCTGCAAGCTTTTCAACTGTGTCGGTAAACATGTTTAAATATTGAGCCATGCCGTCTGCAGTGTCCACCATTTTGAGGTTAAGTAACTTTTTATATAAAGCTACTTTACGTATTGGAGCGTCACGTTGATGGATTTTCTTTAATTCCTGCCAAGCCTCCAACGACGTCTTACAATTTTTTATGTAAATTAATTGGGATGGTTTCACATATAGGATAACAGTCGCAAGCGCTTTTTCATCTTTTGTCATCCATTGTGCGGACTCCTCCGCCCCTTCTGGCTTTAATGACTTTCCGCAGACAATATTCCACAAATCTGCGTGTATCAAAACACTTTTAATCTGAATGGACCAGACGTCATAATTTTTTTCATCCAGTTTCTCAAACTGATATGATAAATTCATTTTCGTACAAAAAGAAACGTGGTTTGATATTTGTAAAAACTTGTCGACTAGACAAAAGAACTGGAGACACACTCCAAGCGTTGTAACCTAGGCCAGAAAAAAAACTATAAACTTATTCCAAAAACTTCGTGGTCTGGGCCCATAACCTTTGTTAGATCTTTATTCGTCAGAAGTTCACCCGGAAAGGAAAAGGTTTTTACATTCAGTGTGTATTTACAGTGTTGCAATTTTCTTTACTACGATCAGCGTTGCATTATGATGTTTTATTACATTTTTAACAAAATAAGTGCAGTATAAAAAAATTTTATGGAGTACAAAAATTTGAGTGCCGTTTGAAAATTGTACAACATTGTTGCCGGAAAGCAGCGGAGAAAAAGGCATAGACGGAGCTTAAAGAAATCTAAATTTTGTTTGGGTGAGTTATTTTTATTCATTATTAATTTTTAAGGAGTTTGCGAAATGTAGAGGAAGCTTTGAGGGAATTTGAGCTTTGTTACGGTGAGTTGTTTTATATTTATTGTAAATTTTTAAGAAGTTTGAGAAATGTTGGATGAACTTAAAATTTTGGATCTGGTCGTAATTTTGCGAAAAATTATTTTTTGTCAAAAATTTATTAAGAGATTGTGAGATAAGTTTCAAATGGTTAGTTCAATGTAGAAAAGTTGTTTTATTTAAAAAAAAAAGAGAACAAAGGATGGAATTTGATTACAAATAAGTATAGCAGATGGTTGTTTTTATTTATAAATTAAAATATAACAAGTTTATTACGATATATTCCACACAACAATTATTTTTTTTTTTACTAACAAAACTCAATCCTGGGCAAGACTACTTTACCCTTTAACCTGAGGCTGAGTCTGGCTTTGGTGGGATTGATACACCAACACAAGCTCAAATGGAATTGGTCCTGGTTGAAGCCAATACCAATTGCAGGAGAGTCCGACCCAGTGGCATATTATGCCGGGTTGATTTTTTTGTACACCTCAAACTAACCAGAGGGAAAAATAATTCCTCTCAACGTTTTACAAAATGATTTTGGGATTTTGGGGAATTATTTTAAGAAAAAGGACATTGGGTTCAGTGGAAATTGGATCCCAAATGTTTGTCCCAAAAATTGTCAAAAAAAAAAACCAAAAACATACCGCGCGTGTTTTAACAAACTTTAACGCAATGAACTTTGTCTTGAAACAACGCGTTTTCCAATCCTGAAGTGTCAGTAATTTTCTTTCGTTGGCCCCGCTGACCGATATTAAAGTGAACAAAAAACAAACCATAAAAGGTAATGTATGAAACGCGATCATCGCTTCAAGGTTAACTTTTTGTTTTCGCGTAGTGAGCGAACGGTGAGTGACCGTGCGAGTAGCGAAATTCGACGCTCAGTTTTAATGCGGCTGGTTACGCTTAATTTTTATTAAAATTTGGGAAGACTTAAATTTAACTGTAAATAATAAAGAAAATCTAGACTTAATCAGAGCCAAGCTTGGCAGCGTAGTGAATAACTCAAAGGTAGAACAGGCAGATGCAGTTTTGGATGAGTTGCTAAATTTTTTAGATAACAGAAATAAGAGCTACATAGACGAAATAAAGCACTGGAAATGGCAATTTGGGCATTTGAAAAACAGATACGACAACCATCTGGTCGAAAGGGAAATAGAAGCGAGCCAGTTAGCAGAATTGGAAGCTGAAAGAGACGACCTTAGGGAGCGCCTACAAAATAGAGGACTTTCTACGTCAGCGGAGGATAGGACGCCAAGACAGCGGAGCAAGGAGGACTTCTCGTCGTTGGATCAGGCATGCCGGAGACTCCAAGAGCTAAAAGAAGAGAATAGGCTTCTAAAACAAGAGCTGGAGCTGGCCCACGACCAAACGCTGCACCATAAGGAAGCTGTTGTTCAAGTCAGCAGCCCAAAGCAGAGCAACTCGATTTCCTTTCCTTCCGCATTATCGATAAAAGAGAAAATGGGTATCGAGGCGATTTCGAAATCTGTTAGTAGGCTAGTACCTCTGTTTTTAGGGACGAGATCACCCGACTTGAGAGGGGAGGTCTACAAATTCATAGAGGGGTGCGAATTAGCGAAGAGGGGCATCAGCAATGCAGAAATGCATGATTTTATTGCTTGCGTGAAACAGAGGCTTCACAGTAGTGCGTATACTCTATTGAGGGGGAAGCAAGTCACCACGATAGAAGCTCTATACGCTGCGATAAAACAAGCGTACCTGCCATTGAAATCACTGGACACTGTGATGGCGGAGATACAGATGACTGTTCAATATCCGAGAGAAGGTATCAGGGAATAAAGACTAATTGATTTACGAACGCAGGCCGAGGATTATATATTGGACCATTATAAGAGTTCAGGGGATCAGGCTCTGCGGGAAGAGGTAGCTGCCTCGATAAGAAGGACGTTTACATTAGGATTACAGGACCCTACCCTGAGGATGAGACTGGTAGGTTCCTCGGAAATAAATTTGGAGAAGCTGGTAGATCTGGCGTTAAATTTGTATGAAGTTGTTAGCAGATCACACTTCAGCCAAGGGGGTTGGCTAAGTACACAAGGGAAGCGAATAGCAGGTATGAATCCAGTATGGAAGCTGGGAGATTCCACTTATGTACAGCCCAGAAATACCTCCCAAATACAACCAAACGCGAGAAATGAATACCGTTCGACTAATCGAATGGAAGTGAATTCATCTGAGAAAGGGGGTAGTCCCATGCGGACATAGCGAAACGACAACCCCAAACTTAAAATTGTGTGTAGTTTCTGCAATAAACTGCGAGAAATGCTTGGTATACGGGCATGAGACAAACTGGAGGTGCCGCAATCAACAGACTCAGGACCACAGGTCAAATAACACCACGCGAGAGCCATTTATTGGTTACTGAGATCAGTCGGAATTGGCATCCGATGCAACAGCAGAGTCAGAGAAGGTTCGAAAACCCGAATTCGAATGCTTCAAACAATATGCAAAGGAATCAGGGTGCGGGGAACACATCGGACAGAGCGAACCGAATAGTGTGTCATTGGTGTAACAGACCAGGACATATGATAGCAGATTGCGAGGCTAGAAGGAATTGGGAAAAGTTCCAAGGCAATCGCCAGGAAACCTGGCAAGGGCCCAGAACAAGCAGATTACTGGCCTGTGAACCCTATACAAATAACAACATTAATTTAAGGCCAAATGAGGTGATAACAGTAAGCCAGACATCGGAAACGATTGTGGATACATTACCAACTTCACCAAGCGAAACAGTAACTGTAAGTCCGACGTCGGAAACGATTGTGGATACGTTACCAATTTCGTTGAGTGAAGGAGTACCTGCAAATCCGACATCGGAAGCGATTGTGGATACGTTGCCAGCCTCAATAACTGAAGTAGTAACAGTACGTCCTAGGTCTAAAGAGATTGTGGATACGTTACCAACTTCAGCAAAATTGAAGAAGGCTAGAAAAGTAGAAAAAACAGTTGATAAAAGCATAGAAAACAAAAATAATATTCGGAGATAATCAGACGAATCGGTAGTTCAGGCTGTAAGGATAATGGAAGTTGGAGTACAGAGTTTAATGACAATACTTCTGATGGCACAAGTGGTTGCTGTATTTATTATAAGAACAATCTTCCGCAAGTTCCAGCATTGTAAAGCAAGGAGCATTAGTCTTAGAATAAGGGAATATGCTACCTGTATAAAAGCACTTGCAAGTCATATAAAATCAGGAATAATAGCCAAATGGAGAGTTTCTTTTCCTAAGTTGCCAAATCAAGGTGTGAATGCGAGTGTTCACGTTCATAACTTGCATAATGAAAATAAAAAGATTGAGTTAGAAGTGTCTAACCGGGAGCAATCTAATTTCAATGACGTGTTTATTGAGTTGCCTTGCGAAGAGGCCAGAAATAAAAAACTCATTCTGCTAGTTGATACAGACGCCTACAATAGCTTACTTAAAGATAATGTTTTGAATGAAGTTCTCAACGTAGACACAGGTGACATGCAAACAGTAGTGCACAAGAAGAGAATTCCACAAGTAATATATCAAGGAAAACTGGTTAATATGAAACCTGATAAAATTTTTGTACCCGTATTAGAATCAAGAGGACATGATTTCGCCTTTAACCAAAATTTCGCATCGGATTTCACAAATATTAATAACTTGCAGTTAAGAAAACAAGCTAATATGAATTACATGACGATACATGTGAAAAATCGAAGTTGACAAATTACTATAGTAGAAGACTAGAATTTAAATAAAAAAAAAGAGCTTAATTAATAAAAATTTTAAATATTATTGGTCTTAAGTTAGTAGAGTTAATAATAAAAAATTTTATTAAAACTATAATAATTAAGTTAAAATGTTAATTAAATATCGTGTATCAGAATTTGTCACTAAGAGTCTAAACGCATTTTTCGGCTATATCAATTTAGTCGAAACAATGTGGAAATATGTAAAATAGATCAGGCTAATATGTGAATACATATTCAAAAGAACACATTACTTAAAGACTCAAACCAATATGTGAGACATATTGGATGCGAGGTAAAAGTAATCAAGTTCCATTTTAGATTATTTCAGCCATTTTACTCTATATGTATTTTCTAGCTAATTTAGGATAGGCGAATTCAACGTTAGTTCATTCGATGGAAATTGGTCCGAGAAGAAGGCAATCCTCACCACTACAAAGGATATGGCATTGGCAAAGATGGCCTAAAATGTCCAACGTTTCGTAAATCCTACTTACAAACTAACCCTAAATATTGAAAAGAATAAAAGAAAAAAAAAATATACACAATATACTTAAAAAAAAAACCAAAAAAAAAACGAAAACATATTAAAAAAAGTTATAAGGATTAATATTAAAATAGAATAAAAAGAAATTGATTTTAAAAAAAACAAAAGAAAAATACAGGTAGAAAAAAAGATGTAGACAAAAAATTAAATACAAAAAGTTTTTTTAAAAAAAGGAAAGACAAGAAAAAATACTAAAAAAACGAGAATTTTACTAACACAACTAATTAAAACTAACCACTAACTTTAACTACGTGCATTTCAGTAATCAAAGACCTGCTTCTTAAACGCAAACAACATGCACAACATTCGTACAGAAAAAGGCACAAATTACCTCGTTGCTCCAAAGCAGCAACGTCCCAGGTTTTTGTTTTTTTTTTTTTTTGAAAACTGAAGAACTTCAAAACCAGAAAAGAAAAACCTGAGGAAGAATTGCTTCAAGCCACCTTCAGGGCATTGTACTTAGCAGTTAAAATTATGCTTGCAAAGAAATTCGAAACCTAAAAAAAAACAAACATGAGGAAGATTTGTTTCAAGCCATTTTTATGGCATTGCACTCCGCAAGCACATTATGCTTGCGACGCGTTTAATTGCGAACGTTTAAAAACGAACAAAGTAAAATTTAAAAAGGAAAAGAAGAGAAAAAAATCGTTTCAGCAAGCAAGAAAATTTGCTTACTAAAACGAAGCTAAAATGAGTAAAAGAAGAATAAAACTATTAATAAATTGAAAAATAATGTATTATGTTATGTATTAGAATATGGTATTTTCAGGGAGAAATTAATTAGTAGTTATTTTAATTAGTTATATTTAATGAAATGTCAGCTCCGGGAGCAAGAGCGTTTAATGTTCATGTTATTGTTTTCTTCAATGTTCTCTTCTTATTAATAAGTTTGATACTGCTGTACATATATGTTTTTTTTAGATAATACATTATAGTCTTTAATAGTTGTCCACAATTGTAATTTCAATTTTTGTAATCTTATAATTTTGCTGAAAAAAAGGCTCAATAAATTTCAATTCAATTCAATTCAATTATATTTAATCAAATTACTATAATTAAATAAATTGTTTAGTAAAAGTAAATTAAAAATGTAATTATAATTCAATATTATATACTCGATAATATGGAATGTAATTATAATTCAATATTATATACTCGATAATATGGCATTATACAATAGAGTGTAAACAGTAAAAATATACTGTTTGTATAATATAGTAATTTATATTCAATAGATATAGTTAAGACAACAACACCCAGCAAGCAGCAACAACAACGGCGACAAAAACCCCAAAACTCGCATGTCGCTGCTATGCTACAGACTTGATCCAGGAATGTCATTCGCGTCTTTTGCGGAAACTCAAAAAATTTGAATGCCGCTGTTTACCAATCAATTTCCTGGATGTCGTCACCGATCTGAGAGACAATGAACACACCACACCTGAAGTTTATCTCGGGACAAAAGGTCATCTTTGACACCGAACCAGGCTGTAGTCCCACAGCTACGAATATTACACTATATCCCTTCCGAGCTTGATTCTGCTCAATTGCACTTTTGCAAACAAATTCCGTCCAAACAGTCGTTACAGAAGGCTAATTGATTGCACCTGACGGATCTAATTAGTTAATTGGAAAGGACGCAATGAAAATAGCAATGAAGTTGGCTGCAGTTTAATTTCTCTGATTGGAATGCAGTTCAGAGTACGAACCGATAGTTGTGGTGCACGGGATACTTTCGTGGTCAGAGTTCATGGTGCTGTTGGTTCGCTAAGTGTAACAGGATCATCCAGCAACCAATGTCTACAACTGCGATAAGCATAGCGGTTGGTACAGCCTAGATAGTGCATGGAAACAAGTCCAAAAATTAATATCGCTTCACATTAATTTTTTCCTTTCCCACTTAGCTGGCCTAAACGAACAGGCTAGTAATTTGTTTTAATTTTAAGCATAGAGTCTGAGTTCGAATCTAATAAAGCACGGACGTCGTGTCCGTCGTGAAATTTCAACAAATAGTGTTTCCTTTCTCACGGGTATCCTTCAACGGAAGGAAGAAGAAATAACCACCACATTATTTAAGTTTAATTTCTCTTGTCGTGGGTGTCCTTCAGCGGAAGGATACCACAATATATTTGGCGCAGCCGATCCGCGAACTAAAGATCGCGGAAGTCAAAAGAAAAATAGAAAGTGAAAAGGTAAAAAGGAAAGTGATTTTAAATGGAAAAAGAATAAAGTTGTGAAGATTTTAAATATAGCTTAAAAGCTGGAGAAGTGAAAATCCGGAAGATAAGAAAGTTTTAAAAGAAATTGAAATTAAAGTGAAATTAATTGAAAGTGAAAAAGTGAAGAAAAATTATTCGATTTAATTAAAGTAATATAAAGGAATTTTAAAATTTTAAGAAGAAAAAAACCTTGAAAAGTGAAGGTACAAAATAATAAAGACAGCTGTAAATTTAAATGCAATCTGTTGTGGGTCAATCTGCACACCCTAAAACCAGCGCAAGTATTTTGATTAATACGGTACTTTGCCCGTTTACGCTGCATACTTCCAGCGAGGAGGCTTGCAGTTATTTTTTGGAAAGCATACTTTTAGGCCAAACTGTGGTCGCTTCTCGATCACAGTTCAATAAATTTAAAGTAGAATTTAAATTGCGCAAGAGTATTTTTTCTCCAAAATAGCAAGTCCGCTTGCGGAATCCAAGTTCCGCAAGCGAGACATTAAAGTTTGAGTTGCGAAACTCCCACTTGCCCAACAGCCAATAATTTCTAGCAGAATTCCAATTCTGCAAGAAAGGCATATTGCACAATGGGACAAAGTGCAGCGATTGACCCACTTAGCTGCTTCAACCGAGCTGGCTAGTAGTTTGTTTTAATTTTAAGCAAAGAGTCTAATTTGGAATTTAATAAAGAGCGGACGTCGTGTCCGCATTAAAATTTTAAAAAGTAGTGTTTGCTTTGCCGCGGGTATCCTTCAACGGAAGGATACCACAACATTCTATAAAGTGTAATTTCATATGTCGTGGGTATCCTTCAGCGGAAGGATACCACAACATATTTGGCGCAGCCGGTCCGCGAACCGAAGATCGCGGAAGTTTAAAGAAAGTTCTTAGTAAGTGAAATAAAAAAGGGAAAATTACGAAAACTGAAGTAAAAGTGAAAAGGTAAAAAGGAAAGTGATTTTAAATGGAAAGGGAATAGAATTATGAAAATTTTAATAAAGCTCAAAAGCTGGAGAAGTAAAAATCCGGAAGATAAGGAAGTTTTAAAAGAAAATGAAATTGAAGAAAATGAAATTAATTGAAAGTGAGGAAGTGAAAAAAAGCCGATTCGATTTAGTTAAAGTAATAAAAAAAGGGATTTTTAAAAAATTTTAAGAAGAGAAGATCGCGGAAGTTTTAAAAATTTAAATTAAAGTGAAAAGTCAGTGAAAAGTGTAGATGAGAAAGTCGAAAGTTCACGAATAGCATATTAGAGGATTTTACGGTAAAATAAACTGTTGAGAACGAATAGTATATAAAATAAAAGGATAATTCTAAAGGGGTTCTAAGATTCTGAATCAATAAAGCCCATTTGTGAAAACTCGATGTAAAGGCTAACTTTCCGCCTAAAGAAAAATGAGTGAAGTGTTGGAGCCGTTGAGTGGTTTCCCCTCCTAATCAGTTCCACAAGGTTGCCACTTTCGTGAAAATTTGTCAGTTTACTGTCAGGGACTTTAGATTTATTCAATATTCTCTGGTTTATTGTAGTATGATATATCTAAGCATCAGACACTAAATATAAATATATCTAAGACAAAAAATTTAAAGGTGAAGATACAAAACTTGAAAATTAAATACAATTAAAATTGGAAAGAAATGGTAAAACAATAAAGAAGAAATAACCACATAACCGAAGAAATAATAAAGGTAAAAGGAAATATTTAAAAAAAAAAATAGGAAATGTAAAATAAGTGCAGTATAAAAAAATTTTATGCAGTACAAAAATTTTAGTGCCGTTTGAAAATTGTACAACATTGTTGCCGGAAAGCAGCGGAGAAAAAGGCATAGACGGAGCTTAAAGAAATCTAAATTTTGTTTGGGTGAGTTATTTTTATTCATTATTAATTTTTAAGGAGTTTGCGAAATGTAGAGGAAGCTTTGAGGGAATTTGAGCTTTGTTACGGTGAGTTGTTTTATATTTATTGTAAATTTTTAAGAAGTTTGAGAAATGTTGGATGAACTTAAAATTTTGGATCTGGTCGTAATTTTGCGAAAAATTATTTTTTGTCAAAAATTTATTAAGAGATTGTGAGATAAGTTTCAAATGGTTAGTTCAATGTAGAAAAGTTGTTTTATTTAAAAAAAAAAAAGAGAACAAAGGATGGAATTTGATTACAAATAAGTATAGCAGATGGTTGTTTTTATTTATAAATTAAAATATAACAAGTTTATTACGATATATTCCACACAACAATTATTTTTTTTTTGTACTAACAAAACTCAATCCTGGGCAAGACTCCTTTACCCTTTAACCTGAGGCTGAGTCTGGCTTTGGTGGGATTGATACACCAACACAAGCTCAAATGGAATTGGTCCTGGTTGAAGCCAATACCAATTGCAGGAGAGTCCGACCCAGTGGCATATTATGCCGGGTTGATTTTTTTGTACACCTCAAACTAACCAGAGGGAAAAATAATTCCTCTCAACGTTTTACAAAATGATTTTGGGATTTTGGGGAATTATTTTAAGAAAAAGGACATTGGGTTCAGTGGAAATTGGATCCCAAATGTTTGTCCCAAAAATTGTCAAAAAAAAAAAACCAAAAACATACCGCGCGTGTTTTAACAAAGTTTAACGCAATGAACTTTGTCTTGAAACAACGTGTTTTCCAATCCTGAAGTGTCAGTAATTTTCTTTCGTTGGCCCCGCTGACCGATATTAAAGTGAACAAAAAACAAACCATAAAAGGTAATGTATAAAGTGAATATGTGCAGTGAAGTGTACATCTAAACCTAATATAAGTTAAATAAAAATGTAATTTTATTTCAAGAGAAAAAAATAAATGTATTTAGCTTGTAGATAAAAATAAATCACCTGTTTATAAAAGTTCGAACACGAGTTCGGGTGTTTTATTTGGTTAAACCTGGAAACGCGATCATCGCTTCAAGGTTAACTTTTTGTTTTCGCGTAGTGAGCGAACGGTGAGTGACCGTGCGAAATTCGACGCTCAGTTTTAATGCGGCTGGTTACGCTTAATTTTTATTAAAATTTAGGAAGACTTAAATTTAACGGTAAATAATAAAGAAAATCTAGACTTAATCAGAGCCAAGCTTGGCAGCGTAGTGAATAACTCAAAGGTAGAACAGGCATATGCAGTTTTGGATGAGTTGCTAAATTTTCTAGATAACAGAAATAAGAGCTACATAGACGAAATAAAGCACTGGAAATGGCAATTTGGGCATTTGAAAAACAGATACGACAACCATCTGGTCGAAAGGGAAATAGAAGCGAGCCAGTTAGCAGAATTGGAAGCTGAAAGAGACGACCTTAGGGAGCGCCTACAAAATAGAGGACTTTCTACGTCAGCGGAGGATAGGACGCCAAGACAGCGGAGCAAGGAGGACTTCTCGTCGTTGGATCAGGCATGCCGGAGACTCCAAGAGCTAAAAGAAGAGAATAGGCTTCTAAAACAAGAGCTGGAGCTGGCCCACGACCAAACGCTGCACCATAAGGAAGCTGTTGTTCAAGTCAGCAGCCCAAAGCAGAGCAACTCGATTTCCTTTCCTTCCGCATTATCGATAAAAGAGAAAATGGGTATCGAGGCGATTTCGAAATCTGCTAGTAGGCTAGTACCTCTGTTTTTAGGGACGAGATCACCCGACTTGAGAGGGGAGGTCTACAAATTCATAGAGGGGTGCGAATTAGCGAAGAGGGGCATCAGCAATGCAGAAATGCATGATTTTATTGCTTGCGTGAAACAGAGGCTTCACAGTAGTGCGTATACTCTATTGAGGGGGAAGCAAGTCACCACGATAGAAGCTCTATACGCTGCGATAAAACAAGCGTACCTGCCATTGAAATCACTGGACACTGTGATGGCGGAGATACAGATGACTGTTCAATCTCCGAGAGAAGGTATCAGGGAATAAAGACTAATTGATTTACGAACGCAGGCCGAGGATTATATATTGGACCATTATAAGAGTTCAGGGGATCAGGCTCTGCGGGAAGAGGTAGCTGCCTCGATAAGAAGGACGTTTACATTAGGATTACAGGACCCTACCCTGAGGATGAGACTGGTAGGTTCCTCGGAAATAAATTTGGAGAAGCTGGTAGATCTGGCGTTAAATTTGTATGAAGTTGTTAGCAGATCACACTTCAGCCAAGGGGGTTGGCCAAGTACACAAGGGAAGCGAATAGCAGGTATGAATCCCGTATGGGAGCTGGGAGATTCCACTTATGTACAGCCCAGAAATACCTCCCAAATACAACCAAACGCGAGAAATTAATACCGTTCGACTAATCGAATGGAAGTGAATTCATCTGAGAAAGGGGGTAGTCCCATGCGGGCATAGCGAAACGACAACCCCAAACTTAAAATTGTGTGTAGTTTCTGCAATAAACTGCGAGAAATGCTTGGTATACGGGCATGAGACAAACTGGAGGTGCCGCAATCAACAGACTCAGGACCACAGGTCAAATAACACCACGAGAGAGCCATTTAATGGTTACCGAGATCAGTCGGAATTGGCATCCGATGCAACAGCAGAGTCAGAGAAGGTTCGAAAACCCGAATTCGAATGCTTCAAACAATATGCAAAGGAATCAGGGTGCGGGGAACACATCGGACAGAGCGAACCGAATAGTGTGTCATTGGTGTAACAGTCCAGGACATATGATAGCAGATTGCGAGGCTAGAAGGAATTGGGAAAAGTTCCAAGGCAATCGCCAGGAAACCTGGCAAGGGCCCAGAACAAGCAGATTACTGGCCTGTGAACCCTATATAAATAAAAAACAGTAATTTAAGGCCAAATGAGGTGATAACAGTAAGCCAGACATCGGAAACGATTGTGGATACGTTGCCAGCCTCAATAACTGAAGTAGTAACAGTACGTCCTAGGTCTAAAGAGATTGTGGATACGTTACCAACTTCAGCAAAATTTAAGAAGGCTAGAAAAGTAGAAAAAACAGTTGATAAAAACATAGAAAACAAAAATAATATTCGGAGATAATCAGACGAATCGGTAGTTCCGGCTGTAAGGATAATGGAAGTTGGAGTACAGAGTTTAATGACAATACTTCTGATGGCACAAGTGGTTGCTGTATTTATTATAAGAACAATCTTCCGCAAGTTCCAGCATTGTAAAGCAAGGAGCATTAGTCTTAGAATAAGGGAATATGTTACCTGTATAAAAGCACTTGCAAGTCATATAAAATCAGGAATAATAGCCAAATGGAGAGTTTCTTTTCCTAAGTTGCCAAATCAAGGTGTGAATGCGAGTGTTCACGTTCATAACTTGCATAATGAAAATAAAAAGATTGAGTTAGAAGTGTCTAACCGGGAGCAATCTAATTTCAATGACGTGTTTATTGAGTTGCCTTGCGAAGAGGCCAGAAATAAAAAACTCATTCTGCTAGTTGATACAGACGCCTACAATAGCTTACTTAAAGATAATGTTTTGAATGAAGTTCTCAACGTAGACACAGGTGACATGCAAACAGTAGTGCACAAGAAGAGAATTCCACCAGTAATATATCAGGGAAAACTGGTTAATATGAAAACTGATATAATTTTTGTACCCGTATTAGAATCAAGATGACATGATTTCGCCTTTAACCAAAATTTCGCATCGGATTTCACAAATATTAATAACTTGCAGTTAAGAAAACAAGCTAATATGAATTACATGACGATACATGTGAAAAATCGAAGAAGACAAATTACTATAGTAGAAGACTAGAATTTAAATAAAAAAAAAGAGCTTAATTAATAAAAATTTTAAATATTATTGGTCTTAAGTTAGTAGAGTTAATAATAAAAAATTTTATTAAAACTATAATAATTAAGTTAAAATGTTAATTAAATATCGTGTATCAGAATTTGTCACTAAGAGTCTAAACGCATTTTTCGGCTATATCAATTTAGTCGAAACAATGTGGAAATATGTAAAATAGATCAGGCTAATATGTGAATACATATTCAAAAGAACACATTACTTAAAGACTCAAACCAATATGTGAGACATATTGGATGCGAGGTAAAAGTAATCAAGTTCCATTTTAGATTATTTCAGTCATTTTACTCTATATGTATTTTCTAGCTAATTTAGGATAGGCGAATTCAACGTTAGTTCATTCGATGGAAATTGGTCCGAGAAGAAGGCAATCCTCACCACTACAAAGGATATGGTATTGGCAAAGATGGCCTAAAATGTCCAACGTTTCATAAATCCTACTTACAAACTAACCCTAAATATTGAAAAGAATAAAAGAAAAAAAATATACACAATATACTTAAAAAAAACCAAAAAAAACGAAAACATATTAAAAAAAGTTATAAGGATTAATATTAAAATAGAATAAAAAGAAATTGATTTTAAAAAAAAACAAAAGAAAAATGCAGGTAGAGAAAAAGGTGTACACAAAAAATTAAATACAAAAAGTTTTTAAAAAAAAAGGAAAGACAAGAAAAAATACTAAAAAAAACGAGAATTTTACTAACACAACTAATTAAAACTAACCACTAACTTTAACTACGTGCATTTCAGTAATCAAAGACCTGCTCCTTAAACGCAAACAACATGCACAACATTCGTACAGAAAAAGGCACAAATTACCTCGTTGCTCCAAAGCAGCAACGTCCCAGGTTTTTGTGTTTTTTTTTTTTTGAAAACTGAAGAACTTCAAAACCAGAAAAGAAAAACCTGAGGAAGAATTGCTTCAAGCCACCTTCAGGGCATTGTACTTAGCAGTTAAAATTATGCTTGCAAAGAAATTCGAAACCTAAAAAAAAACAAACATGAGGAAGATTTGTTTCAAGCCATTTTTATGGCATTGCACTCCGCAAGCACATTATGCTTGCGACGCGTTTAATTGCGAACGTTTAATAACGAACAAAGTAAAATTTAAAAAGGAAAAGAAGAGAAAAAAATCGTTTCAGCAAGCAAGAAGGTTTGCTTACTAAAACGAAGCTAAAATGAGTAAAAGAATAAAACTATTAATAAATTGAAAAATAATGTATTATGTTATGTATTAGAATATGGTATTTTCAGGGAGAAATTAATTAGTAGTTATTTTAATTAGTTATATTTAATGAAATGTCAGCTCCGGGAGCAAGAGCGTTTAATGTTCATGTTATTGTTTTCTTCAATGTTCTCTTCTTATTAATAAGTTTGATACTGCTGTACATATATGTTTTTTTTAGATAATACATTATAGTCTTTAATAGTTGTCCACAATTGTAATTTCAATTTTTGTAAACTTATAATTTTGCTGAAAAAAAAGGCTCAATAAATTTCAATTCAATTCAATTCAATTATATTTAATGAAATTACTATAATTAAATTGTTTAGTAAAAGTAAATTAAAAATGTAATTATAATTCAATATTATATACTCGATAATATGGCATTATACAATAGAGTGTAAACAGTAAAAATATACTGTTTGTATAATATAGTAATTTATATTCAATAGATATAGTTAAGACAACAACACGCTGCGATAAAACAAGCGTACCTGCCATTGAAATCACTGGACACTGTGATGGCGGAGATACAGATGACTGTTCAATCTCCGAGAGAAGGTATCAGGGAATAAAGACTAATTGATTTACGAACGCAGGCCGAGGATTATATATTGGACCATTATAAGAGTTCAGGGGATCAGGCTCTGCGGGAAGAGGTAGCTGCCTCGATAAGAAGGACGTTTACATTAGGATTACAGGACCCTACCCTGAGGATGAGACTGGTAGGTTCCTCGGAAATAAATTTGGAGAAGCTGGTAGATCTGGCGTTAAATTTGTATGAAGTTATTAGCAGATCACACTTCAGCCAAGGGGGTTGGCCAAGTACACAAGGGAAGCGAATAGCAGGTATGAATCCCGTATGGGAGCTGGGAGATTCCACTTATGTACAGCCCAGAAATACCTCCCAAATACAACCAAACGCGAGAAATTAATTCCGTTCGACTAATCGAATGGAAGTGAATTCATCTGAGAAAGGGGGTAGTCCCATGCGGGCATAGCGAAACGACAACCCCAAACTTAAAATTGTGTGTAGTTTCTGCAATAAACTGCGAGAAATGCTTGGTATACAGGCATGAGACAAACTGGAGGTGCCGCAATCAACAGACTCAGGACCACAGGTCAAATAACACCACGAGAGAGCCATTTAATGGTTACCGAGATCAGTCGGAATTGGCATCCGATGCAACAGCAGAGTCAGAGAAGGTTCGAAAACCCGAATTCGAATGCTTCAAACAATATGCAAAGGAATCAGGGTGCGGGGAACACATCGGACAGAGCGAACCGAATAGTGTGTCATTGGTGTAACAGTCCAGGACATATGATAGCAGATTGCGAGGCTAGAAGGAATTGGGAAAAGTTCCAAGGCAATCGCCAGGAAACCTGGCAAGGGCCCAGAACAAGCAGATTACTGGCCTGTGAACCCTATATAAATAAAAAACAGTAATTTAAGGCCAAATGAGGTGATAACAGTAAGCCAGACATCGGAAACGATTGTGGATACGTTGCCAGCCTCAATAACTGAAGTAGTAACAGTACGTCCTAGGTCTAAAGAGATTGTGGATACGTTACCAACTTCAGCAAAATTTAAGAAGGCTAGAAAAGTAGAAAAAACAGTTGATAAAAACATAGAAAACAAAAATAATATTCGGAGATAATCAGACGAATCGGTAGTTCCGGCTGTAAGGATAATGGAAGTTGGAGTACAGAGTTTAATGACAATACTTCTGATGGCACAAGTGGTTGCTGTATTTATTATAAGAACAATCTTCCGCAAGTTCCAGCATTGTAAAGCAAGGAGCATTAGTCTTAGAATAAGGGAATATGTTACCTGTATAAAAGCACTTGCAAGTCATATAAAATCAGGAATAATAGCCAAATGGAGAGTTTCTTTTCCTAAGTTGCCAAATCAAGGTGTGAATGCGAGTGTTCACGTTCATAACTTGCATAATGAAAATAAAAAGATTGAGTTAGAAGTGTCTAACCGGGAGCAATCTAATTTCAATGACGTGTTTATTGAGTTGCCTTGCGAAGAGGCCAGAAATAAAAAACTCATTCTGCTAGTTGATACAGACGCCTACAATAGCTTACTTAAAGATAATGTTTTGAATGAAGTTCTCAACGTAGACACAGGTGATATGCAAACAGTAGTGCACAAGAAGAGAATTCCACAAGTAATATATCAAGGAAAACTGGTTAATATGAAACCTGATAAAATTTTTGTACCCGTATTAGAATCAAGAGGACATGATTTCGCCTTTAACCAAAATTTCGCATCGGATTTCACAAATATTAATAACTTGCAGTTAAGAAAACAAGCTAATATGAATTACATGACGATACATGTGAAAAATCGAAGTTGACAAATTACTATAGTAGAAGACTAGAATTTAAATAAAAAAAAAGAGCTTAATTAATAAAAATTTTAAATATTATTGGTCTTAAGTTAGTAGAGTTAATAATAAAAAATTTTATTAAAACTATAATAATTAAGTTAAAATGTTAATTAAATATCGTGTATCAGAATTTGTCACTAAGAGTCTAAACGCATTTTTCGGCTATATCAATTTAGTCGAAACAATGTGGAAATATGTAAAATAGATCAGGCTAATATGTGAATACATATTCAAAAGAACACATTACTTAAAGGCTCAAACCAATATGTGAGACATATTGGATGCGAGGTAAAAGTAATCAAGTTCCATTTTAGATTATTTCAGTCATTTTACTCTATATGTATTTTCTAGCTAATTTAGGATAGGCGAATTCAACGTTAGTTCATTCGATGGAAATTGGTCCGAGAAGAAGGCAATCCTCACCACTACAAAGGATATGGCATTGGCAAAGATGGCCTAAAATGTCCAACGTTTCGTAAATCCTACTTACAAACTAACCCTAAATATTGAAAAGAATAAAAGAAAAAAAAATATACACAATATACTTAAAAAAAAAACCAAAAAAAAAACGAAAACATATTAAAAAAAGTTATAAGGATTAATATTAAAATAGAATAAAAAGAAATTGATTTTAAAAAAACAAAAGAAAAATACAGGTAGAAAAAAAGATGTAGACAAAAAATTAAATACAAAAAGTTTTTTAAAAAAAAGGAAAGACAAAAAAAAATACTAAAAAAACGAGAATTTTACTAACACAACTAATTAAAACTAACCACTAACTTTAACTACGTGCATTTCAGTAATCAAAGACCTGCTTCTTAAACGCAAACAACATGCACAACATTCGTACAGAAAAAGGCACAAATTACCTCGTTGCTCCAAAGCAGCAACGTCCCAGGTTTTTTTTTTTTTTTTTTTTTTGAAAACTGAAGAACTTCAAAACCAGAAAAGAAAAACCTGAGGAAGAATTGCTTCAAGCCACCTTCAGGGCATTGTACTTAGCAGTTAAAATTATGCTTGCAAAGAAATTCGAAACCTAAAAAAAAAACAAACATGAGGAAGATTTGTTTCAAGCCATTTTTATGGCATTGCACTCCGCAAGCACATTATGCTTGCGACGCGTTTAATTGCGAACGTTTAATAACGAACAAAGTAAAATTTAAAAAGGAAAAGAAGAGAAAAAAATCGTTTCAGCAAGCAAGAAAGTTTGCTTACTAAAACGAAGCTAAAATGAGTAAAAGAATAAAACTATTAATAAATTGAAAAATAATGTATTATGTTATGTATTAGAATATGGTATTTTCAGGGAGAAATTAATTAGTAGTTATTTTAATTAGTTATATTTAATGAAATGTCAGCTCCGGGAGCAAGAGCGTTTAATGTTCATGTTATTGTTTTCTTCAATGTTCTCTTCTTATTAATAAGTTTGATACTGCTGTACATATATATTTTTTTTAGATAATACATTATAGTCTTTAATAGTTGTCCACAATTGTAATTTCAATTTTTGTAATCTTATAATTTTGCTGAAAAAAAAGGCTCAATAAATTTCAATTCAATTCAATTCAATTATATTTAATGAAATTACTATAATTAAATAAATTGTTTAGTAAAAGTAAATTAAAAATGTAATTATAATTCAATATTATATACTCGATAATATGGAATGTAATTATAATTCAATATTATATACTCGATAATATGGCATTATACAATAGAGTGTAAACAGTAAAAATATACTGTTTGTATAATATAGTAATTTATATTCAATAGATATAGTTAAGACAACAACACCCAGCAAGCAGCAAGAACAACGGCGACAAAAACCCCAAAACTCGCATGTCGCTGCTATGCTACAGACTTGATCCAGGAATGTCATTCGCGTCTTTTGCGGAAACTCAAAAAATTTGAATGCCGCTGTTTACCAATCAATTTCCTGGATGTCGTCACCGATCTGAGAGACAATGAACACACCACACCTGAAGTTTATCTCGGGACAAAAGGTCATCTTTGACACCGAACCAGGCTGTAGTCCCACAGCTACGAATATTACACTATATCCCTTCCGAGCTTGATTCTGCTCAATTGCACTTTTGCAAACAAATTCCGTCCAAACAGTCGTTACAGAAGGCTAATTGATTGCACCTGACGAATCTAATTAGTTAATTGGAAAGGACGCAATGAAAATAGCAATGAAGTTGGCTGCAGTTTAATTTCTCTGATTGGAATGCAGTTCAGAGTACGAACCGATGGTTGTGGTGCACAGGATACTTTCGTGGTCAGAGTTCATGGTGCTGTTGGTTCGCTAAGTGTAACAGGATCATCCAGCAACCAATGTCTACAACTGCGATAAGCATTGAGTAGTGTCGTGACCACGGACGAGGGTGGATGCAGCTACCCACCGCAGTGCAGTGTTTAGTGTGCTCGCGGAAACAAAGAAACAAATATAAAGAAATATTTTCAAACAAACAAAGTCACAGTGCAATAACATTGATTTGGATTACAGATTAAAACATAACAATAGACATCAATAAATTCGCTAAAACAATAACACCAAATATCACAAATAGACAATTAAACGGAATGCAGAGAACCAAGCGAAGGGCTTATTTATGCCCTCCGCAGTAAAGCTCAGCATTTCGTTTCTTTCTTCTCCTCCTCCTTCTTCCTGGTCCCGTTAGGTGTGCAGGCGGCTGTGAGTGCACCGTGGGCTGAAGCGTGGCAAGATAAAGGCATAACACTTGTCTTGTCGCGTTTTGCTTTGCCTGCGGTGTAGGCTTGTCCGCTTGTGCAGCTGACTTTATACCTCTTTACAGTGGGTGGCGATGACAAAATTTCGTATAGACACCACAAATGTGCGTGGCTTGAGGGCGAATTTCTTCGCGGTCTATGCGTATGTCTGTACTCACCAACCGCATATAATGGCACTAGGTGAGACCCGGGTGTCTGAGGGTGCAGATCCACTGGAATTTCACTTGCCTGGGTACCGCTTACTGCCATTATTTTCATCACACAGAGGCCTCGCCTTATATATTCGCAGTGATGTTGCGTACCAGTGTCAGCAACACCTTTGCACGACGGATGCCGAATTTAGCTCCATGTGGGTTAAGTTCAAAATCCAGTCGCACATCCTGCACTTCTGCTTCATTTATAGAAGCCCGGGTCTAGAGAGGCTGCCAACTTTTGATAAACTTGACAGTCTCTCTGATTCGATTTCTAAAATCCTGGAATCGTATCCGAACAGTGAAATTGTTGTTGCTGGTGATTTCAATGTTCATAATTCCAATTGGCTACGTCATTCGAGTCACACAACACCTGAGGGTTTGTATGTTGAGTTATTTGCTGAGTCTAATAATTTGACTCAATTAGTGAAGGAACCAATGCACTTTCCTTGCGTTGATGGGCAAAACCAAAATATTCTGGACCTTTTTTTAACTTCGCATCACAGCAAGTATGATGTGAATGTGCTTGCACCTCTTGGTAATTCAGACCACGCTACAATTTCTGCTACCTTCCCATATTCTAGTCTTCAATCCGCTCATCAGCCAGCTCCGAAGCGGACAGTGTGGCTTTATGAGAAGGCTAATTGGGATACGCTGAACTCCTTTTTCAGCCGTTTCAATTGGCAATTGTGTTTCAGGGATAGAAACATAAATGCTGCAGCAAAATTGGTAGAAAATATAATTTTATTTGGTATGAGGTCTTTCATACCCAATAAAAGAATTTCCATTAAACCAAAAGACCATTCCTGGTTTAATGCGACTTGCAGACAAGCAGTCAGGTCTAAAGAGGAAGCATTTAGGAATTGGCGTTTAAATAAAACTGCTGATACTAAACTGCTGCGCAATCAGGCCAGAAATACGTGCAATGCCACTCTAAAGCGCGAAAAAGTTCTCTACGAACAGCGCCTTAGACGCAGAGTTCTTGAATACCATAAGGGTAGCAAGAACTTTTGGTCGTTCGTGGGGAGGGTGAAGAATCAGACGCGATCGTCTATTCCAACTCTCCTGAAGGACGATCAGATCTTCACTCACTCGGTTGACAAGGCAAACTTATTAGCCAAAATGTTTGCTGAAAACTGCTCTCTTTCTGAGAGTAGCCAACCACTACCCGTGATCGACGGTGTGTCTCATATTATGCCTGAGATGCACTTTCGAACGCGGGCTGTTAAAAGAGTGCTTGTAAACCTCAACGTCAATAAATCCTCGGGACCGGATGGCATTTCAGCCCACGTGTTGAGAAAGTGCGCCTCAACATTGGCTCGCCCATTGCGCAATCTGTTTAACTTATCGTTCACTTCAGGAGTTTTTCCTAGTTCCTGGAAGATTGCCAATGTGCAGCCAGTTCCCAAAAAAGGTGAGGCTACGAATCCTGCCAATTACCGGCCCATAGCAATCTGTTCAATGCTCTCCAAAGTTATGGAGAGCGTTATAAATTTTAGCCTGATGAGGTATCTAGAGAGCAACCAATTGGTCAGCGATCGCCAGTACGGTTTCCGTGCTCACCGCTCCACAGGCGATTTGATGGCGTTCCTCACTGAGCGGTGGAACAGTTGTGTTCACCAATTCGGTGAGAGTAAGGTTGTTGCTTTGGATATCTCCAAGGCATTTGACCGAGTGTGGCATAAAGCACTTGTGTCTAAACTGGCTGCTTATGGTGTCGGTGATACATTCACTCGATGGATATCGAGTTTCCTCAGCGGCCGTTCTATTCGGGTTGTGATTGACGGCTTTGCTTCCGAAGAGCACTCCATAAATGCTGGAGTTCCGCAGGGTTCGGTCCTGTCTCCAACACTTTTTCTCATTTTTATCAATGACCTTCTGTCATTGACATCAAACCCCGTCTACTCGTTTGCTGATGACAGCAGCATTTGTCATTCATATTCATTCTCCAGGCGTCTCTCTATTCTGGAGATCAATAGAAAACGCAGAATTATGAATGACACACTCCAATCTGACCTCAACAAAATCCAGGAGTGGGGTCAAGCGAATCGGGTCGATTTTAATGCGCGGAAGACCCAATGCTGTTTGTTGACCCACAAGCGTCTGGCGGGCGACAACTTTCCACCTTTAAATATGGGTGGTGTTCATATTAATGAGTCGGAGGCTCTTGATGTTCTGGGCATGTCAATCCAATGTGATCTTCGCTGGAACGATCACATCTTTGACGTGTCGAAAGAAGCAGCCAAGTGCTTAGGCTTTTTAAAGCGGTGCAAGAAATACTTCACTTCAACCGACCTTCGTTGTATCTACACCACTTATATCCGTCCGAAAATGGAGTACAACTCGCATATTTGGTCTGGAGCTTCGAAAGCATATCTTCAGCTTCTGGACCGTATACAAGGTCGTGCGATGAAACTTATAGGGGACAGTAGGGTATCCAGCTCTATTGAAACCTTGGGATGTCGTCGGGATGTGGGGTGTGTAACCTTATTTTACCGTTACTTTAATGGTAACTGTTCCTCTGAAGTAGCCAGCCTGATCCCCTCGGTTCAGGTATTCAACAGATCTACTCGGCTTTCCAGAGCGGTGCACCCCTTTTACGTCTCGATCCCGTTCCATCGCACTACCCACTACCGCGAGAATTCGTTTTTCGGTCGCGCAGTTAAATTGTGGAATAGTCTCCCTGCGCATGTTTTCCCACCCACTTATAACGTCGATGCTTTTAAAAGGGGTGTAAATCGACACTACTCCCACTTTTCCCCTTCCCACTAACCTTTACCCTTCTAAACCAACGAATGCTTTGCATGGATAGGGGGCATCCCTTGAGCTTGGTTCTATCTGCCATAAAAAAAAAAAAAAAAAGCATAGCGGTTGGTACAGCCTAGATAGTGCATGGAAACAAGTCCAGGAGCTGCATGACTACACATACAACAACCACAACACACGTGAACAATGAGGATACACTAAGGTAGAACTTAAGGTAGAGTTAAGTTAGATAATATTAGAGAATTAAAATAAACCAGACCTGTATAACTATGTACAGAAAAAGTTAATATCGCTTCACATTAATTTTTTCTTTCCCTAAGGGTGGAGGGATGTTGTGGGTCAATCTGCACACCCTAAAACCAGCGGAAGTATTTTGATTAATACGGTACTTCGCCCGTTTACGCTGCATACTTCCAACGAGGAGGCTTGCAGTTATTTTTTGGAAGGCATACTTTTAGGCCAAACTGTGGTCGCTTCTCGATCACAGTTCAATAAATTTAAAGTAGAATTTAAATTACGCAAGAGTATTTTTTTTCCCATCCGGAATCCAAGTTCCGCAAGCGAGGCATCAAAGTTTGAGTTGCGAAACTTCCACTTGCCCAACAGCCAATAATTTCCAGCAGAATTCCAATTCTGCAAGAGAGGCCTATTGCACAATGGGACAAAGTGTAGATATTGACCCACTTAGCTGGCCTAAACGAACAGGCTAGTAATTTGTTTTAATTTTAAGCATAGAGTCTGAGTTCGAATCTAATAAAGCACGGACGTCGTGTCCGTCGTGAAATTTCAACAAATAGTGTTTCCTTTCTCACGGGTATCCTTCAACGGAAGGAAGAAGAAATAACCACCACATTATTTAAGTTTAATTTCTCTTGTCGTGGGTGTCCTTCAGCGGAAGGATACCACAATATATTTGGCGCAGCCGATCCGCGAACTAAAGATCGCGGAAGTCAAAAGAAAAATAGAAAGTGAAAAGGTAAAAAGGAAAGTGATTTTAAATGGAAAAAGAATAAAGTTGTGAAGATTTTAAATATAGCTTAAAAGCTGGAGAAGTGAAAATCCGGAAGATAAGAAAGTTTTAAAAGAAATTGAAATTAAAGTGAAATTAATTGAAAGTGAAAAAGTGAAGAAAAATTATTCGATTTAATTAAAGTAATATAAAGAAATTTTAAAATTTCAAGAAGAAAAAAAACCTTGAAAAGTGAAGGTACAAAATAATAAAGACAGCTGTAAATTTAAATGCAATATGTTGTGGGTCAATCTGCACACCCTAAAACCAGCGCAAGTATTTTGATTAATACGGTACTTTGCCCGTTTACGCTGCATACTTCCAGCGAGGAGGCTTGCAGTTATTTTTTGGAAAGCATACTTTTAGGCCAAACTGTGGTCGCTTCTCGATCACAGTTCAATAAATTTAAAGTAGAATTTAAATTACGCAAGAGTATTTTTTTCCCATCCGGAATCCAAGTTCCGCAAGCGAGGCATCAAAGTTTGAGTTGCGAAACTCCCACTTGCCCAACAGCCAATAATTTCTAGCAGAATTCCAATTCTGCGGGAAAGGCATATTGCACAATGGGACAAAGTGCAGCGATTGACCCACTTAGCTGGCTCAACCGAGCTGGCTAGTAGTTTGTTTTAATTTTAAGCAAAGAGTCTAATTTGGAATTTAATAAAGAGCGGACGTCGTGTCCGCATTAAAATTTTAAAAAGTAGTGTTTGCTTTGCCGCGGGTATCCTTCAACGGAAGGATACCACAACATTCTATAAAGTGTAATTTCATATGTCGTGGGTATCCTTCAGCGGAAGGATACCACAACATATTTGGCGCAGCCGGTCCGCGAACCGAAGATCGCGGAAGTTTAAAGAAAGTTCTTAGTAAGTGAAATAAAAAAGGGAAAATTACGAAAACTGAAGTAAAAGTGAAAAGGTAAAAAGGAAAGTGATTTTAAATGGAAAAAGAATAGAATTATGAAAATTTTAATAAAGCTCAAAAGCTGGAGAAGTAAAAATCCGGAAGATAAGGAAGTTTTAAAAGAAAATGAAATTGAAGAAAATGAAATTAATTGAAAGTGAGGAAGAGAAAAAAAAGAAGATTATTCGATTTAGTTAAAGTAATAAAAAAAAAGGATTTTTAAAAAATTTTAAGAAGAAGAGAAGATCGCGGAAGTTTTAAAAATTTAAATTAAAGTGAAAAGTCAGTGAAAAGTGTAGATGAGAAAGTCGAAAGTTCACGAATAGCATATTAGAGGATTTTACGGTAAAATAAACTGTTGAGAACGAATAGTATATAAAATAAAAGGATAATTCTAAAGGGGTTCTAAGATTCTGAATCAATAAAGCCCATTTGTGAAAACTCTATGTAAAGGCTAACTTTCCGCCTAAAGAAAAATGAGTGAAGTGTTGGAGCCGTTGAGTGGTTTCCCCTCCTAATCAGTTCCACAAGGTTGCCACTTTCGTGAAAATTTGTCAGTTTACTGTCAGGGACTTTAGATTTATTCAATATTCTCTGGTTTATTGTAGTATGATATATCTAAGCATCAGACACTAAATATAAATATATCTAAGACAAAAAATTTAAAGGTGAAGATACAAAACTTGAAAATTAAATACAATTAAAATTGGAAAGAAATGGTAAAACAATAAAGAAGAAATAACCACATAACCGAAGAAATAATAAAGGTAAAAGGAAATATATTAAAAAAAATAGGAAATGTTGTAAAATAAGTGCAGTATAAAAAAATGTTATGCAGTACAAAAATTTGAGTGCCGTTTGAAAATTGTACAACATTGTTGCCGGAAAGCAGCGGAGAAAAAGGCATAGACGGAGCTTAAAGAAATCTAAATTTTGTTTCGGTGAGTTATTTTTATTCATTATTAATTTTTAAGGAGTTTGCGAAATGTAGAGGAAGCTTTGAGGGAATTTGAGCTTTGTTACGGTGAGTTGTTTTATATTTATTGTAAATTTTTAAGAAGTTTGAGAAATGTTGGATGAACTTAAAATTTTGGATCTGGTCGTAATTTTGCGAAAAATTATTTTTTGTCAAAAATTTATTAAGAGATTGTGAGATAAGTTTCAAATGGTTAGTTCAATGTAGAAAAGTTGTTTTATTTAAAAAAAAAAGAGAACAAAGGATGGAATTTGATTACAAATAAGTATAGCAGATGGTTGCTTTTATTTATAAATTAAAATATAACAAGTTTATTACGATATATTCCACACAACAATTATTTTTTTTTTTTGTACTAACAAAACTCAATCCTGGGCAAGACTCCTTTACCCTTTAACCTGAGGCTGAGTCTGGCTTTGGTGGGATTGATACACCAACACAAGCTCAAATGGAATTGGTCCTGGTTGAAGCCAATACCAATTGCAGGAGAGTCCGACCCAGTGGCATATTATGCCGGGTTGATTTTTTTGTGCACCTCAAACTAACCAGAGGGAAAAATAATTCCTCTCAACGTTTTACAAAATGATTTTGGGATTTTGGGGAATTATTTTAAGAAAAAGGACATTGGGTTCAGTGGAAATTGGATCCCAAATGTTTGTCCCAAAAATTGTCAAAAAAAAAACCAAAAACATACCGCGCGTGTTTTAACAAAGTTTAACGCAATGAACTTTGTCTTGAAACAACGCGTTTTCCAATCCTGAAGTGTCAGTAATTTTCTTTCGTTGGCCCCGCTGACCGATATTAAAGTGAACAAAAAACAAACCATAAAAGGTAATGTATAAAGTGAATATGTGCAGTGAAGTGTACATCTAAACCTAATATAAGTTAAATAAAAATGTAATTTTATTTCAAGAGAAAAAAAATAAATGTATTTAGCTTGTAGATAAAAATAAATCACCTGTTTATAAAAGTTCGAACACGAGTTCGGGTGTTTTATTTGGTTAAACCTTGAAACGCGATCATCGCTTCAAGGTTAACTTTTTGTTTTCGCGTAGTGAGCGAACGGTGAGTGACCGTGCGAGTAGCGAAATTCGACGCTCAGTTTTAATGCGGCTGGTTACGCTTAATTTTTATTAAAATTTAGGAAGACTTAAATTTAACTGTAAATAATAAAGAAAATCTAGACTTAATCAGAGCCAAGCTTGGCAGCGTAGTGAATAACTCAAAGGTAGAACAGGCATATGCAGTTTTGGATGAGTTGCTAAATTTTCTAGATAACAGAAATAAGAGCTACATAGACGAAATAAAGCACTGGAAACGGCAATTTGGGCATTTGAAAAACAGATACGACAACCATCTGGTCGAAAGGGAAATAGAAGCGAGCCAGTTAGCAGAATTGGAAGCTGAAAGAGACGACCTTAGGGAGCGCCTACAAAATAGAGGACTTTCTACGTCAGCGGAGGATAGGACGCCAAGACAGCGGAGCAAGGAGGACTTCTCGTCGTTGGATCAGGCATGCCGGAGACTCCAAGAGCTAAAAGAAGAGAATAGGCTTCTAAAACAAGAGCTGGAGCTGGCCCACGACCAAACGCTGCACCATAAGGAAGCTGTTGTTCAAGTCAGCAGCCCAAAGCAGAGCAACTCGATTTCCTTTCCTTCCGCATTATCGATAAAAGAGAAAATGGGTATCGAGGCGATTTCGAAATCTGCTAGTAGGCTAGTACCTCTGTTTTTAGGGACGAGATCACCCGACTTGAGAGGGGAGGTCTACAAATTCATAGAGGGGTGCGAATTAGCGAAGAGGGGCATCAGCAATGCAGAAATGCATGATTTTATTGCTTGCGTGAAACAGAGGCTTCACAGTAGTGCGTATACTCTATTGAGGGGGAAGCAAGTCACCACGATAGAAGCTCTATACGCTGCGATAAAACAAGCGTACCTGCCATTGAAATCACTGGACACTGTGTTGGCGGAGATACAGATGACTGTTCAATCTCCGAGAGAAGGTATCAGGGAATAAAGACTAATTGATTTACGAACGCAGGCCGAGGATTATATATTGGACCATTATAAGAGTTCAGGGGATCAGGCTCTGCGGGAAGAGGTAGCTGCCTCGATAAGAAGGACGTTTACATTAGGATTACAGGACCCTACCCTGAGGATGAGACTGGTAGGTTCCTCGGAAATAAATTTGGAGAAGCTGGTAGATCTGGCGTTAAATTTGTATGAAGTTGTTAGCAGATCACACTTCAGCCAAGGGGGTTGGCCAAGTACACAAGGGAAGCGAATAGCGGGTATGAATCCCGTATGGGAGCTGGGAGATTCCACTTATGTACAGCCCAGAAATACCTCCCAAATACAACCAAACACGAGAAATGAATACCGTTCGACTAATCGAATGGAAGTGAATTCATCTGAGAAAGGGGGTAGTCCCATGCGGACATAGCGAAACGACAACCCCAAACTTAAAATTGTGTGTAGTTTCTGCAATAAACTGCGAGAAATGCTTGGTATACGGGCATGAGACAAACTGGAGGTGCCGCAATCAACAGACTCAGGACCACAGGTTAAATAACACCACGAGAGAGCCATTTAATGGTTACCGAGATCAGTCGGAATTGGCATCCGATGCAACAGCAGAGTCAGAGAAGGTTCGAAAACCCGAATTCGAATGCTTCAAACAATATGCAAAGGAATCAGGGTGCGGGGAACACATCGGACAGAGCGAACCGAATAGTGTGTCATTGGTGTAACAGACCAGGACATATGATAGCAGATTGCGAGGCTAGAAGGAATTGGGAAAAGTCCAAGGCAATCGCCAGGAAACCTGGCAAGGGCCCAGAACAGGCAGATTACTGGCCTGTGAACCCTATACAAATAACAACAGTAATTTAAGGCCAAATGAGGTGATAACAGTAAGCCAGACATCGGAAACGATTGTGGATACATTACCAACTTCACCAAGCGAAACAGTAACTGTAAGTCCGACGTCGGAAACGATTGTGGATACGTTACCAATTTCGTCGAGTGAAGGAGTACCTGCAAATCCGACATCGGAAGCGATTGTGGATACGTTGCCAGCCTCAATAACTGAAGTAGTAACAGTACGTCCTAGGTCTAAAGAGATTGTGGATACGTGACCAACTTCAGCAAAATTGAAGAAGGCTGGAAAAGTAGAAAAAACAGTTGATAAAAACATAGAAAACAAAAATAATATTCGGAGATAATCAGACGAATCGGTAGTTCAGGCTGTAAAGATAATGGAAGTTGGAGTACAGAGTTTAATGACAATACTTCTGATGGCACAAGTGGTTGCTGTATTTATTATAAGAACAATCTTCCGCAAGTTCCAGCATTGTAAAGCAAGGAGCATTAGTCTTAGAATAAGGGAATATGCTACCTGTATAAAAGCACTTGCAAGTCATATAAAATCAGGAATAATAGCCAAATGGAGAGTTTCTTTTCCTAAGTTGCCAAATCAAGGCAACTGGTGTGAATGCGAGTGTTCACGTTCATAACTTGCATAATGAAAATAAAAAGATTGAGTTAGAAGTGTCTAACCGGGAGCAATCTAATTTGAATGACGTGTTTATTGAGTTGCCTTGCGAAGAGGCCAGAAATAAAAAACTCATTCTGCTAGTTGATACAGACGCCTACAATAGCTTACTTAAAGATAATGTTTTGAATGAAGTTCTCAACGTAGACACAGGTGACATGCAAACAGTAGTGCACAAGAAGAGAATTCCACAAGTAATATATCAAGGAAAACTGGTTAATATGAAACCTGATAAAATTTTTGTACCCATATTAGAATCAAGAGGACATGATTTCGCCTTTAACCAAAATTTCGCATCGGATTTCACAAATATTAATAACTTGCAGTTAAGAAAACAAGCTAATATGAATTACATGACGATACATGTGAAAAATCGAAGAAGACAAATTACTATAGTAGAAGACTAGAATTTAAATAAAAAAAAAGAGCTTAATTAATAAAAATTTTAAATATTATTGGTCTTAAGTTAGTAGAGTTAATAATAAAAAATTTTATTAAAACTATAATAATTAAGTTAAAATGTTAATTAAATATCGTGTATCAGAATTTGTCACTAAGAGTCTAAACGCATTTTTCGGCTATATCAATTTAGTCGAAACAATGTGGAAATATGTAAAATAGACCAGGCTAATATGTGAATACATATTCAAAAGAACACATTACTTAAAGACTCAAACCAATATGTGAGACATATTGGATGCGAGGTAAAAGTAATCAAGTTCCATTTTAGATTATTTCAGTCATTTTACTCTATATGTATTTTCTAGCTAATTTAGGATAGTCGAATTCAACGTTAGTTCATTCGATGGAAATTGGTCCGAGAAGAAGGCAATCCTCACCACTACAAAGGATATGGCATTGGCAAAGATGGCCTAAAATGTCCAACGTTTCGTAAATCCTACTTACAAACTAACCCTAAATATTGAAAAGAATAAAAAAAAGAAAATATACACAATATACTTTAAAAAAAAAACCAAAAAAAAAACGAAAACATATTAAAAAATGTTATAAGGATTAATATTAAAATAGAAATTGATTTTTAAAAAAAATAAAAGAAAAATACAGGTAGAGAAAAAGATGTAGACAAAAAATTAAATACAAAAAGTTTTAAAAAAAAAAAGGAAAGACAAGAAAAAATACTAAAAAAAACGAGAATTTTACTAACACAACTAATTAAAACTAACCACTAACTTTAACTACGTGCATTTCAGTAATCAAAGACCTGCTTAATTAAACGCAAACAACATGCACAACATTCGTACAGAAAAAGGCACAAATTACCTCGTTGCTCCAAAGCAGCAACGTCCCAGGTTTTTGTGTTTTTTTTTTTTTTTTTTGAAAACTGAAGAACTTCAAAACCAGAAAAGAAAAACCTGAGGAAGAATTGCTTCAAGCCACCTTCAGGGCATTGTACTTAGCAGTTAAAATTATGCTTGCAAAGAAATTCGAAACCTAAAAAAAAACAAACATGAGGAAGATTTGATTCAAGCCATTTTTATGGCATTGCAATTGCGAACGTTTAATAACGAACAAAGTAAAATTTAAAAAAGGAAAACAAGAGAAAAAAAATCGTTTCAGCAAGCAAGAAAATTTGCTTACTAAAACGAAGCTAAAATGAGTAAAAGAAGAATAAAACTATTAATAAATTGAAAAATAATGTATTATGTTATGTATTAGAATATGGTATTTTCAGGGAGAAATTAATTAGTAGTTATTTTAATTAGTTATATTTAATGAAATGTCAGCTCCGGGAGCAAGAGCGTTTAATGTTCATGTTATTGTTTTCTTCAATGTTCTCTTCTTATTAATAAGTTTGATACTGCTGTACATATATGTTTTTTTTAGATAATACATTATAGTCTTTAATTGTTGTCCTCAATTGTAATTTCAATTTTTGTAAACTTATAATTTTGCTGAAAAAAAAGGCTCAATAAATTTCAATTCAATTCAATTATATTTAATGAAATTACTATAATTAAATAAATTGTTTAGTAAAAGTAAATTAAAAATGTAATTATATTCAATATTATATACTCGATAATATGGCATTATACAATAGAGTGTAAACAGTAAAAATATACTGTTTGTATAATATAGTAATTTATATTCAATAGATATAGTTAAGACAACAACACCCAGCAAGCAGCAACAACAACGGCGACAAAAACCCCAAAACTCGCATGTCGCTGCTATGCTACAGACTTGATCCAGGAATGTCATTCGCGTCTTTTGCGGAAACTCAAAAAATTTGAATGCCGCTGTTTACCAATCAATTTCCTGGATGTCATCACCGATCTGAGAGACAATGAACACACCACACCTGAAGTTTATCTCGGGACAAAAGGTCATCTTTGACACCGAACCAGGCTGTAGTCCCACAGCTACGAATATTACACTATATCCCTTCCGAGCTTGATTCTGCTCAATTGCACTTTTGCAAACAGCCGTTACAGAAGGCTAATTGATTGCACCTGACGAATCTAATTAGTTAATTGGAAAGGACGCAATGAAAATAGCAATGAAGTTGGCTGCAGTTTAATTTCTCTGATTGGAATGCAGTTCAGAGTACGAACCGATGGTTGTGGTGCACGGGATACTTTCGTGGTCAGAGTTCATGGTGCTGTTGGTTCGCTAAGTGTAACAGGATCATCCAGCAACCAATGTCTACAACTGCGATAAGCATAGCGGTTGGTACAGCCTAGATAGTGCATGGAAACAAGTCCAGGAGCTGCATGACTACACATACAACAACCACAACACACGTGAACAATGAGGATACACTAAGGTAGAACTTAAGGTAGAGTTAAGTTAGATAATATTAGAGAATTAAAATAAACCAGACCTGTATAACTATGTACAGAAAAAATTAATATCGCTTCACATTAATTTTTTCTTTCCCTAAGGGTGGAGGGATGTTGTGGGTCAATCTGCACACCCTAAAACCAGCGCAAGTATTTTGATTAATACGGTACTTCGCCCGTTTACGCTGCATACTTCCAACGAGGAGGCTTGCAGTTATTTTTTGGAAGGCATACTTTTAGGCCAAACTGTGGTCGCTTCTCGATCACAGTTCAATAAATTTAAAGTAGAATTTAAATTACGCAAGAGTATTTTTTTTCCCATCCGGAATCCAAGTTCCGCAAGCGAGGATTCAAAGTTTGAGTTGCGAAACTTTCACTTGCCCAACAGCCAATAATTTCCAGCAGAATTCCAATTCTGCAAGAGAGGCCTATTGCACAATGGGACAAAGTGTAGATATTGACCCACTTAGCTGGCCTAAACGAACAGGCTAGTAATTTGTTTTAATTTTAAGCATAGAGTCTGAGTTCGAATCTAATAAAGCACGGACGTCGTGTCCGTCGTGAAATTTCAACAAATAGTGTTTCCTTTCTCACGGGTATCCTTCAACGGAAGGAAGAAGAAATAACCACCACATTATTTAAGTTTAATTTCTCTTGTCGTGGGTGTCCTTCAGCAGAAGGATACCACAATATATTTGGCGCAGCCGATCCGCGAACTAAAGATCGCGGAAGTCAAAAGAAAAATAGAAAGTGAAAAGGTAAAAAGGAAAGTGATTTTAAATGGAAAAAGAATAAAGTTGTGAAGATTTTAAATATAGCTTAAAAGCTGGAGAAGTGAAAATCCGGAAGATAAGAAAGTTTTAAAAGAAATTGAAATTAAAGTGAAATTAATTGAAAGTGAAAAAGTGAAGAAAAATTATTCGATTTAATTAAAGTAATATAAAGGAATTTTAAAATTTTAAGAAGAAAAAAAACCTTGAAAAGTGAAGGTACAAAATAATAAAGACAGCTGTAAATTTAAATGCAATCTGTTGTGGGTCAATCTGCACACCCTAAAACCAGCGCAAGTATTTTGATTAATACGGTACTTTGCCCGTTTACGCTGCATACTTCCAGCGAGGAGGCTTGCAGTTATTTTTTGGAAAGCATACTTTTAGGCCAAACTGTGGTCGCTTCTCGATCACAGTTCAATAAATTTAAAGTAGAATTTAAATTGCGCAAGAGTATTTTTTCTCCAAAATAGCAAGTCCGCTTGCGGAATCCAAGTTCCGCAAGCGAGACATTAAAGTTTGAGTTGCGAAACTCCCACTTGCCCAACAGCCAATAATTTCTAGCAGAATTCCAATTCTGCAAGAAAGGCATATTGCACAATGGGACAAAGTGCAGCGATTGACCCACTTAGCTGCTTCAACCGAGCTGGCTAGTAGTTTGTTTTAATTTTAAGCAAAGAGTCTAATTTGGAATTTAATAAAGAGCGGACGTCGTGTCCGCATTAAATTTTTAAAAAGTAGTGTTTGCTTTGCCGCGGGTATCCTTCAACGGAAGGATACCACAACATTCTATAAAGTGTAATTTCATATGTCGTGGGTATCCTTCAGCGGAAGGATACCACAACATATTTGGCGCAGCCGGTCCGCGAACCGAAGATCGCGGAAGTTTAAAGAAAGTTCTTAGTAAGTGAAATAAAAAAGGGAAAATTACGAAAACTGAAGTAAAAGTGAAAAGGTAAAAAGGAAAGTGATTTTAAATGGAAAAAGAATAGAATTATGAAAATTTTAATAAAGCTCAAAAGCTGGAGAAGTAAAAATCCGGAAGATAAGGAAGTTTTAAAAGAAAATGAAATTGAAGAAAATGAAATTAATTGAAAGTGAGGAAGAGAAAAAAAAGAAGATTATTCGATTTAGTTAAAGTAATAAAAAAAAAAGGATTTTTAAAAAATTTTAAGAAGAAGAGAAGATCGCGGAAGTTTTAAAAATTTAAATTAAAGTGAAAAGTCAGTGAAAAGTGTAGATGAGAAAGTCGAAAGTTCACGAATAGCATATTAGAGGATTTTACGGTAAAATAAACTGTTGAGAACGAATAGTATATAAAAAAGGATAATTCTAAAGGGGTTCTAAGATTCTGAATCAATAAAGCCCATTTGTGAAAACTCGATGTAAAGGCTAACTTTCCGCCTAAAGAAAAATGAGTGAAGTGTTGGAGCCGTTGAGTGGTTTCCCCTCCTAATCAGTTCCACAAGGTTGCCACTTTCGTGAAAATTTGTCAGCTTACTGTCAGGGACTTTAGATTTATTCAATATTCTCTGGTTTATTGTAGTATGATATATCTAAGCATCAGACACTAAATATAAATATATCTAAGACAAAAAATTTAAAGGTGAAGATACAAAACTTGAAAATTAAATACAATTAAAATTGGAAAGAAATGGTAAAACAATAAAGAAGAAATAACCACATAACCGAAGAAATAATAAATGTAAAAGGAAATATATTAAAAAAAAAAAGGAAATGTTGTAAAATAAGTGCAGTATAAAAAAATTTTATGCAGTACAAAAATTTGAGTGCCGTTTGAAAATTGTACAACATTGTTGCCGGAAAGCAGCGGAGAAAAAGGCATAGACGGAGCTTAAAGAAATCTAAATTTTGTTTCGGTGAGTTATTTTTATTCATTATTAATTTTTAAGGAGTTTGCGAAATGTAGAGGAAGCTTTGAGGGAATTTGAGCTTTGTTACGGTGAGTTGTTTTATATTTATTGTAAATTTTTAAGAAGTTTGAGAAATGTTGGATGAACTTAAAATTTTGGATCTGGTCGTAATTTTGCGAAAAATTATTTTTTGTCAAAACTTTATTAAGAGATTGTGAGATAAGTTTCAAATGGTTAGTTCAATGTAGAAAAGTTGTTTTATTTAAAAAAAAAAAGAGAACAAAGGATGGAATTTGATTACAAATAAGTATAGCAGATGGTTGCTTTTATTTATAAATTAAAATATAACAAGTTTATTACGATATATTCCACACAACAATTATTTTTTTTTTGTACTAACAAAACTCAATCCTGGGCAAGACTCCTTTACCCTTTAACCTGAGGCTGAGTCTGGCTTTGGTGGGATTGATACACCAACACAAGCTCAAATGGAATTGGTCCTGGTTGAAGCCAATACCAATTGCAGGAGAGTCCGACCCAGTGGCATATTATGCCGGGTTGATTTTTTTGTACACCTCAAACTAACCAGAGGGAAAAATAATTCCTCTCAACGTTTTACAAAATGATTTTGGGATTTTGGGGAATTATTTTAAGAAAAAGGACATTGGGTTCAGTGGAAATTGGATCCCAAATGTTTGTCCCAAAAATTGTCAAAAAAAAAAACCAAAAACATACCGCGCGTGTTTTAACAAAGTTTAACGCAATGAACTTTGTCTTGAAACAACGCGTTTTCCAATCCTGAAGTGTCAGTAATTTTCTTTCGTTGGCCCCGCTGACCGATATTAAAGTGAACAAAAAACAAACCATAAAAGGTAATGTATAAAGTGAATATGTGCAGTGAAGTGTACATCTAAACCTAATATAAGTTAAATAAAAATGTAATTTTATTTCAAGAGAAAAAAAATAAATGTATTTAGCTTGTAGATAAAAATAAATCACCTGTTTATAAAAGTTCGAACACGAGTTCGGGTGTTTTATTTGGTTAAACCTTGAAACGCGATCATCGCTTCAAGGTTAACTTTTTGTTTTCGCGTAGTGAGCGAACGGTGAGTGACCGTGCGAGTAGCGAAATTCGACGCTCAGTTTTAATGCGGCTGGTTACGCTTAATTTTTATTAAAATTTAGGAAGACTTAAATTTAACTGTAAATAATAAAGAAAATCTAGACTTAATCAGAGCCAAGCTTGGCAGCGTAGTGAATAACTCAAAGGTAGAACAGGCATATGCAGTTTTGGATGAGTTGCTAAATTTTCTAGATAACAGAAATAAGAGCTACATAGACGAAATAAAGCACTGGAAACGGCAATTTGGGCATTTGAAAAACAGATACGACAACCATCTGGTCGAAAGGGAAATAGAAGCGAGCCAGTTAGCAGAATTGGAAGCTGAAAGAGACGACCTTAGGGAGCGCCTACAAAATAGAGGACTTTCTACGTCAGCGGAGGATAGGACGCCAAGACAGCGGAGCAAGGAGGACTTCTCGTCGTTGGATCAGGCATGCCGGAGACTCCAAGAGCTAAAAGAAGAGAATAGGCTTCTAAAACAAGAGCTGGAGCTGGCCCACGACCAAACGCTGCACCATAAGGAAGCTGTTGTTCAAGTCAGCAGCCCAAAGCAGAGCAACTCGATTTCCTTTCCTTCCGCATTATCGATAAAAGAGAAAATGGGTATCGAGGCGATTTCGAAATCTGTTAGTAGGCTAGTACCTCTGTTTTTAGGGACGAGATCACCCGACTTGAGAGGGGAGGTCTACAAATTCATAGAGGGGTGCGAATTAGCGAAGAGGGGCATCAGCAATGCAGAAATGCATGATTTTATTGCTTGCGTGAAACAGAGGCTTCACAGTAGTGCGTATACTCTATTGAGGGGGAAGCAAGTCACCACGATAGAAGCTCTATACGCTGCGATAAAACAAGCGTACCTGCCATTGAAATCACTGGACACTGTGTTGGCGGAGATACAGATGACTGTTCAATCTCCGAGAGAAGGTATCAGGGAATAAAGACTAATTGATTTACGAACGCAGGCCGAGGATTATATATTGGACCATTATAAGAGTTCAGGGGATCAGGCTCTGCGGGAAGAGGTAGCTGCCTCGATAAGAAGGACGTTTACATTAGGATTACAGGACCCTACCCTGAGGATGAGACTGGTAGGTTCCTCGGAAATAAATTTGGAGAAGCTGGTAGATCTGGCGTTAAATTTGTATGAAGTTGTTAGCAGATCACACTTCAGCCAAGGGGGTTGGCCAAGTACACAAGGGAAGCGAATAGCGGGTATGAATCCCGTATGGGAGCTGGGAGATTCCACTTATGTACAGCCCAGAAATACCTCCCAAATACAACCAAACGCGAGAAATGAATACCGTTCGACTAATCGAATGGAAGTGAATTCATCTGAGAAAGGGGGTAGTCCCATGCGGACATAGCGAAACGACAACCCCAAACTTAAAATTGTGTGTAGTTTCTGCAATAAACTGCGAGAAATGCTTGGTATACGGGCATGAGACAAACTGGAGGTGCCGCAATCAACAGACTCAGGACCACAGGTCAAATAACACCACGAGAGAGCCATTTAATGGTTACCGAGATCAGTCGGAATTGGCATCCGATGCAACAGCAGAGTCAGAGAAGGTTCGAAAACCCGAATTCGAATGCTTCAAACAATATGCAAAGGAATCAGGGTGCGGGGAACACATCGGACAGAGCGAACCGAATAGTGTGTCATTGGTGTAACAGACCAGGACATATGATAGCAGATTGCGAGGCTAGAAGGAATTGGGAAAAGTTCCAAGGCAATCGCCAGGAAACCTGGCAAGGGCCCAGAACAGGCAGATTACTGGCCTGTGAACCCTATACAAATAACAACAGTAATTTAAGGCCAAATGAGGTGATAACAGTAAGCCAGACATCGGAAACGATTGTGGATACATTACCAACTTCACCAAGCGAAACAGTAACTGTAAGTCCGACGTCGGAAACGATTGTGGATACGTTACCAATTTCGTCGAGTGAAGGAGTACCTGCAAATCCGACATCGGAAGCGATTGTGGATACGTTGCCAGCCTCAATAACTGAAGTAGTAACAGTACGTCCTAGGTCTAAAGAGATTGTGGATACGTTACCAACTTCAGCAAAATTGAAGAAGGCTGGAAAAGTAGAAAAAACAGTTGATAAAAACATAGAAAACAAAAATAATATTCGGAGATAATCAGACGAATCGGTAGTTCAGGCTGTAAAGATAATGGAAGTTGGAGTACAATATTTCTGATGGCACAAGTGGTTGCTGTATTTATTATAAGAACAATCTTCCGCAAGTTCCAGCATTGTAAAGCAAGGAGCATTAGTCTTAGAATAAGGGAATATGCTACCTGTATAAAAGCACTTGCAAGTCATATAAAATCAGGAATAATAGCCAAATGGAGAGTTTCTTTTCCTAAGTTGCCAAATCAAGGTGTGAATGCGAGTGTTCACGTTCATAACTTGCATAATGAAAATAAAAAGATTGAGGTAGAAGTGTCTAACCGGGAGCAATCTAATTTGAATGACGTGTTTATTGAATTGCCTTGCGAAGAGGCCAGAAATAAAAAACTCATTCTGCTAGTTGATACAGACGCCTACAATAGCTTACTTAAAGATAATGTTTTGAATGAAGTTCTCAACGTAGACACAGGTGACATGCAAACAGTAGTGCACAAGAAGAGAATTCCACAAGTAATATATCAAGGAAAACTGGTTAATATGAAACCTGATAAAATTTTTGTACCCGTATTAGAATCAAGAGGACATGATTTCGCCTTTAACCAAAATTTCGCATCGGATTTCACAAATATTAATAACTTGCAGTTAAGAAAACAAGCTAATATGAATTACATGACGATACATGTGAAAAATCGAAGAAGACAAATTACTATAATAGAAGACTAGAATTTAAATAAAAAAAAAGAGCTTAATTAATAAAAATTTTAAATATTATTGGTCTTAAGTTAGTAGAGTTTCGAATTCAACGTTAGTTCATTCGATGGAAATTGGTCCGAGAAGAAGGCAATCCTCACCACTACAAAGGATATGGCATTGGCAAAGATGGCCTAAAATATCCAACGTTTCGTAAATCCTACTTACAAACTAACCCTAAATATTGAAAAGAATAAAAGAAAAAAAATATACACAATATACTTAAAAAAAACCAAAAAAAAAACGAAAACATATTAAAAAATGTTATAAGGATTAATATTAAAATAGAAATTGATTTAAAAAAAAATAAAAGAAAAATACAGGTAGAGAAAAAGATGTAGACAAAAAATTAAATACAAAAAGTTTTAAAAAAAAAGGAAAGACAAGAAAAAATACTAAAAAAAACGAGAATTTTACTAACACAACTAATTAAAACTAACCACTAACTTTAACTACGTGCATTTCAGTAATCAAAGACCTGCTTACTTAAACGCAAACAACATGCACAACATTCGTACAGAAAAAGGCACAAATTACCTCGATGCTCCAAAGCAGCAACGTCCCAGGTTTATGTTTTTTTTTTTTTTTGAAAACTGAAGAACTTCAAAACCAGAAAAGAAAAACCTGAGGAAGAATTGCTTCAAGCCACCTTCAGGGCATTGTACTTAGCAGTTAAAATTATGCTTGCAAAGAAATTCGAAACCTAAAAAAAACAAACATGAGGAAGATTTGATTCAAGCCATTTTTATGGCATTGCACTCCGCAAGCACATTATGCTTGCGACGCGTTTAATTGCGAACGTTTAATAACGAACAAAGTAAAATTTAAAAAAGGAAAAGAAGAGAAAAAAATCGTTTCAGCAAGCAAGAAAATTTGCTTACTAAAACGAAGCTAAAATGAGTAAAAGAAGAATAAAACTATTAATAAATTGAAAAAAAATGTATTATGTTATGTATTAGAATATGGTATTTTCAGGGAGAAATTAATTAGTAGTTATTTTAATTAGTTATATTTAATAAAATGTCAGCTCCGGGAGCAAGAGCGTTTAATGTTCATGTTATTGTTTTCTTCAATGTTCTCTTCTTATTAATAAGTTTGATACTGCTGTACATATATGTTTTTTTTAGATAATACATTATAGTCTTTAATTGTTGTCCACAATTGTAATTTCAATTTTTGTAAACTTATAATTTTGCTGAAAAAAAAGGCTCAATAAATTTCAATTCAATTCAATTATATTTAATGAAATTACTATAATTAAATAAATTGTTTAGTAAAAGTAAATTAAAAATGTAATTATAATTCAATATTATATACTCGATAATATGGCATTATACAATAGAGTGTAAACAGTAAAAATATACTGTTTGTATAATATAGTAATTTATATTCAATAGATATAGTTAAGACAACAACACCCAGCAAGCAGCAACAACAACGGCGACAAAAACCCCAAAACTCGCATGTCGCTGCTATGCTACAGACTTGATCCAGGAATGTCATTCGCGTCTTTTGCGGAAACTCAAAAAATTTGAATGCCGCTGTTTACCAATCAATTTCCTGGATGTCGTCACCGATCTGAGAGACAATGAACACACCACACCTGAAGTTTATCTCGGGACAAAAGGTCATCTTTGACACCGAACCAGGCTGTAGTCCCACAGCTACGAATATTACACTATATCCCTTCCGAGCTTGATTCTGCTCAATTGCACTTTTGCAAACAGCCGTTACAGAAGGCTAATTGATTGCACCTGACGAATCTAATTAGTTAATTGGAAAGGACGCAATGAAAATAGCAATGAAGTTGGCTGCAGTTTAATTTCTCTGATTGGAATGCAGTTCAGAGTACGAACCGATGGTTGTGGTGCACGGGATACTTTCGTGGTCAGAGTTCATGGTGCTGTTGGTTCGCTAAGTGTAACAGGATCATCCAGCAACCAATGTCTACAACTGCGATAAGCATAGCGGTTGGTACAGCCTAGATAGTGCATGGAAACAAGTCCAGGAGCTGCATACACATGTGCATACACATACAACAACCACAACACACGTGAACAATGAGGATACACTACGGTAGAACTTAAGGTAGAGTTAAGTTAGATAATATTAGAGAATTAAAATAAACCAGACCTGTATAACTATGTACAGAAAAAATTAATATCGCTTCACATTAATTTTTTCTTTCCCTAAGGGTGGAGGGATGTTGTGGGTCAATCTGCACACCCTAAAACCAGCGCAAGTATTTTGATTAATACGGTACTTTGCCTTCCGGAAATAAGGAAGTTTTAAAAGAAAATGAAATTGAAGAAAATGAAATTAATTGAAAGTGAGGAAGAGAAAAAAAAGAAGATTATTCGATTTAGTTAAAGTAATAAAAAAAAGGGATTTTTAAAAAATTTTAAGAAGAGAAGATCGCGGAAGTTTTAAAAATTTAAATTAAAGTGAAAAGTCAGTGAAAAGTGTAGATGAGAAAGTCGAAAGTTCACGAATAGCATATTAGAGGATTTTACGGTAAAATAAACTGTTGAGAACGAATAGTATATAAAATAAAAGGATAATTCTAAAGGGGTTCTAAGATTCTGAATCAATAAAGCCCATTTGTGAAAACTCGATGTAAAGGCTAACTTTCCGCCTAAAGAAAAATGAGTGAAGTGTTGGAGCCGTTGAGTGGTTTCCCCTCCTAATCAGTTCCACAAGGTTGCCACTTTTGTGAAAATTTGTCAGTTTACTGCCAGGGACTTTAGATTTATTCAATATTCTCTGGTTTATTGTAGTATGATATATCTAAGCATCAGACACTAAATATAAATATATCTAAGACAAAAAATTTAAAGGTGAAGATACAAAACTTGAAAATTAAATACAATTAAAATTGGAAAAAAATGGTAAAACAATAAAGAAGACATAATAAAGGTAAAAGGAAATATATTAAAAAAAATAGGAAATGTTGTAAAATAAGTGCAGTATAAAAAAATTGTATGCAGTACAAAAATTTGAGTGCCGTTTGAAAATTGTACAACATTGTTGCCGGAAAGCAGCGGAGAAAAAGGCATAGACGGAGCTTAAAGAAATCTAAATTTTGTTTCGGTGAGTTATTTTTATTCATTATTAATTTTTAAGGAGTTTGCGAAATGTAGAGGAAGCTTTGAGGGAATTTGAGCTTTGTTACGGTGAGTTGTTTTATATTTATTGTAAATTTTTAAGAAGTTTGAGAAATGTTGGATGAACTTAAAATTTTGGATCTGGTCGTAATTTGGCGAAAAATTATTTTTTGTCAAAAATTTATTAAGAGATTGTGAGATAAGTTTCAAATGGTTAGTTCAATGTAGAAAAGTCGTTTTATTTTAAAAAAAAAAGAGAACAAAGGATGGAATTTGATTACAAATAAGTATAGCAGATGGTTGCTTTTATTTATAAAATAAAATACAACAAGTTTATTACGATATATTCCACACAACAATTATTTTTTTTTTTGGTACTAACAAAACTCAATCCTGGGCAAGACTCCTTTACCCTTTAACCTGAGGCTGAGTCTGGCTTTGGGGGGATTGATACACCAACACAAGCTCAAATGGAATTGGTCCTGGTTGAAGCCAATACCAATTGCAGGATAGTCCGACCCAGTGGCATATTATGCCGGGTTGATTTTTTTGTACACCTCAAACTAACCAGAGGGAAAAATAATTCCTCTCAACGTTTTACAAAATTATTTTGGGATTTTGGGGAATTATTTTAAGAAAAAGGACATTGGGTTCAGTGGAAATTGGATCCCAAATGTTTGTCCCAAAAATTGTCAAAAAAAAACCAAAAACAAACCGCGCGTGTTTTAACAAAGTTTAACGCAATGAACTTTGTCTTGAAACAACGCGTTTTCCAATCCTGAAGTGTCAGTAATTTTCTTTCGTTGGCCCCGCTGACCGATATTAAAGTGAACAAAAAAAAACCATAAAAGGTAATGTATAAAGTGAATATGTGCAGTGAAGTGTACATCTAAACCTAGCATAAGTTAAATAAAAATGTAATTTTATTTCAAGAGAAAAAAAATAAATGTATTTAGCTTGTAGATAAAAATAAATCACCTGTTTATAAAAGTTCGAACACGAGTTCGGGTGTTTTATTTAGTTAAACCTCGAAACGCGATCATCGCTTCAAAGTTAACTTTTTGTTTTCGCGTAGTGAGCGAACGGTGAGTGACCGTGCGAGTAGCGAAATTCGACGCTCAGTTTTAATGCGGCTGGTTACGCTTAATTTTTATTAAAATTTGGGAAGACTTAAATTTAACTGTAAATAATAAACAAAATCTAGACTTAATCAGAGCCAAGCTTGGCAGCGTAGTGAATAACTCAAAGGTAGAACAGGCAGATGCAGTTTTGGATGAGTTGCTAAATTTTTTAGATAACAGAAATAAGAGCTACATAGACGAAATAAAGCACTGGAAACGGCAATTTGGGCATTTGAAAAACAGATACGACAACCATCTGGTCGAAAGGGAAATAGAAGCGAGCCAGTTAGCAGAATTGGAAGCTGAAAGAGACGACCTTAGGGAGCGCCTACAAAATAGAGGACTTTCTACGTCAGCGGAGGATAGGACGCCAAGACAGCGGAGCAAGGAGGACTTCTCGTCGTTGGATCAGGCATGCCGGAGACTCCAAGAGCTAAAAGAAGAGAATAGGCTTCTAAAACAAGAGCTGGAGCTGGCCCACGACCAAACGCTGCACCATAAGGAAGCTGTTGTTCAAGTCAGCAGCCCAAAGCAGAGCAACTCGATTTCCTTTCCTTCCGCATTATCGATAAAAGAGAAAATGGGTATCTTGGCGATTTCGAAATCTGTTAGTAGGCTAGTACCTCTGTTTTTAGGGACGAGATCACCCGACTTGAGAGGGGAGGTCTACAAATTCATAGAGGGGTGCGAATTAGCGAAGAGGGGCATCAGCAATGCAGAAATGCATGATTTTATTGCTTGCGTGAAACAGAGGCTTCACAGTAGTGCGTATACTCTATTGAGGGGGAAGCAAGTCACCACGATAGAAGCTCTATACGCTGCGATAAAACAAGCGTACCTGCCATTGAAATCACTGGACACTGTGATGGCGGAGATACAGATGACTGTTCAATCTCCGAGAGAAGGTATCAGGGAATAAAGACTAATTGATTTACGAACGCAGGCCGAGGATTATATATTGGACCATTATAAGAGTTCAGGTGATCAGGCTCTGCGGGAAGAGGTAGCTGCCTCGATAAGAAGGACGTTTACATTAGGATTACAGGACCCTACCCTGAGGATGAGACTGGTAGGTTCCTCGGAAATAAATTTGGAGAAGCTGGTAGATCTGGCGTTAAATTTGTATGAAGTTGTTAGCAGATCACACTTCAGCCAAGGGGGTTGGCCAAGTACACAAGGGAAGCGAATAGCGGGTATGAATCCCGTATGGGAGCTGGGAGATTCCACTTATGTACAGCCCAGAAATACCTCCCAAATACAACCAAACGCGAGAAATGAATACCGTTCGACTAATCGAATGGAAGTGAATTCATCTGAGAAAGGGGGTAGTCCCATGCGGACATAGCGAAACGACAACCCCAAACTTAAAATTGTGTGTAGTTTCTGCAATAAACTGCGAGAAATGCTTGGTATACGGGCATGAGACAAACTGGAGGTGCCGCAATCAACAGACTCAGGACCACAGGTCAAATAACACCACGAGAGAGCCATTTAATGGTTACCGAGATCAGTCGGAATTGGCATCCGATGCAACAGCAGAGTCAGAGAAGGTTCGAAAACCCGAATTCGAATGCTTCAAACAATATGCAAAGGAATCAGGGTGCGGGGAACACATCGGACAGAGCGAACCGAATAGTGTGTCATTGGTGTAACAGACCAGGACATATGATAGCAGATTGCGAGGCTAGAAGGAATTGGGAAAAGTTCCAAGGCAATCGCCAGGAAACCTGGCAAGGGCCCAGAACAGGCAGATTACTGGCCTGTGAACCCTATACAAATAACAACAGTAATTTAAGGCCAAATGAGGTGATAACAGTAAGCCAGACATCGGAAACGATTGTGGATACATTACCAACTTCACCAAGCGAAACAGTAACTGTAAGTCCGACGTCGGAAACGATTGTGGATACGTTACCAATTTCGTCGAGTGAAGGAGTACCTGCAAATCCGACATCGGAAGCGATTGTGGATACGTTGCCAGCCTCAATAACTGAAGTAGTAACAGTACGTCCTAGGTCTAAAGAGATTGTGGATACGTTACCAACTTCAGCAAAATTGAAGAAGGCTGGAAAAGTAGAAAAAACAGTTGATAAAAACATAGAAAACAAAAATAATATTCGGAGATAATCAGACGAATCGGTAGTTCAGGCTGTAAAGATAATGGAAGTTGGAGTACAATATTTCTGATGGCACAAGTGGTTGCTGTATTTATTATAAGAACAATCTTCCGCAAGTTCCAGCATTGTAAAGCAAGGAGCATTAGTCTTAGAATAAGGGAATATGCTACCTGTATAAAAGCACTTGCAAGTCATATAAAATCAGGAATAATAGCCAAATGGAGAGTTTCTTTTCTTAAGTTGCCAAATCAAGGTGTGAATGCGAGTGTTCACGTTCATAACTTGCATAATGGAAATAAAAAGATTGAGGTAGAAGTGTCTAAGCGGGAGCAATCTAATTTGAATGACGTGTTTATTGAGTTGCCTTGCGAAGAGGCCAGAAATAAAAAACTCATTCTGCTAGTTGATACAGACGCCTACAATAGCTTACTTAAAGATAATGTTTTGAATGAAGTTCTCAACGTAGACACAGGTGACATGCAAACAGTAGTGCACAAGAAGAGAATTCCACAAGTAATATATCAAGGAAAACTGGTTAATATGAAACCTGATAAAATTTTTGTACCCGTATTAGATTCAAGAGGACATGATTTCGCCTTTAACCAAAATTTCGCATCGGATTTCACAAATATTAATAACTTGCAGTTAAGAAAACAAGCTAATATGAATTACATGACGATACATGTGAAAAATCGAAGAAGACAAATTACTATAATAGAAGACTAGAATTTAAATAAAAAAAAAGAGCTTAATTAATAAAAATTTTAAATATTATTGGTCTTAAGTTAGTAGAGTTTCGAATTCAACGTTAGTTCATTCGATGGAAATTGGTCCGAGAAGAAGGCAATCCTCACCACTACAAAGGATATGGCATTGGCAAAGATGGCCTAAAATGTCCAACGTTTCGTAAATCCTACTTACAAACTAACCCTAAATATTGAAAAGAATAAAAGAAAAAAAAATATACACAATATACTTAAAAAAAACCAAAAAAAAAACGAAAACATATTAAAAAATGTTATAAGGATTAATATTAAAATAGAAATTGATTTAAAAAAAAATAAAAGAAAAATACAGGTAGAGAAAAAGATGTAGACAAAAAATTAAATACAAAAAGTTTTAAAAAAAGAGGAAAGACAAGAAAAAATACTAAAAAAAACGAGAATTTTACTAACACAACTAATTAAAACTAACCACTAACTTTAACTACGTGCATTTCAGTAATCAAAGACCTGCTTACTTAAACGCAAACAACATGCACAACATTCGTACAGAAAAAGGCACAAATTACCTCGATGCTCCAAAGCAGCAACGTCCCAGGTTTATGTTTTTTTTTTTTTGAAAACTGAAGAACTTCAAAACCAGAAAAGAAAAACCTGAGGAAGAATTGCTTCAAGCCACCTTCAGGGCATTGTACTTAGCAGTTAAAATTATGCTTGCAAAGAAATTCGAAACCTAAAAAAAACAAACATGAGGAAGATTTGATTCAAGCCATTTTTATGGCATTGCACTCCGCAAGCACATTATGCTTGCGACGCGTTTAATTGCGAACGTTTAATAACGAACAAAGTAAAATTTAAAAAAGGAAAAGAAGAGAAAAAAAATCGTTTCAGCAAGCAAGAAAATTTGCTTACTAAAACGAAGCTAAAATGAGTAAAAGAAGAATAAAACTATTAATAAATTGAAAAAAAATGTATTATGTTATGTATTAGAATATGGTATTTTCAGGGAGAAATTAATTAGTAGTTATTTTAATTAGTTATATTTAATGAAATGTCAGCTCCGGGAGCAAGAGCGTTTAATGTTCATGTTATTGTTTTCTTCAATGTTCTCTTCTTATTAATAAGTTTGATACTGCTGTACATATATGTTTTTTTTAGATAATACATTATAGTCTTTAATTGTTGTCCACAATTGTAATTTCAATTTTTGTAAACTTATAATTTTGCTGAAAAAAAAGGCTCAATAAATTTCAATTCAATTCAATTCAATTATATTTAATGAAATTACTATAATTAAATAAATTGTTTAGTAAAAGTAAATTAAAAATGTAATTATAATTCAATATTATATACTCGATAATATGGCATTATACAATAGAGTGTAAACAGTAAAAATATACTGTTTGTATAATATAGTAATTTATATTCAATAGATATAGTTAAGACAACAACACCCAGCAAGCAGCAACAACAACGGCGACAAAAACCCCAAAACTCGCATGTCGCTGCTATGCTACAGACTTGATCCAGGAATGTCATTCGCGTCTTTTGCGGAAACTCAAAAAATTTGAATGCCGCTGTTTACCAATCAATTTCCTGGATGTCGTCACCGATCTGAGAGACAATGAACACACCACACCTGAAGTTTATCTCGGGACAAAAGGTCATCTTTGACACCGAACCAGGCTGTAGTCCCACAGCTACGAATATTACACTATATCCCTTCCGAGCTTGATTCTGCTCAATTGCACTTTTGCAAACAAATTCCGTCCAAACAGTCGTTACAGAAGGCTAATTGATTGCACCTGACGAATCTAATTAGTTAATTGGAAAGGACGCAATGAAAATAGCAATGAAGTTGGCTGCAGTTTAATTTCTCTGATTGGAATGCAGTTCAGAGTACGAACCGATGGTTGTGGTGCACGGGATACTTTCGTGGTCAGAGTTCATGGTGCTGTTGGTTCGCTAAGTGTAACAGGATCATCCAGCAACCAATGTCTACAACTGCGATAAGCATAGCGGTTGGTACAGCCTAGATAGTGCATGGAAACAAGTCCAGGAGCTGCATGACTACACATACAACAACCCCAACACACGTGAACAATGAGGATACACTAAGGTAGAACTTAAGGTAGAGTTAAGTTAGATAATATTAGAGAATTAAAATAAACCAGACCTGTATAACTATGTACAGAAAAAATTAATATCGCTTCACATTAATTTTTTCTTTCCCTAAGGGTGGAGGGATGTTGTGGGTCAATCTGCACACCCTAAAACCAGCGCAAGTATTTTGATTAATACGGTACTTCGCCCGTTTACGCTGCATACTTCCAACGAGGAGGCTTGCAGTTATTTTTTGGAAGGCATACTTTTAGGCCAAACTGTGGTCGCTTCTCGATCACAGTTCAATAAATTTAAAGTAGAATTTAAATTACGCAAGATTATTTTTTTTCCCATCCGGAATCCAAGTTCCGCAAGCGAGGCATCAAAGTTTGAGTTGCGAAACTTCCACTTGCCCAACAGCCAATAATTTCCAGCAGAATTACAATTCTGCAAGAGAGGCCTATTGCACAATGGGACAAAGTGTAGATATTGACCCACTTAGCTGGCCTAAACGAACAGGCTAGTAATTTGTTTTAATTTTAAGCATAGAGTCTGAGTTCGAATCTAATAAAGCACGGACGTCGTGTCCGTCGTGAAATTTTAACAAATAGTGTTTCCTTTCTCACGGGTATCCTTCAACGGAAGGAAGAAGAAATAACCACCACATTATTTAAGTTTAATTTCTCTTGTCGTGGGTGTCCTTCAGCGGAAGGATACCACAATATATTTGGCGCAGCCGATCCGCGAACTAAAGATCGCGGAAGTCAAAAGAAAAATAGAAAGTAAAAAGGTAAAAAGGAAAGTGATTTTAAATGGAAAAAGAATAAAGTTGTGAAGATTTTAAATATAGCTTAAAAGCTGGAGAAGTGAAAATCCGGAAGATAAGAAAGTTTTAAAAGAAATTGAAATTAAAGTGAAATTAATTGAAAGTGAAAAAGTGAAGAAAAATTATTCGATTTAATTAAAGTAATATAAAGGAATTTTAAAATTTTAAGAAGAAAAAAAACCTTGAAAAGTGAAGGTACAAAATAATAAAGACAGCTGTAAATTTAAATGCAATCTGTTGTGGGTCAATCTGCACACCCTAAAACCAGCGCAAGTATTTTGATTAATACGGTACTTTGCCCGTTTACACTGCATACTTCCAGCGAGGAGGCTTGCAGTTATTTTTTGGAAAGCATACTTTTAGGCCAAACTGTGGTCGCTTCTCGATCACAGTTCAATAAATTTAAAGTAGAATTTAAATTGCGCAAGAGTATTTTTTCTCCAAAATAGCAAGTCCGCTTGCGGAATCCAAGTTCCGCAAGCGAGACATTAAAGTTTGAGTTGCGAAACTTCCACTTGCCCAACAGCCAATAATTTCTAGCAGAATTCCAATTCTGCAAGAAAGGCATATTGCACAATGGGACAAAGTGCAGCGATTGACCCACTTAGCTGGCTCAACCGAGCTGGCTAGTAGTCAGTGTCGCGAGCCGCGAACCGAAGATCGCGGAAGTTTAAAGAAAGTTCTTAGTAAGTGAAATAAAAAAGGGAAAATTACGAAAACTGAAGTAAAAGTGAAAAGGTAAAAAGGAAAGTGATTTTAAATGGAAAAAGAATAGAATTATGAAAATTTTAATAAAGCTTAAAAGCTGGAGAAGTAAAAATCCGGAAGATAAGGAAGTTTTAAAAGAAAATGAAATTGAAGAAAATGAAATTAATTGAAAGTGAGGAAGAGAAAAAAAAGAAGATTATTCGATTTAGTTAAAGTAATAAAAAAAAGGGATTTTTAAAAAATTTTAAGAAGAAGAGAAGATCGCGGAAGTTTTAAAAATTTAAATTAAAGTGAAAAGTCAGTGAAAAGTGTAAATGAGAAAGTCGAAAGTTCACGAATAGCATATTAGAGGATTTTACGGTAAAATAAACTGTTGAGAACGAATAGTATATAAAATAAAAGGATAATTCTAAAGGGGTTCTAAGATTCTGAATCAATAAAGCCCATTTGTGAAAACTCGATGTAAAGGCTAACTTTCCGCCTAAAGAAAAATGAGTGAAGTGTTGGAGCCGTTGAGTGGTTTCCCCTCCTAATCAGTTCCACAAGGTTGCCACTTTCGTGAAAATTTGTCAGTTTACTGTCAGGGACTTTAGATTTATTCAATATTCTCTGGTTTATTGTAGTATGATATATCTAAGCATCAGACACTAAATAAGACAAAAAATTTAAAGGTGAAGATACAAAACTTGAAAATTAAATACAATTAAAATTGGAAAGAAATGGTAAAACAATAAAGAAGAAATAACCAAATAACCGAAGAAATAATAAAGGTAAAAGGAAATATATTAAAAAAAAAATAGGAAATGTTGTAAAATAAGTGCAGTATAAAAAAATTGTATGCAGTACAAAAATTTGAGTGCCGTTTGAAAATTGTACAACATTGTTGCCGGAAAGCAGCGGAGAAAAAGGCATAGACGGAGCTTAAAGAAATCTAAATTTTGTTTCGGTGAGTTATTTTTATTCATTATTAATTTTTAAGGAGTTTGCGAAATGTAGAGGAAGCTTTAAGGGAATTTGAGCTTTGTTACGGTGAGTTGTTTTATATTTATTGTAAATTTTTAAGAAGTTTGAGAAATGTTGGATGAACTTAAAATTTTGGATCTGGTCGTAATTTGGCGAAAAATTATTTTTTGTCAAAAATTTATTAAGAGATTGTGAGATAAGTTTCAAATGGTTAGTTCAATGTAGAAAAGTCGTTTTATTTTAAAAAAAAAAGAGAACAAAGGATGGAATTTGATTACAAATAAGTATAGCAGATGGTTGCTTCTATTTATAAAATAAAATACAACAAGTTTATTACGATATATTCCACACAACAATTATTTTTTTTTTAGTACTAACAAAACTCAATCCTGGGCAAGACTCCTTTACCCTTTAACCTGAGGCTGAGTCTGGCTTTGGGGGGATTGATACACCAACACAAGCTCAAATGGAATTGGTCCTGGTTGAAGCCAATACCAATTGCAGGATAGTCCGACCCAGTGGCATATTATGCCGGGTTGATTTTTTTGTACACCTCAAACTAACCAGAGGGAAAAATAATTCCTCTCAACGTTTTACAAAATTATTTTGGGATTTTGGGGAATTATTTTAAGAAAAAGGACATTGGGTTCAGTGGAAATTGGATCCCAAATGTTTGTCCCAAAAATTGTCAAAAAAAAACCAAAAACAAACCGCGCGTGTTTTAACAAAGTTTAACGCAATGAACTTTGTCTTGAAACAACGCGTTTTCCAATCCTGAAGTGTCAGTAATTTTCTTTCGTTGGCCCCGCTGACCGATATTAAAGTGAACAAAAAAAAACCATAAAAGGTAATGTATAAAGTGAATATGTGCAGTGAAGTGTACATCTAAACCTAGCATAAGTTAAATAAAAATGTAATTTTATTTCAAGAGAAAAAAAATAAATGTATTTAGCTTGTAGATAAAAATAAATCACCTGTTTATAAAAGTTCGAACACGAGTTCGGGTGTTTTATTTAGTTAAACCTCGAAACGCGATCATCGCTTCAAAGTTAACTTTTTGTTTTCGCGTAGTGAGCGAACGGTGAGTGACCGTGCGAGTAGCGAAATTCGACGCTCAGTTTTAATGCGGCTGGTTACGCTTAATTTTTATTAAAATTTGGGAAGACTTAAATTTAACTGTAAATAATAAACAAAATCTAGACTTAATCAGAGCCAAGCTTGGCAGCGTAGTGAATAACTCAAAGGTAGAACAGGCAGATGCAGTTTTGGATGAGTTGCTAAATTTTTTAGATAACAGAAATAAGAGCTACATAGACGAAATAAAGCACTGGAAACGGCAATTTGGGCATTTGAAAAACAGATACGACAACCATCTGGTCGAAAGGGAAATAGAAGCGAGCCAGTTAGCAGAATTGGAAGCTGAAAGAGACGACCTTAGGGAGCGCCTACAAAATAGAGGACTTTCTACGTCAGCGGAGGATAGGACGCCAAGACAGCGGAGCAAGGAGGACTTCTCGTCGTTGGATCAGGCATGCCGGAGACTCCAAGAGCTAAAAGAAGAGAATAGGCTTCTAAAACAAGAGCTGGAGCTGGCCCACGACCAAACGCTGCACCATAAGGAAGCTGTTGTTCAAGTCAGCAGCCCAAAGCAGAGCAACTCGATTTCCTTTCCTTCCGCATTATCGATAAAAGAGAAAATGGGTATCTTGGCGATTTCGAAATCTGTTAGTAGGCTAGTACCTCTGTTTTTAGGGACGAGATCACCCGACTTGAGAGGGGAGGTCTACAAATTCATAGAGGGGTGCGAATTAGCGAAGAGGGGCATCAGCAATGCAGAAATGCATGATTTTATTGCTTGCGTGAAACAGAGGCTTCACAGTAGTGCGTATACTCTATTGAGGGGGAAGCAAGTCACCACGATAGAAGCTCTATACGCTGCGATAAAACAAGCGTACCTGCCATTGAAATCACTGGACACTGTGATGGCGGAGATACAGATGACTGTTCAATCTCCGAGAGAAGGTATCAGGGAATAAAGACTAATTGATTTACGAACGCAGGCCGAGGATTATATATTGGACCATTATAAGAGTTCAGGTGATCAGGCTCTGCGGGAAGAGGTAGCTGCCTCGATAAGAAGGACGTTTACATTAGGATTACAGGACCCTACCCTGAGGATGAGACTGGTAGGTTCCTCGGAAATAAATTTGGAGAAGCTGGTAGATCTGGCGTTAAATTTGTATGAAGTTGTTAGCAGATCACACTTCAGCCAAGGGGGTTGGCCAAGTACACAAGGGAAGCGAATAGCGGGTATGAATCCCGTATGGGAGCTGGGAGATTCCACTTATGTACAGCCCAGAAATACCTCCCAAATACAACCAAACGCGAGAAATGAATACCGTTCGACTAATCGAATGGAAGTGAATTCATCTGAGAAAGGGGGTAGTCCCATGCGGACATAGCGAAACGACAACCCCAAACTTAAAATTGTGTGTAGTTTCTGCAATAAACTGCGAGAAATGCTTGGTATACGGGCATGAGACAAACTGGAGGTGCCGCAATCAACAGACTCAGGACCACAGGTCAAATAACACCACGAGAGAGCCATTTAATGGTTACCGAGATCAGTCGGAATTGGCATCCGATGCAACAGCAGAGTCAGAGAAGGTTCGAAAACCCGAATTCGAATGCTTCAAACAATATGCAAAGGAATCAGGGTGCGGGGAACACATCGGACAGAGCGAACCGAATAGTGTGTCATTGGTGTAACAGACCAGGACATATGATAGCAGATTGCGAGGCTAGAAGGAATTGGGAAAAGTTCCAAGGCAATCGCCAGGAAACCTGGCAAGGGCCCAGAACAGGCAGATTACTGGCCTGTGAACCCTATACAAATAACAACAGTAATTTAAGGCCAAATGAGGTGATAACAGTAAGCCAGACATCGGAAACGATTGTGGATACATTACCAACTTCACCAAGCGAAACAGTAACTGTAAGTCCGACGTCGGAAACGATTGTGGATACGTTACCAATTTCGTCGAGTGAAGGAGTACCTGCAAATCCGACATCGGAAGCGATTGTGGATACGTTGCCAGCCTCAATAACTGAAGTAGTAACAGTACGTCCTAGGTCTAAAGAGATTGTGGATACGTTACCAACTTCAGCAAAATTGAAGAAGGCTGGAAAAGTAGAAAAAACAGTTGATAAAAACATAGAAAACAAAAATAATATTCGGAGATAATCAGACGAATCGGTAGTTCAGGCTGTAAAGATAATGGAAGTTGGAGTACAATATTTCTGATGGCACAAGTGGTTGCTGTATTTATTATAAGAACAATCTTCCGCAAGTTCCAGCATTGTAAAGCAAGGAGCATTAGTCTTAGAATAAGGGAATATGCTACCTGTATAAAAGCACTTGCAAGTCATATAAAATCAGGAATAATAGCCAAATGGAGAGTTTCTTTTCCTAAGTTGCCAAATCAAGGTGTGAATGCGAGTGTTCACGTTCATAACTTGCATAATGAAAATAAAAAGATTGAGGTAGAAGTGTCTAACCGGGAGCAATCTAATTTGAATGACGTGTTTATTGAGTTGCCCTGCGAAGAGGCCAGAAATAAAAAACTCATTCTGCTAGTTGATACAGACGCCTACAATAGCTTACTTAAAGATAATGTTTTGAATGAAGTTCTCAACGTAGACACAGGTGACATGCAAACAGTAGTGCACAAGAAGAGAATTCCACAAGTAATATATCAAGGAAAACTGGTTAATATGAAACCTGATAAAATTTTTGTACCCGTATTAGAATCAAGAGGACATGATTTCGCCTTTAACCAAAATTTCGCATCGGATTTCACAAATATTAATAACTTGCAGTTAAGAAAACAAGCTAATATGAATTACATGACGATACATGTGAAAAATCGAAGAAGACAAATTACTATAATAGAAGACTAGAATTTAAATAAAAAAAAAGAGCTTAATTAATAAAAATTTTAAATATTATTGGTCTTAAGTTAGTAGAGTTTCGAATTCAACGTTAGTTCATTCGATGGAAATTGGTCCGAGAAGAAGGCAATCCTCACCACTACAAAGGATATGGCATTGGCAAAGATGGCCTAAAATGTCCAACGTTTCGTAAATCCTACTTACAAACTAACCCTAAATATTGAAAAGAATAAAAGAAAAAAAAATATACACAATATACTTAAAAAAAACCAAAAAAAAAAACGAAAACATATTAAAAAATGTTATAAGGATTAATATTAAAATAGAAATTGATTTAAAAAAAAATAAAAGAAAAATACAGGTAGAGAAAAAGATGTAGACAAAAAATTAAATACAAAAAGTTTTAAAAAAAAAGGAAAGACAAGAAAAAATACTAAAAAAAACGAGAATTTTACTAACACAACTAATTAAAACTAACCACTAACTTTAACTACGTGCATTTCAGTAATCAAAGACCTGCTTACTTAAACGCAAACAACATGCACAACATTCGTACAGAAAAAGGCACAAATTACCTCGATGCTCCAAAGCAGCAACGTCCCAGGTTTATGTTTTTTTTTTTTTTGAAAACTGAAGAACTTCAAAACCAGAAAAGAAAAACCTGAGGAAGAATTGCTTCAAGCCACCTTCAGGGCATTGTACTTAGCAGTTAAAATTATGCTTGCAAAGAAATTCGAAACCTAAAAAAAACAAACATGAGGAAGATTTGATTCAAGCCATTTTTATGGCATTGCACTCCGCAAGCACATTATGCTTGCGACGCGTTTAATTGCGAACGTTTAATAACGAACAAAGTAAAATTTAAAAAAGGAAAAGAAGAGAAAAAAAATCGTTTCAGCAAGCAAGAAAATTTGCTTACTAAAACGAAGCTAAAATGAGTAAAAGAAGAATAAAACTATTAATAAATTGAAAAAAAATGTATTATGTTATGTATTAGAATATGGTATTTTCAGGGAGAAATTAATTAGTAGTTATTTTAATTAGTTATATTTAATGAAATGTCAGCTCCGGGAGCAAGAGCGTTTAATGTTCATGTTATTGTTTTCTTCAATGTTCTCTTCTTATTAATAAGTTTGATACTGCTGTACATATATGTTTTTTTTAGATAATACATTATAGTCTTTAATTGTTGTCCACAATTGTAATTTCAATTTTTGTAAACTTATAATTTTGCTGAAAAAAAAGGCTCAATAAATTTCAATTCAATTCAATTCAATTATATTTAATGAAATTACTATAATTAAATAAATTGTTTAGTAAAAGTAAATTAAAAATGTAATTATAATTCAATATTATATACTCGATAATATGGCATTATACAATAGAGTGTAAACAGTAAAAATATACTGTTTGTATAATATAGTAATTTATATTCAATAGATATAGTTAAGACAACAACACCCAGCAAGCAGCAACAACAACGGCGACAAAAACCCCAAAACTCGCATGTCGCTGCTATGCTACAGACTTGATCCAGGAATGTCATTCGCGTCTTTTGCGGAAACTCAAAAAATTTGAATGCCGCTGTTTACCAATCAATTTCCTGGATGTCGTCACCGATCTGAGAGACAATGAACACACCACACCTGAAGTTTATCTCGGGACAAAAGGTCATCTTTGACACCGAACCAGGCTGTAGTCCCACAGCTACGAATATTACACTATATCCCTTCCGAGCTTGATTCTGCTCAATTGCACTTTTGCAAACAAATTCCGTCCAAACAGTCGTTACAGAAGGCTAATTGATTGCACCTGACGAATCTAATTAGTTAATTGGAAAGGACGCAATGAAAATAGCAATGAAGTTGGCTGCAGTTTAATTTCTCTGATTGGAATGCAGTTCAGAGTACGAACCGATGGTTGTGGTGCACGGGATACTTTCGTGGTCAGAGTTCATGGTGCTGTTGGTTCGCTAAGTGTAACAGGATCATCCAGCAACCAATGTCTACAACTGCGATAAGCATAGCGGTTGGTACAGCCTAGATAGTGCATGGAAACAAGTCCAGGAGCTGCATGACTACACATACAACAACCCCAACACACGTGAACAATGAGGATACACTAAGGTAGAACTTAAGGTAGAGTTAAGTTAGATAATATTAGAGAATTAAAATAAACCAGACCTGTATAACTATGTACAGAAAAAATTAATATCGCTTCACATTAATTTTTTCTTTCCCTAAGGGTGGAGGGATGTTGTGGGTCAATCTGCACACCCTAAAACCAGCGCAAGTATTTTGATTAATACGGTACTTCGCCCGTTTACGCTGCATACTTCCAACGAGGAGGCTTGCAGTTATTTTTTGGAAGGCATACTTTTAGGCCAAACTGTGGTCGCTTCTCGATCACAGTTCAATAAATTTAAAGTAGAATTTAAATTACGCAAGATTATTTTTTTTCCCATCCGGAATCCAAGTTCCGCAAGCGAGGCATCAAAGTTTGAGTTGCGAAACTTCCACTTGCCCAACAGCCAATAATTTCCAGCAGAATTACAATTCTGCAAGAGAGGCCTATTGCACAATGGGACAAAGTGTAGATATTGACCCACTTAGCTGGCCTAAACGAACAGGCTAGTAATTTGTTTTAATTTTAAGCATAGAGTCTGAGTTCGAATCTAATAAAGCACGGACGTCGTGTCCGTCGTGAAATTTCAACAAATAGTGTTTCCTTTCTCACGGGTATCCTTCAACGGAAGGAAGAAGAAATAACCACCACATTATTTAAGTTTAATTTCTCTTGTCGTGGGTGTCCTTCAGCAGAAGGATACCACAATATATTTGGCGCAGCCGATCCGCGAACTAAAGATCGCGGAAGTCAAAAGAAAAATAGAAAGTGAAAAGGTAAAAAGGAAAGTGATTTTAAATGGAAAAAGAATAAAGTTGTGAAGATTTTAAATATAGCTTAAAAGCTGGAGAAGTGAAAATCCGGAAGATAAGAAAGTTTTAAAAGAAATTGAAATTAAAGTGAAATTAATTGAAAGTGAAAAAGTGAAGAAAAATTATTCGATTTAATTAAAGTAATATAAAGGAATTTTAAAATTTTAAGAAGAAAAAAAACCTTGAAAAGTGAAGGTACAAAATAATAAAGACAGCTGTAAATTTAAATGCAATCTGTTGTGGGTCAATCTGCACACCCTAAAACCAGCGCAAGTATTTTGATTAATACGGTACTTTGCCCGTTTACGCTGCATACTTCCAGCGAGGAGGCTTGCAGTTATTTTTTGGAAAGCATACTTTTAGGCCAAACTGTGGTCGCTTCTCGATCACAGTTCAATAAATTTAAAGTAGAATTTAAATTGCGCAAGAGTATTTTTTCTCCAAAATAGCAAGTCCGCTTGCGGAATCCAAGTTCCGCAAGCGAGACATTAAAGTTTGAGTTGCGAAACTCCCACTTGCCCAACAGCCAATAATTTCTAGCAGAATTCCAATTCTGCAAGAAAGGCATATTGCACAATGGGACAAAGTGCAGCGATTGACCCACTTAGCTGGCTCAACCGAGCTGGCTAGTAGTCAGTGTCGCGAGCCGCGAACCGAAGATCGCGGAAGTTTAAAGAAAGTTCTTAGTAAGTGAAATAAAAAAGGGAAAATTACGAAAACTGAAGTAAAAGTGAAAAGGTAAAAAGGAAAGTGATTTTAAATGGAAAAAGAATAGAATTATGAAAATTTTAATAAAGCTTAAAAGCTGGAGAAGTAAAAATCCGGAAGATAAGGAAGTTTTAAAAGAAAATGAAATTGAAGAAAATGAAATTAATTGAAAGTGAGGAAGAGAAAAAAAAGAAGATTATTCGATTTAGTTAAAGTAATAAAAAAAAGGGATTTTTAAAAAATTTTAAGAAGAAGAGAAGATCGCGGAAGTTTTAAAAATTTAAATTAAAGTGAAAAGTCAGTGAAAAGTGTAAATGAGAAAGTCGAAAGTTCACGAATAGCATATTAGAGGATTTTACGGTAAAATAAACTGTTGAGAACGAATAGTATATAAAATAAAAGGATAATTCTAAAGGGGTTCTAAGATTCTGAATCAATAAAGCCCATTTGTGAAAACTCGATGTAAAGGCTAACTTTCCGCCTAAAGAAAAATGAGTGAAGTGTTGGAGCCGTTGAGTGGTTTCCCACTCTAATCAGTTCCACAAGGTTGCCATTTTCGTGAAAATTTGTCAGTTTACTGTCAGGGACTTGAGATTTATTCAATATTCTCTGGTTTATTGTAGTATGATATATCTAAGCATCAGACACTAAATAAGACAAAAAATTTAAAGGTGAAGATACAAAACTTGAAAATTAAATACAATTAAAATTGGAAAGAAATGGTAAAACAATAAAGAAGAAATAACCAAATAACCGAAGAAATAATAAAGGTAAAAGGAAATATATTAAAAAAAAAAATAGGAAATGTTGTAAAATAAGTGCAGTATAAAAAAATTGTATGCAGTACAAAAATTTGAGTGCCGTTTGAAAATTGTACAACATTGTTGCCGGAAAGCAGCGGAGAAAAAGGCATAGACGGAGCTTAAAGAAATCTAAATTTTGTTTCGGTGAGTTATTTTTATTCATTATTAATTTTTAAGGAGTTTGCGAAATGTAGAGGAAGCTTTGAGGGAATTTGAGCTTTGTTACGGTGAGTTGTTTTATATTTATTGTAAATTTTTAAGAAGTTTGAGAAATGTTGGATGAACTTAAAATTTTGGATCTGGTCGTAATTTGGCGAAAAATTATTTTTTGTCAAAAATTTATTAAGAGATTGTGAGATAAGTTTCAAATGGTTAGTTCAATGTAGAAAAGTCGTTTTATTTTAAAAAAAAAAGAGAACAAAGGATGGAATTTGATTACAAATAAGTATAGCAGATGGTTGCTTTTATTTATAAAATAAAATACAACAAGTTTATTACGATATATTCCACACAACAATTATTTTTTTTTTGGTACTAACAAAACTCAATCCTGGGCAAGACTCCTTTACCCTTTAACCTGAGGCTGAGTCTGGCTTTGGGGGGATTGATACACCAACACAAGCTCAAATGGAATTGGTCCTGGTTGAAGCCAATACCAATTGCAGGATAGTCCGACCCAGTGGCATATTATGCCGGGTTGATTTTTTTGTACACCTCAAACTAACCAGAGGGAAAAATAATTCCTCTCAACGTTTTACAAAATTATTTTGGGATTTTGGGGAATTATTTTAAGAAAAAGGACATTGGGTTCAGTGGAAATTGGATCCCAAATGTTTGTCCCAAAAATTGTCAAAAAAAAACCAAAAACAAACCGCGCGTGTTTTAACAAAGTTTAACGCAATGAACTTTGTCTTGAAACAACGCGTTTTCCAATCCTGAAGTGTCAGTAATTTTCTTTCGTTGGCCCCGCTGACCGATATTAAAGTGAACAAAAAAAAACCATAAAAGGTAATGTATAAAGTGAATATGTGCAGTGAAGTGTACATCTAAACCTAGCATAAGTTAAATAAAAATGTAATTTTATTTCAAGAGAAAAAAAATAAATGTATTTAGCTTGTAGATAAAAATAAATCACCTGTTTATAAAAGTTCGAACACGAGTTCGGGTGTTTTATTTAGTTAAACCTCGAAACGCGATCATCGCTTCAAAGTTAACTTTTTGTTTTCGCGTAGTGAGCGAACGGTGAGTGACCGTGCGAGTAGCGAAATTCGACGCTCAGTTTTAATGCGGCTGGTTACGCTTAATTTTTATTAAAATTTGGGAAGACTTAAATTTAACTGTAAATAATAAACAAAATCTAGACTTAATCAGAGCCAAGCTTGGCAGCGTAGTGAATAACTCAAAGGTAGAACAGGCAGATGCAGTTTTGGATGAGTTGCTAAATTTTTTAGATAACAGAAATAAGAGCTACATAGACGAAATAAAGCACTGGAAACGGCAATTTGGGCATTTGAAAAACAGATACGACAACCATCTGGTCGAAAGGGAAATAGAAGCGAGCCAGTTAGCAGAATTGGAAGCTGAAAGAGACGACCTTAGGGAGCGCCTACAAAATAGAGGACTTTCTACGTCAGCGGAGGATAGGACGCCAAGACAGCGGAGCAAGGAGGACTTCTCGTCGTTGGATCAGGCATGCCGGAGACTCCAAGAGCTAAAAGAAGAGAATAGGCTTCTAAAACAAGAGCTGGAGCTGGCCCACGACCAAACGCTGCACCATAAGGAAGCTGTTGTTCAAGTCAGCAGCCCAAAGCAGAGCAACTCGATTTCCTTTCCTTCCGCATTATCGATAAAAGAGAAAATGGGTATCTTGGCGATTTCGAAATCTGTTAGTAGGCTAGTACCTCTGTTTTTAGGGACGAGATCACCCGACTTGAGAGGGGAGGTCTACAAATTCATAGAGGGGTGCGAATTAGCGAAGAGGGGCATCAGCAATGCAGAAATGCATGATTTTATTGCTTGCGTGAAACAGAGGCTTCACAGTAGTGCGTATACTCTATTGAGGGGGAAGCAAGTCACCACGATAGAAGCTCTATACGCTGCGATAAAACAAGCGTACCTGCCATTGAAATCACTGGACACTGTGATGGCGGAGATACAGATGACTGTTCAATCTCCGAGAGAAGGTATCAGGGAATAAAGACTAATTGATTTACGAACGCAGGCCGAGGATTATATATTGGACCATTATAAGAGTTCAGGTGATCAGGCTCTGCGGGAAGAGGTAGCTGCCTCGATAAGAAGGACGTTTACATTAGGATTACAGGACCCTACCCTGAGGATGAGACTGGTAGGTTCCTCGGAAATAAATTTGGAGAAGCTGGTAGATCTGGCGTTAAATTTGTATGAAGTTGTTAGCAGATCACACTTCAGCCAAGGGGGTTGGCCAAGTACACAAGGGAAGCGAATAGCGGGTATGAATCCCGTATGGGAGCTGGGAGATTCCACTTATGTACAGCCCAGAAATACCTCCCAAATACAACCAAACGCGAGAAATGAATACCGTTCGACTAATCGAATGGAAGTGAATTCATCTGAGAAAGGGGGTAGTCCCATGCGGACATAGCGAAACGACAACCCCAAACTTAAAATTGTGTGTAGTTTCTGCAATAAACTGCGAGAAATGCTTGGTATACGGGCATGAGACAAACTGGAGGTGCCGCAATCAACAGACTCAGGACCACAGGTCAAATAACACCACGAGAGAGCCATTTAATGGTTACCGAGATCAGTCGGAATTGGCATCCGATGCAACAGCAGAGTCAGAGAAGGTTCGAAAACCCGAATTCGAATGCTTCAAACAATATGCAAAGGAATCAGGGTGCGGGGAACACATCGGACAGAGCGAACCGAATAGTGTGTCATTGGTGTAACAGACCAGGACATATGATAGCAGATTGCGAGGCTAGAAGGAATTGGGAAAAGTTCCAAGGCAATCGCCAGGAAACCTGGCAAGGGCCCAGAACAGGCAGATTACTGGCCTGTGAACCCTATACAAATAACAACAGTAATTTAAGGCCAAATGAGGTGATAACAGTAAGCCAGACATCGGAAACGATTGTGGATACATTACCAACTTCACCAAGCGAAACAGTAACTGTAAGTCCGACGTCGGAAACGATTGTGGATACGTTACCAATTTCGTCGAGTGAAGGAGTACCTGCAAATCCGACATCGGAAGCGATTGTGGATACGTTGCCAGCCTCAATAACTGAAGTAGTAACAGTACGTCCTAGGTCTAAAGAGATTGTGGATACGTTACCAACTTCAGCAAAATTGAAGAAGGCTGGAAAAGTAGAAAAAACAGTTGATAAAAACATAGAAAACAAAAATAATATTCGGAGATAATCAGACGAATCGGTAGTTCAGGCTGTAAAGATAATGGAAGTTGGAGTACAATATTTCTGATGGCACAAGTGGTTGCTGTATTTATTATAAGAACAATCTTCCGCAAGTTCCAGCATTGTAAAGCAAGGAGCATTAGTCTTAGAATAAGGGAATATGCTACCTGTATAAAAGCACTTGCAAGTCATATAAAATCAGGAATAATAGCCAAATGGAGAGTTTCTTTTCCTAAGTTGCCAAATCAAGGTGTGAATGCGAGTGTTCACGTTCATAACTTGCATAATGAAAATAAAAAGATTGAGGTAGAAGTGTCTAACCGGGAGCAATCTAATTTGAATGACGTGTTTATTGAGTTGCCCTGCGAAGAGGCCAGAAATAAAAAACTCATTCTGCTAGTTGATACAGACGCCTACAATAGCTTACTTAAAGATAATGTTTTGAATGAAGTTCTCAACGTAGACACAGGTGACATGCAAACAGTAGTGCACAAGAAGAGAATTCCACAAGTAATATATCAAGGAAAACTGGTTAATATGAAACCTGATAAAATTTTTGTACCCGTATTAGAATCAAGAGGACATGATTTCGCCTTTAACCAAAATTTCGCATCGGATTTCACAAATATTAATAACTTGCAGTTAAGAAAACAAGCTAATATGAATTACATGACGATACATGTGAAAAATCGAAGAAGACAAATTACTATAATAGAAGACTAGAATTTAAATAAAAAAAAAAGAGCTTAATTAATAAAAATTTTAAATATTATTGGTCTTAAGTTAGTAGAGTTTCGAATTCAACGTTAGTTCATTCGATGGAAATTGGTCCGAGAAGAAGGCAATCCTCACCACTACAAAGGATATGGCATTGGCAAAGATGGCCTAAAATGTCCAACGTTTCGTAAATCCTACTTACAAACTAACCCTAAATATTGAAAAGAATAAAAGAAAAAAAAATATACACAATATACTTAAAAAAAACCAAAAAAAAAAAACGAAAACATATTAAAAAATGTTATAAGGATTAATATTAAAATAGAAATTGATTTAAAAAAAAATAAAAGAAAAATACAGGTAGAGAAAAAGATGTAGACAAAAAATTAAATACAAAAAGTTTTAAAAAAAAAGGAAAGACAAGAAAAAATACTAAAAAAAACGAGAATTTTACTAACACAACTAATTAAAACTAACCACTAACTTTAACTACGTGCATTTCAGTAATCAAAGACCTGCTTACTTAAACGCAAACAACATGCACAACATTCGTACAGAAAAAGTCACAAATTACCTCGTTGCTCCAAAGCAGCAACGTCCCAGGTTTATGTTTTTTTTTTTTGAAAACTGAAGAACTTCAAAACCAGAAAAGAAAAACCTGAGGAAGAATTGCTTCAAGCCACCTTCAGGGCATTGTACTTAGCAGTTAAAATTATGCTTGCAAAGAAATTCGAAACCTAAAAAAAACAAACATGAGGAAGATTTGATTCAAGCCATTTTTATGGCATTGCACTCCGCAAGCACATTATGCTTGCGACGCGTTTAATTGCGAACGTTTAATAACGAACAAAGTAAAATTTAAAAAAGGAAAAGAAGAGAAAAAAAATCGTTTCAGCAAGCAAGAAAATTTGCTTACTAAAACGAAGCTAAAATGAGTAAAAGAAGAATAAAACTATTAATAAATTGAAAAAAAATGTATTATGTTATGTATTAGAATATGGTATTTTCAGGGAGAAATTAATTAGTAGTTATTTTAATTAGTTATATTTAATAAAATGTCAGCTCCGGGAGCAAGAGCGTTTAATGTTCATGTTATTGTTTTCTTCAATGTTCTCTTCTTATTAATAAGTTTGATACTGCTGTACATATATGTTTTTTTTAGATAATACATTATAGTCTTTAATTGTTGTCCACAATTGTAATTTCAATTTTTGTAAACTTATAATTTTGCTGAAAAAAAAGGCTCAATAAATTTCAATTCAATTCAATTCAATTATATTTAATGAAATTACTATAATTAAATAAATTGTTTAGTAAAAGTAAATTAAAAATGTAATTATAATTCAATATTATATACTCGATAATATGGCATTATACAATAGAGTGTAAACAGTAAAAATATACTGTTTGTATAATATAGTAATTTATATTCAATAGATATAGTTAAGACAACAACACCCAGCAAGCAGCAACAACAACGGCGACAAAAACCCCAAAACTCGCATGTCGCTGCTATGCTACAGACTTGATCCAGGAATGTCATTCGCGTCTTTTGCGGAAACTCAAAAAATTTGAATGCCGCTGTTTACCAATCAATTTCCTGGATGTCGTCACCGATCTGAGAGACAATGAACACACCACACCTGAAGTTTATCTCGGGACAAAAGGTCATCTTTGACACCGAACCAGGCTGTAGTCCCACAGCTACGAATATTACACTATATCCCTTCCGAGCTTGATTCTGCTCAATTGCACTTTTGCAAACAGCCGTTACAGAAGGCTAATTGATTGCACCTGACGAATCTAATTAGTTAATTGGAAAGGACGCAATGAAAATAGCAATGAAGTTGGCTGCAGTTTAATTTCTCTGATTGGAATGCAGTTCAGAGTACGAACCGATGGTTGTGGTGCACGGGATACTTTCGTGGTCAGAGTTCATGGTGCTGTTGGTTCGCTAAGTGTAACAGGATCATCCAGCAACCAATGTCTACAACTGCGATAAGCATAGCGGTTGGTACAGCCTAGATAGTGCATGGAAACAAGTCCAGGAGCTGCATGACTACACATACAACAACCACAACACACGTGAACAATGAGGATACACTACGGTAGAACTTAAGGTAGAGTTAAGTTAGATAATATTAGAGAATTAAAATAAACCAGACCTGTATAACTATGTACAGAAAAAATTAATATCGCTTCACATTAATTTTTTCTTTCCCTAAGGGTGGAGGGATGTTGTGGGTCAATCTGCACACCCTAAAACCAGCGCAAGTATTTTGATTAATACGGTACTTTGCCTTCCGGAAATAAGGAAGTTTTAAAAGAAAATGAAATTGAAGAAAATGAAATTAATTGAAAGTGAGGAAGAGAAAAAAAAGAAGATTATTCGATTTAGTTAAAGTAATAAAAAAAAGGGATTTTTAAAAAATTTTAAGAAGAGAAGATCGCGGAAGTTTTAAAAATTTAAATTAAAGTGAAAAGTCAGTGAAAAGTGTAGATGAGAAAGTCGAAAGTTCACGAATAGCATATTAGAGGATTTTACGGTAAAATAAACTGTTGAGAATGAATAGTATATAAAATAAAAGGATAATTCTAAAGGGGTTCTAAGATTCTGAATCAATAAAGCCCATTTGTGAAAACTCGATGTAAAGGCTAACTTTCCGCCTAAAGAAAAATGAGTGAAGTGTTGGAGCCGTTGAGTGGTTTCCCCTCCTAATCAGTTCCACAAGGTTGCCACTTTTGTGAAAATTTGTCAGTTTACTGCCAGGGACTTTAGATTTATTCAATATTCTCTGGTTTATTGTAGTATGATATATCTAAGCATCAGACACTAAATAAGACAAAAAATTTAAAGGTGAAGATACAAAACTTGAAAATTAAATACAATTAAAATTGGAAAGAAATGGTAAAACAATAAAGAAGAAATAACCAAATAACCGAAGAAATAATAAAGGTAAAAGGAAATATATTAAAAAAAAAAATAGGAAATGTTGTAAAATAAGTGCAGTATAAAAAAATTGTATGCAGTACAAAAATTTGAGTGCCGTTTGAAAATTGTACAACATTGTTGCCGGAAAGCAGCGGAGAAAAAGGCATAGACGGAGCTTAAAGAAATCTAAATTTTGTTTCGGTGAGTTATTTTTATTCATTATTAATTTTTAAGGAGTTTGCGAAATGTAGAGGAAGCTTTGAGGGAATTTGAGCTTTGTTACGGTGAGTTGTTTTATATTTATTGTAAATTTTTAAGAAGTTTGAGAAATGTTGGATGAACTTAAAATTTTGGATCTGGTCGTAATTTGGCGAAAAATTATTTTTTGTCAAAAATTTATTAAGAGATTGTGAGATAAGTTTCAAATGGTTAGTTCAATGTAGAAAAGTCGTTTTATTTTAAAAAAAAAAGAGAACAAAGGATGGAATTTGATTACAAATAAGTATAGCAGATGGTTGCTTTTATTTATAAAATAAAATACAACAAGTTTATTACGATATATTCCACACAACAATTATTTTTTTTTTGGTACTAACAAAACTCAATCCTGGGCAAGACTCCTTTACCCTTTAACCTGAGGCTGAGTCTGGCTTTGGGGGGATTGATACACCAACACAAGCTCAAATGGAATTGGTCCTGGTTGAAGCCAATACCAATTGCAGGATAGTCCGACCCAGTGGCATATTATGCCGGGTTGATTTTTTTGTACACCTCAAACTAACCAGAGGGAAAAATAATTCCTCTCAACGTTTTACAAAATTATTTTGGGATTTTGGGGAATTATTTTAAGAAAAAGGACATTGGGTTCAGTGGAAATTGGATCCCAAATGTTTGTCCCAAAAATTGTCAAAAAAAAACCAAAAACAAACCGCGCGTGTTTTAACAAAGTTTAACGCAATGAACTTTGTCTTGAAACAACGCGTTTTCCAATCCTGAAGTGTCAGTAATTTTCTTTCGTTGGCCCCGCTGACCGATATTAAAGTGAACAAAAAAAAACCATAAAAGGTAATGTATAAAGTGAATATGTGCAGTGAAGTGTACATCTAAACCTAGCATAAGTTAAATAAAAATGTAATTTTATTTCAAGAGAAAAAAAATAAATGTATTTAGCTTGTAGATAAAAATAAATCACCTGTTTATAAAAGTTCGAACACGAGTTCGGGTGTTTTATTTAGTTAAACCTCGAAACGCGATCATCGCTTCAAAGTTAACTTTTTGTTTTCGCGTAGTGAGCGAACGGTGAGTGACCGTGCGAGTAGCGAAATTCGACGCTCAGTTTTAATGCGGCTGGTTACGCTTAATTTTTATTAAAATTTGGGAAGACTTAAATTTAACTGTAAATAATAAACAAAATCTAGACTTAATCAGAGCCAAGCTTGGCAGCGTAGTGAATAACTCAAAGGTAGAACAGGCAGATGCAGTTTTGGATGAGTTGCTAAATTTTTTAGATAACAGAAATAAGAGCTACATAGACGAAATAAAGCACTGGAAACGGCAATTTGGGCATTTGAAAAACAGATACGACAACCATCTGGTCGAAAGGGAAATAGAAGCGAGCCAGTTAGCAGAATTGGAAGCTGAAAGAGACGACCTTAGGGAGCGCCTACAAAATAGAGGACTTTCTACGTCAGCGGAGGATAGGACGCCAAGACAGCGGAGCAAGGAGGACTTCTCGTCGTTGGATCAGGCATGCCGGAGACTCCAAGAGCTAAAAGAAGAGAATAGGCTTCTAAAACAAGAGCTGGAGCTGGCCCACGACCAAACGCTGCACCATAAGGAAGCTGTTGTTCAAGTCAGCAGCCCAAAGCAGAGCAACTCGATTTCCTTTCCTTCCGCATTATCGATAAAAGAGAAAATGGGTATCTTGGCGATTTCGAAATCTGTTAGTAGGCTAGTACCTCTGTTTTTAGGGACGAGATCACCCGACTTGAGAGGGGAGGTCTACAAATTCATAGAGGGGTGCGAATTAGCGAAGAGGGGCATCAGCAATGCAGAAATGCATGATTTTATTGCTTGCGTGAAACAGAGGCTTCACAGTAGTGCGTATACTCTATTGAGGGGGAAGCAAGTCACCACGATAGAAGCTCTATACGCTGCGATAAAACAAGCGTACCTGCCATTGAAATCACTGGACACTGTGATGGCGGAGATACAGATGACTGTTCAATCTCCGAGAGAAGGTATCAGGGAATAAAGACTAATTGATTTACGAACGCAGGCCGAGGATTATATATTGGACCATTATAAGAGTTCAGGTGATCAGGCTCTGCGGGAAGAGGTAGCTGCCTCGATAAGAAGGACGTTTACATTAGGATTACAGGACCCTACCCTGAGGATGAGACTGGTAGGTTCCTCGGAAATAAATTTGGAGAAGCTGGTAGATCTGGCGTTAAATTTGTATGAAGTTGTTAGCAGATCACACTTCAGCCAAGGGGGTTGGCCAAGTACACAAGGGAAGCGAATAGCGGGTATGAATCCCGTATGGGAGCTGGGAGATTCCACTTATGTACAGCCCAGAAATACCTCCCAAATACAACCAAACGCGAGAAATGAATACCGTTCGACTAATCGAATGGAAGTGAATTCATCTGAGAAAGGGGGTAGTCCCATGCGGACATAGCGAAACGACAACCCCAAACTTAAAATTGTGTGTAGTTTCTGCAATAAACTGCGAGAAATGCTTGGTATACGGGCATGAGACAAACTGGAGGTGCCGCAATCAACAGACTCAGGACCACAGGTCAAATAACACCACGAGAGAGCCATTTAATGGTTACCGAGATCAGTCGGAATTGGCATCCGATGCAACAGCAGAGTCAGAGAAGGTTCGAAAACCCGAATTCGAATGCTTCAAACAATATGCAAAGGAATCAGGGTGCGGGGAACACATCGGACAGAGCGAACCGAATAGTGTGTCATTGGTGTAACAGACCAGGACATATGATAGCAGATTGCGAGGCTAGAAGGAATTGGGAAAAGTTCCAAGGCAATCGCCAGGAAACCTGGCAAGGGCCCAGAACAGGCAGATTACTGGCCTGTGAACCCTATACAAATAACAACAGTAATTTAAGGCCAAATGAGGTGATAACAGTAAGCCAGACATCGGAAACGATTGTGGATACATTACCAACTTCACCAAGCGAAACAGTAACTGTAAGTCCGACGTCGGAAACGATTGTGGATACGTTACCAATTTCGTCGAGTGAAGGAGTACCTGCAAATCCGACATCGGAAGCGATTGTGGATACGTTGCCAGCCTCAATAACTGAAGTAGTAACAGTACGTCCTAGGTCTAAAGAGATTGTGGATACGTTACCAACTTCAGCAAAATTGAAGAAGGCTGGAAAAGTAGAAAAAACAGTTGATAAAAACATAGAAAACAAAAATAATATTCGGAGATAATCAGACGAATCGGTAGTTCAGGCTGTAAAGATAATGGAAGTTGGAGTACAATATTTCTGATGGCACAAGTGGTTGCTGTATTTATTATAAGAACAATCTTCCGCAAGTTCCAGCATTGTAAAGCAAGGAGCATTAGTCTTAGAATAAGGGAATATGCTACCTGTATAAAAGCACTTGCAAGTCATATAAAATCAGGAATAATAGCCAAATGGAGAGTTTCTTTTCCTAAGTTGCCAAATCAAGGTGTGAATGCGAGTGTTCACGTTCATAACTTGCATAATGAAAATAAAAAGATTGAGGTAGAAGTGTCTAACCGGGAGCAATGACGTGTTTATTGAGTTGCCTTGCGAAGAGGCCAGAAATAAAAAACTCATTCTGCTAGTTGATACAGACGCCTACAATAGCTTACTTAAAGATAATGTTTTGAATGAAGTTCTCAACGTAGACACAGGTGACATGCAAACAGTAGTGCACAAGAAGAGAATTCCACAAGTAATATATCAAGGAAAACTGGTTAATATGAAACCTGATAAAATTTTTGTACCCGTATTAGAATCAAGAGGACATGATTTCGCCTTTAACCAAAATTTCGCATCGGATTTCACAAATATTAATAACTTGCAGTTAAGAAAACAAGCTAATATGAATTACATGACGATACATGTGAAAAATCGAAGAAGACAAATTACTATAATAGAAGACTAGAATTTAAATAAAAAAAAAGAGCTTAATTAATAAAAATTTTAAATATTATTGGTCTTAAGTTAGTAGAGTTTCGAATTCAACGTTAGTTCATTCGATGGAAATTGGTCCGAGAAGAAGGCAATCCTCACCACTACAAAGGATATGGCATTGGCAAAGATGGCCTAAAATGTCCAACGTTTCGTAAATCCTACTTACAAACTAACCCTAAATATTGAAAAGAATAAAAGAAAAAAAAATATACACAATATACTTAAAAAAAACCAAAAAAAAAAACGAAAACATATTAAAAAATGTTATAAGGATTAATATTAAAATAGAAATTGATTTAAAAAAAAATAAAAGAAAAATACAGGTAGAGAAAAAGATGTAGACAAAAAATTAAATACAAAAAGTTTTAAAAAAAAAGGAAAGACAAGAAAAAATACTAAAAAAAACGAGAATTTTACTAACACAACTAATTAAAACTAACCACTAACTTTAACTACGTGCATTTCAGTAATCAAAGACCTGCTTACTTAAACGCAAACAACATGCACAACATTCGTACAGAAAAAGGCACAAATTACCTCGATGCTCCAAAGCAGCAACGTCCCAGGTTTATGTTTTTTTTTTTTTGAAAACTGAAGAACTTCAAAACCAGAAAAGAAAAACCTGAGGAAGAATTGCTTCAAGCCACCTTCAGGGCATTGTACTTAGCAGTTAAAATTATGCTTGCAAAGAAATTCGAAACCTAAAAAAAACAAACATGAGGAAGATTTGATTCAAGCCATTTTTATGGCATTGCACTCCGCAAGCACATTATGCTTGCGACGCGTTTAATTGCGAACGTTTAATAACGAACAAAGTAAAATTTAAAAAAGGAAAAGAAGAGAAAAAAAATCGTTTCAGCAAGCAAGAAAATTTGCTTACTAAAACGAAGCTAAAATGAGTAAAAGAAGAATAAAACTATTAATAAATTGAAAAAAAATGTATTATGTTATGTATTAGAATATGGTATTTTCAGGGAGAAATTAATTAGTAGTTATTTTAATTAGTTATATTTAATGAAATGTCAGCTCCGGGAGCAAGAGCGTTTAATGTTCATGTTATTGTTTTCTTCAATGTTCTCTTCTTATTAATAAGTTTGATACTGCTGTACATATATGTTTTTTTTAGATAATACATTATAGTCTTTAATTGTTGTCCACAATTGTAATTTCAATTTTTGTAAACTTATAATTTTGCTGAAAAAAAAGGCTCAATAAATTTCAATTCAATTCAATTCAATTATATTTAATGAAATTACTATAATTAAATAAATTGTTTAGTAAAAGTAAATTAAAAATGTAATTATAATTCAATATTATATACTCGATAATATGGCATTATACAATAGAGTGTAAACAGTAAAAATATACTGTTTGTATAATATAGTAATTTATATTCAATAGATATAGTTAAGACAACAACACCCAGCAAGCAGCAACAACAACGGCGACAAAAACCCCAAAACTCGCATGTCGCTGCTATGCTACAGACTTGATCCAGGAATGTCATTCGCGTCTTTTGCGGAAACTCAAAAAATTTGAATGCCGCTGTTTACCAATCAATTTCCTGGATGTCGTCACCGATCTGAGAGACAATGAACACACCACACCTGAAGTTTATCTCGGGACAAAAGGTCATCTTTGACACCGAACCAGGCTGTAGTCCCACAGCTACGAATATTACACTATATCCCTTCCGAGCTTGATTCTGCTCAATTGCACTTTTGCAAACAAATTCCGTCCAAACAGTCGTTACAGAAGGCTAATTGATTGCACCTGACGAATCTAATTAGTTAATTGGAAAGGACGCAATGAAAATAGCAATGAAGTTGGCTGCAGTTTAATTTCTCTGATTGGAATGCAGTTCAGAGTACGAACCGATGGTTGTGGTGCACGGGATACTTTCGTGGTCAGAGTTCATGGTGCTGTTGGTTCGCTAAGTGTAACAGGATCATCCAGCAACCAATGTCTACAACTGCGATAAGCATAGCGGTTGGTACAGCCTAGATAGTGCATGGAAACAAGTCCAGGAGCTGCATGACTACACATACAACAACCCCAACACACGTGAACAATGAGGATACACTAAGGTAGAACTTAAGGTAGAGTTAAGTTAGATAATATTAGAGAATTAAAATAAACCAGACCTGTATAACTATGTACAGAAAAAATTAATATCGCTTCACATTAATTTTTTCTTTCCCTAAGGGTGGAGGGATGTTGTGGGTCAATCTGCACACCCTAAAACCAGCGCAAGTATTTTGATTAATACGGTACTTCGCCCGTTTACGCTGCATACTTCCAACGAGGAGGCTTGCAGTTATTTTTTGGAAGGCATACTTTTAGGCCAAACTGTGGTCGCTTCTCGATCACAGTTCAATAAATTTAAAGTAGAATTTAAATTACGCAAGATTATTTTTTTTCCCATCCGGAATCCAAGTTCCGCAAGCGAGGCATCAAAGTTTGAGTTGCGAAACTTCCACTTGCCCAACAGCCAATAATTTCCAGCAGAATTACAATTCTGCAAGAGAGGCCTATTGCACAATGGGACAAAGTGTAGATATTGACCCACTTAGCTGGCCTAAACGAACAGGCTAGTAATTTGTTTTAATTTTAAGCATAGAGTCTGAGTTCGAATCTAATAAAGCACGGACGTCGTGTCCGTCGTGAAATTTCAACAAATAGTGTTTCCTTTCTCACGGGTATCCTTCAACGGAAGGAAGAAGAAATAACCACCACATTATTTAAGTTTAATTTCTCTTGTCGTGGGTGTCCTTCAGCAGAAGGATACCACAATATATTTGGCGCAGCCGATCCGCGAACTAAAGATCGCGGAAGTCAAAAGAAAAATAGAAAGTGAAAAGGTAAAAAGGAAAGTGATTTTAAATGGAAAAAGAATAAAGTTGTGAAGATTTTAAATATAGCTTAAAAGCTGGAGAAGTGAAAATCCGGAAGATAAGAAAGTTTTAAAAGAAATTGAAATTAAAGTGAAATTAATTGAAAGTGAAAAAGTGAAGAAAAATTATTCGATTTAATTAAAGTAATATAAAGGAATTTTAAAATTTTAAGAAGAAAAAAAACCTTGAAAAGTGAAGGTACAAAATAATAAAGACAGCTGTAAATTTAAATGCAATCTGTTGTGGGTCAATCTGCACACCCTAAAACCAGCGCAAGTATTTTGATTAATACGGTACTTTGCCCGTTTACGCTGCATACTTCCAGCGAGGAGGCTTGCAGTTATTTTTTGGAAAGCATACTTTTAGGCCAAACTGTGGTCGCTTCTCGATCACAGTTCAATAAATTTAAAGTAGAATTTAAATTGCGCAAGAGTATTTTTTCTCCAAAATAGCAAGTCCGCTTGCGGAATCCAAGTTCCGCAAGCGAGACATTAAAGTTTGAGTTGCGAAACTCCCACTTGCCCAACAGCCAATAATTTCTAGCAGAATTCCAATTCTGCAAGAAAGGCATATTGCACAATGGGACAAAGTGCAGCGATTGACCCACTTAGCTGGCTCAACCGAGCTGGCTAGTAGTCAGTGTCGCGAGCCGCGAACCGAAGATCGCGGAAGTTTAAAGAAAGTTCTTAGTAAGTGAAATAAAAAAGGGAAAATTACGAAAACTGAAGTAAAAGTGAAAAGGTAAAAAGGAAAGTGATTTTAAATGGAAAAAGAATAGAATTATGAAAATTTTAATAAAGCTTAAAAGCTGGAGAAGTAAAAATCCGGAAGATAAGGAAGTTTTAAAAGAAAATGAAATTGAAGAAAATGAAATTAATTGAAAGTGAGGAAGAGAAAAAAAAGAAGATTATTCGATTTAGTTAAAGTAATAAAAAAAAGGGATTTTTAAAAAATTTTAAGAAGAAGAGAAGATCGCGGAAGTTTTAAAAATTTAAATTAAAGTGAAAAGTCAGTGAAAAGTGTAAATGAGAAAGTCGAAAGTTCACGAATAGCATATTAGAGGATTTTACGGTAAAATAAACTGTTGAGAACGAATAGTATATAAAATAAAAGGATAATTCTAAAGGGGTTCTAAGATTCTGAATCAATAAAGCCCATTTGTGAAAACTCGATGTAAAGGGTAACTTTCCGCCTGAAGAAAATTGAGTGAAGTGTTGGAGCCGTTGAGTGGTTTCCCACTCTAATCAGTTCCACAAGGTTGCCATTTTCGTGAAAATTTGTCAGTTTACTGTCAGGGACTTGAGATTTATTCAATATTCTCTGGTTTATTGTAGTATGATATATCTAAGCATCAGACACTAAATAAGACAAAAAATTTAAAGGTGAAGATACAAAACTTGAAAATTAAATACAATTAAAATTGGAAAGAAATGGTAAAACAATAAAGAAGAAATAACCAAATAACCGAAGAAATAATAAAGGTAAAAGGAAATATATTAAAAAAAAAAATAGGAAATGTTGTAAAATAAGTGCAGTATAAAAAAATTGTATGCAGTACAAAAATTTGAGTGCCGTTTGAAAATTGTACAACATTGTTGCCGGAAAGCAGCGGAGAAAAAGGCATAGACGGAGCTTAAAGAAATCTAAATTTTGTTTCGGTGAGTTATTTTTATTCATTATTAATTTTTAAGGAGTTTGCGAAATGTAGAGGAAGCTTTGAGGGAATTTGAGCTTTGTTACGGTGAGTTGTTTTATATTTATTGTAAATTTTTAAGAAGTTTGAGAAATGTTGGATGAACTTAAAATTTTGGATCTGGTCGTAATTTGGCGAAAAATTATTTTTTGTCAAAAATTTATTAAGAGATTGTGAGATAAGTTTCAAATGGTTAGTTCAATGTAGAAAAGTCGTTTTATTTTAAAAAAAAAAGAGAACAAAGGATGGAATTTGATTACAAATAAGTATAGCAGATGGTTGCTTTTATTTATAAAATAAAATACAACAAGTTTATTACGATATATTCCACACAACAATTATTTTTTTTTTGGTACTAACAAAACTCAATCCTGGGCAAGACTCCTTTACCCTTTAACCTGAGGCTGAGTCTGGCTTTGGGGGGATTGATACACCAACACAAGCTCAAATGGAATTGGTCCTGGTTGAAGCCAATACCAATTGCAGGATAGTCCGACCCAGTGGCATATTATGCCGGGTTGATTTTTTTGTACACCTCAAACTAACCAGAGGGAAAAATAATTCCTCTCAACGTTTTACAAAATTATTTTGGGATTTTGGGGAATTATTTTAAGAAAAAGGACATTGGGTTCAGTGGAAATTGGATCCCAAATGTTTGTCCCAAAAATTGTCAAAAAAAAACCAAAAACAAACCGCGCGTGTTTTAACAAAGTTTAACGCAATGAACTTTGTCTTGAAACAACGCGTTTTCCAATCCTGAAGTGTCAGTAATTTTCTTTCGTTGGCCCCGCTGACCGATATTAAAGTGAACAAAAAAAAACCATAAAAGGTAATGTATAAAGTGAATATGTGCAGTGAAGTGTACATCTAAACCTAGCATAAGTTAAATAAAAATGTAATTTTATTTCAAGAGAAAAAAAATAAATGTATTTAGCTTGTAGATAAAAATAAATCACCTGTTTATAAAAGTTCGAACACGAGTTCGGGTGTTTTATTTAGTTAAACCTCGAAACGCGATCATCGCTTCAAAGTTAACTTTTTGTTTTCGCGTAGTGAGCGAACGGTGAGTGACCGTGCGAGTAGCGAAATTCGACGCTCAGTTTTAATGCGGCTGGTTACGCTTAATTTTTATTAAAATTTGGGAAGACTTAAATTTAACTGTAAATAATAAACAAAATCTAGACTTAATCAGAGCCAAGCTTGGCAGCGTAGTGAATAACTCAAAGGTAGAACAGGCAGATGCAGTTTTGGATGAGTTGCTAAATTTTTTAGATAACAGAAATAAGAGCTACATAGACGAAATAAAGCACTGGAAACGGCAATTTGGGCATTTGAAAAACAGATACGACAACCATCTGGTCGAAAGGGAAATAGAAGCGAGCCAGTTAGCAGAATTGGAAGCTGAAAGAGACGACCTTAGGGAGCGCCTACAAAATAGAGGACTTTCTACGTCAGCGGAGGATAGGACGCCAAGACAGCGGAGCAAGGAGGACTTCTCGTCGTTGGATCAGGCATGCCGGAGACTCCAAGAGCTAAAAGAAGAGAATAGGCTTCTAAAACAAGAGCTGGAGCTGGCCCACGACCAAACGCTGCACCATAAGGAAGCTGTTGTTCAAGTCAGCAGCCCAAAGCAGAGCAACTCGATTTCCTTTCCTTCCGCATTATCGATAAAAGAGAAAATGGGTATCTTGGCGATTTCGAAATCTGTTAGTAGGCTAGTACCTCTGTTTTTAGGGACGAGATCACCCGACTTGAGAGGGGAGGTCTACAAATTCATAGAGGGGTGCGAATTAGCGAAGAGGGGCATCAGCAATGCAGAAATGCATGATTTTATTGCTTGCGTGAAACAGAGGCTTCACAGTAGTGCGTATACTCTATTGAGGGGGAAGCAAGTCACCACGATAGAAGCTCTATACGCTGCGATAAAACAAGCGTACCTGCCATTGAAATCACTGGACACTGTGATGGCGGAGATACAGATGACTGTTCAATCTCCGAGAGAAGGTATCAGGGAATAAAGACTAATTGATTTACGAACGCAGGCCGAGGATTATATATTGGACCATTATAAGAGTTCAGGTGATCAGGCTCTGCGGGAAGAGGTAGCTGCCTCGATAAGAAGGACGTTTACATTAGGATTACAGGACCCTACCCTGAGGATGAGACTGGTAGGTTCCTCGGAAATAAATTTGGAGAAGCTGGTAGATCTGGCGTTAAATTTGTATGAAGTTGTTAGCAGATCACACTTCAGCCAAGGGGGTTGGCCAAGTACACAAGGGAAGCGAATAGCGGGTATGAATCCCGTATGGGAGCTGGGAGATTCCACTTATGTACAGCCCAGAAATACCTCCCAAATACAACCAAACGCGAGAAATGAATACCGTTCGACTAATCGAATGGAAGTGAATTCATCTGAGAAAGGGGGTAGTCCCATGCGGACATAGCGAAACGACAACCCCAAACTTAAAATTGTGTGTAGTTTCTGCAATAAACTGCGAGAAATGCTTGGTATACGGGCATGAGACAAACTGGAGGTGCCGCAATCAACAGACTCAGGACCACAGGTCAAATAACACCACGAGAGAGCCATTTAATGGTTACCGAGATCAGTCGGAATTGGCATCCGATGCAACAGCAGAGTCAGAGAAGGTTCGAAAACCCGAATTCGAATGCTTCAAACAATATGCAAAGGAATCAGGGTGCGGGGAACACATCGGACAGAGCGAACCGAATAGTGTGTCATTGGTGTAACAGACCAGGACATATGATAGCAGATTGCGAGGCTAGAAGGAATTGGGAAAAGTTCCAAGGCAATCGCCAGGAAACCTGGCAAGGGCCCAGAACAGGCAGATTACTGGCCTGTGAACCCTATACAAATAACAACAGTAATTTAAGGCCAAATGAGGTGATAACAGTAAGCCAGACATCGGAAACGATTGTGGATACATTACCAACTTCACCAAGCGAAACAGTAACTGTAAGTCCGACGTCGGAAACGATTGTGGATACGTTACCAATTTCGTCGAGTGAAGGAGTACCTGCAAATCCGACATCGGAAGCGATTGTGGATACGTTGCCAGCCTCAATAACTGAAGTAGTAACAGTACGTCCTAGGTCTAAAGAGATTGTGGATACGTTACCAACTTCAGCAAAATTGAAGAAGGCTGGAAAAGTAGAAAAAACAGTTGATAAAAACATAGAAAACAAAAATAATATTCGGAGATAATCAGACGAATCGGTAGTTCAGGCTGTAAAGATAATGGAAGTTGGAGTACAATATTTCTGATGGCACAAGTGGTTGCTGTATTTATTATAAGAACAATCTTCCGCAAGTTCCAGCATTGTAAAGCAAGGAGCATTAGTCTTAGAATAAGGGAATATGCTACCTGTATAAAAGCACTTGCAAGTCATATAAAATCAGGAATAATAGCCAAATGGAGAGTTTCTTTTCCTAAGTTGCCAAATCAAGGTGTGAATGCGAGTGTTCACGTTCATAACTTGCATAATGAAAATAAAAAGATTGAGGTAGAAGTGTCTAACCGGGAGCAATCTAATTTGAATGACGTGTTTATTGAGTTGCCCTGCGAAGAGGCCAGAAATAAAAAACTCATTCTGCTAGTTGATACAGACGCCTACAATAGCTTACTTAAAGATAATGTTTTGAATGAAGTTCTCAACGTAGACACAGGTGACATGCAAACAGTAGTGCACAAGAAGAGAATTCCACAAGTAATATATCAAGGAAAACTGGTTAATATGAAACCTGATAAAATTTTTGTACCCGTATTAGAATCAAGAGGACATGATTTCGCCTTTAACCAAAATTTCGCATCGGATTTCACAAATATTAATAACTTGCAGTTAAGAAAACAAGCTAATATGAATTACATGACGATACATGTGAAAAATCGAAGAAGACAAATTACTATAATAGAAGACTAGAATTTAAATAAAAAAAAAAGAGCTTAATTAATAAAAATTTTAAATATTATTGGTCTTAAGTTAGTAGAGTTTCGAATTCAACGTTAGTTCATTCGATGGAAATTGGTCCGAGAAGAAGGCAATCCTCACCACTACAAAGGATATGGCATTGGCAAAGATGGCCTAAAATGTCCAACGTTTCGTAAATCCTACTTACAAACTAACCCTAAATATTGAAAAGAATAAAAGAAAAAAAAATATACACAATATACTTAAAAAAAACCAAAAAAAAAAAACGAAAACATATTAAAAAATGTTATAAGGATTAATATTAAAATAGAAATTGATTTAAAAAAAAATAAAAGAAAAATACAGGTAGAGAAAAAGATGTAGACAAAAAATTAAATACAAAAAGTTTTAAAAAAAAAGGAAAGACAAGAAAAAATACTAAAAAAAACGAGAATTTTACTAACACAACTAATTAAAACTAACCACTAACTTTAACTACGTGCATTTCAGTAATCAAAGACCTGCTTACTTAAACGCAAACAACATGCACAACATTCGTACAGAAAAAGTCACAAATTACCTCGTTGCTCCAAAGCAGCAACGTCCCAGGTTTATGTTTTTTTTTTTTGAAAACTGAAGAACTTCAAAACCAGAAAAGAAAAACCTGAGGAAGAATTGCTTCAAGCCACCTTCAGGGCATTGTACTTAGCAGTTAAAATTATGCTTGCAAAGAAATTCGAAACCTAAAAAAAACAAACATGAGGAAGATTTGATTCAAGCCATTTTTATGGCATTGCACTCCGCAAGCACATTATGCTTGCGACGCGTTTAATTGCGAACGTTTAATAACGAACAAAGTAAAATTTAAAAAAGGAAAAGAAGAGAAAAAAAATCGTTTCAGCAAGCAAGAAAATTTGCTTACTAAAACGAAGCTAAAATGAGTAAAAGAAGAATAAAACTATTAATAAATTGAAAAAAAATGTATTATGTTATGTATTAGAATATGGTATTTTCAGGGAGAAATTAATTAGTAGTTATTTTAATTAGTTATATTTAATAAAATGTCAGCTCCGGGAGCAAGAGCGTTTAATGTTCATGTTATTGTTTTCTTCAATGTTCTCTTCTTATTAATAAGTTTGATACTGCTGTACATATATGTTTTTTTTAGATAATACATTATAGTCTTTAATTGTTGTCCACAATTGTAATTTCAATTTTTGTAAACTTATAATTTTGCTGAAAAAAAAGGCTCAATAAATTTCAATTCAATTCAATTCAATTATATTTAATGAAATTACTATAATTAAATAAATTGTTTAGTAAAAGTAAATTAAAAATGTAATTATAATTCAATATTATATACTCGATAATATGGCATTATACAATAGAGTGTAAACAGTAAAAATATACTGTTTGTATAATATAGTAATTTATATTCAATAGATATAGTTAAGACAACAACACCCAGCAAGCAGCAACAACAACGGCGACAAAAACCCCAAAACTCGCATGTCGCTGCTATGCTACAGACTTGATCCAGGAATGTCATTCGCGTCTTTTGCGGAAACTCAAAAAATTTGAATGCCGCTGTTTACCAATCAATTTCCTGGATGTCGTCACCGATCTGAGAGACAATGAACACACCACACCTGAAGTTTATCTCGGGACAAAAGGTCATCTTTGACACCGAACCAGGCTGTAGTCCCACAGCTACGAATATTACACTATATCCCTTCCGAGCTTGATTCTGCTCAATTGCACTTTTGCAAACAGCCGTTACAGAAGGCTAATTGATTGCACCTGACGAATCTAATTAGTTAATTGGAAAGGACGCAATGAAAATAGCAATGAAGTTGGCTGCAGTTTAATTTCTCTGATTGGAATGCAGTTCAGAGTACGAACCGATGGTTGTGGTGCACGGGATACTTTCGTGGTCAGAGTTCATGGTGCTGTTGGTTCGCTAAGTGTAACAGGATCATCCAGCAACCAATGTCTACAACTGCGATAAGCATAGCGGTTGGTACAGCCTAGATAGTGCATGGAAACAAGTCCAGGAGCTGCATGACTACACATACAACAACCACAACACACGTGAACAATGAGGATACACTACGGTAGAACTTAAGGTAGAGTTAAGTTAGATAATATTAGAGAATTAAAATAAACCAGACCTGTATAACTATGTACAGAAAAAATTAATATCGCTTCACATTAATTTTTTCTTTCCCTAAGGGTGGAGGGATGTTGTGGGTCAATCTGCACACCCTAAAACCAGCGCAAGTATTTTGATTAATACGGTACTTTGCCTTCCGGAAATAAGGAAGTTTTAAAAGAAAATGAAATTGAAGAAAATGAAATTAATTGAAAGTGAGGAAGAGAAAAAAAAGAAGATTATTCGATTTAGTTAAAGTAATAAAAAAAAGGGATTTTTAAAAAATTTTAAGAAGAGAAGATCGCGGAAGTTTTAAAAATTTAAATTAAAGTGAAAAGTCAGTGAAAAGTGTAGATGAGAAAGTCGAAAGTTCACGAATAGCATATTAGAGGATTTTACGGTAAAATAAACTGTTGAGAATGAATAGTATATAAAATAAAAGGATAATTCTAAAGGGGTTCTAAGATTCTGAATCAATAAAGCCCATTTGTGAAAACTCGATGTAAAGGCTAACTTTCCGCCTAAAGAAAAATGAGTGAAGTGTTGGAGCCGTTGAGTGGTTTCCCCTCCTAATCAGTTCCACAAGGTTGCCACTTTTGTGAAAATTTGTCAGTTTACTGCCAGGGACTTTAGATTTATTCAATATTCTCTGGTTTATTGTAGTATGATATATCTAAGCATCAGACACTAAATAAGACAAAAAATTTAAAGGTGAAGATACAAAACTTGAAAATTAAATACAATTAAAATTGGAAAGAAATGGTAAAACAATAAAGAAGAAATAACCAAATAACCGAAGAAATAATAAAGGTAAAAGGAAATATATTAAAAAAAAAAATAGGAAATGTTGTAAAATAAGTGCAGTATAAAAAAATTGTATGCAGTACAAAAATTTGAGTGCCGTTTGAAAATTGTACAACATTGTTGCCGGAAAGCAGCGGAGAAAAAGGCATAGACGGAGCTTAAAGAAATCTAAATTTTGTTTCGGTGAGTTATTTTTATTCATTATTAATTTTTAAGGAGTTTGCGAAATGTAGAGGAAGCTTTGAGGGAATTTGAGCTTTGTTACGGTGAGTTGTTTTATATTTATTGTAAATTTTTAAGAAGTTTGAGAAATGTTGGATGAACTTAAAATTTTGGATCTGGTCGTAATTTGGCGAAAAATTATTTTTTGTCAAAAATTTATTAAGAGATTGTGAGATAAGTTTCAAATGGTTAGTTCAATGTAGAAAAGTCGTTTTATTTTAAAAAAAAAAGAGAACAAAGGATGGAATTTGATTACAAATAAGTATAGCAGATGGTTGCTTTTATTTATAAAATAAAATACAACAAGTTTATTACGATATATTCCACACAACAATTATTTTTTTTTTGGTACTAACAAAACTCAATCCTGGGCAAGACTCCTTTACCCTTTAACCTGAGGCTGAGTCTGGCTTTGGGGGGATTGATACACCAACACAAGCTCAAATGGAATTGGTCCTGGTTGAAGCCAATACCAATTGCAGGATAGTCCGACCCAGTGGCATATTATGCCGGGTTGATTTTTTTGTACACCTCAAACTAACCAGAGGGAAAAATAATTCCTCTCAACGTTTTACAAAATTATTTTGGGATTTTGGGGAATTATTTTAAGAAAAAGGACATTGGGTTCAGTGGAAATTGGATCCCAAATGTTTGTCCCAAAAATTGTCAAAAAAAAACCAAAAACAAACCGCGCGTGTTTTAACAAAGTTTAACGCAATGAACTTTGTCTTGAAACAACGCGTTTTCCAATCCTGAAGTGTCAGTAATTTTCTTTCGTTGGCCCCGCTGACCGATATTAAAGTGAACAAAAAAAAACCATAAAAGGTAATGTATAAAGTGAATATGTGCAGTGAAGTGTACATCTAAACCTAGCATAAGTTAAATAAAAATGTAATTTTATTTCAAGAGAAAAAAAATAAATGTATTTAGCTTGTAGATAAAAATAAATCACCTGTTTATAAAAGTTCGAACACGAGTTCGGGTGTTTTATTTAGTTAAACCTCGAAACGCGATCATCGCTTCAAAGTTAACTTTTTGTTTTCGCGTAGTGAGCGAACGGTGAGTGACCGTGCGAGTAGCGAAATTCGACGCTCAGTTTTAATGCGGCTGGTTACGCTTAATTTTTATTAAAATTTGGGAAGACTTAAATTTAACTGTAAATAATAAACAAAATCTAGACTTAATCAGAGCCAAGCTTGGCAGCGTAGTGAATAACTCAAAGGTAGAACAGGCAGATGCAGTTTTGGATGAGTTGCTAAATTTTTTAGATAACAGAAATAAGAGCTACATAGACGAAATAAAGCACTGGAAACGGCAATTTGGGCATTTGAAAAACAGATACGACAACCATCTGGTCGAAAGGGAAATAGAAGCGAGCCAGTTAGCAGAATTGGAAGCTGAAAGAGACGACCTTAGGGAGCGCCTACAAAATAGAGGACTTTCTACGTCAGCGGAGGATAGGACGCCAAGACAGCGGAGCAAGGAGGACTTCTCGTCGTTGGATCAGGCATGCCGGAGACTCCAAGAGCTAAAAGAAGAGAATAGGCTTCTAAAACAAGAGCTGGAGCTGGCCCACGACCAAACGCTGCACCATAAGGAAGCTGTTGTTCAAGTCAGCAGCCCAAAGCAGAGCAACTCGATTTCCTTTCCTTCCGCATTATCGATAAAAGAGAAAATGGGTATCTTGGCGATTTCGAAATCTGTTAGTAGGCTAGTACCTCTGTTTTTAGGGACGAGATCACCCGACTTGAGAGGGGAGGTCTACAAATTCATAGAGGGGTGCGAATTAGCGAAGAGGGGCATCAGCAATGCAGAAATGCATGATTTTATTGCTTGCGTGAAACAGAGGCTTCACAGTAGTGCGTATACTCTATTGAGGGGGAAGCAAGTCACCACGATAGAAGCTCTATACGCTGCGATAAAACAAGCGTACCTGCCATTGAAATCACTGGACACTGTGATGGCGGAGATACAGATGACTGTTCAATCTCCGAGAGAAGGTATCAGGGAATAAAGACTAATTGATTTACGAACGCAGGCCGAGGATTATATATTGGACCATTATAAGAGTTCAGGTGATCAGGCTCTGCGGGAAGAGGTAGCTGCCTCGATAAGAAGGACGTTTACATTAGGATTACAGGACCCTACCCTGAGGATGAGACTGGTAGGTTCCTCGGAAATAAATTTGGAGAAGCTGGTAGATCTGGCGTTAAATTTGTATGAAGTTGTTAGCAGATCACACTCCAGCCAAGGGGGTTGGCCAAGTACACAAGGGAAGCGAATAGCGGGTATGAATCCCGTATGGGAGCTGGGAGATTCCACTTATGTACAGCCCAGAAATACCTCCCAAATACAACCAAACGCGAGAAATGAATACCGTTCGACTAATCGAATGGAAGTGAATTCATCTGAGAAAGGGGGTAGTCCCATGCGGACATAGCGAAACGACAACCCCAAACTTAAAATTATGTGTAGTTTCTGCAATAAACTGCGAGAAATGCTTGGTATACGGGCATGAGACAAACTGGAGGTGCCGCAATCAACAGACTCAGGACCACAGGTCAAATAACACCACGAGAGAGCCATTTAATGGTTACCGAGATCAGTCGGAATTGGCATCCGATGCAACAGCAGAGTCAGAGAAGGTTCGAAAACCCGAATTCGAATGCTTCAAACAATATGCAAAGGAATCAGGGTGCGGGGAACACATCGGACAGAGCGAACCGAATAGTGTGTCATTGGTGTAACAGACCAGGACATATGATAGCAGATTGCGAGGCTAGAAGGAATTGGGAAAAGTTCCAAGGCAATCGCCAGGAAACCTGGCAAGGGCCCAGAACAGGCAGATTACTGGCCTGTGAACCCTATACAAATAACAACAGTAATTTAAGACCAAATGAGGTGATAACAGTAAGCCAGACATCGGAAACGATTGTGGATACATTACCAACTTCACCAAGCGAAACAGTAACTGTAAGTCCGACGTCGGAAACGATTGTGGATACGTTACCAATTTCGTCGAGTGAAGGAGTACCTGCAAATCCGACATCGGAAGCGATTGTGGATACGTTGCCAGCCTCAATAACTGAAGTAGTAACAGTACGTCCTAGGTCTAAAGAGATTGTGGATACGTTACCAACTTCAGCAAAATTGAAGAAGGCTGGAAAAGTAGAAAAAACAGTTGATAAAAACATAGAAAACAAAAATAATATTCGGAGATAATCAGACGAATCGGTAGTTCAGGCTGTAAAGATAATGGAAGTTGGAGTACAATATTTCTGATGGCACAAGTGGTTGCTGTATTTATTATAAGAACAATCTTCCGCAAGTTCCAGCATTGTAAAGCAAGGAGCATTAGTCTTAGAATAACGAAATATGTTACCTGTATAAAAGCACTTGCAAGTCATATAAAATCAGGAATAATAGCCAAATGGAGAGTTTCTTTTCTTAAGTTGCCAAATCAAGGTGTGAATGCGAGTGTTCACGTTCATAACTTGCATAATGGAAATAAAAAGATTGAGGTAGAAGTGTCTAAGCGGGAGCAATCTAATTTGAATGACGTGTTTATTGAGTTGCCTTGCGAAGAGGCCAGAAATAAAAAACTCATTCTGCTAGTTGATACAGACGCCTACAATAGCTTACTTAAAGATAATGTTTTGAATGAAGTTCTCAACGTAGACACAGGTGACATGCAAACAGTAGTGCACAAGAAGAGAATTCCACAAGTAATATATCAAGGAAAACTGGTTAATATGAAACCTGATAAAATTTTTGTACCCGTATTAGAATCAAGAGGACATGATTTCGCCTTTAACCAAAATTTCGCATCGGATTTCACAAATATTAATAACTTGCAGTTAAGAAAACAAGCTAATATGAATTACATGACGATACATGTGAAAAATCGAAGAAGACAAATTACTATAATAGAAGACTAGAATTTAAATAAAAAAAAAGAGCTTAATTAATAAAAATTTTAAATATTATTGGTCTTAAGTTAGTAGAGTTTCGAATTCAACGTTAGTTCATTCGATGGAAATTGGTCCGAGAAGAAGGCAATCCTCACCACTACAAAGGATATGGCATTGGCAAAGATGGCCTAAAATGTCCAACGTTTCGTAAATCCTACTTACAAACTAACCCTAAATATTGAAAAGAATAAAAGAAAAAAAAATATACACAATATACTTAAAAAAAACCAAAAAAAAAAAACGAAAACATATTAAAAAATGTTATAAGGATTAATATTAAAATAGAAATTGATTTAAAAAAAAATAAAAGAAAAATACAGGTAGAGAAAAAGATGTAGACAAAAAATTAAATACAAAAAGTTTTAAAAAAAAAGGAAAGACAAGAAAAAATACTAAAAAAAACGAGAATTTTACTAACACAACTAATTAAAACTAACCACTAACTTTAACTACGTGCATTTCAGTAATCAAAGACCTGCTTACTTAAACGCAAACAACATGCACAACATTCGTACAGAAAAAGTCACAAATTACCTCGTTGCTCCAAAGCAGCAACGTCCCAGGTTTATGTTTTTTTTTTTTTGAAAACTGAAGAACTTCAAAACCAGAAAAGAAAAACCTGAGGAAGAATTGCTTCAAGCCACCTTCAGGGCATTGTACTTAGCAGTTAAAATTATGCTTGCAAAGAAATTCGAAACCTAAAAAAAACAAACATGAGGAAGATTTGATTCAAGCCATTTTTATGGCATTGCACTCCGCAAGCACATTATGCTTGCGACGCGTTTAATTGCGAACGTTTAATAACGAACAAAGTAAAATTTAAAAAAGGAAAAGAAGAGAAAAAAAATCGTTTCAGCAAGCAAGAAAATTTGCTTACTAAAACGAAGCTAAAATGAGTAAAAGAAGAATAAAACTATTAATAAATTGAAAAAAAATGTATTATGTTATGTATTAGAATATGGTATTTTCAGGGAGAAATTAATTAGTAGTTATTTTAATTAGTTATATTTAATGAAATGTCAGCTCCGGGAGCAAGAGCGTTTAATGTTCATGTTATTGTTTTCTTCAATGTTCTCTTCTTATTAATAAGTTTGATACTGCTGTACATATATGTTTTTTTTAGATAATACATTATAGTCTTTAATTGTTGTCCACAATTGTAATTTCAATTTTTGTAAACTTATAATTTTGCTGAAAAAAAAGGCTCAATAAATTTCAATTCAATTCAATTCAATTATATTTAATGAAATTACTATAATTAAATAAATTGTTTAGTAAAAGTAAATTAAAAATGTAATTATAATTCAATATTATATACTCGATAATATGGCATTATACAATAGAGTGTAAACAGTAAAAATATACTGTTTGTATAATATAGTAATTTATATTCAATAGATATAGTTAAGACAACAACACCCAGCAAGCAGCAACAACAACGGCGACAAAAACCCCAAAACTCGCATGTCGCTGCTATGCTACAGACTTGATCCAGGAATGTCATTCGCGTCTTTTGCGGAAACTCAAAAAATTTGAATGCCGCTGTTTACCAATCAATTTCCTGGATGTCGTCACCGATCTGAGAGACAATGAACACACCACACCTGAAGTTTATCTCGGGACAAAAGGTCATCTTTGACACCGAACCAGGCTGTAGTCCCACAGCTACGAATATTACACTATATCCCTTCCGAGCTTGATTCTGCTCAATTGCACTTTTGCAAACAAATTCCGTCCAAACAGTCGTTACAGAAGGCTAATTGATTGCACCTGACGAATCTAATTAGTTAATTGGAAAGGACGCAATGAAAATAGCAATGAAGTTGGCTGCAGTTTAATTTCTCTGATTGGAATGCAGTTCAGAGTACGAACCGATGGTTGTGGTGCACGGGATACTTTCGTGGTCAGAGTTCATGGTGCTGTTGGTTCGCTAAGTGTAACAGGATCATCCAGCAACCAATGTCTACAACTGCGATAAGCATAGCGGTTGGTACAGCCTAGATAGTGCATGGAAACAAGTCCAGGAGCTGCATGACTACACATACAACAACCCCAACACACGTGAACAATGAGGATACACTAAGGTAGAACTTAAGGTAGAGTTAAGTTAGATAATATTAGAGAATTAAAATAAACCAGACCTGTATAACTATGTACAGAAAAAATTAATATCGCTTCACATTAATTTTTTCTTTCCCTAAGGGTGGAGGGATGTTGTGGGTCAATCTGCACACCCTAAAACCAGCGCAAGTATTTTGATTAATACGGTACTTCGCCCGTTTACGCTGCATACTTCCAACGAGGAGGCTTGCAGTTATTTTTTGGAAGGCATACTTTTAGGCCAAACTGTGGTCGCTTCTCGATCACAGTTCAATAAATTTAAAGTAGAATTTAAATTACGCAAGATTATTTTTTTTCCCATCCGGAATCCAAGTTCCGCAAGCGAGGCATCAAAGTTTGAGTTGCGAAACTTCCACTTGCCCAACAGCCAATAATTTCCAGCAGAATTACAATTCTGCAAGAGAGGCCTATTGCACAATGGGACAAAGTGTAGATATTGACCCACTTAGCTGGCCTAAACGAACAGGCTAGTAATTTGTTTTAATTTTAAGCATAGAGTCTGAGTTCGAATCTAATAAAGCACGGACGTCGTGTCCGTCGTGAAATTTTAACAAATAGTGTTTCCTTTCTCACGGGTATCCTTCAACGGAAGGAAGAAGAAATAACCACCACATTATTTAAGTTTAATTTCTCTTGTCGTGGGTGTCCTTCAGCGGAAGGATACCACAATATATTTGGCGCAGCCGATCCGCGAACTAAAGATCGCGGAAGTCAAAAGAAAAATAGAAAGTGAAAAGGTAAAAAGGAAAGTGATTTTAAATGGAAAAAGAATAAAGTTGTGAAGATTTTAAATATAGCTTAAAAGCTGGAGAAGTGAAAATCCGGAAGATAAGAAAGTTTTAAAAGAAATTGAAATTAAAGTGAAATTAATTGAAAGTGAAAAAGTGAAGAAAAATTATTCGATTTAATTAAAGTAATATAAAGGAATTTTAAAATTTTAAGAAGAAAAAAAACCTTGAAAAGTGAAGGTACAAAATAATAAAGACAGCTGTAAATTTAAATGCAATCTGTTGTGGGTCAATCTGCACACCCTAAAACCAGCGCAAGTATTTTGATTAATACGGTACTTTGCCCGTTTACACTGCATACTTCCAGCGAGGAGGCTTGCAGTTATTTTTTGGAAAGCATACTTTTAGGCCAAACTGTGGTCGCTTCTCGATCACAGTTCAATAAATTTAAAGTAGAATTTAAATTGCGCAAGAGTATTTTTTCTCCAAAATAGCAAGTCCGCTTGCGGAATCCAAGTTCCGCAAGCGAGACATTAAAGTTTGAGTTGCGAAACTTCCACTTGCCCAACAGCCAATAATTTCTAGCAGAATTCCAATTCTGCAAGAAAGGCATATTGCACAATGGGACAAAGTGCAGCGATTGACCCACTTAGCTGGCTCAACCGAGCTGGCTAGTAGTCAGTGTCGCGAGCCGCGAACCGAAGATCGCGGAAGTTTAAAGAAAGTTCTTAGTAAGTGAAATAAAAAAGGGAAAATTACGAAAACTGAAGTAAAAGTGAAAAGGTAAAAAGGAAAGTGATTTTAAATGGAAAAAGAATAGAATTATGAAAATTTTAATAAAGCTTAAAAGCTGGAGAAGTAAAAATCCGGAAGATAAGGAAGTTTTAAAAGAAAATGAAATTGAAGAAAATGAAATTAATTGAAAGTGAGGAAGAGAAAAAAAAGAAGATTATTCGATTTAGTTAAAGTAATAAAAAAAAGGGATTTTTAAAAAATTTTAAGAAGAAGAGAAGATCGCGGAAGTTTTAAAAATTTAAATTAAAGTGAAAAGTCAGTGAAAAGTGTAAATGAGAAAGTCGAAAGTTCACGAATAGCATATTAGAGGATTTTACGGTAAAATAAACTGTTGAGAACGAATAGTATATAAAATAAAAGGATAATTCTAAAGGGGTTCTAAGATTCTGAATCAATAAAGCCCATTTGTGAAAACTCGATGTAAAGGCTAACTTTCCGCCTAAAGAAAAATGAGTGAAGTGTTGGAGCCGTTGAGTGGTTTCCCCTCCTAATCAGTTCCACAAGGTTGCCACTTTCGTGAAAATTTGTCAGTTTACTGTCAGGGACTTTAGATTTATTCAATATTCTCTGGTTTATTGTAGTATGATATATCTAAGCATCAGACACTAAATAAGACAAAAAATTTAAAGGTGAAGATACAAAACTTGAAAATTAAATACAATTAAAAGTGGAAAGAAATGGTAAAACAATAAAGAAGAAATTACCAAATAACCGAAGAAATAATAAAGGTAAAAGGAAATATATTAAAAAAAAAAATAGGAAATGTTGTAAAATAAGTGCAGTATAAAAAAATTTTATGCAGTAAAAAAATTTGAGTGCCGTTTGAAAATTGTACAACATTGTTGCCGGAAAGCAGCGGAGAAAAAGGCATAGACGGAGCTTAAAGAAATCTAAATTTTGTTTCGGTGAGTTATTTTTATTCATTATTAATTTTTAAGGAGTTTGCGAAATGTAGAGGAAGCTTTGAGGGAATTTGAGCTTTGTTACGGTGAGTTGTTTTATATTTATTGTAAATTTTTAAGAAGTTTGAGAAATGTTGGATGAACTTAAAATTTTGGATCTGGTCGTAATTTGGCGAAAAATTATTTTTTGTCAAAAATTTATTAAGAGATTGTGAGATAAGTTTCAAATGGTTAGTTCAATGTAGAAAAGTCGTTTTATTTTAAAAAAAAAAGAGAACAAAGGATGGAATTTGATTACAAATAAGTATAGCAGATGGTTGCTTTTATTTATAAAATAAAATACAACAAGTTTATTACGATATATTCCACACAACAATTATTTTTTTTTTGGTACTAACAAAACTCAATCCTGGGCAAGACTCCTTTACCCTTTAACCTGAGGCTGAGTCTGGCTTTGGGGGGATTGATACACCAACACAAGCTCAAATGGAATTGGTCCTGGTTAAAGCCAATACCAATTGCAGGATAGTCCGACCCAGTGGCATATTATGCCGGGTTGATTTTTTTGTACACCTCAAACTAACCAGAGGGAAAAATAATTCCTCTCAACGTTTTACAAAATTATTTTGGGATTTTGGGGAATTATTTTAAGAAAAAGGACATTGTGTTCAGTGGAAATTGGATCCCAAATGTTTGTCCCAAAAATTGTCAAAAAAAAACCAAAAACAAACCGCGCGTGTTTTAACAAAGTTTAACGCAATGAACTTTGTCTTGAAACAACGCGTTTTCCAATCCTGAAGTGTCAGTAATTTTCTTTCGTTGGCCCCGCTGACCGATATTAAAGTGAACAAAAAAAAAACCATAAAAGGTAATGTATAAAGTGAATATGTGCAGTGAAGTGTACATCTAAACCTAGTGTTTATGTGAACGGTTGGGTGGTCTCCGAGCACAATCCGGCTCGAAGGACCAAATGTTTATGTGAGATGGGTTGGGTGGTTCGAAGGACCAATGTTTATATTGCAGAACAGAACTGTATTTTATTCACCCTTATTTTGTAATTATAGTTTTATTCTTCACAATAGAAGTTCAAGTTTACAATAGAAAATTCACAATCGTTTTATTACTGTTAATAGGCAATTCAAAGGAAGAACCACTGCACACAATGTTGATGTCGACACAGCCTCCACTCGTTCTGTGATAATCAGCCAGTGAGTTGTGTGGGTCCAGCGACGATCGCTGGAAGGCGGTCAAACCGCGCCAGTTGCCGCGGAGAGAGCCCGCAGCCGGGTTTACGCTCCGAGAGAGAGGCGCCCCTCCCGACCGGCAGGCTGACAGGAGAGAGACTGGAGTGCTCACTCCTGACACCCTACCGATCGATGAGGGAGCACCTCTGGCGAGCGGCAGTTGGCGTTAACATACCGCCCGCCTTGCAAGACTGCAAATCCCCAAACCCCGACAACTGGCGCCGTGCCTCTTCTCCGGTCTAGTGGAGGAGCGTGTGGTGCGCCTCCCCGCACTTGCGGCAGCGCATGGGGCTCCGACACTCAGCCAGACGGTGCGAGCACGCCAAACAGTTGCGGCACAGGTGTCTGGCGGATGCCGTCAAATTCCGCTGCGCTGGTGTTTGGTGCCGAAACGGCCGCAGACGTCTCGGGGCCGGCGAGGGTGGTGAGGCCGCACGTCTCTGGGCCGGCTGTGGTGGAGCATGCGGCAAGTGGCGCGGCGGATATCGCACCGACATTGCGCGAACTCGAAGACTTCCGCGTATACGGAGGTCGTCGCAGTAGAGGGGCCTCGGTGATGGGGCCGGATCGGAGGAGGCTTCCTCGAACCGGACGAAGAAGCTTCGGGCAGCTCGGGTCGGCGGGGTGGGCGAGCGCCGTGCCGTGGCGATCGCCTGTGCCTCCTCAGCCGAGACGTCGAGCACTAGGACGTCGGCGCTTGGGGACGGCTCCCGGTGGGCAGCAATGGGTGGCGCGGCGGTGGAGGCAGCACAGATGGGCACAGCCCCGGGTGGTGCTAGCAGCCGCCCTCTGCGGGTCCGCGCATATTGCCGGCGGATCAGATACATGATGATGCTGTAATGAGAAAAGACGGGGTTACTAACAGGCTGTCATGCACAGGTTAAGGGCACTAGTTTCGTAATGGGACGCGTGACGTGACCCCTTCCGGTTAAGAGGTCAGCCACGCGTACGCGGTTGTCTTGTCCGCGGTGGACAGCTGTAACCCGGCCTAAGCGCCACGAGTTCGACGGCAAGTTATCGTCGCGAATGACCACGAGATCGTTGAGTTGGAAATCGCGCTGTGGAGTCATCCACTTTATACGGCGGGAAAGTTCGCGCAGGTATTCTGTCTTCCATCTCAGACAGAGATGCTGAGCGAGAGCTTGCACGCGTCGCCACCGATTGAGAATGGAGAGCGGGTTGTTATGCCGCTCGAGTTCGGCGGGAGCGAGTAAGGGCCCCCCAATTAGAAAATGGCCAGGGGTGATGGCTTCCATCACGGTTGGGTCTTCGGAGGAAGCTGTGAGGGGGCGTGAATTAAGGCACGACTCGATCTTACTCAGAAGTGTGGAAAATTCTTCAAAGGTGAATTTGATGGCTGGGGCCACCTTCCGTAGATGGGTTTTGAGGCTCTTGACCCCCGCCTCCCAGAGGCCACCCATGTGCGGGGCTCCTGGCGGCAAAAAGTGCCAGGAGACGTCTTGATGTGAGTATCGGGCTTCTATCAACTCCGTCGTTCGAGACATGAAGTCCTGGAAGTCGCGCCGGAGCTCTTTGGAGGCGCCTACAAAATTTGTGCCGTTATCCGAGTAGATGTTGGCAGGGCAGCCTCTCCGGGCGGCGAACCGGGAAAAAGCGGCAAGGAAGGTAGCGGTTGAGAGATCGCTAGTGGGTTCCAAATGAATGGCCTTCGTTGCGAAACAGACAAAGACACAAACATAGCCTTTGGTAATTAAACACGCGCGTCCCGTGTAATTTTTAATATCAAAAGGGCCGGCGAAATCGACTCCGGTATTGGCAAAGGGGCGGGAGAACGTGATGCGTTCTGGAGGCAAGGCGGCCATGAGTTGGGTTCGTTGCTTCTTCCGATGTAAGATGCACGGCTTGCAAGTATGGGTCGTCGTTTTGATGAGGTTTTTCACCTTGGGGATCCAGAATTGTGTACGGACCAGACGAAGAACTAATTGGTTGCCCCCGTGTAAAGATATTTCGTGTATAAAACGAATGAGCAATCGCGAAAATTGACAGCCGTATGGCAGAATAATCGGGTGCCGTTCGTCGAAAGGCAGATTGGGACACGAGGACAACCGCCCGCCGACGCGCATCGTGTTGTCCGTGTGGAGGAACGGGTTCAACGAGAGTAGGCTGCTTTTGGATCGCAGCATCGCGTGGTTTTCTAGCGCGGCGTACTCGTCCGCGAAGTGAATCTTCTGGCAGGATATCACGAGGCAGCGTTTTGTTTCCTTTATTTCTCCCGGTGGGAGGTGCAGGTTGGGGTGCGAGCGACATTGCCGCTTAGCCGGATGAGCGTGGTGAAGAAATCGGTATACGTATGAGTATACGCGTAGGGCTCGTGGCAGCGACGAAAATCGTTCGAGCGGATCCTCCTCGGGAGCGCAATGGGTGTGCAGCGTTCTGACAGTCTTCTGCTCCAGTGTGGTGACGTAGTCGTCTGAGGCGCGGAATTCGGGCCAGCGATCCTTATCGTGGGCGAGCCAAGCAGGGCCATTCCACCAGAGGGTGCTCTCAGCGAGATCTTGGGGCGTGGCACCGCGACTGGCTAAATCCGCGGGGCTGTCCTGGGAATCCACATGAAACCATTGCGACTGTGGTACCTTCTCTAATCATCATTGGCAACTCGATTTGCCATGAACGTCGCCCAAACGCAGGGGATTTCTTCAGCCAGGCCAAAACAATGGTGGAGTCGCTCCAACAGTAGATCGTGTAATGGGGCAGCTGCAGCGTGGGCACGAGAGTGTCGATCATCTCAGCTACAAAAGTGGCTCCGCACAATTCTAACCTGGTGAGAGACAAAGTTTTAATTGGGGCTACACGAATTTGGAAGTACAAAAGGAAAACTTGGACTTCCTGAGCGACCGTGATGCGGGCATAGATGACTCGTGCGTAGGCTTTCTGTGAGGCATCGCAAAACGCATGGAGTTCGACTTCGCTTTCTAGGGTGTAACTTACCCATCGCGGGATGCGGATGGCGCTGATGTGCTGGTGATTCTGGAGAAAACTCAACCAGTTAGCATGAGTTACCTGAGGCAGCGTGTCATCCCAGTCGATTTTGTCCAACCAGACTTGCTGAATCAAAATCTTTGCTGCAACGAAGATCGGAGCCAGCCAACCGGCTGGGTCGAACAGCTTGGCGACCAGAGACAACATTTCTCGTTTCGTGTACGCAGCTTTGATGGCGATGGCTTGGACATCGAAGTAGAACTCATCCTGGGTCGCGTTCCAGCGAATTCCAAGCATTTTGGCGGTGCTGGAATCTTCTAGCGTCAGAAAATCGGAATGGAGCAGATGGGATGCCGGTAAGTCTGCCAGAATACCTTTATGGTTGGCAGTCCATTTTCGAAGGGCAAACCCTGCCGAGTCGAGAGCCGCTATGAGTTGGTCGCGGGTCTGGGTAGCTGTCACCAGGTCATGCGTGCCTGCTAACACATCATCCACGTACATGGAATGCTGTAGAATGTGTGCGGCAAGCGGGAACTGGTGCTTCACGTCGTCTGCCAATTGAAGAAGGGTGCGTATTGCCAGGAACGGGGCGCAATTAACTCCAAACGTTACGGTTTGAAGCTCGAAGTCGGTAAGTTCGGACTTGTACGGGTCTCGGAAGAGAATGCGCTGATAAGGGGTGTGCTTTGGGTCAACCAATATTTGGCGATATATTTTTTGAATGTCTCCGTTGAAGACATAGCGGAAGAAGCGCCACCGAAGAATTAGAAAAGTCAAATCGGTCTGTAGCACGGGGCCTGTGTGAATGACATCATTGAGGCTGAGTCCGCTGGTGGTTGGACTGGACGCGTTAAAGACGACTCTTACCTTCGTCGAGGTGCTTTCGGGCTTTATGACGGCATGGTGGGGCAAATAGTAGTGATTACTAGGTGTTTGCGGCTCTGGGGGAGTGACTACTCTCATGTGGCCTAAATCGACATACTCCTTTAACACCGTGTCGTACTGGTGCTTGAGGTCTTCGTCTTTCCCTAACCGGGCTTCCAGACGCGTGTATTGTTTGAGCGCAATGTGTCTCGAGGTCCCTAGGCGGAGCGTGTCTGTAAAGCCGATTTTAAAGGGCAGTGAAACGATATAGCGGCCGTCATCGCGTCTTCGCGTTGTTTTCACGAAATTTTCTTCGCAAAACTTGTCGGAGGGGGATAGCCATCTAGTTTTGGGAAGTTCCTCCACCTCCCAAAAACGTTCGAACTGTTGTTCGAAGGAGACTTCATTGACGTAAGCCACTTTTATGGATGCCGTGGCAGATTGTGTATTGGGAACCGGCCCGGTCAGGATCCAACCGAACACGGTTTGCTGAGCCATGAGAGAGCCCAGTACTTGGCGGCGGATGCCGTCCAGCAGGATTGCTGGGTACAAATCGGCTCCGATGAGGACGTCGACCTGCTCGCTTATGGAGAAGTTGACATCTGCGAGCTCGATGTCTTGCGGGAGGCCACTGAGAAGTGACCTATCTAACGAGTGGGAGGGCAACCGCCCTGTGATTTGTGAAAGCACAAGCGCCGTCACCTGAATTTGGAATTTGGGATCAAGCGGCGAATTCAGGAGAAAATCGCACGATCTTGATATTCTTGCTGACACGGTCTCGTTGAGACCGGAAACTACGGCTGCAGTTGGCCGCGCTGGGAGCTTTAATAGCTTTTGAATGCGTTCCGAGATGAACGACACTTCGGACCCAGGATCAATTAAGGCGCGCGCGATGTAACATGTACCGTGGTGGCGTATTGTTACCATGGCAGTCCCTAACAAAACCTGTTTTGGTGCTTTCGCGAAGCACACCTGATGCTTGTCCTGTGCATTTCGCTGTTGCGCGGGGGGAGAAGTGGACTGTATCTGCGTGGGAGGTCGCATCGAAGAATGCGGCCTTTCTTGCTGGGAAGCATGTTGAGTTGAACCTGGAATGAAGTTCGCATAGGCAGGGGCTTGAGTACGCGGAGCGTTATCATACCGTTGCTCTTGAGTTCGTTGCTGTGTGGGTGGAGGAGTGGACTGTATATGCGTGGGAGGTCGCATCGAAGAATGCGGCCTTTCTTGCTGGAAAGCATGATGAGTCGAACTTGGAATGAAGTTCGAATAGGCAGGGGCTTGAGTACGCGGAGCGTTTTCAAACCGCCGCTCTTGATGTGAGGCACGTGGGGTCGAATCTGGTACAGCATTCGATGAGGATGGAGCGTTCTCACGATGCAAGAGGGTGTGATGCCTGCCATTACATTTGATGCAATTAAATCTGCTTGGACAGTTCTTCACGGAGTGAGATCTGGCCAAGCAGTTGCTGCACAAGCGGTTTTTCTGAACGGTATTCAGCCGCTGTGGAACGGGCAAGCTGAGAAACTGAGCGCAGGATCTCAGCCTGTGCTGCTTTTGGCAAAGAGGGCAGCTTTCTTGGGACACCTTCAACTGGAAGGTGTTGACGCGTGTAGAGGCTGGAGCTGAGTGAGTCGGAGCTGGGAGCTGTGTTGACTTCGATGCGGGTGTGCACTTAATATCTTGCACCGTTTCAAGGGTCTGGAAGCGATGCGTGAGAAACGCATCCAGATCTGTCCATGTTGGGATCTCCGTTTTGTTCGTGAGAGATTGTTCCCAAAGGGAAAGCGTTGCTTCTGGGAGCTTGCTGGAGCACAAAAAAACGATTATTGCGTCCCAATGCGAGGTATCGACACCTTGTAGCGCGAGTGCGGCGAGAATATTGTTGATTTCGCGTTGCAGGTCCTTAATAGCACCATCGGTTTCCTTCGTGATGGGGAACAGGCCGAAGAGCTTCTTTAGATGGGCGTTGGTGAGGACGCGTCTGTTCTCGTACCTGTCGGACAAATTTTTCCACGCTTGGGCAAAACCTTCATTCGTGAGAGGGGATTTCTGCACGATTTCTTTAGCTTCGCCGGTAGTTTTTTGATTCAGGTGGAAAAGCTTCTCGACCGGCGCAATTCTGGTGTTCTGAATGTACAGGGCCGTGAACATATCCCTGAAAGAGGGCCACGAAAGGTAGTCGCCATGGAAGGCTTGGGTGTCGCAGGCGGGCAGGCTAATATTGTAGCCTGACTGGGGCATCTCGGCTGGCATCGGCGACGGGGTCGCGGCAACTGGAGGGGACACGGCGGCTTCGATCAGCTGATCAATTTTTCCCGCGCAGCGCAGATAGACCGCATAGCATTGGCGCCGCTTCTCCTTTACGCCTTCGAATTCTTTGCCTCTGTGCTTCGTCGAGTCCAGCTCCGCAAGCACCTTTTCATAGGCGCTTTTAATTAGCAGCCACTGTGATCGTATTTCCTCCCGCTGAATCCCAAGGGTGTAAACGGTGTGGTCCGCGGTGGGTGTCTTGTCGAAGTCCACCTCGAACACGATCAGCGCATCTGCCAGGCGAATGAAGGATGCGAGCGCCGCCATTGTGTGTTTGGTTTACGAATAGGGGCGGTGAAGGAGGTCGCAAAATCAAAATGAAAATGAAATAAAACGCTCCGAAAACTAATTCCGGAAAAACTTTTTATTTTATTGGTAAAAAAAGAATCGCAAAAATGTTTTCGGGTCGCTATGTGATGGCGTTGGGGCTTGAAAAGCTTGCTGCAGACGGTTGACCACTTGGACTCTAAAGTGCTTGCAACTAGTTGAAAAGAGACTAGTTGCTGTGAACACTTCTGCTTACTGGGTATGCAGCTTTGCTTGTTCACTGCAGGGTCACTGTTGAATTCTCAAACCCACGCTGCTTTCTCACTTCTGAGAGTGCAAAACGACACGAAAACCGGTCTTTTGTTCTGTGTGCACTCTGTATGTATGGGCAGCGCAAGCAGAAGAGCGCGAGCAGAAGCAAAATGTGCACGCGTATACTGACCAGCAAAAGGTGGTGGTTTTTATCTTTGCACTGAGCGCGGTCACGGAGCACCCAAGTAAGTTGATACAAACGTGAGAGCGCGAAACCATAAGCAATCTCTCGGGAGAGCTCAGCAGAAGGCTGCTCTAAAGATTTTCTGTGCGGGAGCACGAGGCTTGCTTATGCGCCAAGCGGTAAATTTTGTGCGCAAAAATTATGGGCTTCGCAGCAAGCAATGCTTGCGAAGACGGTCAGCAACAAAATTTTCAACTTTGGTGCTGCCGTTATTTTTGGGGACCGTTACCCACGAATTGACAAGTCTCGTAAGGTTTGACGGTCGAATGAAGGGTATATATATATAAGGAGGACAGTTCCTTATATATATATATATATATATATATATATATATATATATATATATATATATATATATATATATATATATATATATATATATATATATATATATATATATATATATATATATATATATATATATATGTAAATATAAAATGTATATGGCCGGAAGGGCTCTACGGGGCTAGAGTGACGGGCACGGCTTCAAAGTGCGCCGTGTTCACTAGCTAGTGCACGAGACGCACTTTCAAACTCGCAAGTAGACTTGCGTACAAGCTCGCACAAAAGCGATGGCCAAATTAAATTAAATGCAGTGAACTTACCGTTTCTTACACGGCTTGGTTGATTAGGCGTCGGTGACGATGATTTGGGCGTCGGTGACGATGGTATGGGCGTCGGTGACGATGGTTCCTGGGCGTCGGCAATCCGGCTCGTTTGGACCAAAATGTTTATGTGAACGGTTGGGTGGTCTCCGAGCACAATCCGGCTCGAAGGACCAAATGTTTATGTGAGATGGGTTGGGTGGTTCGAAGGACCAATGTTTATATTGCAGAACAGAACTTTATTTTATTCACCCTTATTTTGTAATTATAGTTTTATTCTTCACAATAGAAGTTCAAGTTTACAATAGAAAATTCACAATCGTTTTATTACTGTTAATAGGCAATTCAAAGGAAGAACCACTGCACACAATGTTGATGTCGACACAGCCTCCACTCGTTCTGTGATAATCAGCCAGTGAGTTGTGTTGGTCCAGCGACGATCGCTGGAAGGCGGTCAAACCGCGCCCGTTGCCGCGGAGAGAGCCCGCAGCCGGGTTTACGCTCACGAGAGAGGCGCCCCTCCCGACCGGCAGGCTGACAGGAGAGAGACTGGAGTGCTCACTCCTGACACCCTACCGATCGATGAGGGAGCACCTCTGGCGAGCGGCAGTTGGCGTTAACACCTAGCATAAGTTAAATAAAAATGTAATTTTATTTCAAGAGAAAAAAAATAAATGTATTTAGCTTGTAGATAAAAATAAATCACCTGTTTATAAAAGTTCGAACACGAGTTCGGGTGTTTTATTTGGTTAAACCTTGAAACGCGATCATCGCTTCAAGGTTAACTTTTTGTTTTCGCGTAGTGAGCGAACGGTGAGTGACCGTGCGAGTAGCGAAATTCGACGCTCAGTTTTAATGCGGCTGGTTACGCTTAATTTTTATTAAAATTTAGGAAGACTTAAATTTAACTGTAAATAATAAAGAAAATCTAGACTTAATCAGAGCCAAGCTTGGCAGCGTAGTGAATAACACAAAGGTAGAACAGGCATATGCAGTTTTGGATGAGTTGCTAAATTTTCTAGATAACAGAAATAAGAGCTACATAGACGAAATAAAGCACTGGAAACGGCAATTTGGGCATTTGAAAAACAGATACGACAACCATCTGGTCGAAAGGGAAGGGAGCACCTCTGGCGAGCGGCAGTTGGCGTTAACACCTAGCATAAGTTAAATAAAAATGTAATTTTATTTCAAGAGAAAAAAAATAAATGTATTTAGCTTGTAGATAAAAATAAATCACCTGTTTATAAAAGTTCGAACACGAGTTCGGGTGTTTTATTTGGTTAAACCTTGAAACGCGATCATCGCTTCAAGGTTAACTTTTTGTTTTCGCGTAGTGAGCGAACGGTGAGTGACCGTGCGAGTAGCGAAATTCGACGCTCAGTTTTAATGCGGCTGGTTACGCTTAATTTTTATTAAAATTTAGGAAGACTTAAATTTAACTGTAAATAATAAAGAAAATCTAGACTTAATCAGAGCCAAGCTTGGCAGCGTAGTGAATAACACAAAGGTAGAACAGGCATATGCAGTTTTGGATGAGTTGCTAAATTTTCTAGATAACAGAAATAAGAGCTACATAGACGAAATAAAGCACTGGAAACGGCAATTTGGGCATTTGAAAAACAGATACGACAACCATCTGGTCGAAAGGGAAATAGAAGCGAGCCAGTTAGCAGAATTGGAAGCTGAAAGAGACGACCTTAGGGAGCGCCTACAAAATAGAGGACTTTCTACGTCAGCGGAGGATAGGACGCCAAGACAGCGGAGCAAGGAGGACTTCTCGTCGTTGGATCAGGCATGCCGGAGACTCCAAGAGCTAAAAGAAGAGAATAGGCTTCTAAAACAAGAGCTGGAGCTGGCCCACGACCAAACGCTGCACCATAAGGAAGCTGTTGTTCAAGTCAGCAGCCCAAAGCAGAGCAACTCGATTTCCTTTCCTTCCGCATTATCGATAAAAGAGAAAATGGGTATCTTGGCGATTTCGAAATCTGTTAGTAGGCTAGTACCTCTGTTTTTAGGGACGAGATCACCCGACTTGAGAGGGGAGGTCTACAAATTCATAGAGGGGTGCGAATTAGCGAAGAGGGGCATCAGCAATGCAGAAATGCATGATTTTATTGCTTGCGTGAAACAGAGGCTTCACAGTAGTGCGTATACTCTATTGAGGGGGAAGCAAGTCACCACGATAGAAGCTCTATACGCTGCGATAAAACAAGCGTACCTGCCATTGAAATCACTGGACACTGTGTTGGCGGAGATACAGATGACTGTTCAATCTCCGAGAGAAGGTATCAGGGAATAAAGACTAATTGATTTACGAACGCAGGCCGAGGATTATATATTGGACCATTATAAGAGTTCAGGGGATCAGGCTCTGCGGGAAGAGGTAGCTGCCTCGATAAGAAGGACGTTTACATTAGGATTACAGGACCCTACCCTGAGGATGAGACTGGTAGGTTCCTCGGAAATAAATTTGGAGAAGCTGGTAGATCTGGCGTTAAATTTGTATGAAGTTGTTAGCAGATCACACTTCAGCCAAGGGGGTTGGCCAAGTACACAAGGGAAGCGAATAGCGGGTATGAATCCCGTATGGGAGCTGGGAGATTCCACTTATGTACAGCCCAGAAATACCTCCCAAATACAACCAAACGCGAGAAATGAATACCGTTCGACTAATCGAATGGAAGTGAATTCATCTGAGAAAGGGGGTAGTCCCATGCGGACATAGCGAAACGACAACCCCAAACTTAAAATTGTGTGTAGTTTCTGCAATAAACTGCGAGAAATGCTTGGTATACGGGCATGAGACAAACTGGAGGTGCCGCAATCAACAGACTCAGGACCACAGGTCAAATAACACCACGAGAGAGCCATTTAATGGTTACCGAGATCAGTCGGAATTGGCATCCGATGCAACAGCAGAGTCAGAGAAGGTTCGAAAACCCGAATTCGAATGCTTCAAACAATATGCAAAGGAATCAGGGTGCGGGGAACACATCGGACAGAGCGAACCGAATAGTGTGTCATTGGTGTAACAGACCAGGACATATGATAGCAGATTGCGAGGCTAGAAGGAATTGGGAAAAGTTCCAAGGCAATCGCCAGGAAACCTGGCAAGGGCCCAGAACAGGCAGATTACTGGCCTGTGAACCCTATACAAATAACAACAGTAATTTAAGGCCAAATGAGGTGATAACAGTAAGCCAGACATCGGAAACGATTGTGGATACATTACCAACTTCACCAAGCGAAACAGTAACTGTAAGTCCGACGTCGGAAACGATTGTGGATACGTTACCAATTTCGTCGAGTGAAGGAGTACCTGCAAATCCGACATCGGAAGCGATTGTGGATACGTTGCCAGCCTCAATAACTGAAGTAGTAACAGTACGTCCTAGGTCTAAAGAGATTGTGGATACGTTACCAACTTCAGCAAAATTGAAGAAGGCTGGAAAAGTAGAAAAAACAGTTGATAAAAACATAGAAAACAAAAATAATATTCGGAGATAATCAGACGAATCGGTAGTTCAGGCTGTAAAGATAATGGAAGTTGGAGTACAGAGTTTAATGACAATACTTCTGATGGCACAAGTGGTTGCTGTATTTATTATAAGAACAATCTTCCGCAAGTTCCAGCATTGTAAAGCAAGGAGCATTAGTGTTAGAATAAGGGAATATGCTACCTGTATAAAAGCACTTGCAAGTCATATAAAATCAGGAATAATAGCCAAATGGAGAGTTTCTTTTCCTAAGTTGCCAAATCAAGGTGTGAATGCGAGTGTTCACGTTCATAACTTGCATAATGAAAATAAAAAGATTGAGTTAGAAGTGTCTAACCGGGAGCAATCTAATTTGAATGACGTGTTTATTGAGTTGCCTTGCGAAGAGGCCAGAAATAAAAAACTCATTCTGCTAGTTGATACAGACGCCTACAATAGCTTACTTAAAGATAATGTTTTGAATGAAGTTCTCAACGTAGACACAGGTGACATGCAAACAGTAGTGCACAAGAAGAGAATTCCACAAGTAATATATCAAGGAAAACTGGTTAATATGAAACCTGATAAAATTTTTGTACCCATATTAGAATCAAGAGGACATGATTTCGCCTTTAACCAAAATTTCGCATCGGATTTCACAAATATTAATAACTTGCAGTTAAGAAAACAAGCTAATATGAATTACATGACGATACATGTGAAAAATCGAAGAAGACAAATTACTATAGTAGAAGACTAGAATTTAAATAAAAAAAAAGAGCTTAATTAATAAAAATTTTAAATATTATTGGTCTTAAGTTAGTAGAGTTAATAATAAAAAATTTTATTAAAACTATAATAATTAAGTTAAAATGTTAATTAAATATCGTGTATCAGAATTTGCCACTAAGAGTCTAAACGCATTTTTCGGCTATATCAATTTAGTCGAAACAATGTGGAAATATGTAAAATAGATCAGGCTAATATGTGAATACATATTCAAAAGAACACATTACTTAAAGACTCAAACCAATATGTGAGACATATTGGATGCGAGGTAAAAGTAATCAAGTTCCATTTTAGATTATTTCAGTCATTTTACTCTATATGTATTTTCTAGCTAATTTAGGATAGTCGAATTCAACGTTAGTTCATTCGATGGAAATTGGTCCGAGAAGAAGGCAATCCTCACCACTACAAAGGATATGGCATTGGCAAAGATGGCCTAAAATGTCCAACGTTTCGTAAATCCTACTTACAAACTAACCCTAAATATTGAAAAGAATAAAAGAAAAAAAAATATACACAATATACTTAAAAAAAACCAAAAAAAAAAACGAAAACATATTAAAAAATGTTATAAGGATTAATATTAAAATAGAAATTGATTTAAAAAAAAATAAAAGAAAAATACAGGTAGAGAAAAAGATGTAGACAAAAAATTAAATACAAAAAGTTTTAAAAAAAAAGGAAAGACAAGAAAAAATACTAAAAAAAACGAGAATTTTACTAACACAACTAATTAAAACTAACCACTAACTTTAACTACGTGCATTTCAGTAATCAAAGACCTGCTTACTTAAACGCAAACAACATGCACAACATTCGTACAGAAAAAGGCACAAATTACCTCGTTGCTCCAAAGCAGCAACGTCCCAGGTTTATGTTTTTTTTTTTTTTGAAAACTGAAGAACTTCAAAACCAGAAAAGAAAAACCTGAGGAAGAATTGCTTCAAGCCACCTTCAGGGCATTGTACTTAGCAGTTAAAATTATGCTTGCAAAGAAATTCGAAACCTAAAAAAAACAAACATGAGGAAGATTTGATTCAAGCCATTTTTATGGCATTGCACTCCGCAAGCACATTATGCTTGCGACGCGTTTAATTGCGAACGTTTAATAACGAACAAAGTAAAATTTAAAAAAGGAAAAGAAGAGAAAAAAAATCGTTTCAGCAAGCAAGAAAATTTGCTTACTAAAACGAAGCTGAAATGAGTAAAAGAAGAATAAAACTATTAATAAATTGAACAATAATGTATTATGTTATGTATTAGAATATGGTATTTTCAGGGAGAAATTAATTAGTAGTTATTTTAATTAGTTATATTTAATGAAATGTCAGCTCCGGGAGCAAGAGCGTTTAATGTTCATGTTAATGTTCTCTTCTTATTAATAAGTTTGATACTGCTGTACATATATGTTTTTTTTAGATAATACATTATAGTCTTTAATTGTTGTCCACAATTGTAATTTCAATTTTTGTAAACTTATAATTTTGCTGAAAAAAAGGCTCAATAAATTTCAATTCAATTCAATTATATTTAATGAAATTACTATAATTAAATAAATTGTTTAGTAAAAGTAAATTAAAAATGTAATTATAATTCAATATTATATACTCAATAATATGACATTATACAATAAAGTGTAAACAGTAAAAATATACTGTTTGTATAATATTGTAATTTATATTCAATAGATATAGTTAAGACAACATATTATAATATTCAATAGATATAGTTAAGACAACAATACCCAGCAAGCAGCAACAACGGCGACAAAAACCCCAAAACTCGAATGTCGCTGCTATGCTACAGACTTGATCCAGGAATGTCATTCGCGTCTTTTGCGGAAACTCAAAAAATTTGAATGCCGCTGTTTACCAATCAATTTCCTGGATGTCGTCACCGATCTGAGAGACAATGAACACACCACACATGAAGTTTATCTCGGGACAAAAGGTCATCTTTGACACCGAACCAGGCTGTAGTCCCACAGCTACGAATATTACACTTTATCCCTTCCGAGCTTGATTCTGCTCAATTGCACTTTTGCAAACAAATTCCGTCCAAACAGCCGTTACAGAAGGCTAATTGATTGCACCTGACGAATCTAATTAGTTAATTGGAAAGGACGCAATGAAAATAGCAATGAAGTTGGCTGCAGTTTAATTTCTCTGATTGGAATGAGTTCAGAGTACGAACCGATGGTTGTGGTGCACGGGATACTTTCGTGGTCAGAGTTCATGGTGCTGTTGGTTCGCTAAGTGTAACAGGATCATCCAGCAACCAATGTCTACAACTGCGATAAGCATAGCGGTTGGTACAGCCTAGATAGTGCATGGAAACAAGTCCAGGAGCTGCATGACTACACATACAACACCACAACACACGTGAACAATGAGGATACACTAAGGTAGAACTTAAGGTAGAGTTAAGTTAGATAATATTAGAGAATTAAAATAAACCAGACCTGTATAACTATGTACAGAAAAAATTAATATCGCTTCACGATATTAATTTTTTCTTTCCCTAAGGGTGGAGGGATGTTGTGGGTCAATCTGCACACCCTAAAACCAGCGCAAGTATTTTGATTAATATCTTTGATTAATATTTGATTAATATAATAAAATTACTTTGCCCGTTTACGCTGCATACTTCCAACGAGGAGGCTTGCAGTTATTTTTTGGAAGGCATACTTTTAGGCCAAACTGTGGCCGCTTCTCGATCACAGTTCAATAAATGTAAAGTAGAATTTAAATTGCGCAAGAGTATTTTTTCTCCAAAATAGGAAGTCCGCTTGCGGAATCCAAGTTCCGCAAGCGAGACATTAAAGTTTGAGTTGCGAAACTCCCACTTGCCCAACAGCCAATAATTTCTAGCAGAATTCTAATTCTGCAAGAAAGGCATATTGCACAATGGAACAAAGTGCAGCGATTGACCCACTTAGCTGGCTCAACCGAGCTGGCTAGTAGATTGTTTTAATTTTAAGCAAAGAGTCTAATTTGGAATTTAATAAAGAGCGGACGTCGTGTCCGCATTAAAATTTTAAAAAGTAGTGTTTGCTTTGCCGCGGGTATCCTTCAACGGAAGGATACCACAACATTCTTTAAGGGTAATTTTACTATATATGTCGTGGGTGTCCTTCAGCGGAAGGATACCACAACAAATCGAAATAGAAGTGAAATAGAAACAATGAAAGTGAAGCAATAACACAATAAAGTAGAAAGAATAAAAAGCAAAATAAAAGGAAATATATTGCACAAAAATTTTATGCAATTAGGGGACATTTTGAAAAAAAAAAAGAAAACAACTTGGCCGTAAGCAATTGAACAGGAAGGGAACGCACGAAGCTTTAGGAAAGCGGTAATTTCAGAATGAGTTGATTTTCTGTTATTTGTATTGGAAATTTTATATCTGCAATCATTAAATTACTCGACTCATAATTTAGATCAATTACTTTATTATGAAATGCTTCTCTAATGTGAGGATATCTTATATTGATATGCTTACTTCGAGCATGGGGTACTGAGTTCTTGACCAAATGTTGAGCACTTAAATTGTGTTCTACAGTCATTAGTAGGCGGTAGTAGCGGTTATAAGCCAATTTCAAATTTTTCTTAGATATAAAACCTCCTTTGTTGTTAAAGAAATTTGATGGAAATTTTGGATACTACACATATGTGCGATTTACGATTTCCAAAGTTAATTCAGAAAGTTCGGTTATATTGTGTCGTTTTTTTTTAAAATGAGAAAAATGGAAGGGAGTTTAGTTGCAGATATTTACAGCAGATGGGTACTGGTAGGAAAACAATTGAATTTTATTTTAAGTCCATGTTCACCTAAAGGAAAAAATTTTAGGCAGGATATAAGAGATTATAAATTAATATGAAAATTTAAATTAAATTATATTTATTATTGTTGAGAAATATTATAATTTTACATTGTTTATTATAATTTTATACTCGTATACTTATTTTCCTCGTACTAACAAAACTCAATCCTGGGCAAGACTCCTTTAACCTGAGGCTGACTCTGGCTTTGGGGGGATTGTTACACAAACACAAGCTCGAATGGAATGGGTCCCGGTTGAAGCCAATACCAATTGCAGGAGAGTCCGACCCAGTGGCATATTATGCCGGGTTGATTTTTTTTGTACACCTCAAACTAACCAGAGGGAAAAATAATTCCTCTCAACGTTTTGGAGAATTATTTTGGATTATTTGGAATTATTTTAGGGAGAAGGGACACTGGGTTCAGTGGAAATTGGTTCCCAAATGTTTTACCTACATACCGCGCGTGTTTTAACAAAGTTTAACGCAATGACCCACAAGCGTCTGGCGGGCGACAACTTCCCACCGTTAAATATGAGTGGTGTGGATATTAATGAGTCGGAGGCTCTTGATGTTCTGGGCATGTAAATACAATGCGATCTTCGTTGGAACGATCACATTTCTGATGTGTCGAAAGAAGCAGCCAAGTGGTTAGGCTTTTTAAAGCGGTGCAAGAAATACTTCACTCCAACCGACCTTCGTTGTATCTACACCACTTATATCCGTCCGAAAATGGAGTACAACTCGCATATTTGTCTGGAGCTTCGAAAACATATCTTCAGCTTCTGGACCGTATACAAGGCCATGCGATAAAACTTATAGGGGACAGTAGGGTATCCAGCTCTATTGAAACCTTGGGATGTCGTCGGGATGTCGACCTTATTCTACCGATACTTTAATGGTAATTGTTCCTCTGAAGTAGCCAGCCTGATCCCTTCGGTTCAAGTATTCAACAGATCTACTCGGCTTTCCAGAATTCGTTTTTCGGTCGCGCAGTTAAGTTGTGGAATAGTCTCCCTGCGCATGTTTTCCCATCCACTTATAACGTCGAAGCTTTTAAAAGAGTTGTAAATCGACACTACTCTCACTTTTCCCCTTCCCACTAACCTTTTCCCTTCTAAACCAACGAATTCTTTGCATGGATAGGGGGCATCCCCTGAGTTTGGTTCTATCTGCCATAAAAAAAAAGAACTTTGTCTTGTTACACGTTCAGGTTACGCGTTTTCCAATCCTGAAGTGTCAGTAGTTTTCGTTGGCCCCGCTGACCGATATTGAAGTGAACAAAAAAAAAACAAAAAAAGGTAATGTATAAATTGAATATGTGTGGGAGTAGAATTTTGCTGCAACCCTGAAGAGAAAGCGTAAAAGGAAGTTCGCAAAATTCAGCGAGTCAGTCGAAAGAAGATCGCGGCGCAGTTACGACGAGTGGTCGACGACGATGACCAATAAAAGTGTTCTTCGACTCAATTCATACAAGGCATATAATTATAATTCATTTAATAAATAAACTTGTAATTCTTATTATAAATAAACCCTACAAATTTTGGGGGCTCAACCGGGATTTGAAGAAGTGGTGTGATTTTCGACGGGGTTCACCGGTTCGACTAAGCGGTTGTAGTGCATTTTTCGCGTTTGGAATTAATAACGGTGCTTAGTCATGGCGTCATTGCAACAGTTCATGCCAATCGAAAGACTTTTGCGCACCGGTTCACGCGCAATCGTGTTGGTGCTGCACAAGTACGTCTTCGAGAGAGACGGCGATAGGCTAAATAGAACCCGTTTGCGAGAGTTCCAAGGCTTCACCTTTGACGAAAAGAGCTCTCAATTCGAAACGAAGCTCGAATACGTAAGAAACAATCTAACAGCCGCCGACTTAGTAACAATTTGCAATGCTTTGCAAATTGAGTACAACGGGGACAATTTAGAACTCCACATATTTAAGAATTTACAGAAGGGAAATTTGTTTCGCGCAAACCGCGCTGCAGTTATTGAAGGTGAGGAAGAACATAACGACGAACACGACGACGGCAGCGATTATGCCGCAAACAACGACGGCAACGACGATGAATGTGGCAGCTGTGCACATAGCAACACCGGTGGTAACGGGAAACTACGACGACAAGAAGAACGAGATGGCGCAGCAGAACGAAGCGCACATTTCGCTATGAGCTTTCGCGACATAGAAGATTCTATTCGCACTTTTTCTGGTGACGAAACATTGACGATAGGGAGATGGTTGAATGAATTGGAAGAAGTTGCAACTGTCATGAACTGGAACGACTTTCAGAAATTTGTATTCGCGAAGAAAGCATTGAGAGGAGTGGCGCGTACTTTCATTCAAAGCGAGAGTGGTATATTAAGCTACTTAAAGTTAAGAGAAGCTCTTTTAAGCGAATTTGAATGCATTATAAATAGTGCTACATTGCACAAAACACTAGTTGAAACAAAAATGAATAAAGACGAGAATGTAAAAACATATTTTTATAGAATGAGGGATATTGCTTCGCGTGGAAACATAGAATCGAGTGCATTAATTGAATATATAATCGACGGCATAAAAGATCCGAACATTAATAAATCTATTCTGTATGCCGCTTCAAATATGCAAGAATTTAAAGAAAAATTTCGCGTATATGAAGCTTATTCTAGAAAAAATAAATCAAATGAAGCGCGTAAAGTGGACAAAAATATGATTACGATAGACAAAAGTGATAAAAAACCCGAATTCTCTTGTTATAATTGCGGTAGAAAGGGCCACAAATCAATCGAGTGCAAAAACAAAAGCAAAGGCATGAAGTGTTTTCAGTGTAACCAATTCGGTCACATCGCAAAAGACTGTCCCGAAAGACAAAATTACAATTTAAATAGCAATGTTCGAAACTTGAAGAAACAATTCAGTGCTATGAATAAAGAAGTGGAAATTTCTGATAAAAAGTACGTCTGTTTGTTGGATACGGGTAGTATGTTTAACATCGTAACTGAATGTGTTTATAATGGTCGGTTTTGGTGAAAAGTTAATAGATAATAAAATAAAGCCTATTGGTAATTTCAAACATGACATCCAAATTGATGGTGAAACATATAATGTCAATTTCCACGTTGTGCTGTCGAAATACATAGACGTTGAGGTTGTGTTGGGCGAAGAATTTTGTCGGCAGGCTGAAATTAAAATAAATAGCGACGGTGTTCACATTAACAAAATGAAAACTGTACAAAATAAGATAAACTTTGAAGCAGATGAATTCAGTATTTTTAAAATTGACACGATTTCGAGTGAGAACGATTTAAATATCGATGAAAGCACGAGTACACATGCAAAACGAAAGATGCGCGAATTGATAAACAATTATAAGCCAGAAAAGTGTAAGTCAACTGAAATTAAAATGCATATAGTGCTTAAAGACGAAGCTCCTATTTTCGCGAGACCGCGTAGGTTGCCAATCGCAGAAAGATATATAGTAGATGATCAAGTGGAACAGTGGCTGAAGGACGGCGTCATAGAGAATTCTGATTCCGAATTTAGCAGCCCGGTGGTCCTGGTAAAAAAACGTGATGGGATGGGACTCTGCGTAGACTTTCGAAAAATCAACAAAGTTGTGATGAAGGATCGTTTTCCCCTACCGCTGATAGAAGACCAACTCGACAGGCTACAAAACGGTAAAATTTTTAGTACCATCGATCTAAGAAACGGATTTTTTCATGTCCCAGTAGCCGAATCAAGCCTTAAATATAGCTCCTTCTTTACCCACCATGGCCAATACCAGTTTTGTAAAGTTCCTTTCGGACTATCAAATTCTCCCGGCGTTTTTCAAAGATTTATTAATGCAATTTTTCGTGAACTAACACGCAAAGGTATAGCTCTGCCTTATATAGATGACATTATTATTCCCTCAGAAAATGAGGAGGAAGCTGTTAAAAATTTAGAAGAGGTCATAAATCTTTGTCGGGATTATGGGCTCGATATAAACGTTCGAAAATGTCATTTCTTGAAGAAACGAGTGGAATTCTTAGGCCACATTATAGAGGACCGCAAAATATCACCATCGCCAGTCAAAGTTGATGCATTAAACAAATACAAAATGCCAAAAACACTAAAGCAATTGGAAAGCTTTCTCGGACTTGCGGGATATTTTAGGAAATTTGTTCCAAACTTCTCTTTAATTGCAAAGCCGCTAACCGACTTACAGAAAACGAATAGTAAGTTCGAAATTAATGACGAACAAGTAAATGCTTTTAATATGTTAAAGAGAATTTTAGCCAACGCACCGCTCTTGAGCATATTTAACCAAAATCTGGAAACTGAGGTGCACACAGACGCGTCAATTGACGGATACGGCGCTGTGTTACTACAGAGGTCTTTCGAAGACGGGCAGTTGCATCCAGTATACTTTATGAGTAAAAAAACCACCGAAGCGGAAAGAAAATATACAAGTTACGAGCTAGAAATTTTGACAGCCATTGAGGCACTAAAGAAATTCAGAGTTTACCTGTTGGGACTACATTTTAAACTCGTGACAGACTGTAACGCCTTCGCGAAGACTATGGGAAAAAAAGGATTTGTGCACCAGAGTGGCTAGGTGGCTTTTGTTCTTACAGGAATACGATTATGATGTGGAGCACAGACCAGGTTCCCAGATGAAGCACGTAGACGCCTTAAGCCGGTATGCAGTCATGATTATCACCGAAGACGACGTTCTTGCTAAAATACGACGAGCACAGTTACAAGACGATGATATAAAAACGATAATTGGAAATCTTCAAGGTGAGTCATCACATGACAATTACTTTTTAAAAGGCGACATATTGTATAAATGGAAAGACGACCAAGATCTACTTGTCGTGCCCAAGGTGATGCAGCGAGAAATAATTAGACAAGCATACGAGAAGGGGCATTTTGGTGTCAAAAAGACAAGGGAATTGTTGTGTCGAAATTATTTTATACCTAAATTAGACAAAAAGATACAATGTCACATCTCGAATTGTATACCATGCATAATAGTAAATAGAAAGCAAGGCAAAAGAGAGGGAGAGCTCCACCCTTTAAACAAAGATGAAGTACCGCTTCACACTTATCATATTGATTTTCTTGGACCATTAGAATCTACCAATAAACAATATAAACATATTTTTGCGATAATTGATTCCTTTACAAAGTTTTGTTGGCTCTATCCGACGAAAACCACATCAGCAAACGAAGTAATAACTAAGATGCGCATTCAGGGTACTACATTTGGTAATCCAGTACGGATCATATCAGATCGAGGTTCAGCATTTACCTCCGATAAATTCCGTAAATACTGCGACGAAGAAAACATCAAACATTTCAAAATTACTACCGGACTGCCAAGGTCAAACGGACAGGTGGAAAGGCTTAACGCGATAATTGCCACAGTCTTATCCAAACTTAGTCTAGAGAACCCCTCTAAATGGTACCGAAACGTTGACCGAGTTCAGCAGGTCATCAATTCCACCTACTGCAGAAGCATCGATACAACGCCTTTTGAATTGTTAGTAGGAGTGAAGATGAGAGTAAAAGAGGACCTGCAGATCAAAGAGATTCTCAATGCCGAGACGAAGGCAAACTTCAACGAAGATCGCGATGAGATGAGGCAGCGTGCTAAGCAACAAATACTTAAGATCCAGGAAGAAAATAAGAAGACATATAATCTAAGGCGTAAACCAGCAGTCAAATATGTAAAAGGTGATCTGGTCGCTGTTAAGAGGACGCAATTCGGGGGAGGCTTAAAGCTAAAGCCAAAATATCTTGGGCCCTACGAAGTGACTAAGGCAAAGCCGAAGGACACCTATAACGTCCAAAGAGTAGGCGGCAGCGACGGTCCCGGCCAAACAACAACCTGCGCTGAATATATGAAGCCCTGGTCACGCACCGACGAAGATGAAGACGAGAACGAACCAGTCGAATCCTTTGAGTTAGATACGTTGTGGCCGGAATGTGGGAGTAGAATTTTGCTGCAACCCTGAAGAGAAAGCGTAAAAGGAAGTTCGCAAAATTCAGCGAGTCAGTCGAAAGAAGATCGCGGCGCAGTTACGACGAGTGGTCGACGACGATGACCAATAAAAGTGTTCTTCGACTCAATTCATACAAGTCATATAATTATAAAACATTTAATAAATAAACTTGTAATTCTTATTATAAATAAACCCTACATATGTGCAGTGAAGTGTACATCTAAAACTAGTATAAGTTTAAAAAAAATGTAATTTTATTCAGAGGAAAAAATAAATGTATTTTGCTTGTAGTTAAAAATAAATCATCTGTTTATAAAAGTTCGAACACGAGTTCGAGTGTTTTATTTGGTTAAAACTTGAAACGCGTTCATTGCTTCAAGGTTAACTTTTTGTTTCCGCGTAGTGAGCGAACGGTGAACGACCGTATAAATAAAGAAATTCGACGCTCGATTTTAATGCGGCCGCTACTCTGGCCTTGAATTTATTTCAACGTGTTGTTGTGTCCAACTTTTGTTAATTGAAGTAGGCCAGTAGTGACAAGAAAGAGAATTGCTAACTGCTGGAGTTTTATTTGCAGCCAAGCTAATTAAATTAGGTTAATGGTGAACAGTAAATCAATGGGAAAAAAAATTTTTGATATTAAATAGAGAATATAATGATTTGTTAGGACAAATAGATAGATTTATAGATAAGATATGGTTAAATTTGAATTTAACAATAAATAATAAAGAAAACTTAGAATTAATTAAAGCGAAATTAAATAGGGCCAGCAATAATTCAAAAGTAGAACAGGCAGATGCCATTTTAGATGAGTTACTAAATTTCATAGACCATAGGCACCAGAAATACGTGGTGGAAATAAGAAATTGGAAGAGACATTTAAATAAAATCATATTTAAAAACAGATACGACAACTATCTGGCAGAAAGGGAAATAGAAGCGAGCCAGTCAGAGAAGGCTCGCTTCTATTCTCGCTTCTTCCGAGAGAAGGTATCATGGAAATCGCCGAAAAACTAATCGATTTACGAACACAGGCCGAGGACTATATATCGGACCATTATAAGGGTTCAGGGGATCAGGCTCTGTTGGAAGAGGTAGCTGCCTCGATAACAAGGACTTTCACATTAGGATTACAGGACCCTACCCTGACGATGATACTGGTAGGTTCTTCGGAAACAAATTTAGAGAAGTAGGTAGATCTGGTATTAAATTTTTATGACGTTGTTAGCAGATCACACTTCAGCCAAGGCGGTTGGCCAGGTACACAAGGGAAGCGAATAGCGGGTATGAATCCCGTATGGGAGTCCACTTATGTACAGCCCAGAGATAATTCCCCACTAGAACCAAATGCGAGAAATGAATACTGTTCGAGTAACCGAATGGAATTCTGAATTCATTCCAGAAAGGGGCAGTCCCATGCGTGCAGAACGCAGCGACAACCCCAAACTTAAAATTGTGTATAGTTTCTGCAAGAAAAAAGGCCATACCAGGGATGAATGCCTGATAAGGAAAAATACACCTTATTGCGAGAAATGTTTGGTTTACGGTCATGAGCCAAACTGGAGATGCGAGAAGCCGCAGAGACAGAATTTTCCGAGTAAGAACTCGTCGCGGGGAGTTGGGACGACAAAAACATACGCAGCAGCAACAAACAAATAATGCAAGCGAAAATAAGAATAATAATCGCTGGGGCCCCAGGCAACAGAATTTCACCCAAAGGAGGTTGGAAAACCCTTCACACAATGCTAGAGACAATCGACCTCATCAAAAGGATCCAATAACATGCCACTGGTGTAACAGACCGGGACATATTGTAAGAGATTGTGAGGCGAAGGAGAATTGGGATAGGTTCCAGGGAAACCTCAGAGGGCCCAGACAAGGCCAGTAGTCTGGGAACCCTACACAAACAGTAACTTAAGACCAAATGAGGTAGTAATAGTAAGTCCAGCATCTAAAAAGAATGCGGATACGTTACCAACTTCAACAAATGAGAGTGACTGTAAGTCCGACATCGAAAACGATCGTGGATACGTTACCAACCTCAATAAATGAAGTAGTAACAGTAAGTCCAACATCTGAAGAGATTGTGTATACGTTACCAACTTCAGCAAAATTGAAGAAGGCTAGAAAGGTAAAAAATACAGATGATAAAAATGTAGAAAACAAAAATAACATTCGGGGAAAATCAGACGAATCGGTAGTTCAGGCTGTAAAGATAATTGAAGTTGGAGTACATTGTTTAATGACCATACTCTAATTACACAATTGCTTGCTGCATTGATTATAAGAACAATCTCCAGCAATTTTCAGCATTGTAAAACAATGAGCATTATTCTTAAAATAACGGAATATATTACCTGTATAAAAGCACTTGCAAGGCATATAAAATCAAAAATAATAGCCAAATGGAGAGTTTCTTTTCCTAAGTTTCCAAATCGAGGTGTGAATCCAAGTGTTCACGTTCATAACTGACATAATAAGAATAAAAAGATTGAGGGGGAAGTGTCTAACTGGGAGCAATCTAATTTCTAATTCGAATGACGTGTTTATTGAGTTGCCTTGCGAAGAGGCCAGAAATAAAAAACTCATTCTGCTAGTTCATACAGACGCCGACAATAGCTTACTTAAAGATAATATTTTGTATGAAGTTCTCAACGTAGACACAGGTGACATGCAAACAGTAGAGCACAAGAAGAGAATTCCACCAGTAATATACCAGGGAAAACTGGTTAATGTAAAAAATGGAAAAATTTTTGTACCCGTATTAGAATCACGCGGACAAATTTCGCCTTTAATCAAAATTTCGCATCCGATTTCAGAAATCTTAATAACTTGCAGTTAACAAAGCAAGCTAATATGAATGACATGACGATACATGTGAGAAATCGAAGAAGAAAAATTAGTAGAAGACTAGAATTTAAATAAAAAAAACCTTGATGAATAAAAACTGTAAATATTATTTGTCTTAAGCTAGTAGAATTAATGACAACAAATTTAGTAAAACTATAATAGTAATAAAATTAATGAGAATAAATTAATAAAATAAGTAAAATATCAGAATTTGTCAGTAAAGTCTAAGCGCATTTTTCGGGTATATCAATTTAGTCGAAAATATGGGGAAATAGGAAAAATAGTTCAGGCTAATATGTGAACACATATTCAAAAGAACACATTACTTAAAGACTCAAACCAATATGTGAGACATATTGTATGCGAGGTAAAAGTAATCCCGTTCCATTTTAAACTATTTCATTCATCTTACTCTATATGGATTAAATATTTTCTAGTTGACTCTTAGCTAATTTAGGATAGCCGAATGCAACTTTAGTTGATACGATGGAAATTGGTCCGAGAAGAAGGCAATCCTCACCACTTCAAAGGATATGACATTGGCAAAGATGGCCTGAAACAATGTCCAACGATTCGTAAATCTTACTTACAAACTAACCCTAAATGTTGAAAAAAAAGAAAAACTAAGAAAATACACAAAAAAAAGAAAACAAGAAAAAAAAGGGGACAAAACAAAAACGAAAACACATAAAAAATGTTATAAGAATTAATATTAAAATAAAATAAAAAAAAGAAATTTATTTTAAAAAAAAGAAAAATACAGAAAGGGAAAAAGATGTAGAATAAAATAAGAGAAAAAAAAATTAAATATTAAAAAATGGTTAAAGAAAAAAAAGAAAGACGAGAAAATAAAAGAGAGGAAAAAATTTTTTACTAACACAACTAATTGAAATTAACCACTAACTTTTAACTACGTGCGTTTCAGTAAGCAAAGAGCTGCTTACTTAAACGCAAATTACAGCATTTGTACAACAAAGGGTACAAATTACCTCGTTGCTCCAAAACAGCAACGTCCCAGGTTGCATTTCTTGCAAGCATTAAAATAACAATAAAAGAAAACAACCGAAACAATTAAATTATGTACGACTAAAAAAAAAGGACAATTAAGAAACAAACAACAGACACGAAAATCCCTAAGGGATAATGTCACACTTATATGTTATCTTATATTTAAGATTTTAAGTTATACAGAAATTAAGAGTACAAAATTGTATATAATAAGCTACATTTAACTAATCTTAAGCTACGTTTAGAACAAGCCACCTTAAGATACGTTAGCACGAAAATACTGGCAGAAGCTGACCGTAAATTGGTTGAAATCGAGAAAACAACTTCTATTATCGGATTGAACGGTATATCAGATGGAGAGGATGAATTTAGAATGTTGCCACTTTCTTCACGTTTATTGTATGTCGCATTCACACCGTCAAGGCAAGAACATTGGCACTTCTTAATAACTCAGTTAGTGAGTCAAGGTCAAGTTCAGCTTTTAGCGCAAGCCAAGCATTTTGTTTTGGGAAGCTCGAAAGCCAAGCTAGCAACCAGCACTCTGCATGGTAGCAAGTGTGGAGGCTAATTATAAGCTCCGGGCAAAGCTCTGGAAAGCCAAAATAGTAACCAGCACCGTCTGCATGGTAGCAAGTGTGGAAGCTAATTGCCACCAAATAGCTTTTCTCGAGCTCAAACCAAGCAGCTTTCGGAATAAATAAAATTAGCTAAAACAAAAAGCAAAGAGCAAACGCGGAAGAATTAAATCGTCCCCAATTTAATTCTGCCGACGTTAATATTGGCAAATATGAATATTAAGAATTTGCTATTACGAAATAGTGGAATTGCGACATACCGGTCCACTTTAGTTTCGCCGACGGCTACGCCGACTTAGCTTAAGTAGAAATGATTTAATGTTTGAAAGTAGAGTTCTGTTAGTGAGCCCACAGTGCGCAGACCGCCGCTGCATATTTTAAAATAAGAGAACACTAGAAGGCATTCCGGTCTTTTCTTTGGGAGGATCATCATTTTCAGGAGGTAACCACAACATTTTGGCGCAGCCGGATTTTCGAGCCGAGGATCGCTCGAAGGAAAGTAAAGGTAAGTGAGTGAAAAGTTTGGTGAAATTTGTGGAATAAATAAAAGGAGTGCCAGCGTCAAGCCAGGCACCCTTGTCTGTCCAATGGCGTTCAACACCGGACGAAACCTTTGCTGAGGTCGACCCTTCCACTCTGGGAAGTTAGTTGGAAATTTTTTGACTAGTTTTTAAATTAATTTAAAGTGAAATTAAAATTTAGTGAAAATGAATTGTTGGAGAAATAAATAAATTTTTGAGGGAAATTTTTATGGAAATTTTAAACGTATGTAATTTCGAATTAGGAAGAACTTATTAGTTGAAATTTTTACGTGCACTCAATGCAGTAACCTCTTTACAGAATTTTGTGGGTAATAAAACCCGTAAGGATAATTTGGTTCTTTAACGGAGTTATGTACGATTTAGGATTTTCTGAGTTCCACGTTGGCATTTTGCCTGTCCAACGCGAAGTGGGGTGTGTAAATGCCCAGTGAGAGCGAACTGGTTAAAATCGGGAGCTAAAATCTACGATTTTTGAGTCGTTTGCTGAATAAAATTAGTTTTTAAAAAGATTAAATTTTATTGCCAGCGAGGACAATATTGTTAATTTTAAATGGTTTTTGTGGAAGATATTAAAGTGGTTATTTGTTGTATAATATGAACGTAAATCGAAACTCAATCGTGGCGTTGGCGCTTACGCTTGCTTGAGCTCAGATTTCAGCGCAAGTTACTGTTTTTTTATTGGTTTGCTTGTTAGCGCGTCAGAACGAAAGCGTTGCAAAATTGTAAGCGTGGTCTTTTATTTTGTGGGTTCTATTTCGCTCGACTCTGAGGAGCATGTCAAAAAATTCGACGCTCGTTTTAATGCAGCCACTGCGGCTGGCCTTGATTTGTTATTCTAAAAGGGAAATTAGGTCAGTAGTAGCAGTTAAGAGGATTGCTGATTGCTGCAGCTTTGCTAACTAGTCAGGTTAAATGCTACTTAATTGAAATATTAAATGTATGAGAGGGAAAAAAGAGAACGAAAAGCAATTTAATTAATGGCCGAGTCGTTGCAAGAACAATCGTATATAGAATTAGAGAGAACCCATAAGGATCTAAAACGCCAGTTTGGGGGGGGAATTTATATCTAAAATTTTGGCAATTTTAAAAGAGACAGTAGGCAACAAAGAAAACTTAGAATTGATAAAGTCTAGAGTAGGCGACCTAAGAGACCTTACAAGTGTAGAAGGAGCAGACGCGATAGTAGAGGAATTGCTTAAACTCCTACACCAGATAATAGAGAAAAAGACAAAAAATTCGAAGGCATGGGAATCAGAATTTAACGCACTGAAGAATAGGTACGATAATTATTTAGTAGATAAAGTGTTTCACGAGGATATATTAAGGAACTTAGAGGACGAGAACGTAAAACTAAGGGAATTATTAAAGGAAAAGGGGCTAACCGAAGACACGTTAAATAAAACACTAGAACAGGGATTTGCACAGAAATGAAGAAGACTGTAGTTCTTTAGAAGAAGCGAACAGAAGAATCCAAGAATTAAAAGAGGAAAACAGACGGCTAAAGCAAGAAATAGAATTAGCTAACGATCAGACACTATACCATAAAGAAGCTACGGCTGCTATAGTCAGTCCGAAGGAATATAACTCAATTTCATTTCCTACGTTTAAGCAATCAGGGACAGATCAAACCAAGATGGGTATAGCAGAAATCGCGAAGATAGCAAGCAGTCTTGTTCCACTGTTTTCAGGGACACAGTCACCAGACTTAAGAGGTGAGGTGTATAAGTTCATACAGGCGTGTGAGTTAGCTACAAGGGAAGCGACTACAGGAAATATACAAGAGTACATAGATTGTATCAAACAAAGATTGTATGGAGACGCTTATGATCTAGTAGGCTCACAACGTTTCAACAGCCTAGAAGAATTATACCTACCTACCAACGATTTCATTAGACTCAACGTTAACAGAGGTACAGAATTGCAGCCAATTGCACAATGAGGACATTCGGCAGTACGCAAGACGCCTAAATACCAAAAAAGCACTGACGTTACAAGTAATAAAAGATACCTATAATGGACAGGGCGACAGCGCACTTGTATCTATGGTAGAGACATCAGCAAATAAAGCGTTTAGAACAGGGCTAAAAGATGCAACTTTACGAATTCACATGCTGAGTGCTACAGGGAAAAGTATGGAGGAAATTATAGAAATAGCAGTGAACACGCTGATTGAAATACAAAAAAGTAATTCCCTACATCAACCAACAGTTACGCCCATAATTAGTATGAATTCGGTAGAGCCCTACACAGGACCACCTGTACATAATCTCGTGGCTTATAAAAGACTAGAAGAACGGCAGAACGTTTCGAGAGCACCACAGGAGAAAATAGTTTGTTCATTTTGTAATAAACGTGGGCATACGCGAAAAAAGTGTTTAATCAGGGAAAACACACCGTATTGCCAAAAGTGTTTAAAATATGGACACGAGACAAACTGGAGGTGTAACAACAATGAAAACAACAGAAGTGGGTCGAATTACAAAAATCCAGGCCTAATAACCGGAACCAGGGGAATCAACAATGGAACCAACACTAACGAAGTTGGCAACCAAAGAACCCCTGCAAAATTGGCAACAAAAACAAGTCCAAACGAACTGGAATCAAAAGCAAAATAACCTAGTGAACTCAAATTCGACTACATTCAAGGGGGCGCAGATGAATCGGAGTCCTGTGAACACGCCAAACGAAACGAAACAAACAATATGTCATTGGTGTAACAGACCAGGACACATAGTAGCAAACTGTGGAGCTAAAAGAAGTTGGGAAAATCTCCAGAATAATCAGCAGGGAAACCGGCAAGGGCCCAGACAAGGCCAATAATCTGGGAACCCAACAAGAATAGGAATTTAAGGCCCAATGAAGCAGTAACCGTACGACCAACATCGGAAGCGATTGTGGATACGTTACCAACTTCAAAATCGCTACAACCTAAGAGATCAAAACATTAGGTACAATAATAATATAATAAAAATTATAGCACAAAACGATAAAGTAAATGAGACAGTGAATTAATTAACCAATAAAGCAAAGATGATAATAGAAATGGGAGCAGAGTTCTTACTAATCATCTTGCCAATTACACAGTTAGCATGCACATCGATTATAAAAGCAAAGTTTTTCAATTTTCAGCGATATAAAGCAAGGAGCACTAGTCTTAATGTAGCAGAATATGTTACAGATATAAAAGCACTTGCAAGTAATATAAAATCAAAAGTATTAACGAAATTTAGATTTTTCATTTCAAATTTACAGAAACAGGACATGAAAACAATATGTTCATAGTTAACGTATAATTTAAATAATGATGATAAAAATACTATAAAGGAAGTATTTAACTGGAATTCAGCCACGTTAAGTGATGTGTTCATTGAATTGCCTTGCGTAGAGGCGAGAAATGGAAAACTCATTTTACTGGTGGATACGGGAGCAGATACAAGCCTAGTAAAGTGATGCGCATTAACGGAAGATGCCATTATAAATAAAAGGATTAAAAAGGAATTAAGTGGAGCATTTGGAGGCTGTATAACCACAATAGAGTCCATTAACATATGCCATGATGAGGTACAGCCTTTACGTGTAACCATAGAGTAAGAATAACAAGAGTCCGAATCAACACAAGTTACTCATTCGGCAATATATATGCGGGCGGTCGGGAAGGTGATGCGAACAAAACGCTCGTTCTCTTTCTGCAAAGAAAGTAGAGAACGAGTGGCTTCTTGCGAAAAGAGGCATCGCTCAATTGTGTGTACGTGCATATGTAGCATGAATAAGTATAGACATGTAGTTTTGACCTTTTTACTATTTTCTAATTTATTTAAAACTATAATTTTAAAAAGAATTTGTTTCATTTTAGTTTAATTGAAGTTTAATTTCATTTCATGCTGTAAATATAAAAATCCACCGAAAACTTGGAAACAATTAGCGTAACCTCACGCAATTTCACGGCACAAATAGATGTATGTACATACGCATGCATTTACGATCTTGTGTGCTTGTGTTCTCAAAAAACCTGCGTCTCTCCCCTATCTCTCTCTCTTTTCAGATAGTGAGAAGTACTATACACATGCTCTGGTTACAAGTGCAGATTGCTGTTTTCGTTTTTGGAGGGTTCATTATGATCAAAGACAAATTATGATTGCGAATTGCGAATCGATAAGATGTCACCGAGGAAAAATTATAATCATGATGTATGGTGCATCACTTCATGTCGTCGGTCTCGGCGAAATGACAACGATGCAAAATTTTTTAAATTTCCTCCAGATCAAACCTTAGGGCAAATTTGGCTGGAAAAATGTGGGATACCTCTAGAAATGTATAACAGAAAACTAAAAATATGCGACAAACATTTCGCAGCTTCCGATATTGGAAAAAGGTTTTTAAAGCGCGGCGTTATACCTATTTATTTTATCAATACCAACTCCAACTATGATGATATCGGTACACTTGATTCACCTGAAATAAGTAATTCAAGTGACCTAGATGTTTTTTTTGCAAAAATTGTGAAAAACAAATCAAAAACTTTACTTTTTATAGTAAGAAATGTACACAATTGCTTAAGCAAAATGAATATCTGCGATAATATAATATAACTTTGCCATTATGGTTTTTGATGAGATATCCACGATCAGAATTTTGATGTCCATACGATCAGAATTAAAATATAATGAGAAATTGGACCTTATTGATGGCCTCGAAAATAGCGGCTATTTCAGAGGTAATGTAAAGGCCAAACTAATTTTTGTATTTATGGTGAAAGGCCTTTTTGCCAACTGGTCTTATATTAAATATCTATCTTATATAAAACATGCCGCCATTAGGACGATCTGTTCTCCCGATGGCTTTAAAAAATGCAATTGTGAAGTCGCTTTGGCTACTGCTGATTTTACAGAAAAAAATGATAAGATTATCTGCCTTAATAGCATATCACTTTATGCGGATAATTACTATCGTTCTGCCCTGCAACTAAACAATGAGGCACATATATAGTATTTGTAAAATAGTTCCTAACGTACCTAGAAAATATTTTTTTACGAACAACAAAAAGCAAGTCAATTTTTTAAAAGAGATGAAAATAACTCTTAATGCGCTTTTGCAGTTAGCAGATGAGGTATTTCACTCTGAAAACGACATTTTTTTTTATTTTAACTAAATTACTTAACCAAGACCGGCCAGAAAATACATTTATTTTATAAAATATTTTATTATTTTATATTATATTATTGAAAAGTGAAAAATAAAAAGTGAAAAATGGAAAGTGAAAAATGAAAATTCGATATCTTATTTTATTATATTATATTATAATTTTAAAAGTGTAACATGAGGAATGCCCGCATTTTTTTAATAAAAATTTCACCCGAAAATTTCTTATAAGAATAATAATCCCTCTCAAACGTTTGCCTTTATTCCCAAGCCATGATAAACGTGGAAAAATTTTAATATTTTTCCAGCATGTCCTATGATGGCTTTACCGACCCACAAGCAAACAAAGCTTTGCTAAACTATAGTTTAGTTACTACACTGTCAATGCCCTTGCCTATAGTACATCATTCTTCTTGAAGCGGCTTCTTGAACCTGGCATCTTGAAGAATGCGTGGCTACACGTAGTTTCTTCTTTGATGTTAAAAGTCGTATACGTGTGACACCTCAATGTGTGTGAGTGAAATTTACGTTCGGCAGACTGCCTTGAAAAACCGGTTCGTGCGTTTAATTGTGTGCGTAATAAGAACCGAGAATCCGACAGAATTTGGCTTCAAAAAATCTCTACATTTGAAGAATGTGTGGAGGCTTTTCTCTCCTCTCATCCCCTCTCTTTACCATAAGCCTTTGAAAAATAAAGAAAAGAAGAATCGTGTAGCCAGGCGGAATATGTAACACACTTGTTTTGTCTACATACATACAAAGTGAGTAACGAATTCTCAGAGCATCAGTGCAAAACAGTCAAGAGGTATAGAGAAGAGAGTAAGAACTCAAAACACTCAAATATGAGTGAAAAGGGGGTCCACTACTGGATCCTCCATAGAAAAATTTCGTTGTTCAAGATTCGGACTCTTGTTATTCTTACTCTATCGTTTAACGCTACACATTGTGTCACTTAAACAAGGGGTTACCGGCGGACGGCATACTGGGCAGAGACAACATGTGAAACAGATCCATTCTAAACACGCTCAGTAAAAACTTAACACTATTTAATGAAAATAAGGAATTTATAATTAAATTGCCACTACTAGACATCAAAAATACAGTAGATCAAAGAAACAAAAATAATATAACAATCGAAGCAAGAACAGTTAGAATAACGCCGTTAAAAATCAAAACTAAAGTTATGACTGTGGTAGTTCATAAACAAGAGATTGCACCAGGAGTCTACCTGGGGGAAACACTAGCATATGTGGAAAATAAAGAGGTCAAGGCACCAATCCTAAATTCAACGGTAAAAGATTCCGTTCTTAGTGACAACTTTTTACCGAAATTTAGTGATTTCCACAAATTTAAGCTAAGTGATGTTTCATACAATCAATGGACTACCATCAACAGTATAAGTAATACGGACATAGCGCAACGAATAAATACTTTAATGAAAGATTTAGATTTGGATCCTTCCTTAAACCGAGAGGAAAGAAATTCCATAACAGAACTATGTGCGAAATATAATGATATTTTTCTTTTAGAGGGTGACCAATTGACATACACCCCAGTACTAACACATAAAATTCCAATAAAGTTGGATCAACCAGTAGTAGTAGATTATAGAAAAGTAAATGAAGCAACAATAAAACAAGTTTTTCCACTTCCTAAGATAGATGAGATATTGGATCTGTTAGGAAGTAGTAGATATTTTTCGACGTTAGACTTGGCAAGTGGGTACCACCAAGTCCTAATGAATAAGGTGGACAAAGAGAAGACCGCATTTAGTTCAGCTTTAGGACATTTTGAGTTCAACCGAATGCCTTTCGGCTTGACCGGCGCCACAGCAACGTTTCAACGTCTAATGAACCATATTTTGACAGGACTTCAGGGTATGGATTGTTTCGTTTATTTAGACGACATAGTCGTATATGCAACCAATCTGGGCCAACATGAAGAAAGGTTAGGCAAAATCTTCGAGGTCATGAGGGAAAATAACTTAAAGTTAAACATTAGCAAGTGCCAATTTCTACGACGAGAAGTCATATATTTAGGGCACAAGTGTTCAGAACATTGAGCACTTCTAGACCCTAGCAAGGTGGAGTGCGTCAAAAACATTTCACCTCCTAAAAATAAAAAGGAAGTATAAGCATTCCTAGGCCTTGTGAATTATTATAGAAAATTTATACCAGGCACCGCAAAAATAGCGCTTCCCATTAACAAATTGTTAAGAAAAGACGCTAAGTTCGTCTGGACAGAAGACTGGCAGAGAACGTTTGAACAGTTAAAAGAATCAGTCATGTCACCACCCGTGTTAGTATACCCAGATTTTTCAAAAGAATTTCTTTTAACTACCGACGCAAGTAATGAAGCGTTAGGTGCGGTCCTTTCTCAAGGAAACGTAGGCGAAGATAGACCAATAGCTTTCGCTAGCCGAGCGCTGAGCGACACAGAACAAAGATATTCAACAATAGAAAAGGAATTCTTAGCAATAGTCTGGGCCACAAAAAACTTCAGAGCATATCTCCTAGGCACACACTTTAAAAATTTTTACTGATCACCAGCCATTAAAGGGAATAGCCAATTTAAAAGACCAAACTTCAAGACTGGCAAGATTCAGACACAAGTTGTCAGAGTACGATTTCGAAATCATATATAAGCCAGGCAAGAAAAATTTAAACGCAGACGCGTTGAGTAGAATTCCTCAAAATCGTAATGTAGTGACAGCAGTCCAGACCCGGTCTGGAAAAAGGGAAATAGAAATAAAGTACCAAAAAAGTAGTGATAAAACAAGTCCGATGTCTGTAGAACCTGACACTCCAGGTATAACACAAAACGGAAACACAATTTTATTAGAAAACCCAAAACAAATAGAGACCGTTATAAAAGATTTCCATAATACACCATTAGGAGGTCACCAGAGAGCGGTGAAAACTTACCTAAGAATCAGGCAACAATATAGGTGGCCAGGGATGCAAAGACAAATCAAAGATTATGTTAAGAACTGTCCGAAATGTCAAGCGAACAAAAGTTCGAGATTAACGAAAATGCCCATGGAGCTAACAGATACACCAATGAGGCCATTTGATAAAGTTTACATGGACATAGTAGGTATTCTACCAGAAACTGTGTCCGGAAATAAGTCAGACAGACGGACGGACAGGGCTAAATTCATTCAGGAGGTGACGCTGAGCAAGAATATATATACTTTTCTATATCTATCTCGTCTCCTTCTCTGCGTTACAAACGGAAGAACAAAGTGAATATACCCTACTCCCTTCGGATGTAGGGTATAAATATGTACTTTGTGCCGTTATATTCATGTGCAAATTCTTGTACAATTTGGTTAAAATTATTTTAAAAAAATCTAATGACTGCCAGCAGGATAAGGTAAGGGAATGAAATTTTACAATAAAATTTTAAAAATAAATGTATTCTTAAAACACAGCATTCAGTTCACCACTTCGACACAATTTGAGCTGTTGGTTCGCGAAATGGAGGCCATTCCGGAGCTCGCCAGAGGTGCTCCGGTTTTTGGAGGAAGCCGGCTCAAATTTGGGATTGAGTGGGAGCGGATCCGGGAGAATTTAAATTCCTATGGCCCTCCCGTTAGGCGCAACCAGGAATGGAAAAAAGTAAGTCATTGAGGATTTTAATTGCTGCAACATAAGTAACGCTAAAAAATAATGGACCGATACCGAACGCTACGATTGTATTGTTGTTCTTGTTGTTTTTGGTGTTAAGAAAAAACACGCGGGGTACTTGTTAAGTAAAATTAAGTTTCAGATTTTTAGTGTAATTTGTTTGCATTTGTTATTTCTAGTAAATAAAGTATTGAGATAAATGTTTGTTACATTTCACTTAGAAAACAAAAAATCAAATCACCTGGAATTTTTGAAAATTTTAAAATATTTCAATATAAATGATTGTATTAAAATGTATACTACCTAATATCCACGTATTCCTTTTGCCAGCATTATACGCTTCTTTGAATTAATCGGCAGCGCCACTGACCCTCCAAACGTAGGCATCATGGTTGGCTCCAGGATGCGTGGCGTCAATGTAGCGTATGATCAAGTTTTGATCACTTACCTGCAACATTTAAAATTTCATTAATAATTGGTATGAAGACATAATATGGTATAAATTATGGAAATATGTTATAATAATAATTTCCATATTATGCAAATATGGAAATAACCACCATGGCGTTTATACTATAATACCCTTTTCGGTTATAGTACAAATGTTTTAGATGCTGTACGGGGGAAGATATTTTGATATTGGTGCCATCTACACACCTAATCACTCCAGGAAACTGAAATTTTGAAAAAAAATGTGTTTTCGAAATACGCTCCTCTTCATCCGTCATTTTCAGTGTAATCCACTTTTCGCAGAAGTAATTTTCGAATATATCCAAACATTCGGAAATCACTCTGGATGTCATTGTTTACGACATAACAGCAAAACAGAAGTTCGCAATTGATTTCTTATAGCTGCCACAAGACAGAAATCGTAAGAATGCTGCAAACTTTTGCTGTGGTGGTATGGCTGTCACATAATGCGTTGCTTTCATTCTAGGAGCAATTTCATCCAAAATTTGGCGGAAGCACTCTTTGCTCATGCGGAAGTTTGTGGAGAATCTATTTTTATAGAAATAGTAAAAAAATACTTCATAATTAAACTAAAAAAAACTTACTCAAATTCCGGCAAAGCAAATATATCCGAGGCGTCGCGTAGCTGGCGATTTCGAGCACGGTTGTTCGGTGCTTCGCCTTCGTCTTCTTCAACCATAAATGCAGCTATTGAAAACATAGTTCACTGACAAAAACTTGTTTTTAACAAAATAACCTTGTAACGCGATCACAATTTTTATATTGCTTACGAATTTCAGCGTTGCAAAATTTTCAACAGAATAAATAATATAAATATTTTTCGGTACAACATAAGCGCTATATATAATAAAAAAAAACGAAACAATTATTCTTTGCATAATTTTCTGAGTATTTCCTTTATTTTTGCTCCATTTATATTCCTGATTTCGCAAAAAAAACCTAATTAAATAAGGTGGTGAAATTTTTACAAACATTTTTATTAATTCAATATAGCTACCATAGCAAAATTTTCTTTCAAAATTTTCTCTCAAACACTAAAAAGATCATCCTGTACACAAACCTTCTAATGCTGGTTAGCACTTACGAATTGAGGTGAACGCGTCGTAAGGCCGAGTCACCTGTAGACTCACCCTACTTTAGAATACGACGTCTTCCAAAAAGTGACTTTTCAGAAGACGACTCTAGAGTCACCTGGTGAGCTTCAGAATAAGCACGTTAGCTACGTGCGTTTCAATAAGCAAATGCCTGCTTACTTAAACGCGATTTACAACATTTGTACAGGAAAGGGTACAAGTTAAGTTACCTCGTTGCTCTAAAACAGCAACGTCCCAGGTTTTTAAAAACAGAAGAAATTCAAAACCAGAAAAAAACCTGAGGAAGAAATGTTTCAAGCCGTTTTTAGGGCATTGCACTCCGCAAGCACATTATGCTTGCGACGCGTTTAATGTGTGACCGTTCAATTACGTAAACGGTATAATTTTTTAAAACGAAAGAAAAAGAAAAATCGTTTCAGCAAGCAATAAAATTTGCTTATTAAAACGATATTAAAATGAGAAAGAGAAAAACAAAATTGTATCGTAATTATATTGTATAGTAATTAAATTAAAAAAAAAATAATGTATAATATCATTTTATGGAATTTTCAAGTAGATTTATTATCAGAAACTTATATTTAATGAAACTACTATTAAATAAATTGTGTAGTTTTAAATTGAAAATTTGTATTAAATACAATTAAAATCCAATATATATGTACCTGCTAATTCGTAGCATTATAATAATAATTAGAATTAAGACACAGAACCACAACAGCTTCGAGCAAGCAGCTACTCGAGCAAGCGTGACTTCACACACAACAACCACAACAATCGCTCCACGATATTAATTTTTTCATTCCCTAGCGGTGGAGGGATGTGAATGTCGCATTCACACCGTCAAGGCAAGAACATTGGCACTTGTTAATAACTCAGTTAGTGAGTCAAGGTCAAGTTCAGCCTTTAGTGCAAGCCAAGCATTTTGTTTTGGGAAGCTCGAAAGCCAAGCTAGCAACCAGCACTCTGCATGGTAGCAAGTGTGGAAGCTAATTATAAGCATGGTAGCAAGTGTGGAAGCTAATTGCCACTAAATAGCTTTTCTCGAGCTCAAACCAAGCAGCTTTCGGAATAAATAAAATTAGCTAAAACAAAAAGCAAAGAGCAAACGCGGAAGAATTAAATCGTTCCCAATTTAATTCTGCCGACGTTAATATTGGCAAATATGAATATTAAGAATTTGCTATTACGAAATAGTGGAATTGCGACATATCGGTCCAATTTAGTTTCGCCGACGGCTACGTCGACCGAGCTTAAGTAGAAATGATTTAATGTTTGAAAATAGAGTTCTGTTAGTGAGCCCACAGCGCGCAGACCGCCGCTGCATATTTTAAAATAAAAGAACACTAGAAGGCATTCCGGTCTTTTCTTTGGGAGGATCATTATTTTCAGCAGGTAACCACAACACGTTGCAGATGGTAAGAAAATCAAACGACAATGTTGTTGTCATAGGAATGTTGGTGAAATGGGATTTTGTCTAGATTTGAATTTAATCCAGTAGGGTTATTTGAACCTAATTGATGAAGAAAAAGCAAATGAATTAGTGTTATTCCTAAAATTAAGAAAGGAAGAACAAAATTAAAGGTAAAAAACGAGTAGGAGTAGCGTTGTCGACAGCAAACCCTCCTCACACTCATTGAACTAAATCAGTCCCTAAAGAAGGGATTGCTGATAAAAGATTAGTAATGACAGTTGCTCCTCAGAATGATATCTGAACTCAAGGTAGAACATAACCTATAAAGGCTATAGCTATCACTAGAAATATAATTAAGACTCCTACTAATCATGTAGGAATAAATAAATAAGATCCATAATATATACCTCGTCCAACATGAATATACAGACACATAAAGAATAAAGAGGCCCCATTAGCGTGAAGAGTACGTAATAATCGCCCCTAGTTTCATCTCGACAAATATGGATAATACTAGAAAATGCTAACTCAATTCTAGCGGTATAGTGTATAGCTAAAAAAAGTCCAGTAATAATTTGAATTGAAATACAAATTCCTAGGAGTGAGCAAAAATTTCAGGAGATGTTTGATGGAGATGGAAGATCAATTAGAGCATTATTAATAAATTTAAGAAGAGGATGTGAGGTTCGTAACGGTGAATTCATTAGTTTAATAGTCGAATAGCTCCTTGATCTGCTTCTGTAATTTTTACTACGGCAATTAGAGCAGTTAACAAATAAATTATTAAGAATATATTTATAATATTAATTGGGAAGTTATAGATTTCATAGATTTGGATAGAAGCCTCTTGAAAAGAGTAAATTGAAACCCTAACAGGATCAATATCTTGAGGTTTAAACTTTATTATTTTTGTCTGATCAAATAAAATTTGGTATAGTAGAATTGATTTAGGAAAGAAAAGAAAGAAGCTGATATGTAGATTAGTTGAGAAAAAGAATTTTTCGTTAGATGCAATTGTGATAATATAGATAAATAAGATTAATATTCCTCCTAAGAAGACTAAAAGTAAAATGTATGAGAATCAAAATGATTTTGCTATTATTTCACAAATCACACAAACCACTAAAGTTTGACATACTAAAGATAATCCTATTTGTTCCGGCCCTGTATTAGATCGACAAAACCGGTTCTTGCTGCTCTCTCCTCTCCGGTGATCGAAAGTTTGCTGTTGCTGTTGTCGGGACTGATCCGATAATTTTTTCTGCACGCATTTTGCTATGCCGCCTAGTGAAGCGGTACCTCTAATGTTTGTTGTTTTTCTTTCTTTTGGAATTATTGCACAGCGTGTGCCTGGAGGAGTTGAGTTGAGTCAGTAATCATTGCATTGTAGCAGACGAAAGTAATAAATTGTCACGCCAAATTTAAAGAGTGCATTTTTCTTTTATTGATTGCGAGGAAGGGGAATAAAAAGGCTTATTCCCGCAACACTATTGATAAAGGGTTTCTTGAAATTAGAATAGTAAGAGTGATGAAGAGAGAAATAGATAAAATTAGAAAATGAAAAATTTCAAGAAGTAGTTTAATAAAATGTTAATTTTGGAGATTAATGATGAGATCTTCTCTTGCTTGATGTTTTAAAATTTACATTATTTTTTATATACAAGATCAATGTTTTTTTTAAACTATTAAAACTAATGATTATAGATTTAGTATGGTTAGTCTCATAGGTTCTGTAATTGTTATTGGAATAATTGTATACGTATCAAATAGGAAACATTTTCTTATAATGCTTTTAAGATTAGAATTTATAGTATTAGGGTTATTTATAATATTAAGAATTGTTTTAATCCAATATAATTCTGAGTTATGGCAGTTTTAGTATCAATAATTCGAACTCACGGAAATTATCATTTTCAATCTTTAAATCTATTAAGATGATAAGAATAATTTTTTCAATTATATTTTTATTTCCCCTGAGTTTTTTACAGTCTGGTTTTTGAATGGTTCAATCATGGTTATTCATTATTTCGTTTGGTTTGATTCTATTTAATTCATTTTCTTCAGGGATAGGAAATTTTTCCTATTTCCTTTTCCATAGGAGTTTGGGACTGATTTACTTTCATATAGATTAGTTTTATTAAGAGTGTGAATTTCCTGTTTAATACTAATAGCTAAAGATCTTCATGTTAGGGACACATAGGAGCTATTTTCTTACTAATGTTTTATTTCTTCTCTTGTTTCTAATCCTTTCCTTTTATGCGAGAAATTTAATAGTTTTTTCTATTTTTTTTTAAAGAAGCTTAATAGAGATAGCTTAATAGGGTCAATAGACTTTTATATATTAGGAAAGAGTAATATTGAGTTGGAGTTTTTATATTTTTCAATAATTTTTGCATTTTTAGTAAAAGTACCTATATTTTTCGTTCATCTTTGACTTCCTAAAGCTCATGTTGAAGCTCCTATTTCAGGTTCAATAGTTTTAGCTGGAGTAATATTGAAATTAGGGGGATACGGATTAATTCGTGTGATAGAAATATTCCAAGAAATGTCGTTAAAGTTTAGATTTGTTTGAATTAGAATTAGACTAATTGGAGGAGTTTTGATTAGATTGGTCTGTTTACGACAATCTGATATAAAATTACTAGTAGCTTATTCTTCAGTAGTTCACATAGGAATAGCATTAGCTGGAATAATAACATTATTTAGATGAGGAATATGTGGGGGTTTTTGTTTAATAATTGCTCACGGGCTTTGTTCTTCAGGCCTATTTTGTCTAGTCAATATTTGCTATGAGCGGACAGAAAGTCGTAGATTATTAATTAATCGAGGAATGTTACATTTTCTACCATCTTTTACAGTATGATGGTTTTTGCTAAGAACAGCAAATATGGCGGCTCCTCCTTCATTAAATTTAATTAGTGAAATTTCTATGTTGAGAAGAGTAATTGCTTGATCTATAAAATCAATTTGGGCTCTTTCTTTAATTTGTTTTTTCAGAGCTGCATATTCAATTTACTTGTATTCATTTAGTCAACATGGAAAAATATACTCAACTCTGTTTTGTGTAAGAAGAGGGAGAATTCGTGAGTTTATACTTTTATTTTTTCATTGGGTACCAATTATCATATTAGTATTAAAGAGAGATCTCATTTTTTATTTAATTTATTTAGATAGTTTATGAAAAACATTGATGTGTGGTGTCAAAAATATAATTTTTATTCTAAATCTTGGAGATTATCTCAATTTGTTTGATTGTATCAATTTTCTTTATTATTCTTAGTATGATTTTATTTTTTATTGGGTATATGATTTGAGAAGGGAGAGGATTTTTCTTGGAGTGAGAAATTGTTTCTCTAAATTCTCAGGAAGTAATAATAACACTAATTTTAGATTGAATAAGATTGATTTTTATGTCTTTTGTTTTGTTAATTTCAGCATGAGTAGTTTTTTATAGAAAAGAATATATAAGAGAAGATAGGAGAATCAATCGATTTATTATATTAGTAGTTTTATTTGTATTGTCAATGATGTTAATAATTTTAAGACCAAATTTGTTAAGAATTTTATTAGGATGAGATGGATTAAGGATTAGTCTCTTATTGTCTTGTGATCTATTTTCAAAATTCTAAATCATATAATGCAGGGATATTGACTGTTCTGCCAAATCGCATTGGGGATGTAGCTATTTTGATAGCAATTGGTTGAATAATAAATTATGGAAGTTGACATTTTATCTTTTATTTAGAGGAGTATTTGAATACACTAGAAATAAGAGTGGTATCAGGTTTTCTGGTATTAGCAGCAATAACAAAAAGTGCTCAAATTCCTTTTTCTTCTTGACTACCAGCCGCTATAGCTGCCCCCACTCCTGCTTTCTGCACTTGTTCATTCGTCTACATTAGTTACTGCTGGTGTATATTTATTGATTCGATTTAGACCAGCTTTATCTTCTTCTTTTATGGGAGATCTTCTTTTAGTTTTATAATGTCTGACCATGTTTATAGCTGGATTAGGCGCATGTTATGAGATAGATTTAAAGAAAATTATTGCTTTGTCTACTTTAAGTCAATTAGGGTTAATAATAATAACTTTAAGATTAGGGCGGTGAAAATATGCTTTTTTTCACTTATAACATGCTTTATTTAAGGCATTGTTATTTATGTGTGCAGGGGCAATAATTCATAATATAAATAATAATCAAGATGTTCGTATAATAGGAGGAATATCTATTCATATACCCTTTACTTGTTCATGTTTTAATATTTCAAATTTAGCGTTATGCGGGATACCTTTTTTAGCTGGTTTTTATTCAAAGGATTTAATATTAGAGTTTGTTCTTTTGATGAATGTAAATTTTTTAGTATGAATAATAGCTTTCCTTTCTACAGGGGTAACAGTAATTTATTCTTTTCGATTAATTTACTATTCTATAAGAGGAAGAGTAAATTTTCTTTCTTTAAATATATTGGGGGATGAACATAAAATTATATTAAAGGGAATAGTACCTTTAACAGTAATAAGAATGGTGGGAGGAAGAGCAATAGGATGGATAATTTTGGATACTCCTCAAACTGTTGTTCTTTCCTTAGAACTAAAGCTTTTTACGATTTTTGTATGCTTAATTGGAGCAGTATTGGGTTATTTTATATCTTGGAAAAGAAAAAATTCTCAAAGATTTTCTCTTTTAATAATTCTTATAAACTGATTTTCAAGAGGAATATGATTTATACCAATTATTTCTACATATTAGTGTCGTGACCACGGACGAGGGTGGATGCAGCTACCCACCGCAGTGCAGTGTTTAGTGTGCTCGCGGAAACAAAGAAACAAATATAAAGAAATATTTTCAAACAAACAAACTCACAGTGCAATAACATTGATTTGGATTACAGATTAAAACATAACAATAGACATCAATAAATTCGCTAAAACAATAACACCAAATATCACAAATAGACAATTAAACGGAATGCAGAGAACCAAGCGAAGGGCTTATTTATGCCCTCCGCAGTAAAGCTCAGCATTTCGTTTCTTTCTTCTCCTCCTCCTTCTTCCTGGTCCCGTTAGGTGTGCAGGCGGCTGTGAGTGCACCGTGGGCTGAAGCGTGGCAAGATAAAGGCATAACACTTGTCTTGTCGCGTTTTGCTTTGCCTGCGGTGTAGGCTTGTCCGCTTGTGCAGCTGACTTTATACCTCTTTACAGTGGGTGGCGATGACAAAATTTCGTATAGACACCACAAATGTGCGTGGCTTGAGGGCGAATTTCTTCGCGGTCTATGCGTATGTCTGTACTCACCAACCGCATATAGTGGCACTAGGTGAGACCCAGGTGTCTGAGGGTGCAGATCCACTGGATTTTCACTTGCCTGGGTACCACTTACTGCCATTATTTTCATCACACAGAGGCCTCGCCTTATATATTCGCAGTGATGTTGCGTACCAGTGTCAGCAACACCTTTGCACGTCGGATGCCGAGTTTAGCTCCATGTGGGTTAAGTTCAAAATCCAGTCGCACATCCTGCACTTCTGCTTCGTTTATAGAAGCCCGGGTCTAGGGAGGCTGCCAACTTTTGATAAACTGGACAGTCTCTCTGATTCGATTTCTAAAATCCTGGAATCGTATCCGAACAGTGAAATTGTTGTTGCTGGTGATTTCAATGTTCATAATTCCAATTGGCTACGTCATTCGAGTCACACAACACCTGAGGGTTTGTATGTTGAGTTATTTGCTGAGTCTAATAATTTGACTCAATTAGTGAAGGAACCAACGCACTTTCCTTGCGTTGATGGGCAAAACCAAAATATTCTGGACCTTTTTTTAACTTCGCATCACAGCAAGTATGATGTGAATGTGCTTGCACCTCTTGGTAATTCGGACCACGCTACAATTTCTGCTACCTTCCCATATTCTAGTCTTCAATCCGCTCATCAGCCAGCTCCGAAGCGGACAGTGTGGCTTTATGAGAAGGCTAATTGGGATGCGCTGAACTCCTTTTTCAGCCGTTTCAATTGGCAATTGTGTTTCAGGGATAGAAACATAAATGCTGCAGCAAAATTGGTAGAAAATATAATTTTATTTGGTATGAGGTCTTTCATACCTAATAAAAGAATTTCCATTAAACCAAAAGACCATTCCTGGTTTAATGCGACTTGCAGACAAGCAGTCAGGTCTAAAGAGGAAGCATTTAGGAATTGGCGTTTAAATAAAACTGCTGATACTAAACTGCTGCGCAATCAGGCCAGAAATACGTGCAATGCCACTCTAAAGCGCGAAAAAGTTCTCTACGAACAGCGCCTTAGACGCAGAGTTCTTGAATACCATAAGGGTAGCAAGAACTTTTGGTCGTTCGTGGGGAGGGTGAAGAATCAGACGCGATCGTCTATTCCAACTCTCCTGAAGGACGATCAGATCTTCACTCACTCGGTTGACAAGGCAAACTTATTAGCCAAAATGTTTGCTGAAAACTGCTCTCTTTCTGAGAGTAGCCAACCACTACCCGTGATCGACGGTGTGTCTCATATTATGCCTGAGATGCACTTTCGAACGCGGGCTGTTAAAAGAGTGCTTGTAAACCTCAACGTCAATAAATCCTCGGGACCGGATGGCATTTCAGCCCACGTGTTGAGAAAGTGCGCCTCAACATTGGCTCGCCCATTGCGCAATCTGTTTAACTTATCGTTCACTTCAGGAGTTTTTCCTAGTTCCTGGAAGATTGCCAATGTGCAGCCAGTTCCCAAAAAAGGTGAGGCTACGAATCCTGCCAATTACCGGCCCATAGCAATCTGTTCAATGCTCTCCAAAGTTATGGAGAGCGTTATAAATTTTAGCCTGATGAGGTATCTAGAGAGCAACCAATTGGTCAGCGATCGCCAGTACGGTTTCCGTGCTCACCGCTCCACAGGCGATTTGATGGCGTTCCTCACTGAGCGGTGGAACAGTTGTGTTCACCAATTCGGTGAGAGTAAGGTTGTTGCTTTGGATATCTCCAAGGCATTTGACCGAGTGTGGCATAAAGCACTTGTGTCTAAACTGGCTGCTTATGGTGTCGGTGATACATTCACTCGATGGATATCGAGTTTCCTCAGCGGCCGTTCTATTCGGGTTGTGATTGACGGCTTTGCTTCCGAAGAGCACTCCATAAATGCTGGAGTTCCGCAGGGTTCGGTCCTGTCTCCAACACTTTTTCTCATTTTTATCAATGACCTTCTGTCATTGACATCAAACCCCGTCTACTCGTTTGCTGATGACAGCAGCATTTGTCATTCATATTCATTCTCCAGGCATCTCTCTATTCTGGAGATCAATAGAAAACGCAGAATTATGAATGACACACTCCAATCTGACCTCAACAAAATCCAGGAGTGGGGTCAAGCGAATCGGGTCGATTTTAATGCGCGGAAGACCCAATGCTGTTTGTTGACCCACAAGCGTCTGGCGGGCGACAACTTTCCACCTTTAAATATGGGTGGTGTGGATATTAATGAGTCGGAGGCTCTTGATGTTCTGGGCATGTCAATACAATGCGATCTTCGTTGGAACGATCACATTTTTGATGTGTCGAAAGAAGCAGCCAAGTGCTTAGGCTTTTTAAAGCGGTGCAAGAAATACTTCACTCCAACCGACCTTCGTTGTATCTACACCACTTATATCCGTCCGAAAATGGAGTACAACTCGCATATTTGGTCTGGAGCTTCGAAAGCATATCTTCAGCTTCTGGACCGTATACAAGGTCGCGCGATGAAACTTATAGGGGACAGTAAGGTATCCAGCTCTATTGAAACCTTGGGATGTCGTCGGGATGTGGGGTGTGTAACCTTATTTTACCGTTACTTTAATGGTAACTGTTCCTCTGAAGTAGCCAGCCTGATCCCCTCGGTTCAGGTATTCAACAGATCTACTCGGCTTTCCAGAGCGGTGCACCCCTTTTACGTCTCGATCCCGTTCCATCGCACTACCCACTACCGCGAGAATTCGTTTTTCGGTCGCGCAGTTAAATTGTGGAATAGTCTCCCTGCGCATGTTTTCCCACCCACTTATAACGTCGATGCTTTTAAAAGAGGTGTAAATCGACACTACTCCCACTTTTCCCCTTCCCACTAACCTTTACCCTTCTAAACCAACGAATGCTTTGCATGGATAGGGGGCATCCCCTGAGCTTGGTTCTATCTGCCATAAAAAAAAAAAAAAAAAAAAATATGGGGTGGTAAAATACTCTCTTTCTGTTGGAAGAATAATAGCAAAATGTGTAGATCAGGGTTGATCATAAGAGGTTGGTGGTCAGGCAATTCATTTAAGTTTATCTTATTTTTTTAAGAAAAGAAGAATTTTACAAAGAAACAATTTAAAGGTTTTTATGACAGTTTTTACTTCGTGAGTAATTTTAATTTATTTATATATTCTGCTTAATTGTTTAGAAAGCTTATATTAGAGTTGTACACTGAAGATGTATAGGAGAATTTTAATTCTCTAAACAAATAATTTCAATAACTCTAAATAGTAATAAAATATTATTTATTTTTACTATGAAAAAGTAATGTTTTTGTTAAACTATATAAAAGAGAAACATAAACGGAATTAAACCGTTAAATAAAAAAGTTAGCAGCTTTATATTGAACTTCATGTTTCCTTAATTGGGAGTATTCCATTAATACCATTAACAGTGATATGCCTCTTTTTGGCTTCAATTAAAAAAAGAGGCACAAACATTCCTATGGACAGATTCCGAAATAGTGCTATCTTGGATAAGATCGTCATCATCATCACTCAAAACTTTCGTCGCCAACCGAGTTTCAACTATCCAGAGGTTGTCCCAACCAACTCAATGGCTCCATGTCAAATCCAAACAAAACCCAGCTGATCTGATTTCTCGCGGTATACAACCAAAGGAGTTTAATTCTTGCTCACTATGGTTCTACGAACCTTTCTTTCTACACTGCAAAGAATCAACATGGGTGAAAGACTACAAAATCAATCCTGACAAAGGTCGAAGCGATCCCGAAAGAAAAGAAACACTTTCCTTAGTAACAGCAACCTCTCGTTCGAAAAACAAGCTCGAAGAGTTAGTATATGGAATTAATCATCGTAACTCATTCAAAACGTTAGTTCACATCCTCGCATATATCTACAAATTCATCAACCAGCTGAAGAAGGAATCTACAACAGCTTCTGAAGACACATACACTAGTCCTGAAGAGCAAAAGAAGGCTCTCAATATGATTATAAAAGGAATTCAACAGTCTGAATTTAACGACGAAATAACATCAATAAATAATAAAAAACCATTAATTAAGAAGAGTCAGCTGATAATCTTAAATCCATTCATAGACGATGAAGGAATATTAAGAGTCGGAGGACGACTTGAGCACGCATCAATAACATATGATGCTAAACACCCGGTAATCCTACCATACAACGATCCTCTAGTAAAATTATTAATAAAATGCATCACGAGGAGCTTTATCATTGCGGCGCTCAAGCGTTATTACCTCATGTGAGACAAAGATTTTGGCCTATTAAAGGAAAGACTATGGTACGATCGGTTGTACAAAAATGTGTATGTTGTACAAGAGCGAGGCCTAAATTATTCAATCGAATCATGGGAAATTTGCCAAACTCACGAATTCAGCCAGCACGTCCATTTGTAAATTCCGGAGTAGATTTTTGTGGCCCATTCTGGATCCATTACAAAATTCGCGGAAAACGCCCTCAAAAGGCATATGTCGCAGTATTTTGTTGTTTTGTTACCAAGCCAGTGCACTTAGAAATTGTCTCTGATTTGAGCAGCGACGCATTTATTGGCTGCTTAAAACGCTTTATTGGACGAAGGGAGCATTGTGCTAATCTTTATTGTGACAACGCCACCAAGTTTGTGGGAGCCAAAAATCAAATAGCTGACCTAAGCGAAGCAATGCGTTCAGAGCGCTTAAAAACACCAGTAACAAGATTCTGCAGTGACAGGTCAATCGAATTTAATTTTATTCCTCCAAGAGCACCACATTCCGGAGGATTATGGGAAGCCGCGGTAAAAAGTGCCAAGAATCTTTTCATAAAAGGCACAGCAAACGCTTCACTCACATATGAAGAACTGGAAACGGTAATGGTTGAGATAGAAGCAATATTGAATTCACGGCCTCTGACGCCATTATCCAACGATCCCAATGACTTAAGTATTCTAACACCTGGACATTTTCTAATCTGCGAACCATTAACAGCACAGATTGATGTAACAGCCACCACCAGTAAGGGAACATTGCTACAACGATGGAAACTGGTTTCTCATTTAAAACATACATTTTGGACACAGTGGGTAAAAGAATATCTGAACGAGCTACAAACTCGTCACAAATGGAAATCTACCAGTGACAGCGCCAAGGAAGGAATGTTGGTGATCGTAAAAGAGTACAACGTTGCTCCATTACAGTGGCCTTTAGGCCGAATAACAAGAGTCTACCCAGGTGACGACAACAGAATAAGGGTGGCGGACGTAAAAACTTCAAAGGGAACGTTAAAGCGACCAATTCACAAATTAGCTCCTCTTCCGTTGGAACAACAGAAAGAGGAACTCGACATTCAAAGTCATAACGATAATTCGCCCGAAGACCCTGATCACCGAGAACCAGAAACTAAACGGCGAAAGCAAAGAGGTAACAGTGATAGCAGCAACAATGGTACAACTTCAAGTAGAAAGACAGCTAAAACAACAAAAACTTCTTTGATGTCATTAATCACATCTCTTATTCTACCTATGGTGCTAAGCAATCCAATAAAAATAAACACATTCAGTAATACTACAGGCATTCACTTCGAAAAAATGGGTACGACATACATTAGCTCTACTCACTGGACGCTCATAGTTTATTACAACTTACTACCCTTGAAAAGCGACATCACAACTTTGGGAAGCGGATCAGATCCAATTCTTCGTTTATGCGATCAAATAAGCCAGAAGCTACTATGCAAAGAGCTTGTAGCACAATTGAGGCGCACCGAACACGATCTGCGAATAGACAATAACTTTTTGACCCTCCACAGGCAGAAAAGAGGTGCAATTAATGTAATTGGAAATGTGGCTAACGCACTATTCGGAGTCCTAGATAATGATTATGCAACGAAATGTCAAAAACAATATCTCACATTGAAGCTGTCAACACCTATTCTGACAATAACGCTTCATCGGGATAAATATTTTCCAGCAAACTTGCAATTCCTTCAACAATGCCAGACGATTCAAAACCAAAATTATTTATGCCCTAATAGTCAACCTATCTACCAAAAGGGGGCTAACAAATGTGCATGTGAGATTAGTCTATTCCATAATGAATCACGACAACTTTGTGAACTTACAAGGGACAATAAGGAAAAATGGATCAAATCCAACATTGAGAACCGGTGGTTTTTTGCATTGGCAACACCAACACAAATTACTACTATCTGCGAGAAACATCTCGGCAGACCATCATAGGCAAAATCTACCAGAAGACGAGGTCATCAGTATATTCCCATAGATTGACCTCTGATCAATGGCGGGGAGTATGTTGGTTACATTATGCTGACAATCATAAAATGTTGTTTATCACTTTAAATATAAATTCCTCATAATTTGTACAACAAAAAATTCCTTGAAAACAATGTGAAGCAAAAGGCTTCAGCTCTGCTGACGCAGCGTAAGTGCAAGCAGTTCGGACGCTTGTAACGCGATACTCCTTCATGGCTTGCTGTGAGCATTCCGCTTGTTTAAACAAACGCTGCTTCCATAGCTCAAGCCTTCTGCTAAGAATTACTAGCAACAACAATATGCTGATGACAGCATAATTTTCCTTTAAATACGCGACAAATAAAAGCATTCTGGCATTCAGAACACTATCAAGCAGTAGCTATCATTTTCATCATCCAGTTCAGTCCAAGTACTAGAACTCGGAATTAGCGGATAAACACGATCAAAATATAATTCAGTAAAAGCACTAGAATTATAAAACATACAATTCAGTTCAAGTGCTGAAATTGTATAACAAAAATCCCTACCGATTG